>JAVGWX010000005.1:116534164-117734164 GCA_036924085.1 Ariolimax columbianus
AACCACTCAAACTCTTATCTGAGGCCATCATATGCAGTCTCCAACTCTAGTTCATGAATTCCATTTCGGCTTCTACGGTTCCAAGTTGTCTTAGGTCAGCCTCTCTTTCGCCTTCCCTCTGAGAACCATACCATGAGAATGAAAAGGGCTTTGCAAGTAGTAGGATGTAGTCCAAACAACGGAATGTGTTGTATCATAGTTTACAGCTGACTGCGATATTTGCATCTTTCTGTCCGACACATCCGACTTCAGCATGGCAACTTTGGGTACCGGGTTATCCTTCCCTCTTTGATCCCTTCTCATTAACCAGTCTGCCCTGTTGCAACCAATTATACAGGATCATCACGTGGTGGTGGAGAAAGATCTTGGCAGCTCTGGGTCACTGACCCTGACATCAGCAGTCAGCTCTGGGTCACTGGCCCTGACATCAGCAGTCAGCTTTGGGTTGCTGGATGCTACAGCTTATGCACCGTTCAGCATCTTGAAGTATTGTATGAGATAGATTTGATTGCAGATAGAAGAGTAAATATAAATGTATATGATGGACTGAATATAGAAATGTATACATAACAAACAATGTAGCTGACATTGACATCTTACTACTGGTATCTCTTTATTAAGATCCTAATGATGTAACAAGAGCCAGCCCTCAGACTTCAGGGACAGTAGTTGGTGAATCCACAGTATTACCTTCAGGTTCTGCATCATTATCTGGCTGTTCTTCATCAGTGAGATCACATGATCCTTCGAACATTGAAGATTTCTTCTTCTTCTTCTTCTTCTGCGTACACAGTCAGACAGTAACCATTATTTTTTCGAGAAAAGCGGCGGTCATCCTGAGGCTCTCGCCACTGCCATAGAGCTTGTCTTGCAGTTCCACTGGTAATGGCCACATCTGCTCTCTCTGATCCTCGTATGTCGGGCAGTTCTGTAGCAGATGTTCAGTGGTCATTTTACCAGTACCGCACGGGCATTCGTCGGTACACCCTATCTTCAATTGAACATTGAAGATTTAAATATTGTTCAACAAGTAGAGGATCACTGGGCTCACTTTTCTCCAGAACTCAAAGATGGATGGGAGGCCAACTGTTCCAGCAATGTGAAAGCTGCATTAAGGAATGGAAGATTTATCATGTATGTGCCTTTTCTGTTCTTACATAAAGTATGTTTTGTGTGACAGTACTGTCTTGTTCTTGACTGTCAAGTGATGTACCAGCTGGTGCTTGGTGTTTTAAGCAACAAGTAAATAAAACAAATAAGTTAATCACCAATAGAAAATAAATCACAAGATAAACATAGATTATTATTATCACTTGGTACAATTGTTGTGTTATTATTTTTGTTCAATATTCTGTTCAAAATAAGATGACAGACTAAAACTAATACATCTACATTTTAGCTCTCATCTTAAATGTGTATCCCTGAATTGGTTCACAAATGAACATTTCTATAAACTGTGTCAATCAGCAATGTTCTGCAAGTGCCATATATGGCACATAAGACAGAAACCAGTGCTCTCCAGTTTGATCTGTCTGACGCCTCTCTTTTCAGTTCAGGAAAGAGGCTCAAGCCCAGAGTGGAGCCCTCTCTGACGATTGTTCTTCTGAGAGTTTCTTTTGGTCTTCCTCTTTTCCTGCTGCCAGATGGTGACCATATAAATGCTTGCAGTGGGAGTCTGCTGCTGTCCATCCTAAGAACATGTTTGATGTGCAACCACCACTTTTTTCCTGATGATTAATGAAACATATTGTTGATTGGTGACTAACTTCTCTAATTGTTTTGTTGGTTATGAACTTCTCCCAATCAATGTTCAATAGCATTCTAAGACACTTATTCTCAAATGTTCAATAGCATTCTACTTCTGCAAAATACTAAACCACCCATCGTCCATAAATAAAGAGGCCATCCGGCAAATGCCGCAGGTGGAACTGAACCTGATCTGGGGTAGTTGTCTCGCCGCAGCGACTCAATTTCATCCAGTGTTCGTAAAGCGATCTCAGTCCCGCCAGGCGGAGCGATAGCGCGGGCTTGCGGAAAACGCTCGCCTGCCTTTCCCCGTAGTGCGAATTGGGTGCGGTTTGTGGTAGTGGCTCCTCCACCGAGGTGCGCTAGTCTGGTCCGTATCAGGAAACGTGGTCCGTCCCTGGTGATTTATCTAAGGCTTATAGCAGAGCTCGACAGTACGTCTCGCTGGTGGTCCGACTCTCGCAAAGAGCTTGTGACCGGCAAATGGAAAGCAGGAATCGTTGCCTCGAGGCCCTGCGTTCTCTCCCTACGGAGAAGAAGGGCAGGCCAAATTGTGTCTCTAGTCCCAGTGAAATTCGTCGCCGAGGTCGTTGGGATCCGTTCTGCACAGAGCGCTGCCATCCCTCCTCGAGCGAGCCCGGTCGGTCGGTCGTCTGGTGCGTGTGGGAGGCCCCTGTCAGGCGGTCCTAGGTCGACGGAGTGAGGGACGGGTGGAACAACCGTCCGTCCGTCCCGTCAGTCGGTCCCTGCGGCCGTCCCAGTGAGGCTTTTTACACACCCTTCCTCCGCCGACCGGTGTGCGCAGTACGTACGTCTCCGACAGATATCTGGTTGATCCTGCCAGTAGTCATATGCTTGTCTCAAAGATTAAGCCATGCATGTCTAAGTTCACACTGTCTCACGGTGAAACCGCGAATGGCTCATTAAATCAGTCGAGGTTCCTTAGATGACACGATCCTACTTGGATAACTGTGGCAATTCTAGAGCTAATACATGCTTACCAAGCTCCGACCCTCGCGGAAAGAGCGCTTTTATTAGTTCAAAACCAATCGTCGTTTCCCCTCGCGGGGTTGCGGCGTCCCCACTGGTGACTCTGGATAACTTTGTGCTGATCGCATGGCCTCATGTGCCGGCGACGCATCTTTCAAATGTCTGCCCTATCAAATGTCGATGGTACGTGACATGCCTACCATGTTTGTAACGGGTAACGGGGAATCAGGGTTCGATTCCGGAGAGGGAGCATGAGAAACGGCTACCACATCCAAGGAAGGCAGCAGGCGCGCAACTTACCCACTCCCGGCACGGGGAGGTAGTGACGAAAAATAACAATACGGGACTCTTTCGAGGCCCCGTAATTGGAATGAGTACACTTTAAACCCTTTAACGAGGATCTATTGGAGGGCAAGTCTGGTGCCAGCAGCCGCGGTAATTCCAGCTCCAATAGCGTATATTAAAGTTGTTGCAGTTAAAAAGCTCGTAGTTGGATCTCAGGCGCAGGCGGGCGGTCCGGCTCGCGCCGGTTCACTGCCCGTTGTCTCCTGCCTTACCGTCTGCCGGCTCTCTCCCACGGGTGCTTTTCGCTGAGCGTCCTGGGTGGCCGGCGCGTTTACTTTGAAAAAATTAGAGTGTTCAAAGCAGGCCTCGGCTGCCTGAATAATGGTGCATGGAATAATGGAATAGGACCTCGGTTCTATTTTGTTGGTTTTCGGAACTGGAGGTAATGATTAACAGGGACAAACGGGGGCATTCGTATTGCGGCGTTAGAGGTGAAATTCTTGGATCGCCGCAAGACGAGCTACTGCGAAAGCATTTGTCAAGAATGTTTTCATTAATCAAGAACGAAAGTCAGAGGCGCGAAGACGATCAGATACCGTCGTAGTTCTGACCATAAACGATGCCGACTAGCGATCCGCAGGAGTTGCTTCGATGACTCTGCGGGCAGCTTCCGGGAAACCAAAGTGTTTGGGTTCCGGGGGAAGTATGGTTGCAAAGCTGAAACTTAAAGGAATTGACGGAAGGGCACCACCAGGAGTGGAGCCTGCGGCTTAATTTGACTCAACACGGCCAACACTGAAATGATTGACATGCCGAGACCACTCTTCTGGAGTCTAATATGGAACTGGTGCTGGACTTAGACCCCCAGAAATCTGGGGTTATGTCCCCTGTGGCTCGGTTTTGTCTGCATCCAGTGTTTGATAAAGGAATTGACGGAAGAGCACTATCAGGAGTGGAGCCTGAGACCTAAGTTAACTTACCACGCCAATACTGCAGAATGACTATCAAAAAGTACACCTTAGTGGGGTCTAATAGAGAACATGTGCTGGAATTAGACGCTCGAAAATCTTTGGGGCTACCCTTTAAGAAACTTGATTATCTCGCTAAGGGAATTGACGGAAGGGCACCACCAGGTGTGGAATCTGCGGCTTAATTTGACTGAACACGCCAATACTGTAGAACAACTGACAAATTGAGAGCACTGCCGTTTGGGTCTAATAATGAACGTACGCTGGTATTAGACTCACGGACGACAAGTCAGCTCAAATGAAAGAACGCTACGGAAATCGTGTTTAACTCCGCAGATTTCAAATACCTGGTCATTGACAAACAAAAGCCCTCAATAAATTCGTCTGACCAAATAGTGAACGGGTGCTGGAAATAGATCTGAAGACAGGTCAGTTTTACCCTACAAATGACAGGGCGTTGCTACGGAAAACCAGCTCAAATCGAGAGGAGCCGCAGACACTTTGGTTCACGTACCAGGCTGATAAGCCAAGGGCGCGAGGCTACCATGTGGGGGATTACGGCCGAACCCTTGAAAGCCGCAATCCCGCCCAAAATCTCAGCACCACTGCAATGGGAGGCTCCTACATGCTCGGGACCTGGGGCTTGCGCCCCAGCCCTATCAGGTAGAGCCACAGTAAGAGGTCCTTGCCGCCCGCAAATCAAAGCGGGCGGAAAACTGCTTGATACTCACCCTATACTGCGATGGGGTGCGAAAAACACCAACCAAAGACTAGGAACCTGGTCGGGGTGTCGAAAACAGTAGAGCAGCCACCACACTGTGAACTGTCAAGACTCAACCACTGACCATGAGAGTTGTCCGCACACCAGGCGATCAACATCTCTGTGACATTACCAGGCTTGTCCTCTGGCTAAATGCACTCCGGTTACGATATCTACCTCTGTACGTTGTCAGCCATAACTATCATGCTGGACGCAGAAGAGATGCAGACCAGCGGACATTGCACACCTGCCCCACTGTGTCAACACCCCAGGTGGCGGGGAATGCTAGGCGTACCATCCCTGCATAGAAGCCAAGAAAATAAAGGGAAAAAGAGATACCCCACTCACATGCAAATGCTACGTTTCTGGCAGGACGTGACGATCCTGGGATACAGACACACTGGACTGCCTCTCTTCCGGGTAAACCAGTAAATCTCATATATCACATACCATCATTGCACCCTATAGACACGAGTAGTGAAGACTCGATAGTCTGGTAAGACAACTTCCATAGGAGAGAAAACTCTGATCGTAAACAACTGCTGCCTTGCAGATAGGCTGGGGACAGCCAAAGGCTAAGGAGGGCATCCCTACAGAAACGCCTGTTGAAATCGGATGCACGGGGCCGCAGGCCTAACAAAACAGTGCAACGTAAATCACAGTATGATGGCAGCACAACCTATTCGAAAAACGTATGGCGCTCATCCTGAGGAGACCCGCCAGGCAGCGATAGCGCCGGGCCCCACGCCTCGAAGGGGCCCACCCTTGACTACTGGTGGTCACCCACCCATGTGTCGTGGAGTCAAGGCACATGGCTATGGGGAAACGACTATTGGCCAAAACCTCAAGACCCTCAAAATATTACAGTGGAATGCGGAGGGAGTCATTAACAAAAAACTTTCCCTAACACATCACCTGCATGAAGGTAAGATTGACGTGGCATGTATCCAGGAAACGCACCTCAACAATAACCATAAATTCTCAATCAGAGGATACCAGACTTTCCGTCTAGATAGAGAAGGCCACAAAGGAGGGGTCCTGATACTGACCAGAAACAGCATACCGAGTAGCGCGGTACCTGTCAATCACACCGGAGAAGCAGAAATTGTAGGAGTTGACATAATGGCTCAAGAGACGAAGCTCCGCATTTTCAATCTGTACGGACCACCAAACAGAGACCTATCGCTCTCGAGTATGGAGGTCAGAGACTCCAACTGCATAGTGGTTGGAGATTTCAACAGCCACTCGGAGAGATGGGGATACTCTGACACAGACAGCAGAGGTGACGAAGTGGAAGATTGGGAGATAGATGCAAATCTCTCCCTAATCAATAGGCCGGAGGATAGCCCTAGCTTCTACTCAAGAACATGGCATACCACCTCGACTCCAGATTTGGCCTTCTCCACACAGGACATACACTATAAAATAGACCGCCAGGTGCTAAACCAACTGGCAGGTAGCGACCACAGGCCGATCAGGCTAACCATTGACATGGAAGTAGGCCCACAGGAAACAAAACCGCTCCCACGTTGGAATTACAAACGAGCCGACTGGGACAGATTTGCAATCCTGACAGATGGGCTGTGTGAAACCATCAACACACGAAACACCAAAATGAAGCCCATGGTAGAGAGCCTAAGCAAGGCAATAATGCAAGCCGCCACTGAAACCATCCCAAGAGGAGCTAGGAAAAACTATAAGCCCTACTGGAATGATGAGTTACAGAAAGTGGAAGATGCAGTAACAAATGCTAGGAACATGGCAGAACGAGAAAAATCCGTGGAGGCAAACATCGCCCTCAAAGCCGCCGCGGCGAAGTACAAACACACTCTCAAGCAAACAGCAAGAGAAAGTTGGAAAAATAAAACGGAAAGTTTAAACCTGGACAAAGAAGGGAACAAGCTATGGAAGCTAGTCAGAGCCATGAACGACGAAACCCCGTCAAATAAACAAATTACTATCGAGCAAGGCGAGAACTTGATCACAGGTAAGAAAGCCGCAAACGCCTTTGTCGATCACTATGCCAGAGCAAACCACATCGAGGTCCCTGCAGATAAGCATACAGACATTAGCGAAGAGCTAAAGGGGCACGAAAACATAAATACGGCTCCTGAAGAGCACATGATGGCCAAACTAACAATGCGCGAAATGGAAGAGGCTATGAGAACACTAAAGAGAAGGAAATCTCCCGGAAAAGACGGGATAACAAACGAAATGCTGATGGGGCTGGGCCAAACAGCGAAGAAAAAACTACTATCAGTCCTGAACCAAAGCTGGAAAAGGGGTATTGTACCCCAGGCATGGAAAGATGCAATACTGGTACCAGTACCAAAAACAGGAAAGGACAAAACAGATCCGAATGGATACAGGCCCATAAGCCTACTGAGTTGTGTCGGCAAGCTGATGGAACGGATGATAAACACCAGACTGATGTGGCATCTGGAAGAAAAACGAATACTAATTCCGCAGCAAGCCGGCTTTAGACAGCACAGATCCACTGAGGACCAGGTCATCCTCATAGCCCAGGAGATAGAAGATGCCTACCAGGCACAGAAGCACACAGTAGCTGTTTGGGTGGATCTGGAAAAGGCATTTGACAAAGTCTGGAAGGATGGACTTAGAGTCAAGCTAAGAAGAAGTGATGTTTGTGGGAAGATGTACAAGTGGATCAACCACTACCTCAAACAAAGAACGGCCAGAGTCCAAGTACAAGGGCAGATGAGCAAAAAGGTGACACTCGAGCAGGGAGTACCCCAAGGGGGAGTACTGTCACCCACACTCTTCCTGGTATATATAAACGATATTACAGAGAATATACCAAGAAGAGTCCATAGCTCAATGTTTGCAGACGATCTGGCTATGTGGACCTCTGAAAAGAATCTCACCATAGCAAGAAATCGGATGCAAACGGCCCTAACATCGCTGGAAGAGTGGGCGAACTCATGGCTGGTCAAAATAAACGAGGAGAAAACCATGTGCACAATATTCTCGCTCTCATTAAAACCCCAAAGTACCAAATTAAGCCTAAATGGCAAAATCCTGCAGCCAAACGACAACCCAACCTATCTGGGAGTGACATTTGATCGGCGCATGACATGGAAAAGTCAGATTGAGAGAAACCGAATGAAAGCCAGAGAAAGAATGGCGATCATGAGGAAACTTGCTGGCACAAGCTGGGGAGCAGACGAAGGCATACTAAAGAAACTGTACACTGGAAGAGTGAGACCAGTTCTCGAGTATGGCATCGCGGCATGGACAACAGCAGCGAAGGCGAACTTCGATAAAGTTAACAAACTTCAAAACCAAGCCATGAGAATCATAACAGGTGGCATGAAGTCAACGCCAATTGTAGAACTTGAAAAGATTACAAAACTGCAATCCATGACCGACAGAAGAGACTGCAGAGCCCAGCTGCAGTCAGAGAAACTCCGAAGACTGACGGACCATCCAATGTACCAGAGGCTAAACAATTTGGGAACTGGGAAACTAAAGCGGAGAAACTTTGCAGAAATAGCCAAAGCAAAGATGCACGAAGATCCCATAAACGCACTAACAACACCAAAACCCATCACTACTGTACGAAAACCTACTTGGAGGCAGGATATATTTCCAGAGGTGGTAGAAAATATACCAGGTATTGCAAACAAAAACTGCCAGACCGAAAAAGAAAGGAGAGACACTACCCTAAGCTTCATAACGAAAAGCTACCCAAGCATGGACTGGACCCATGCATACACCGACGGTTCTGTAACAAACACTACACAGAACGGAGGGGCAGGAGCATTCCTGAACCTACCAAATGGCAGAAAAATAACACTGTCATTCGCTACTGGTAAGTACACGAGCAATTTCAGAGCAGAGGCAGAGGCACTGAGGGCGGCAGTGGAAGAAATGGTAACACACAGTGAAAATGAGAGCCATATAGTCCTGCTGACAGATGCTCTCGAAGTAGTCACAGCGCTAAAAAGCCAGAAAAACACTGAGCTTAATGACTTAAGAGCAGCACTCTGCAAACTGTGCCAACAGTCCGCACCAAAAAGGGTAGTGGTACAGTGGGTTCCGTCACACTGCAACATCCAAGGCAACGAGGAGGCAGACAGACTGGCAAAAGAAGGTGCAAGGCTACCACAAATAGATACCAGTATGACGTACGAAGAGTCAAAACGGCTTATCAAAGCCAGGTACATGTCCAAATGGGAAACCGAACATACTGGTTACACCAAAAACGATGCCTATTACCAGTTGAACCGAAGAGAGCAGGTCGTTGTCTTCAGACTTCGCACTGGCCACAACAGACTGAGGTACCACCTCTTCAACAAATTGAAGATAGGGTGTACCGACGAATGCCCGTGCGGTACTGGTAAAATGACCACTGAACATCTGCTGCAGAACTGCCCGACATACGAGGATCAGAGAGAGCAGATGTGGCCATTGCCAGTGGAACTGCAAGACAAGCTCTATGGTAGTGGCGAGAGTCTCAGGATGACCGCCGCTTTTTTCGAGAAAATAATGGTTACTGTCTGACTGTGTACGCAGAAGAAGAAGAAGAAGAAGAACTGAACCTGGCGTTGGACGAAGTCATTACTGAGGAGGAAGTCGACAGGGCAATCAGTTCACTATCTATAGGAAAAGCTCCAGGAGCTGATGCAATACCAGCAGAGGTATATAAGACAGCTGGCCCATCCCTCACCAGAAGGATCACTGAACTCTTCTGTCACATGTGGGCTGAAGGTAAAATTCCGCAGGAGCTAAAGGACGCCTCAATCGTTCACCTATACAAAAGAAAAGGCAATCGTCAGGAATGCGACAATCATCGAGGAATATCGCTACTCTCCGTAGCAGGCAAGATCCTAGCGCGCTTACTGCTAAACAGGCTCAACAAGCACCTTGAACAAAGCCACCACCTCCAAGAAAGCCAATGTGGATTCAGAGCCGGAAGAGGAACAGTGGACATGATTTTTGCCGCTCGCCAAGTACAAGAGAAGTGTCGAGAGCAAAATCAGGCCTTGTACACCACATTTATTGATTTGACAAAGGCATTTGATACAGTAAACAGAGGAGGGCTGTGAATGATAATGTCTAAGTTTGGCTGCCCCAACAAGTTCATAACAATGGTGAAACAGCTACACGAAGGCATGTGTGCTCGTGTACTGGACAGCGGTGCAATCTCTAAAACGTTTCTAGTATCAAACGGAGTAAAACAAGGATGTGTACTCGCCCCGACTTCGTTCAGCATGATGTTCGCGGCCACGATGACAGACGCCTTCAGATCATTGGAGCTTGGAATACCCATAAAGTACCGCACAGATGGCAAGTTACTCAATTCCAGAAGAATGAAGGCCAAAACCAAAGTGGCTGGCGACATAATCAGGGAACTTGTATTTGCTGACGACTGTGCTCTAATGAGCAACTCAGATCTGAACATGCAGGTTGGAATGGACCAGTTCTCTGCCGCATGCGAAAATTTTGGCCTGACCATAAATGCTAAAAAAACAGAGGTCATGTACCAACCAGCACCAGGCATGCCGTACACAAAACCAGAGAATACAGTCAGCGGGCAGATGTTGAATGCCGTAGACAAATTCACATATCTGGGCAGCACGCTGTCGAGATCTGTCAGCCTAGACGATGAGGTGGCAAGCAGAATAGTAAAGGCCAGCACAGCCTTTGGTAGAATGCGCTCGATGGTCTGGGCACGTCGTGGCATCAGCGTCAAGACCAAATTGAAAGTCTACCGTGCAACCATCATTCCAACCCAACTATACGCTTGCGAAAGCTGGACTGTATACTCTGGACATGCAAGGAGGTTAAACCACTTCCACACAGGTTGCCTGAGGCGAATATTCCACATCCGATGGCAAGATCGTGTCACTGACAACGAGGTTCTCTCGAGGGCTAACATGCCCAGCATACATGCACTGCTAGAAAAAGCACGACTAGGATGGGCCGGACACCTCGTCTGTATGTCAGACGAGCGGCTCCCAAAGAAGCTTCTCTACGGCGAGCTGAGAGACGGATGGCGCGAGAGAGGGCGCCCAAAGAAACGTTTTAAAGACGGTCTGAAGGACTCACTAAAAAGTTGCCAGATAGACTTCGACACCTGGGAATGTCTTGCGAAAAACAGATCTGACTGGAGAAGTGCAGTCAAATCGGGTGTAGCTGCCGGGGAAGATGACCGTGTTGGGAAAGCCCAGAACAGACGCGAGACGCGGAAATCCCGAGCAGCGGGAACACCATCCCCTTCTACAAACCTCGTGTGCCCGATATGTAGCAGATGTTTTCGTGCTCGCATTGGCCTGTTCAGCCACATGCGCACCCACACCCAACAGGAAAATCTGTGACAAGGATGATGTCGGCGGTCCTCATCGACAACGATGGACAGCTATTAGATTAGATTCTCAAATGTTCAATAGCATTCTAAGACACTTATTCTCAAATGCATTTAGCCTCTTTTCCAATGCCTTTGTTATTTTCCAGCATTCAAATCCATAGGTGAGTATTGATAATCTGTTGGAGAAACAATCAGAGATTGGTGTGCATGCCCAATGATTTTGATTTCCAGATGTTCATTAGCTAGAAGGTATCTATTTCACAATTATAATCCAGATAAGCCGATCAACTTGACAGTTCCCTTACATTACACAGTAGTTAACATTGTGTGACTAGAAGGCAGTTCTTATATTGTTTCACATCTCTAAAACTTGTTACAGACCAACAGTTATAAACGTGACCTTTAACAAGAGGACCACACACAACAAGATTGCTCATTCCGATTATGTCAGCGTAAACGGCACAATTAATGTTCACAAGCAGAAAAAGTCACGGGTAGATAATGAAGCTGATGGCAACTCGAGCAATGAAGACACAATCTACAACAATTAAGGTAGGCAATGTGTATAACACAACAGTTATTGATTCTTCTTTCTCTTAATTTTGTTGGTTTTATTTTGGATCAACTTCCATGAAAACTGATATAGGCAACCATGTCTGTTCAATCATGGGCTAGTGGTTAAGTGACACGGCTCACAACCCAAAGGTGCTGGGTTCACTCCCCAATCACAGCACCGGCCATTACCCCGGGGAAGCAAACCCTTATTAAAATGCAGGAGGAAGCAGACCCTATCATAAAATGCATGCCAAAGTCAGATGCACTAGGCTGACAGGTGCAAAATTAAACAACATAGTGCAACGCACATTGGCTTTGGAACGATAATGATGATGATATAATCCCTTTAGCTGTGAGCTGGCAGCTCTTGACAGCCCAATGCCTTTTGGACAAAAGCACACGTCCTCTTCAATTGTTGTAGTGAAGCAAGGATGCATCCTAGCCCCTACCAATTTCATCATGATGTTTGCTGCCATGTTGATGGATGCATTCAAGGGCAGTGATGTTGGTGTCAAAGTCCACTATCACCTAGACGATGAGTTATTCAATCTGAGGAGACTGTGGGCAAAAACAACAGTACAAATTGAGACCATATGTGAACTTCTCTTTGCTGATGACTAGCCATCTTTCCCTGGCACTTATGGGCTTAAAATCAGAGTTTCCCCTCTCTTAAATGAACTGCTTGAAAATGCTAACAAGCTTCGTCTACCTGGGCTTAGAGTCAGAGTTTATCTTCTTTTAGATTGGCTGCCAACCAAGGCTGATGAACCCCATCGGCTCTCCCAGTACTCGGTTGTGCATAACCCTGCCTGTCCTTTATTTGAAGTGGATTTTTTTTAATGATAACAACAAAAAGCTGATCTCCACATCATGGGACTGTTGGTCAGGGATGAGACTGTTGGTCAGGGATGAGACTGTTGGTCAGGGATGAGACTGTTGGTCAGGGATGAGACTTGGTCAGGGATGAGACTGTTGGTCAGGGATGAGACTGTTGGTCAGGGTTGAGACTGTTGGTCAGAGATGAGACTGTTGGTCAGGAATGAGACTTGGTCAGGGATGAGACTGTTGGTCAGGGAAGCGATGAGACTGTTGGTCAGGGATGAGAATGTTGGTCAGGGATGAGACTGTTGGTCATGGATGAGACTGTTGGTCAGGGATGAGACTTGGTCAGGGATGAGACTGTTGGTCAGGGAAGCGATGAGACTGTTGGTCAGGGATGAGACTGTTGGTCAGAGATGAGACTGTTGGTCAGAGATGAGACTGTTGGTCAGGGAAGCGATGAGACTGTTGGTCAGGGATGAGACTGTTGGTCAGGTAGCTTTGAGAAGTCATGTTTCTCTGAAGTTAAGTCTAAGAAAGACTGCTTGTCTTCAAACAGCCTTGAGATGGCATGTCTCCCTGAAGTCTGTTCTGAGAAAGACTGCTTCTCATCAGTCAGCTCTAAGAATGACTACTACCTTTCAGTCAATTAGCTCAAAGATGGACTACTACTTTTCAGTCAATTAACTCAAAGAAGGACTACTACTTTTCAGTCAATTAGCTCAAAGGACTACTTCTCTTCAGTCAATTAGCTCAAAGAAGGACTACTTCTCTTCAGTCAATTAGCTCAAAGAAGGACTACTACTTTTCAGTCAATTAGCTCAAAGGACTACTTTCTTCAGTCAATTAGCTCAAAGAAGGACTACTTCTCTTCAATCAATTAGCTCAAAGAAGGACTACTTCTCTTCAGTCAATTAGCTCAAAGAAGGACTACTTCTCTTCAGTCAATTAGCTCAAAGAAGGACTACTTCTCTTTAATCAATTAGCTCAAAGAAGGACTACTTCTCTTCAGTTAGCTGACTGGAGGATACAATAATCCTATAGAAATGCACAAATGCAGATTACTGACAGTAGAAAGAGACATTTCAATGTTCACAGAAATGGTATGAAATTACACAAACAGAAAACGATAGTAACCAAACCTACAAAGACAGGTATTAACTAAACATCTGCCCTAATATATCCAAATAAATAATGTCTATGCTTGAACAGTTTGTGTTTCTTTGTAAGCAGAAACTAAATAACAAAAAGCTAAAAAAAAAAAAAGTGCAGGACTAATTGAGTACCGTCTAAAAAATTAGAATCCAAATTTTGTTTGCCAAAGTTTATTCCAGAACCAGACATATCAGGCCATTATTTATTTTATTATGTTCAGAGTATATGTTTCTCGTATCATTACCAGAAAATTACTTTACTTTCATCTATATTATCAAGTTTATTCCTCTCTTAACTCCACACCACTTTGATTGACTATTTAATGAAATGTTTCTTTTACTCTTTCTGTTTAGACTCGGACATGTAGACAACCATTGTTGGTGTTACTGGAGACAAGCTCAGTCACGTGGGTGATTAGAGTCAGACATGGAGACAACCGTTGTTGGTGTTACTGGAGACAAGCTCAGTCACGTGGGTGATTAGAGTCAGACATGTAGACAACCATTGCTGGTGTTACTGGAGACAAGCTCAGTCACGTGGGTGGTTGGAGTCAGACATGGAGACAACCGTTGTTGGTGTTACTGGCGACAAGCTCAGTCACGTGGGTGATTAGAGTCAGACATGGAGACAACTATTGTTGGTGTTACTGGAGACAAGCTCAGTCACGTGGGTGATTAGAGTCAGACATGGAGACAACTATTGTTGGTGTTACTGGAGACAAGCTCAGTCACGTGGGTGATTAGAGTCAGACATGGAGACAACTATTGTTGGTGTTACTGGAGACAAGCTCAGTCACGTGGGTGGTTAGAGTCAGACATGGAGACAACCGTTATTGTATATGATGTGCATGAGGGCTTCTGGTTCAGACAGGACAGTTACGGTTTCTCTTTGAAGTGTTGTGGAGTTAACTCATGGCTGGGGAGCTGAATATTAGCTGCCCTAATGGAGAGAACAGTTGCACTTTGCTTGGGATCTTGGACAACAGAACTGATGAGAAAATGCCAATGACTTCCTTAAGGTTCTCCACTCTCACTGGTGCTGGTCAACATATCAACGTATACACAAAAAAAGGTGGCCAACATTCAACCCACAAGGCTAGGGCAAACACTAACATTGACAGATAATATCTTGACATTCTTGATAGATAGGCATGAGGTGGTCAGAGACATCCAAAAGACCTTACAGACAATCTCAGAATGGTCTGCGGATTCCAGCTACTGAATGATGGGGTGTTTATTAAACAACTCTATAACGAAGGATGGTATCCTGGTAATATTATCTTTAATGGATCTGCATGAACATGTGTGACTGGTTGAAATACCTCGTGGTAACTTTTGATTGTAGTCTCTCAGATAGAAACCATATCATCCAGACCATCCAGATATGCAAGCAAGGTCTAGGAGCACTCAAAACGGTGGCAGTTTCAAACTTGGAATGACTGTTTTTCAACCTATACCATCAGTTGGTTCTGTCAGTTGTTGATTACAGACTGTACATCCTCACACTATCAAGATTACAGTGTGAACGATTAGAACGTTTCCAGAAAGAAGGGATGGGACTGGTTCTGGGATGAACTAGAGACATCTCAATTTTCCAGATTCGGTACATACTGCGACTTCTGTCTGCAACAATTTAGATATAAATTGGCACAGGCCAAAGCCATATATGTGGGTTACTATGAACAGACGGCGCCAACCACACAACACCTCGGACATCAAGGGATCAAGAGAGGAGAGTCACAAATGGCCACAGTTGAGGTATTAGTCAAGGGAGAAGATTTGTGTCCACAGTGATGATAGATTGACAGATTATCACAGTTACTACGAACCTAGGCAGGGAATGTAGAGAGTGGTACAACGGGAGGGCAGAGCTTGAGGTTAACCAACTAATAAATGATAATATGCCATCATATATACCGATGAGTCGGTGCTACACAGTGAGAGGTCAGGTTGTGGTTTCTCTGCTACATTGAGAGGTCAGGTTGTGGTTTCTCTGCTACATTGAGAGGTCAGGTTGTGGTTTCTCTGCCACAGTGAGAAGTCAGGTTGTGGTTTCTCTGCTACAGTGAGAGGTCAGGTTGTGGTTTCTCTGCCACAGTGAGAGGTCAGGTTGTGGTTTCTCTGCTACAGTGAGATGTCAGGTTGTGGTTTCTCTGCCACAGTGAGAGGTCAGGTTGTGGTTTCTCTGCTACAGTGAGAGGTCAGGTTGTGGTTTCTCTGCCACAGTGAGAAGTCAGGTTGTGGTTTCTCTGCTACAGTGAGAGGTCAGGTTGTGGTTTCTCTGCCACAGTGAGAGGTCAGGTTGTGGTTTCTCTGCTACAGTGAGATGTCAGGTTGTGGTTTCTCTGCCACAGTGAGAGGTCAGGTTGTGGTTTCTCTGCTACAGTGAGAGGTCAGGTTGTGGTTTCTCTGCTACAGTGGGAGGTCAGTTTGTTGCTGAGCAGGGTGGGGAATAGAGAACAACAACCTTGAGTACGAGAATGGAGATGGAGATCGTTGACTGCAGCTTTTAAGTGGCTAGTGATCTTGTCAGACCTCCAGTCATTACTTTGTCAGACCCCCGGTCATTATTTTGTCAAACCCTCAATCATTACTTTGTCAGACCCTCAATCATTACTTTGTCAGACCCTCAATCATTACTTTGAAAGATACAAATGCTCTGGCAAAGGTATGCAGCTGTGAAGGCCAAACTTGTTGGGGCTACTGTCCTGGTCATACTGGGGCTACTGTCCTGGTCATACTGGGGCTACTGTCTTGGTCATACTGGGGCTACTATCCTGGGGCTAGTGTCCTGGTCATACTGGGTCTACTGTCCTGGTCATACTGGGGCTACTGTCCTGGTCATACTGGGGCTAGTATCCTGGTCATACTGGGGCTAGTGTCCTGGTCATTCTGGGGCTACTGTCCTGGTCATACCGGGGCTTGTGTCCTGGTCATACTTGGGCTAGTGTCCTGGTCATACTGGGGCTACTGTCCTGGTCATAAGGGGGGCTACTGTCTTGGTCATACTGGGGCTACTGTCCTGGGGCTAGTGTCCTGGTCATACTGGGGCTACTATCCTGGTCATACTGGGGCTACTGTCCTGGTCATACTGGGGCTAGTGTCCTGGTCATACTGGGGCTACTGTCCTGGTCATACTGGGGCTACTGTCCTGGTCATACCGGGGCTTGTGTCCTGGTCATACTTGGGCTAGTGTCCTGGTCATACCGGGGCTAGTGTCCTGGTAATACTGGGGCTACTGTCTTGGTAATACTGGGGCTACCATCCTGGTCATACTGGGGCTACTGTCCTGTCATACTGGGGCTAGTGTTCTGGTCATCTTGGGGGGGGGGGGGGGGTCCCTGGTCATACGTCATACTGGGACTAGTATCCTGGTCATACTCTGGCTACTGTCCTGGTCAGCTGGGGCTAGGGTCCTGATCATACTGGTGCTAGTGTGGTTCTACTGTCCTGGTCAAGCTTGGGCTAGTGTCCTGGTCATATTTGGGCTAGTGTCCTGGTCATACTTGGGCTAGTGTCCTGTTCATACTTGGGCTAGTGTCCTGGTCATACTTGGGCTAGTGTCCTGGCCAAGCTGGGGCTAGTGTCCTGGTCAAGCTTGGGCTAGTGTCCTGGTCATACTTGGGCTAGTGTCCTGGTCAAGCTGGGGCTAGTGTCCTGGTCAAGCTGGGGCTAGTGTCCTGGTCAAGCTGGGACTAGTGTCCTGGTCATGCTTGGGCTAGTGTCCTGGTCAAGCTGGGGCTAGTGTCCTGGTCAAGCTAGGGCTAGTGTCCTGGTCAAGCTGGGGCTAGTGTCCTGGTCAAGCTGGGGCTAGTGTCCTGGTCAAGCTGGGGCTAGTATCCTGGTCAAGCTGGGGCTAGTGTCTTGATCAAGCTGGGGCTAGTGTCCTGGTCATGCTGGGACTACTAATGTCCTGGTCAAGCTGGGGCTAGTGTCCTGGTCAAGTTGGGCTTGTGTCCTGGTCATGCTGGGACTACTAATGTCTTGGTCAAGCTGGGGCTAGTGTCCTGGTAATGCTGGGGCTAGTGTCCTGGTCATACTGGGGCTAGTGTCCTGGTCATGCTGGGGCTAGTGTCCTGGTCATACTGGGGCTAGTGTCCTGGTCAAGTTGGGGCTAGTGTACTGGACTGTCCTGGTCAAGCTGGGGCTAGTGTCCTTGTCATGCTGGGGCTAGTGTCCTGGTCAAGCTGGGGCTAGTGTCCTGGTCATACTTGGGCTAGTGTCCTTGTCAAGCTGGGGCTAGTGTCCTGGTCATACTTGGGCTAGTGTCCTGGTCATACTTGGGCTAGTGTCCTGGTCAAGCTGGGGCTACTGTCCTGGTCATACTGGGGCTAGTGTGCTGGTCATACTGGGGCTAGTGTGCTGGTCAAGCTGGGGCTAGTGTCTTGGTCAAGCTGGGGTTAGTGTCCTGGTCATACTTGGGCTAGTGTGGTTCTACTGTCCTGGTCAAGCTTGGGCTAGTGTCTTGGTCATACTTGGGCTAGTGTTCTGGTCCATACTTGAGCTAGTGTCCTGGTCATACTTGGGCTAGTCTCCTGGTCAAGCTGGGGCTAGTGTCCTGGTCATACTTGGGCTAGTGTCCTGGTCATACTTGGGCTAGTGTCCTGGTCAAGCTGGGGCTACTGTCATGGTCATACTGGGGCTAGTGTCCTGGTCAAGCTGGGGCTAGTGTCCTGGTCAAGCTGGGGCTAGTGTCCTGGTCAAGCTTGGGCTAGTGTCCTGGTCATACTTGGGCTAGTGTCCTGGTCAAGCTGGGGCTAGTGTCCTGGTCAAGCTGGGGCTAGTGTCCTGGTCAAGCTGGGACTAGTGTCCTGGTCATGCTTGGGCTAGTGTCCTGGTCAAGCTGGGGTTAGTGTCCTGGTCAAGCTAGGGCTAGTGTCCTGGTCAAGCTGGGGCTAGTGTCCTGGTCAAGCTGGGGCTAGTGTCCTGGTCAAGCTGGGTCTAGTATCCTGGTCAAGCTGGGGCTAGTGTCCTGATCAAGCTGGGGCTAGTGTCCTGGTCATGCTGGGACTACTAATGTCCTGGTCAAGCTGGGGCTAGTGTCCTGGTCAAGTTGGGCTTGTGTCCTGGTCATGCTGGGACTACTAATGTCTTGGTCAAGCTGGGGCTAGTGTCCTGGTCAAGATGGGGCTTGTGTCCTGGTAATGCTGGGGCTAGTGTCCTGGTCATACTGGGGCTAGTGTCCTGGTCATGCTGGGGCTAGTGTCCTGGTCATACTGGGGCTAGTGTCCTGGTCAAGTTGGGGCTAGTGTACTGGACTGTCCTGGTCAAGCTGGGGCTAGTGTCCTTGTCATGCTGGGGCTAGTGTCCTGGTCAAGCTGGGGCTAGTGTCCTGGTCATACTTGGGCTAGTGTCCTTGTCAAGCTGGGGCTAGTGTCCTGGTCATGCTGGGACTACTAATGTCCTGGTCAAGCTGGGGCTAGTGTCCTGGTCAAGATGGGGCTAGTGTCCTGGTCATGCTGGGGCTAGTGTCCTGGTCAAGCTGGGGCTAGTGTCCTGGTCAAGATGGGGCTAGTTTCCTGGTCATGCTGGGGCTAGTGTCCTGGTCAAGCTGGGGCTAGTGCCCTGGTCAAGCTGGGGCTAGTGTCCTTGTCAAGCTGGGGCTAGTGTCCTGGTCATACTGGGGCTAGTGTCCTGGTCAAGTTGGGGCTAGTGTACTGGACTATCCTGATCAAGCTGGGGTTGTGGCCAACAAAAGAGCGGATATCCTGGCTTCACGGGCACCATCATGTGTTCACTAGATATGGACAGGTCTATCAAAGACTACCTGTTAGATAATGACACAGTAATTAATGATATTGAATGATGTTCGAGCTGACTTGGATGCAAGAGAGAACGGAGCAGAGTTATGTACAACCAATGAACTGATGGAGTCATCCGTATCCACACCCTTCACCATTTACTGAGAGAGACTGAGAATCTATAGGTATGCCCAGGCTGCACTGGTCGGTTTTTAGTAGCGGTACAGAAACTATCAAAGATAAGGTCAGATTGATGATGAAATGTTTGAGATTTCAATGTACAAGTTTTCAGGTTTCTGTAGAGTGACCAATTGCTTTATTCGCTGCCTTTCCTTTCCTAACAACAAGAAATGACCCATGTATAGCTGGTTCGAGTGAATTATGCCAATAACATGGGACAAAGCTGCAACCTTTGCCATGAAAATAGAGTGCTCTACCATTAGGCTACCCTGACACTATATGTTGTTTGATGGGTGTACATTGATGTATTTACATTGTGTAATTGTTGATTAGAGTAGAGTAACGTTGTGCCATTATTTACATAACTGTGATACTTTTGTTGTAACCACCTGTGATACTTTTATGTAACTGTATGTGATACTTTTATGTAACTGTGGGATACTTTTATGTAACCACCTGTGATACTTTTATGTAACCGCTTTTGATACTTTTATTTAAGTGCCTTTTATATGTGTTCGAATTATGGTTGTCTACATACTGTAAATCATCTATTTATACATTTTCAAGTTTTACAGATTTATAGATATACCTTTACAGTATTTAACTTAAGAATCCCAACGCCTTTGATGTATAAGTATACATGTGCTAATACTGAATATATCAAACATGTGTGTTTGCTCAAACACAGTTACATTGTGTTCATTTGTTTGTATTCGATTGTCATAATTCTAGGTATTTCAGAAGTTAATGATGGAATTGTTGTTACTATGCAGCTTCTGGCAATCAGATTACTATACATTGCAGGATTCTTTGAAATTTGTATCAAAATCAATAATTTTATATTGTAGTATATTCAAGAAAGGAAGCCTGTTTACCTTCTCATAATATCATCTAGGAATATATGTTAGAGATGTTAGAGATGTTAGAGATGTTAGACATGTTAGAGATGTTAGAGATGTTAGAGATGTTAGAGATGTTAGAGATGTTAGACATGTTAGACATGTTAGAGATGTTAGAGATGTTAGAGATGTTAGAGATGTTAGATATGTTAGAGATGTTAGAGATGTAAGACATGTTAGAGATGTTAGAGATGTTAGACATGTTAGAGATGTTAGAGATGTTAGACATGTTAGAGATGTTAGAGATGTTAGAGATGTAAGACATGTTAGAGATGTTAGACATGTTAGAGATGTTAGACATGTTAGAGATGTTAGAGATGTTAGAGATGTTAGACATATGTTAGATTTGTTAGAGATGTTAGATATGTTAGAGATATTAGATTTGTTAGATATGTTAGATTTGTTAGAGATGTTAGACAAGTTAGAGATGTTAGACATGTTAGAGATGTTAGATATGTTAGAGATGTTAGAGATGTTAGATTTGTTAGAGATGTTAGATATGTTAGAGATATTAGATTTGTTAGATATGTTAGATTTGTTAGAGATGTTAGACATGTTAGATTTGTTGGAGATGTTAGACATGTTAGACATGTTAGACATGTTAGAGATATTAGATTTGTTAGACATGTTAGACATGTTAGAGATGTTAGAGATATTAGATTTGTTAGAGATGTTAGACATGTTAGAGATGTTAGAGATATTAGATTTGTTAGACATGTTAGACATGTTAGAGATGTTAGATTTGTTAGATTTGTTAGAGATGTTAGACATGTTAGAGATGTTAGAGATGTTAGATTTGTTAGATTTGTTAGACATGTTAGAGATGTTAGACATGTTAGACATGTTAGAGATATTAGATTTGTTAGACATGTTAGACATGTTAGAGATGTTAGAGATATTAGATTTGTTAGAGATGTTAGACATGTTAGAGATGTTAGAGATATTAGATTTGTTAGACATGTTAGACATGTTAGAGATGTTAGATTTGTTAGATTTGTTAGAGATGTTAGACATGTTAGACATGTTAGAGATGTTAGATTTGTTAGATTTGTTAGACATGTTAGACATGTTAGAGATGTTAGACATGTTAGACATGTTAGAGATGTTAGATTTGTTAGATTTGTTAGAGATGTTAAACATGTTAGAGATGTTAGACATGTTAGAGATGTTAGATTTGTTAGAGATGTTAGAGATGTTAGAGATGTTAGAGATGTTAGAGATGTTAAACATGTTAGAGATGTTAGATTGTCGTTTATTTTTCTTATCCATGTTTGATGATGATGTCCTTTATGCCTAGTGACAATAAAACGCTAGTAAATTTTTAAACAGACAAAATCCAACCCACAGATACCATCCTTGGATACTGGATTGTCTCAGAAAGATATGAACTGATCAAAGATATGTGAAAGACCTTACAATAAGCTTGTGGGTTAATCCAATACCCCCTATATATATGATATATCTGGGGTTTTGGTTAATCCCACCAATTCGTGTGGGGTATGATGTACTTTTAACAGCTTCACAGTGAATATATAATAATAGAAATGTGTGACAATTGGAAACACCTTGGTGTAAAGTTTAATTACAGCCCTTCATTTAAATACTGTGTTATTCACACTATAAAGAGATTCAAGTGAGGAAATCATACAAATGGGATGATATGCTGACTAAATTTATAAAGGCAGGAGGAAAGGCCAGAGCCAAGATCTACCTATACCACACACTATGTAAGAAGATATGGCATAGCAGAATATGGCCAAGAGCTTGGAAAAAAGTGGTGATCTTAAGCGATGCACTAACTACAGAAACTTCACTTTAATAAGCCATCCTAGCAACATTCTCCTAAGGATCATTATGAAGAGGTTAGAAGACAAACTCAATTAGAAGGTACATGAAGTACAATCAGGAAGACAAACTCAATGAGAAGGTACATGAAGTACAATCAGGAAGACAAACTCAATGAGAAGGTACATGAAGTACAATCAGGATTTAGACATGACAAGAAGTTTGAGGGATGAAATTCTCAACACGTGAAATGTATCAAAAGGTTCAGAGAGTACAATGTCGACTTACACACTTGCTTCATAGATTATACCAGAGCTTTTGAATGTGTACGCCACAAAATGCTATAGAGAATCATGCAAGAAAGGGTATTCTCAACGCATCCGATTCAACCAATTGAAACACTGAGTCACGAACAACAAGCAGTGGTTAAAATAGCTGAAGAGACATTGAACTGGTGCAAAAGGGGGTCAGACAAGAATGCAGGCTCTCCTCTTATCTTTTCAACATCTACTAATATTCATTATCAATCGTCCATCTGTATTTCACCGTTTGCGGGGGATATTCGAATGGCTGGACTAATTACATGATGCCATAAGTAGGTCAAAGTGGCCCGAAGCACTGGAACACGTAGCTCCGCTAGGCATAATTATTTTTCTGTTCTTCTTCTTCGTACGCTGTCAGACGTCAACTTGTATTTGTTCAAAGAAAGCAGCTGTCATCCTGAGGCTGTCGACACTGCTATAGAGCTTGTCTAGTGTTGCCACTGGTGATGGCCACATGTGCTTTCTCTGGTCCTCGTATGTCGGGCAGTTTTGAAGCAGATGTTCAGCTGTCATTTTCCCGGTACCACAAGTGCATTCGTCAGTTCCACCTATCTTCAGTTTATTAAATAGGTGGTACCTCAATATGTTGTGGCCTGTGCGAAGTCTGAAGACCACGACCTGCTCTCTTCTGTTCAACTGGAAATAGGCATCATTTTTTGTGTAGCCAGTATGTTCTGTTTCCCATTTGGCCATGTATCTGGCCCTAATAAGCCTTTTGGACTCTTCGTAGGTCACACTAGAATCTGGTTGTGGTAGTCTTGCACCTTCTTTTGCCAGGCTGTCTGCCTCCTCGTTGCCTAGGATGTTACACTGGGATAGAACCCACTGTACCACTACTCTTTTTGGTTCGGACTGCTGGCATAGTTGACAGAGTACTGCTCTTAAATCATTGTTCAGTATTTTTCTGGCTTTTTAGTGATGTAACTATGGCCAGGACTATCTGGCTTTCATTGCTTTTGTCTGTCAGCATTGCTTTTACTGCAGCCTTCAGTGCCTCTGCTCTGAAATTGCTTGAGTGTTTTCCAGTTGCCACTGACAGTGTTATTTTTCAACTATTTGTTAGGCTCAGGAATACCCCTGCCCCTACTTTCTGTGTTGTGTTTGTTACAGAACTGTCGGTGTACGCATAGGTCCAGTCCATGCTTGGGTAGTTTTCCGTTATGTGCATCAGGGTTATGTCTCTTCTTTCTTTTTCAGTCTGGCTGTTCTTGTTTCCAATACCTGGTATATTTTCTACCACCTCCGGAATGATATGCTGCTTCCATGGGGGTTTGCGTACAGTAGGGATGGGCTTTGGTGTTGTTACGTTGTTCATAGGGTCTTCGCTCATCTTTGCTTTGGCTATTTCTGCAAAGTTTCTCCGCTTTAGTTTCCCATTTCAAAATCTATTTAGTCTCTGGTGCATTGGATGGTCTGTCAGTCTTCTGAGTTTCTCTGCTTGCTGCTGGGCTCTGCAGTCTCTTCTGTCGGTCATGGATTGCAGATTTGTAATCTTTTCAAGTTCTACAATTGGTGTTGATTTCATGCCTCCTGTTATAACTCATGGCTTGGTTTTGAAGTTTTTATTTTTCTGTGTTCAGGTATTTGATCATGCTAGATCTGCAGTTTCGTGCCAGGACGAAGTTCAGTCTTTTCTAGATCTATTCCCTCTGGCCAGGTTTGACTTCACATGTCTTTGTGAATACGTCCCAGACAGACAAATAATTTTCACACACCAAGCAAAACCAGATCCACAGGACCCAGTTAAGAAACTGAAATAAAGAGACCACAGAGTTCAATCTTCAAGCTGAGAACAGGCCACGCTCCTCTCAACAAACATCTGAATAGATTAGACCCACTACATGAACCAAACTCCTGACTTTGCGCCCTGAGCTGGCTGATCTGCAGAACCTGCTGCTCCCAGCACACCACACCATACACAACACACATTATACACATCACTACAACAATTAAGGAGTACGTGTGCTTTTGTCCGGGAGGCATTGGTCTATCAAGAACTTCCAACTCGTCTTTATGCACTGGGCAGTCTTGTTTATGCTGAAAATATATAGAGAAACGTCACAAATGGCAGAGTATGAAAAGTTTGACCCGTTCGCAATCAGCATGAATGAGGTACGAGGACTAAGATATGCAGTACGTGACTGTATAGCTGTGCTTTCGGAGAGCGCTGCGGGGCTTGAGCAGATGATCCTATCTGTTAAACAACACAGCAAGGAACAAAATATACATCATCAACACCATGATAATGAGAACTAATAAGGCAAAGACCAGACATAAAGTTATCCTGGAGAAGCAAGAAGTTAACAAAAAGTTTTCAACATCTCGGCTCGATTATAAGCAACAATGGAGATTGCCAAAAAAAAGGAAGAAATAGACAAATTGCCATGGCATTGCAGAGATTAACCTAAATGACAAAGTTATGGCAGAAAACTAACACAATGACAAAAATAAAGATCCTGAGAACTTGCATCTTTCCAGTGGCAACGTACGCATGCGAGACACGGAAAACTAGACATACACTAAGGAAGTAGTGAATCTTTCACGGGGAAAGTGCACAAAATGCAATGGATATTGTTTGGTGTTTGTAAGTGATGTACTGACTGGTGTTTGGGGCTTGTAAGTGATGTACCGACTGGTGTTTGGTGCTTGTAAGTGATGTACTGACTAATGTTTGGGGCTTGTAAGTGATGTTCTGACTGGTATTTGGGAGGTGTAAGTGATGTACCGACTGGTATTTGGGGCTTGTAAGTGATGTACCGACTGGTATTTGGGGCTTGTAAGTGATGTTCTGACTGGTGTTTGGTGCTTGTAAGTGATGTACGAACTGGTGTTTGGGGCTTGTAAGTGATGTACCGACTGGTGTTTGGTGCTTGTAAGTGATGTACCGACTGGTGTTTGGGGCTTGTAAGTGATGTACCGACTGGTGTTTGGGATGTGTAAGTGATGTTCTGACTAGTGTTTGGGGCTTGTAAGTGATGTACTGACTAATGTTTGGGGCTTGTAAGTGATGTTCTGACTAGTGTTTGGTGCTTGTAAGTGATATACCAACTGGTGTTTGGGATGTGTAAGTGATGTACCGACTGGTGTTTGGTGCTTGTAAGTGATATACCAACTGGTGTTTGGGATGTGTAAGTGATGTTCTGACTAGTGTTTGGGGCTTGTAAGTGATGTTCTGACTAGTGTTTGGTGCTTGTAAGTGATATACCAACTGGTGTTTGGGATGTGTAAGTGATGTACCGACTGGTGTTTGGTGCTTGTAAGTGATATACCAACTGGTGTTTGGGATGTGTAAGTGATGTTCTGACTAGTGTTTGGTGCTTGTAAGTGATGTTCTGACTAGTGTTTGGGACTTGTAAGTGATGTTCTGACTAGTGTTTGGCGTTTGTAAGTGATTTACCGACTGGTGTTTGGTGCTTGTAAGTGATGTACCGACTCATGTTTGGTGCTTGTAAGTAACAAGCAAATACAACAAATAAATAAATCACCTATAGAAAACAAATGACAAGATTAAACATAGATTGTTTATGTAGAATTGCTGTTATTAATTGTTATATTCATTTTTCTGTTAAATATTATAAAATAGTATGTAGACTAAAGCAAATACATTTTAACTCTCATAATCTTAAATATGTATCTCTGATTTGGTTCACAAATGAACATTTCCAAATACTATATCAAATATATACTCACACAATTATAATCCAGATAAGCCCATCAACTTTACAGCTCAATTACATTCACTTCAGTTCAAGTGCTATCTCCGCATCAAAGGTCGACTTCAATGGATCTCCAGTGTACTCAATCTCTTACAGAAATGGTGCAATCTGATAAACCTTTTCCAGTCCATCTCTTGATGTAATCCACCAACTTAAAACGTCTGCCTCTTGAATGGCTGCCTACCACCCTACCCTCTAGCATGGTCTTCAACAAGGAGATATGTTTTGTTATGACCAAAATAACGTAACTGTCTAACTCTGATTTCGGTCATTAATTCTCTTTTCAACCCCAACTTTTTCAGTACCTTCAAATTTGGTTTCTTCTCTTTCAAAGAAATGCGACCCAATCTTCTATATACCCACATTTTGAAGGCTTCAATACTCTTTTCCAACTTGTTATTCATTGTCCATGTTTCTGTGCCATAAAGTAGTGACGAGCATACATAACACCTGACAATTTTCATTTTCAAATTATGATTTATCTGTTTGAATGCCAGTATTTGTTGCATGTTGCTGAATATCATCTTGACCATATCTATTCTTTTCTGATTTCGTTTTCACAGTTGCCTTCTTTCCGTTATTATATGATAGGAGAAACTCGGTACCTGTTCAAGTAGTTGATCTTTTAGTTTTATCTGCATACAAGGTTTCTTGTCACTTTTCCCAATTATCATAGCGTTTGTTTTCTTTGTTTATGTCCACTCCAAAATTTTGACTTATTGTGTACATTGTTGTCAAAATCTCCTGTAATTCTTGCTCACATTTTTGTCATCAAAACTGTATCATCTGCAAATCTAAGATTATTCATTGCCACTCTTCCAATGACAAGCCTTGGCATCCCCTCTATCTGTTTGAATATGTGTTCTGTGTAGATATTAAAAAGACAAGGGAATAATACACATCTCTGTCTCACTCCACATTTTACATCTATACTTGGAGAGCATAACTTTCCTTGTTTTACTGTAGCAGTTTGTTACCAGTACAGATTATGGAGCAGTCATGTCTTTAACATATAGACCTATTTCTTGGAGATATTTTATTTATTTCTCTTGTTTGACTCTGTGAAAAGCCTTCTGGTAGTCTATAAAGCAAATATCAATGTCATGTATTTCTATGTATTTCTATGTATTTCTATGTATTTCTCTGTCAGAAAATTGCTTCCCTTGTTCCTTTTGAAAACCAAATTGTTCTTCTGAAACTTCCTTCTCTACTTTACCTCTTATTCTCTCTTGTATGATCTTGAGTAATATTTTAATTGTGTGACTCATTAGACTTATTGTTCTTAAGTTTGAACATTCTGTTGCATGAGGTTTTTTCGAGAGTGTTATAAACGATGATGTTGTCAGATCCGTTGCCATGCATCCAGTATTGTAAATATTCACTACACAGATCAGTCAGTATATCTATACCAAAGTCCTTCAGAGCCTCTATCATTCTATGTTTCTGGAGTCTGGCCCTGTTGCTTTCCCTTTTCTCATAGTTTTTATAACATTTTCCACCTCTTTTTGTCACTGACACTACACAACTACTAACACTTTGTGGCTAGAAGGTAGTTCTGATATTGTTTCATCTCTCAACAACTCCTTACAGACCAACAGTTATACACGTGACCTGTAAAAGGAAACCATCCACAACGTTTCACACATTCAGGTGCTGTCAATGGGAAGGACACAGTTCATGTCATGTTCACAAGAAAACAGAATGGCCAACAGTTAATAATGCTGATGAAGACAATGTCATGTTCACAAGAAGACAGAATCGCCAACAGTTAATAATGCTGATGAAGATAATGACAGTTCATGTCATGTTCACAAGAAGACAGAATCACCAACAGTTAATAATGCTGATGAAGATAATGACAGTTCATGTCATGTTCACAAGAAGACAGAATCACCAACATTTAATAATGCTGATGAAGACAATGTCATGTTCACAAGAAGACAGAATCACCAACAGTTAATAATGCTGATGAAGACAATGACAGTTCATGTCATGTTCACAAGAAGACAGAATCACCAACAGATAATAATGCTGATGAAGACAATGACAGTTCGTGTAAGGAAGACAGCACCAACACTATTTGCTGTAATACTAACGGCTCAACAGTTTTGTGTGTTCGTCTTCCTCCTTATTGTTGTGTTTATTTTTGGGAACATTGCCATGGAAACTGATATAGAGGACCATGTATATGCAATCATTTGGTCCCTACACAGCGATTCTAAAATTGTGGACCTGTTCTAGCCAATAGACACTCAAACATCAAGTTCGCTAAACATTCACCAATTCCACTCCAAACCATTATGATGCTACTTCTGTTTATTAATACTCTTTATATATAGTTTATCAAAATTCACAAGTCAATTTAGGTACAAATAATATGATGAAAATATTATGTGCACTCGCACAGATGTTACCCCCCAAACCTATGCTAACCCAGGTTGGTTTACTTGTACTCTAATAAACAGGATCGTGGCATTCTGTTTGTAACTTCTAACAAATTGTCTGTAGTCTACTCACAATATCTTTTTTGGTTTCTATGACTTTGGCTCTCTATATTGGTTCATGATATCAGTTCTCTGCCTCTCTGAATGTGATCTTGACATTTGTTCTCTGCCTCTCTGTATCTGATCTTGACATTGGTTCTCGGCCTCTCTGAATCTGATCTTGACATTGGTTCTCTGCCTCTCTGTATCTGATCTTGACATTGGTTCTCGGCCTCTCTGAATCTGGTCTTGACATTGGTTCTGTGCATCTTTATATCAGATCTTGACATAATTTCTGTGCATCTTTATATCTGGTCTTGATAGCTGGTCTCTGGTTTTCTCTATCTAGACTATATAGATTATCTGCTTCTCTTTATCTGGAAGATATCTTTCTGCTCCTCTTTATCTGGATGATATCTGGTCTCTGCTTCTCTTTATCTGGACGATATCTGATCTCTGCTCCTCTTTATCTGGACGATATTCGGGCTCTGCTTCTGTTTATCAAGACGATATCTGATCTCTGCTCCTCTTTATCAGGACGATATTTGGGCTCTGCTTCTCTATATCTAAATTATATAGAGTATCTGCTTCCTTTATCTAGAAAGAGTAGGCTTAAAGTCCGCTGCCAGAACAAAATTCAAAATTATAGCTAAAAAATGATTTGTTAAGAGTAGCATAAAGATTGCGGTCAACAGGCTGCGTGTCTACTTAGCTCCAAGTATTTGAGTCTATTAATATTGGCTCGCACATGGGTCAGACCACCTTCCAAGAAACTGGTTGTATACAGACTCTGCTGAGTCTTCTAAACCAGTATAAAGACGTTAAGTTGTTGAACAGAATCATGATTCTTCCAACCTAACACTATCTTCTTGGCCGTGCATTTTCTCGTTTTCCTACGGTTTGCTTGTTGTTTCTCTGCCATCTCGTGTCCTTTCAATTCTCAGCCAGTTCTGATCTATCCTCGTCAGTCTCCACCCTCAATTGTTCTCTGTTCTTGTCGTGTTCCAATGATTTTGACCGATACTTTCTGTTTCGGCCACCTGTCACACCAACTCTCTTCTCGTGCAAAGTTAGCTGAGCAACTTGAATTTTTTCCGCGTGATTAGATGCCAATTTGCCATCAGCGCCAAGAAGCAGCGACTAGAATAGCTAGCGAAACAGACTGGTTTGAAGTGCAAAAGGAAGTAAGACAATGATGCATACCTTCCCCTTATTAGGCCAACATCTATACAGAAACCGTCATGAGAAGTGTCAGAAACGACCAGAATTTTCAAATGGTCCAGCCTATTACAATTGGTGGAAATAGCAGAACTGAGATGTGCAGATGACACAGTTATCCGCCATGGCCACGTTTTTGGCTGCATGCAGTAACTTTGGTCTCATAATCAACCCTTGAAAACCGAAGTACTTTTCCAGCCTGCTCCTGGGCAGCCGTTCATTGAACCAAACATTATCGTACAAAGCTAACGTTTCCAGGCAGTCAATAGCTTCACCTACCTAGACAGTACCCTCACCAGGTGGTCGATTGCTTCACCTACCTTGACAGTACCCTCACTAGAGAGATGGAAGCTTCACCTACCTAGACAGTACCCTCACCAGTCTATAGCTTCACCTACCTAGACAGTATCCTCACCAGACAGTAGATATCTTCACCTACCTAGACTGTACCCTCACCAGAGAATGGATAGCTTTACCTACCTAGACAGTACCCTCGCCAGAGAGTCGATAGCTTTACCTACATAGACAGTACCCTCACCAGAGAGTGGATAGCTTTACCTACCTAGACAGTACCCTCGCCAGAGAGTCGATAGCTTTACCTACATAGACAGTACCCTCACCAGAGAGTGGATAGCTTTACCTACCTAGACAGTACCCTCGCCAGAGAGTCGATAGCTTTACCTACCTAGACAGTACCCTCGCCAGAGAGTCGATAGCTTTACCTACCTAGACAGTACCCTCGCCAGAGAGTCGATAGCTTTACCTACATAGACAGTACCCTCACCAGAGAGACGAACATCGACTTTGAGGTCAACAGCTGGATTGCACAGGCGAGCGCTGGGTTTGGGAGACTGTAAGCAACCGTCTGGAACCGACAGAGCAGCATTGTCACCACCAAGGTAAAAGTGTGTCGTGCTGTAGTGTTCGTCACTCTGCTGTATGATTGCCAAACATGGACAATGTTTAGCAGACATACCAGATCTCTATTATTTTTACTTGATATGTCAGCTCAGGATCAGGTGGCAGGACATGGTGTCTAACTTTGAGTTCTTAGCAAGACTATCATGTTGAGGAACCATACTTTTATGCAAAAAGCCAAGATAAGATGGACGGCACATGTTGTTCGCATGCCCGATGATGTACGGTGAGCTCAAAACAGGCAAAAAGCTCATTATGGCGACAGAAGAAACGCTACGGAGACTCGGAGAAAGTGTCTCTGAAAAGTTTTAACATTGATATCGCGTCTTAGAAGTTGCTTGCACAGAAACGTTTCACCTGACGTACAGCATCACCTAAGGTACTCAAATCGCAGAGGGAAACTCCATCGCAGAAGCTCAGAACAGGAGTACCGCCCAAAAGAGCAGAACACGCAATGACTTCACATACGCCACCTTACATGAGTGCCCAGGGGGCCGCAAAGTCTGCCATTCCAGGATTGGTCTCTATAATAATATGAGAACGCATCACAAGTCGAATTATGTCGCCATCTTCGTGTACGATGGGCAACTATTATTGTTATTTAAATAAAGTAGCCACCACCAAGATCTGAACTACGTAGCCACCACCAAGATCTGAACTACGTAGCTACCACCGAGATCTGAACTCCTTAACAGTGCCTACTCATCATATTATCTGTTCATTTATGGAAGTAGACGTCGCGGGGTGGGGGAGGGAGATTGACGTACCCTTCTTTCGCGCACCAGCAGTACAGCGATTGCTTTCAATTCATGATTGTATAGATAGTAATCCTGGCCACTTTCTGAGTAATTACTGCCACCAAGACCATATTGTATCGTTGTCTTGTCTATTGTCCCTGTTTTTATTGTGATTCGTTAGTTTTTGCCGTTTGTTTTTTGCATCCGTCGAGCAATGTACAGGCTATCTCTGGTCTATGTTCCTGTACAGGCTATCTCTGGTCTATGTTCCTGTACAAGCTATCTCTGGTCTATGTTCCTGTACAAGCTATCTCTGGTCTATGTTCCTGTACAAGCTATCTCTGGTCTATCTTCCTGTACAAGCTATCTCTGGTTTATGTTCCTGTACAAGCTATCTCTGGTCTATGTTCCTGTACAGGCTATCTCTGTCTACACCAGACTCTTTTTTTTCTGACACCGATGAAACATCGACATCTTTATCTCTCACATATTCTCATCTAGCCTCCTATCTCATGTAAATGTTCATTGATTTGGCTTTCCCTGACTTGGTACATTAGACCATGTCTTCTGACACCGCTGAAACATCGAATCAAACGTCTGCCTAAACTTTGAGCTCATCCTGTAATACACGAGCAGGTTAACGCTGGCGTTGACAGAATCTATCAAAAACGCGAAAGACCACGAAACCAGGAAAATGTTTTGGTATCGTCCTAACACTCTGAACTCTGGTAAAACACTGGAAGTGACAAAGTTGGCTATGAAAGGTATGAAGCATATACAGTAAATGATAGCTATCATCAGAATCATCTTAACTGTTCTGTTTTCTCGTGTGTTTGATCCCTTACTTGAGCCATTTCCAAAAGCGGAGATTGTTGCTCTCCATCTGGACACCTGCTTGATCTTGATGACTAAGGTTGTCGTAAAAACTAGAACAGCTGCAAAGAAGATTATTTGAATATACGCAGCCAGAGTGAAGCTCAATACTTCCATCTCCGCCCTTCCTTCTTTGAAAAGAAGTCCTATCATAGTCCTGTTGTGTGCCCTATGAAACCTCCAGCCAATGTAGGCTGTGGCGTAGTCAGGGAGGAGCGCGAGGAAGAGAATGATGAAGATAATAACAATAAGAGTCACCGCCATCTGTTGCGTGACGATGGTCTTCACCTTAAGCGGGAGGAGAACACACAAGCATCTCTCAAATGTAATATAACCTGTAATTCCACTGGTCAGTCTTGTGAAGAACCCGTGAGGCCAACCACCTGAGAGGTGCTGCAGCTCCGAGGCTAAGATGGGGACTCCGGAGTTGATGAAAAGAGGGTTCCGGAGAAAATTGACCCACTGTAGAGTTACTAGCGAACTCAAATCTGACAAGGCCAGGGCAAACAAGCTGACGTTTACTGTATCCCCGAATCCTTGGTTTAGAAACACTGCAATATTAATGACGTTCGCCACAATCCCCCCAGTCGCCACAATCCCCCCCAAGATGGCGTGGTTGACCGTGAGGAATGTTTCTGTTGTCTCGTCGCTAATAATTCCAGGGCCATAATATGCCAACTGTGTCACGTTCTCTGCTGCTCCTGACCCCATGGTTCTTGGACCTGATAACTTTGCTGTTGGTGACTTTGCTTACAATAGTTTCTCTCGCCTTGTTCCCGTGCCTTGTTATTGAAGAAGAAAGAATTGAACCACTGTCTCTACTTTACACATCCCTTAAATTGTATGTTTCTTGTAGAGTAGCGCCTTCGTCATCTGGACGACAGGGATTGGATCATGCGGTGACAATTACTTCATTTTCTTTGCAGGTGCTCAGTGTATGTGTGTCGACAGCAAAACTGGTTTATGCGTTCGTTTGTCGCTACAGGAACAAATCAAAACAAGAGGCACACGCTAAGATTAACTATCTCAAATTTCATTACAACTTTCGTCGTTCAATATAGAACTCGCCACCATTCTTAAAAAATAACTAAATTACGTTAAATTTTTTTTATGTTTCCTTTTACAAAATTGATTCATTTTAAAGTGTAGAAACAGGTCATGTAACTAAGGATACCACATGGCTAGGAAACAGGTCATGTAACTAAGGATACCACATGGCTAGGAAACAGGGCAAGTAATTAAGGATATCACATGGCTAGGAAACAGGGCATGTAACTAGGGTTCACGTGGCTAGAAAACAGGACATGTAACTAAGGATACCATATGGCTAGGAAACAGGTCATGTAACTAAGGATACCACATGGCTAGGAAACAGGTCATGTAACTAAGGATACCACATGGCTAGGAAACAGGTCATGTAACTAAGGATACCATATGGCTAGGAAACAGGTCATGTAACTAAGGATACCACATGGCTAGGAAACAGGTCATGTAACTAAGGATACCACATGGCTAGGAAACAGGTCATGTAACTAAGGATACCATATGGCTAGGAAACAGGTCATGTAACTAAGGATACCATATGGCTAGGAAACAGGTCATGTAACTAAGGATACCACATGGCTAGGAAACAGGTCATGTAACTAAGGATACCACATGGCTAGGAAACAGGTCATGTAACTAAGGATACCACATGGCTAGGAAACAGGTCATGTAACTAAGGATACCACATGGCTAGGAAACAGGTCATGTAACTAAGGATACCACATGGCTAGGAAACAGGTCATGTAACTAAGGATACCATATGGCTAGGAAACAGGTCATGTAACTAAGGATACCACATGGCTAGGAAACAGGTCATGTAACTAAGGATACCACATGGCTAGGAAACAGGTCATGTAACTAAGGATACCACATGGCTAGGAAACAGGTCATGTAACTAAGGATACCATATGGCTAGGAAACAGGTCATGTAACTAAGGATACCACATGGCTAGGAAACAGGTCATGTAACTAAGGATACCACATGGCTAGGAAACAGGTCATGTAACTAAGGATACCACATGGCTAGGAAACAGGTCATGTAACTAAGGATACCACATGGCTAGGAAACAGGTCATATAACTAAGGATACCATATGGCTAGGAAACAGGTCATGTAACTAAGGATACCACATGGCTAGGAAACAGGTCATGTAACTAAGGATACCACATGGCTAGGAAACAGGTCATGTAACTAAGGATACCACATGGCTAGGAAACAGGTCATGTAACTAAGGATACCATATGGCTAGGAAACAGGTCATGTAACTAAGGATACCACATGGCTAGGAAACAGGTCATGTAACTAAGGATACCACATGGCTAGGAAACAGGTCATGTAACTAAGGATACCATATGGCTAGGAAACAGGTCATGTAACTAAGGATACCATATGGCTAGGAAACAGGTCATGTAACTAAGGATACCACATGGCTAGGAAACAGGTCATGTAACTAAGGATACCACATGGCTAGGAAACAGGTCATGTAACTAAGGATACCACATGGCTAGGAAACAGGTCATGTAACTAAGGATACCACATGGCTAGGAAACAGGTCATGTAACTAAGGATACCACATGGCTAGGAAACAGGTCATGTAACTAAGGATACCATATGGCTAGGAAACAGGTCATGTAACTAAGGATACCATATGGCTAGGAAACAGGTCATGTAACTAAGGATACCACATGGCTAGGAAACAGGTCATGTAACTAAGGATACCATATGGCTAGGAAACAGGTCATGTAACTAAGGATACCACATGGCTAGGAAACAGGTCATGTAACTAAGGATACCACATGGCTAGGAAACAGGTCATGTAACTAAGGATACCATATGGCTAGGAAACAGGTCATGTAACTAAGGATACCACATGGCTAGGAAACAGGTCATGTAACTAAGGATACCACATGGCTAGGAAACAGGTCATGTAACTAAGGATACCACATGGCTAGGAAACAGGTCATGTAACTAAGGATACCATATGGCTAGGAAACAGGTCATGTAACTAAGGATACCACATGGCTAGGAAACAGGTCATGTAACTAAGGATACCATATGGCTAGGAAACAGGTCATGTAACTAAGGATACCATATGGCTAGGAAACAGGTCATGTAACTAAGGATACCATATGGCTAGGAAACAGGTCATGTAACTAAGGATACCATATGGCTAGGAAACAGGTCATGTAACTAAGGATACCACATGGCTAGGAAACAGGTCATGTAACTAAGGATACCATATGGCTAGGAAACAGGTCATGTAACTAAGGATACCATATGGCTAGGAAACAGGTCATGTAACTAAGGATACCATATGGCTAGGAAACAGGTCATGTAACTAAGGATACCATATGGCTAGGAAACAGGTCATGTAACTAAGGATACCATATGGCTAGGAAACAGGTCATGTAACTAAGGATACCATATGGCTAGGAAACAGGTCATGTAACTAAGGATACCACATGGCTAGGAAACAGGTTATGTAACTAAGGATACCATATGGCTAGGAAACAGGTCATGTAACTAAGGATACCACATGGCTAGGAAACAGGTCATGTAACTAAGGATACCATATGGCTAGGAAACAGGTCATGTAACTAAGGATACCATATGGCTAGGAAACAGGTCATGTAACTAAGGATACCATATGGCTAGGAAACAGGTCATGTAACTAAGGATACCATATGGCTAGGAAACAGGTCATGTAACTAAGGATACCACATGGCTAGGAAACAGGTCATGTAACTAAGGATACCATATGGCTAGGAAACAGGTCATGTAACTAAGGATACCATATGGCTAGGAAACAGGTCATGTAACTAAGGATACCATATGGCTAGGAAACAGGTCATGTAACTAAGGATACCATATGGCTAGGAAACAGGTCATGTAACTAAGGATACCATATGGCTAGGAAACAGGTCATGTAACTAAGGATACCATATGGCTAGGAAACAGGTCATGTAACTAAGGATACCACATGGCTAGGAAACAGGTCATGTAACTAAGGATACCATATGGCTAGGAAACAGGTCATGTAACTAAGGATACCATATGGCTAGGAAACAGGTCATGTAACTAAGGATACCATATGGCTAGGAAACAGGTCATGTAACTAAGGATACCACATGGCTAGGAAACAGGTCATGTAACTAAGGATACCATATGGCTAGGAAACAGGTCATGTAACTAAGGATACCACATGGCTAGGAAACAGGTCATGTAACTAAGGATACCATATGGCTAGGAAACAGGTCATGTAACTAAGGATACCATATGGCTAGGAAACAGGTCATGTAACTAAGGATACCATATGGCTAGGAAACAGGTCATGTAACTAAGGATACCATATGGCTAGGAAACAGGTCATGTAACTAAGGATACCACATGGCTAGGAAACAGGGCAAGTAATTAAGGATATCACATGGCTAGGAAACAGGGCATGTAACTAGGGTTCACGTGGCTAGAAAACAGGACATGTAACTAAGGATTTCGCGTGGCTAGTAAACCTTGCATGTAACTAAGAATATCACATGTCTAGGAAACAGAACATGTAACTAAGGATATGCCATCCATAATGTAGACCTTCACGTCTATGTACATCAGTCTCACTTGATGGTTTAGAAATATGACAAGTAGCAAATTGTAGTACGTGCAGACTACAGACCTTCACCAAGAGATGCCACCATCACATACTTTTTGTTAACTGATAACTAACACACAATAACAAAGAAGACAAAAAACAACACAGTTGCAGACGATAGAGTGAAGGCAGACATAGATAGAAAACATCCTCTGAATACAAAATACCAATGTAACCAGACAGGCTTTAGTTTGGACGCCGGGGTAAAAGTGACAAATAGCGTAGTAAAAAAAAACCTGACGAAGAACAATGGAAGAGGAATTCTGGCCAGATAGTCTGGCTGTCAGAGTTTAAGAAGACAGTCAATAATGTGAATCAGAGAGGACATTGGTTCACATCACATTTTCCAATGGAGATTACATGCATTAAGTCAAGCTATTTAGACCATCCATCATAGTTGACACACCGCCACGAGATTGTTGTGGAAGATGGCCAAGCGCTCACACAATTCCAGCGTTACGATTACCAGCCTCGCCAAAAGCAGAACGCAGACCATATACTACAGGACAGGTTCAATATCAACAAAGGAAAGCCTGGAGACTGGACACTAAAGAACTGCACATCCCTCAAGTCTAGTGCCGCAGGCAGGAAGTAGACCTCAAACTTACTACTAGAAGTTAAACCAAAATCGAAAAGCACGCAATTGAAGACACACGGGTACACATACAAAGTGACGACCAGATGACTGTGTAGAATAAAGTGATAACATTTATCTACCTGGGATCAGTCCCTGATTTGTCTGATTCTGAACTAGGATTGTAGTCATTCCGACCTCTAGGTCACGATGTAGAGCGGTCAAGTCTTACAGAAAAGAAACCAGGTTCTTCTTCTGTGTTCATCCAAAAAAGGGCAGTGGGACGTTGTGCCGCAGTTTATGCAGTGAGGCTGCGATTTATGTGCCTTTCGGTCCAACACATTCGGTTTCATCTGGGTTTTTTTGGAGGATTACCAGGTTTGCCTTTTCATATTCTCTTAGCCAGACTACACAAGAGCAACGTGTTTCCAGAGCCTTCCCCTGAAGGTGCATAACGCTGACCCTGATAGGAGCTACTGTCTGCTGTCAGCTCTAGTTCGCTGACCCTGATAGGAGTTACTGTCTCACCTCTGGTTCTCTGACCCTGATAGGAGTTACTGTCTGCTGTCAGCTCTGGTTCTCTGACCCTGATAGGAGTTACTGTCTGCTGTCAGCTCTGGTTCGCTGACCCTGATGGGAGTTACTGTCTCACCTCTGGTTCTCTGGCCCTGATAGGAGTTACTGTCTCACCTCTGGTTCTCTGACCCTGATAGGAGTTACTGTCTGCTGTCAGCTCTGGTTCTCTGACCCTGATAGGAGTTACTGTCTGCTGTCAGCTCTGGTTCGCTGACCCTGATAGGAGTTACTGTCTCACCTCTGGTTCTCTGACCCTGATAGGAGTTACTGTCTCACCTCTGGTTCTCTGACCCTGATAGGAGTTACTGTCTGCTGTCAGCTCTGGTTCTCTGACCCTGATAGGAGTTACTGTCTGCTGTCAGCTCTGGTTCGCTGACCCTGATAGGAGTTACTGTCTCACCTCTGGTTCTCTGACCCTGATAGGAGTTACTGTCTCACCTCTGGTTCTCTGACCCTGATAGGAGTTACTGTCTGCTGTCAGCTCTGGTTCGCTGACCCTGATAGGAGTTACTGTCTGCTGTCAGCTCTGGTTCTCTGACCCTGATAGGAGTTACTGTCTCACCTCTGGTTCTCTGACCCTGATAGGAGTTACTGTCTCACCTCTGGTTCTCTGACCCTGATAGGAGTTACTGTCTGCTGTCAGCTCTGGTTCGCTGACCCTGATAGGAGTTACTGTCTCACCTCTGGTTCTCTGACCCTGATAGGAGTTACTGTCTCACCTCTGGTTCTCTGACCCTGATAGGAGTTACTGTCTGCTGTCAGCTCTGGTTCTCTGACCCTGATAGGAGTTACTGTCTGCTGTCAGCTCTGGTTCGCTGACCCTGATAGGAGTTACTGTCTCACCTCTGGTTCTCTGACCCTGATAGGAGTTACTGTCTCACCTCTGGTTCTCTGACCCTGATAGGAGTTACTGTCTGCTGTCAGCTCTGGTTCGCTGACCCTGATAGGAGTTACTGTCTGCTGTCAGCTCTGGTTCTCTGACCCTGATAGGAGTTACTGTCTCACCTCTGGTTCTCTGACCCTGATAGGAGTTACTGTCTCACCTCTGGTTCTCTGACCCTGATAGGAGTTACTGTCTGCTGTCAGCTCTGGTTCTCTGACCCTGATAGGAGTTACTGTCTGCTGTCAGCTCTGGTTCGCTGACCCTGATAGGAGTTACTGTCTCACCTCTGGTTCTCTGACCCTGATAGGAGTTACTGTCTCACCTCTGGTTCTCTGACCCTGATAGGAGTTACTGTCTGCTGTCAGCTCTGGTTCTCTGACCCTGATAGGAGTTACTGTCTGCTGTCAGCTCTGGTTCGCTGACCCTGATAGGAGTTACTGTCTCACCTCTGGTTCTCTGACCCTGATAGGAGTTACTGTCTCACCTCTGGTTCTCTGACCCTGATAGGAGTTACTGTCTGCTGTCAGCTCTGGTTCGCTGACCCTGATAGGAGTTACTGTCTGCTGTCAGCTCTGGTTCTCTGACCCTGATAGGAGTTACTGTCTCACCTCTGGTTCTCTGACCCTGATAGGAGTTACTGTCTCACCTCTGGTTCTCTGACCCTGATAGGAGTTACTGTCTGTTGTCAGCTCTGGTACTCTGACCCTGATAGGAGTTACTGTCTCACCTCTGGTTCTCTGACCCTCATAGGAGTTACTGTCTGCTGTCAGCTCTGGTTCTCTGACCCTGATAGGAGTTACTGTCTGCTGTCAGCTCTGGTTCGCTGACCCTGATAGGAGTTACTGTCTGCTGTCAACTTATTCACTGTGCTGCATCTTCAGCTTCGGAAACAAGGTTCAATCCCCGCTACCGACATGCTGTAGCCGACCAATTTGTAAAAAAGTGTAGGAGGGATATCGAAGTTCAAGTGAACGAGCAATTTGGATACACGTGCCTTGTCCAAGTTTGGATACATGTATCTTGTCCAAGCTTGGATACATGTGTCTTGTCCAAGTTTGGATACATGTGTCTTGTCCAAGTTTGGATACATGTATCTTGTCCAAGTTTGGATACATGTGTCTTGTCCAAGTTTGGATACATGTGTCTTGTCCAAGTTTGGATACATGTGTCTTGTCCAAGTTTGGATACATGTGTCTTGTCCAAATTTGGATACATGTGTCTTGTCCAAGATTGGATACATGTGTCTTGTCCAAGTTTGGATACATGTGTCCTGTCCAAGTTTGGATACATGTGTCTTGTCCACTTGTCCAAGTTTCGATACACGTGTGTTGTCCAAGTTTGGATACATGTGCAAGCAGAAATTGTAGGATCGACATAATGACACAAGAAACGAAGATCCGCATCTTCAACCTGTATGGCCCACCCAACAAAGACCTGTCGCTCTCGAGTATGGAAATCAAGGACTCCAGTTGCCTAGTAGTTGGAGACTTCAACAGCCACTCGGAGAGATGGGGATATTCAGACACAGACAGCAGAGGTGACGAAGTAGAAGACTGCGAGATAGACACAAATCTCTATCGTATCAATTGGCCGGAGGACAGCCCTAGCGTCTATTCTAGAACCTGGTATACCACCTCTACTCCGGACTTGGTCTTTTCCAAGCTGGATATTCACCACAAAATAGACCGCAAGGTGCTCAACCAATTAGCAGATAGCGACTACAGGCCAATTAGGCTAGAAATTGATATGGAAGTAGGCCCAGAGGAAATAAAACGGCTCCCACGTTGGAACTATAAACGAGCCGACTGGGACAGATTTGATGGGCTGTGTGGCTGATAGATGGGCTGTGTGAAACAATCAACACAACTAAATAACAATATGAAACCTATGGTGGAAAGCCTAAGCAAAGCAATACTGCAAGCAGCCACCGAAACCATCCCAAGAGGGGCAAGGAAAGATTACAAGCCATATTGAAATGATGTATTGCAGAAAGCGGAAGATGAAGTCTCAAATGCTAGGAACATGGCAGAGAGAGAACAATCTATGGAGGCAAATATCGCCCTCAAGGCCATCACGGCGAAATATAAAAGAACACTAAACCAAATAACAAGAGACAGCTGGAAAAACAAAACAGAAAGCCTCAATTCAGATAAAGAAGGGAACAAACTATGGAATTTAGTCAGAGCTATGAATGACGAAACACCATCAAATAAACAAATTACCATCAAGCAGGGCGACAACTTGCTTACTGGAAAAAAAGCAGCAAACGCCTTTATAGAACATTATGCCAGAGCAAACCACATTGATGTCCCTACAGACAGGCATACTTACATTAGTGAAGAATAAAAGAGCCACGACAACATCAAGATGGCACCAGAGGAGCACATGATGGCAAAACTAACAATGAATGAAATTGATGAGGCCATGAGAACGTTAAAGAAAAAGAAATCGCTCGGAAAAGATGGCGTAACAAACGAAATGCTGATGGCGTTGGGCCAAACAGCAAAGAGGAAATTACTATCAGTACTGAACCAAAGCTGGAAAAGAGGAATTGTACCACAGGCATGGAAAGACGCTGTACTTATACCAGTACCAAAGAAAGAAAAAGATAGAACAGATCCAAATGGATACATGCCTATCAGTCTACTGAGCTGTGTAGGAAAACTGATGGAGCGTATGATAAGCACCAGACTGATGTGGCATCTGGAAGGAAAACACATACTAATTCCACAGCAAGCAGGTTTTAGACAGCACAGAACCACTGAGGACCAGATCACTCTCATAGCCCAGGAAATAGAGGATGCTTACCAGGAGAAAAAACACATAGTAGCGGTTTGGTTGGATTTAGATATGGCATTTGACAAGGTGTGGAAAGAGGGACTTAAAGTCAAGCTACAAAGAAGTGAATTTTGTGGGAAAATGTACAGATGGATCAGCCGCTAGCTCGAAAACAGAACAGCCAGAGTTCAACTACAAGGGCAGATGAGCAAAAAGGTGACACTTGAGTAGGGAGTACCCCAAGGAGGAGTACTGTCACCCACACTTTTCCTGGTGTATATAAACAACATCACAGAGAACATACCAAGAAGAGTCCACAGCTCCTTATTTGCAGACGATCTTGCTATGTGGACCTCTGAAAAAAATCTCACCATAGCAAGAAATCGGATGCAGCAGGCCCTAACATCGTTGGAGGAGTGGGCGAAGTCATGGCTGGTCAAAATAAATTAGGAAAAAACAACATGTACGATATTCTCGCTTTCAAATAAACCCCAGAACACCAAAATAAGTCTTAACGGCAAATATCTATGCTGCCAAACGACAACCCAAACTACCTGGGAGTCACATTTGATCGGCGCATGACATGGAAAAGTCAGATCGAGAGAAACCGAATAAGAGCCAGACAAAGAATGGCAATCATGAGGAAACTTGCTGGCACAAGCTGGGGAGTAGACGAAAGTATACTAAAGAAACTGTACACTGGAAGAGTGAGACCAGTTCTCGGGTATGGCATTGCGGCATGGACAACAGCAGCAAAAGCGAACTTTGATAAAATTAGCAAACTTCAAAACCAAGCCATGAGAGTTATAACAGGAGACATGAAGTCGACGCCAATTGTAGAGCTTGAAAAGATTACAAATCTGCAATCCATGACCGACAGAAGAGACTGCAGAGCCCAGCAGCAAGCAGAGAAACTCAGAAGACTGACAGACCATCCAATGCATCAGAGACTAAATAGATTTGGAAATGGGAAACTAAAGCGGAGAAACTTTGCAGAAATAGCCAAAGCAAAGATGAGCGAAGACCCTATGAACACATTAACAACACCAAAGCCCATCCCTACTGTACTCAAACCTACCTGGAAGCAGCATATCGTTCCGGAGGTGGTATAAAATATACCAGGTATTGGAAACAAGAACAGCCAGACTGAAAAAGAAAGAAAAGACATAACCCTGAGGCACATAACGGAAAACTACCCAAACATGGACTGGACCCATGCATACACCGACGGTTCTGTAACAAACATAACACAGAACGGAGGGGCATGGGTATTCCTGAGCCTACCAAATGGTAGAAAAATAACACTGTCAGTGGCAACTGGAAAATTCTCAAGCAATTTCAGAGCGGAGGCAGAGGCACTGAGGGCTTCATTACAAGCAATACTGACAGGCGAAAGCAATGAAAGCCAGATAGCCCTGTTTACAGATGCCCTGGCCGTAGTCACATCACTAAAAAGCCAGAAAAATACTGAACCAAATGATTTAAGAGCAGTACTCTGTCAACTATGCCAGCAGTCCGCACCAAAAAGAGTAGTGGTACAATGGGTTCCATCCCACTGTAATATCCAAGGCAACGAGGAGGCAGACAGACTGACAAAAGAAGGTGCAAGACTACCACAACCAGATTCTAGTGTGGCCTACGAAGAGTCCAAAAGGCTTTTTAGGGCCAGATACATGGCCAAATGGGAAACAGAACATACTGGCTACACAAAAAATGATGCCTATTTCCAGTTGAACAGAAGAGAGCAGATCGTGGTCTTCAGACTCCGCACAGGCCACAATAGACTGAGGTACCAACTATTCAATAAACTGAAATAGGTGACATTGACGAATGCACTTGTGGTTCTGGGAAAATTACCGCTGAACATCTGCTGCAAAACTGCCCGACATACGAGGACCAGAGAAAGCACACGAAGAAGAAGAAGAAGAGGAAGAAGAAGAAGAAGAAGAAGAAGAAGAAGAAGAAGAAGAAGAAGAAGAAGAAGAAGAAGAATAAGAAGAAGAAGAAGAAGAAGAAGAAGAAGAAGAAGAAGAAGAAGAAGAAGAAGAAGGATACATGTGTCTTGTCCAAGTTTGGATACATGTGTCCTGTTCGTTTCGATACATGTGTCTTGTCCAAGTTTCGATACGTGTGTCTTGTCCAAGTTTGGATACATGTGTCTTGTCCAAGTTTGGATACATGTGTCTTGTCCAAGTTTGGATACATGTGTCTTGTCCAAGTTTGGATACATGTGTCTTGTCCAAGTTTGGATATATGTGTCTTGTCAAAAACAATATAGATTCTAAACCTTAGTGAGTCAATTTTTGTGTGTAATGTGTTAAAATAAAAAATGTACGTATTAACTGGGCTATGATTGTGTGTGTATGTGTGTGTGTGTGTGTGTGTGTGTTTGTGTGTGTGTGTGTGTGTGTGTGTGTGTGTGCGGGCGAGGGAAGGGGGGAGAGGGAGGTGGGGTGGAGTAGAGATCTGTCTTTATTTCTTTGCGCTTATAAATCTGAATGTATTGTCTGTTTAGTTTATCTTGTGGATGTGATTGAGAGCCATCGACGTCGACAAAGAAGTTCAATGGAAGTAGAACAAGTAATATGTGTTATACCTTTTGTTGTTGGTAAAGGGGAGAGTAGTCATAAAGCTGATCCTGCCGTCTGGGATAAAGTATGAGAAACTGCATTTGTTCGAGGGAAAGTAAAAAAGTGTTATTAATATTTTGAATGAAAAAATCTGCAATGTGAAGATTATTTTATGAAGAATACTGGGCGCAAGCTTTTTATGAGATAGTATGGCTGGCTCCTTTCCTCGCCTTAATGAGATAGTATGGTTGGTTCCTTTCCTCGCCTTAATGAGATAGTATGGTTGGTTCCTTTCCTCGCCTTAATGAGATAGTATGGTTGGTTCCTTTCCTCGCCTTAATGAGATAGTATGACTGGTTCCTTTCCTCGCCTTAATGAGATAGTATGGTTGGTTCCTTTCCTCGCCTTAATGAGATAGTATGACTGGTTCCTTTCCTCGCCTTAATGAGATAGTATGGTTGGTTCCTTTCCTCGCCTTAATGAGATAGTATGACTGGTTCCTTTCCTCGCCTTAATGAGATAGTATGACTGGTTCCTTTCCTCGCCTTAATGAGATAGTATGGTTGGTTCCTTTCCTCGCCTTAATGAGATAGTATGACTGGTTCCTTTCCTCGCCTTAATGAGATAGTATGGTTGGTTCCTTTCCTCGCCTTAATGAGATAGTATGACTGGTTCCTTTCCTCGCCTTAATGAGATAGTATGACTGGTTCCTTTCCTCGCCTTAATGAGATAGTATGGTTGGTTCCTTTCCTCGCCTTAATGAGATAGTATGACTGGTTCCTTTCCTCGCCTTAATGAGATAGTATGGTTGGTTCCTTTCCTCGCCTTAATGAGATAGTATGACTGGTTCCTTTCCTCGCCTTAATGAGATAGTATGACTGGTTCCTTTCCTCGCCTTAATGAGATAGTATGGTTGGTTCCTTTCCTCGCCTTAATGAGATAGTATGACTGGTTCCTTTCCTCGCCTTAATGAGATAGTATGGTTGGTTCCTTTCCTCGCCTTAATGAGATAGTATGACTGGTTCCTTTCCTCGCCTTAATGAGATAGTATGACTGGTTCCTTTCCTCGCCTTAATGAGATAGTATGACTGGTTTATTTCCTCGCCTTAATGAGATAGTATGACTGGTTTATTTCCTCGCCTTAATGAGATAGTATGACTGGTTTATTTCCTCGCCTTAATGAGATAGTATGACTGGTTCCTTTCCTCGCCTTAATGAGATAGTATGACTGGTTTATTTCCTCGCCTTAATGAGATAGTATGACTGGTTCCTTTCCTCGCCTTAATGAGATAGTATGACTGGTTCCTTTCCTCGCCTTAATGAGATAGTATGACTGGTTCCTTTCCTCGCCTTAATGAGATAGTATGACTGGTTTATTTCCTCGCCTTAATGAGATAGTATGACTGGTTCCTTTCCTCGCCTTAATGAGATAGTATGACTGGTTTATTTCCTCGCCTTAATGAGATAGTATGACTGGTTTATTTCCTCGCCTTAATGAGATAGTATGACTGGTTCCTTTCCTCGCCTTAATGAGATAGTATGACTGGTTTATTTCCTCGCCTTAATGAGATAGTATGACTGGTTCCTTTCCTCGCCTTAATGAGATAGTATGACTGGTTCCTTTCCTCGCCTTAATGAGATAGTATGACTGGTTCCTTTCCTCGCCTTAATGAGATAGTATGACTGGTTCCTTTCCTCGCCTTAATGAGATAGTATGACTGGTTCCTTTCCTCGCCTTAATGAGATAGTATGACTGGTTTATTTCCTCGCCTTAATGCCTTTCCTGGCTTTAAGTGACTTGTTGTTTACAGTTGGATAGACTGGACCGTTAAGGTAGACAACTAGCAGGTACTGTTATCGGGGATAGAGTGTTAGAAACTGCCATTGATCTATGCACCAGTTTTCTAGAATATCATTTCCTCGACGCACTATTATCATAAATGTTAAGTCGTGTGCCCATTACCAGCTTGGTAAACGGAATCACTTCGAGACCAAGTAATGAAACAGGTGCCCCTTTGATTCCAGAGGCAAGCTTCGAAACAACTCTGCCACTCAGAAAGTGGTTGATGATAAAAACAAAAATAAGAGGTACACAAGACTAATCTATTACTTCATTTCAACTGCTAAATAATAGACTACAGAAGTTTTTATGATACATACTAGAATAGGTTCTATGTAACGGACCAGAATATGTTATATATAACAGACTTGAATAGTTTGTATATTATAGACTAGAGTAGTTCCTGTATAATAGACTAGAGTCGTTTCTATATTATTGAAGAGACGTTTTTATGTATAATATACTAGAGTATCCTCTATACGATGGACTAGAGTATCTTCTATAAAATAGACAGGTAGTTTATATTTAATAAAATACAGCAGTTCCTATATAAAACATCTAGATATTTTTGTATGGAAAAGAATACGTTCATTTGTGCACAATAATACAATACAAATATCCAGCAAAAAACGTTACAAAATTGTGAAACAATGGCCATCTTTCTATTGATACTAAAACAAGTATTTGTTATGAAGAAACAAATAATCTCTTCCTTGACAATCATTGGATGCATGCGCAGTCTATGTAAAGATCTGAGCTATAGATCTGCACAATTGAAGTAAATGCATGGATAGCTTTGCTTTGCCAGTCTAGCTTGAGATATGTAAAGATGAGTATTATTGTATAGATCTGAAAGAATAATATGAAACTATTTGCACATTTCTCATAATCATAAGCGTGTATTGCGGCTATCGTCCCTTATTTGTTATTTCCCTTGAAAAACAAGGGCTCTAATGAATTGTATGGCCAATATAAAATATTTCACATAACAGATGTTCTCATATTTCGCTATTTTCTTGCATTTCTCATATTTCTCATATTAATGTCCTGTCTATTTAACATTTTCACAGAATATAACTTTAAACAGATAGAAAAAATTACGGGGTTCATCAGTTCGGTGCCAATAAATATTCTCAGATATGTCAATCACACAGGTCTTAAAGCTAGCTGTAAGCTAACAAGAATTACAATAAATAGCCATTCAAGTAACCAACATAAGACTAGTATAAGGAATTGGACATTAATACAAAGAAAAGGAAAGCTGTGATAATTAACCAAGGTAGACAAATGATCTACAATACAGATGTCGATAAACAATAATATGCTAGAGCAGGTCAGTAGCTTCTACTACTGTGGACATAAAACAAATGTGGATGGAGAATACGAGATCGAAATCATAAAAAGAATGGGATAGCCATAGCTGTTTCCACAAACATCAGGCATGTATTGACATCCAAATAAAATAACGTACACATTAAAAACGGTTAGCTATCAAGCGCATATTACACAACTGAATGGCGAGGAATGAGGAACAGTCAAAGCAAAAAAGGAAGTCCTATAGAACTTGAGGATGAAAAGATTATTATTGAATGACAGTTCAGATTTGTTGGTCATTTCAAAAAACAAAGAAGTTTACAAAAGCCATACTGCAAGTACGAGTGTCGGGTGTGCGATCATGTATTTATCTTGGTGGCAATATTGTAGATACAAGTGTCAGATGTGGAATCATGTATTTATCTTGGTGGCAATATTGTAGATACAAGTGTCAGATGTGGAATCATGTATTTATCTTGGTGGCAATACTGCAGGTACAAGTGTCAGGTGTGCGATCATCTATTTATCTTGGTGGCAATATAGACAAAGTTGCAACTATAGACAAAGTAGAGGATAGAGGAATTGACATAATATACCGAGATCTCTAACATTGATCTATTTAAAAGAATCAGACACATACCCGTTGGATAGGATGTAAGAATGAAACTAGTTGATAACTTAACAGAACAGTCTTTGTTCTGGAATTTCCAGAGAAAGAGATAAGCAGACTCGGAAAAGAGAGCACCAGACAAGCATAAAAGAAACAGGATAGATGTGGCCAGAGACTTGGAACAGAGGAGCTCAGGACAGGAAGTCTTGGTGTGTATTTATTGAACAACTCGTGCTCCGCTCTCCACTAGAAGCTGACAAGTTATGGTTGAAATTTGATTATACGTTAGAGGGAAAGCATCAAGAGATGAACCGGGAAAACGCTGCCAGACTGCACAACCAAGTAAAGAGACTTAGGTCTTTGGAGTTCCATGACAGCTGACCTTCGCTTTGGAGATAGTGGGCTATGATCGAAGGCAATCTCTTTAAAGACTTATGGATAATTGATTTTGTCCAGATTTCAGAATAAGACAAATATGCTATTGAAATATATGCATGTTGTACAACCTACTGTCTATTCATCCAATGACTTCAACCCTTTGAACATTGTTAAACACTTCAAATACACACGAGTATTTCAAATCACATTCATCTTTTGCACGACGTCTCATGTGCATTGGGGCTGGCAACCACACGATGTAAAAACTATTGCTTTTGAAACCAGATTGTCAAGAAACTGGGTCAGACATCCTGACAAGCCGGTTAACGTTAATCGTTATTGGCACGGCTCAGAAGCGAAACTTACTTGTGATAGGGTTCAAGAGCCAACAGGGTCGTCCCCTTAGGGAGAGGAACTCATCAAAACATGCGTGGTAAAGGCCGGCGCACTCACAGTACAACACACTCCGTCTTTGGAAACAAGGCAAACGATTTCTGCTAAAATGAAATGTCTGAGAAAAGCCATTTACGAGTCCATGAGAGTTTTACCAGGAAATATGGTGATAATTGGTCCTTTTGTTGAATGTATACATTCAAGACAGAAAACAAGATAGTTTAGTCATCCCCATCCCATGATAATATAACCGGACCAACTACCACTGTGACCATACAGCTCAATGAGATCTGATTATAATCCACATTGATCATTTCGTGACAGATGGTTAGATTATGTTGTTTGCAAATGCCCACAATTAGTAGGTTACTCTTTTGTGCGCACTGAAAAGGACGTTAAGTGACGGATTGTAATAGCTTTCCTCACATTCCGAGCGTGCTGGTGAAGTGGGAACCAAGGTCATACAGGCGGCTGTACTATGCTTGACTTTATCTGCATGTCGCTCACTACTACAGGAATCACGTCGATCCTTTACCTCGTTAGCCAGGCTGCCATGAATACAGTCCGTTTCCAGGAATGGCTACGAGGAAGCCGATGTAAGGGTTTTGGCCAGTATATTTTGCTTGACCTTAGTCTTCTTCCCGTTATTGGTTAGATTAAATAACATACAACTTTACCACAACATAGACTTACAACAACACAGACTTACAACAATATGGGTTTACTACAACACAGACTTACAACAACATGGGTTTACCGTAACACAGACTTGCAACAACACAGGCTTACAACAACACAGACTTACAACAACACAGACTTACAACAACACAGACTTACAACAACACGGGCTTACAACAACACAGACTTACAACAACACAGGCTTACAACAACACAGACTTACAACAACACAGACTTACACCAACACAGACTTACAACAACACAGACTTACAACAACACGGGCTTACAACAACACGGGCTTACAACAACACAGACTTACAACAACACAGGCTTACAACAACACGGGCTTAACTTAACTTAACTTAACGTCTTTATACTGGTTTAGAAGACCCTGCAGAGTCTGTATACAACCAGTTACATTTACATCACCTTGCTCTAAAAGCTATGCGCATCCAGTTTATTCTTAAATGCATTAACTGTCCCCGCCTCCACTACCTTCCCTGGCAGTGCATTCCAAGCAGACAGCACTCTCTGACTAAAAAAATATTTCCTAATATCTAATTTGGACCTCGTGTTATTGTGGGTGGCTGTATTTTTAAAAACTTGTTATAGTCTAATTTATCCATTCCTCTGATCATCTTATAAACCTGTATTAAGTCACCATGAATTCTTCTCTCTTCTAGACACTGTAGGCCGGTTCTTTTTAATCTTTCCTCATAACTGTAATTCTGGAATCCCACTATCAGCTTTGTCGCTCTTTTTTGTATTCTCTCCAGCATGTCTATATCCCCTCTCTGATAAGGACTCCACACCTGTACACAGTACTCCAATCTAGGTCTAACTAATACAGTTTTACTATCACCTCCTTGCTCCTATGTTTAATATTTCTGTGTATCCTCCCTAACATTGCATTTGCCTTTTTTACTGCTACCTGAACTTGCTCCCTCACCTTACATGTATGATCTATTATAACCCCCAAGTCCCTTTCTTTATCTATATTTCTAATATTGTTCTCTCCCATTCTGTAATTATGTTCCACATTGGATCTACCCATGTGCATGACTGTACATTTATCTACATTAAACTCCATTTGCCAGATTACAGACCATTCTCGAATTTTATCTAAATCCGACATCAATATATCCACTTCCGCTTTAGATGACACACTACTGCATAGTTTTGTGTCATCGGCAAATTTTGCAATAATGGATCCCATACTTATGTCCAAATCATTTATATATATCAAGAATAAAATTGGTCCCAAAACCGAGCCCTGTGGCACTCCACTTTTCACTTCACACCACTCAGAGTACTCCTTATTTATGCCCACCCTCTGCCTTCTTCCCGTTAACCAATTTTCAATCAATTTGGCAACTTCCCCACCTATTCCGTGTGATTTTAACTTTCGAAATAATCTTTGATGAGGTACTCTATCAAATGCCTTTGCAAAGTCTAGATAAATAACGTCCACTGGCTCCCCTTTATCTATGATTTTATTAACCTCCTCCATGAATTCTAATAGATTTGTTAAGCATGATCTCCCTCTAGTAAACCCATGCTGACTATTTCTAATTAGATTAAATTTATCTAAATACATTACAATGTTTTCTTTGTTTATTGACTCTAACAATTTACAGACTATGCTCGTTAAACTCATCGGTCTATAATTTGCTGGATCTGATTTTTTGCCTTTTTTTAATAAGGGGATCACTCCTGCATCTTTCCAATCCCAACAAAATGGGCTTACAATAACACAGACTTACAGCAACACGGGCTCACAACAACACAGGCTTACAACAACACAGGCTTACAACAATACAGGCTTACAACAACAAAGACTTACAACATCACAGACTTACAACAATCATTACAACAACACGGGCTTATACCAACACGGCATTACAACAATGGTCCCAGCACATTTAGCCTAATGAAGCGACCTCAACTCCCAACAGCTATTAAGAGGCGCAGGTGGACAGGCGCTATTTGGGGCTCACGTGGTCACATTTTCTAAGGCGAAGTCGTACTGTGTCTTAATGGTCCAACGCATCCGACTTCTTCTTCTTCTCCTTCTTCTTCTTAGTTCTTTGGTCAATGACTGACAATGCGATCAGTGACTGTCACGCCTGATGACGTGTGTAAGGGCAGTAAACTCCCGCCATCCTTCGTATATTGCTCACACTCTGATTCATGATTTTGATTTCGACCTCTATCTGTCTTCGCCCGGCTGTCTTAGGTCGGCCTCGCTTCCATCTTTCCTCTGGGGTCCAAACCAAGGCAGTTCTGCTGATGGTGTCTGGCTCTTTTCTTAAGATATGCCTCTTCCAAGTACACCGATCATGGCGGTGTTCATGTCAATTCATTACTCCGGGGAAATGCCCTCGATTGGCGATGGTGCTTGGCCAGCAAATTAGATTCATCTTTCTTAGACAGGTTGTGTGAAAATACGACAATATTGGTGTTTGCGTTACTACTTGAGAACAAATTAATTGTTCTAGTGAGTTTTATAGAGACGCGACCATGGTCTTTCATGAATCCACCATACACATGCAAGCGGGCCACTAACCGGTTCGCCTTTCACCTTAGTAATTGTAGCAAAGCACTAGAGTAGACAGTATAGGTTGAGCTTTCCCAACAGTTGTGTGAAGAATTAGTGAAGACATCCCTTTGCATAAAACAGATGTGAAATAAATTCGAAATTGAAATTGTAATGGGCATTTTTGTTTAAGCGTAGTGACATGTAAAAGCAAACGCGTGAAGCGGCAGAGACGAATGCGCCCAGCCTAACACAGAGTAGGAATCAGGTTTAATTGTAACTAGGAGACGGTCATTAGGGCATTATTTGTTACCACAGCTAAATAGCCACAAATTAGGTCGGCCTTCCCTGACTGGATTTCATTTTTTATAAAATGTGAACGACTATACTACCTTTATGTTTGTGGCTCAGCTTACCCTCAAATTATCATCACGCTTACGCTATCGATTAAGTAAGCAAGATGAAAACTATGTTACTCTAGAGACAGATTCCTAACGATTAAGTGAGCAAGATGATACCTATGTTACTCTAGAAACAGATTGCTAACGATTAAGTAAGCAAGATGAAACCTATGTTACTCTAGAAATAGATTGCTAACGATTAAGTAAGCAAGATGAAGCCTATATTACTCTAGAGACAGATTGCTACCGATTAAGTAAGCAAGATGAAACATATGTTACTCTAGAGACAGATTGCTACCGATTAAGTAAGCAAGATGAAACCTATGTTACTCTAGAGACAGATTGCTAACGATTAAGTAAGCAAGATGAAACCTATGTTACTCTAGAGACAGATTGCTACCGATTAAGTAAGCAAGATGAAACCTATGTTACTCTAGAAACAGATTGCTACCGATTAAGTAAGCAAGATGAAACCTATGTTACTCTAGAGACGGATGGCGACATAACTCAGCTGGTGTTTTAATATTTGAGATTACATATACCATTTACAAAAGCCCAACGACGATGTTGCAAATTGAAGTGAGTTAAATTTCATGACATTTAGTAGTACATGCCCATTCCTTTGTTCATCTTTCTCGTCCCAATGTGAAGCCTAGACCTCCACTTCGGTTGATCTCCGTTAAATGAAGTCTGTTTCCGCGTATTTGTTTCATGAACCTTTCCGCTCCAATGTGAAGCCTAGGTTTCATCTGCATCTCGGTCCCTTTACAGAAAACCTGTGTCCGAGCTTGTGTAGTGGTTCATTATAATGACAATGTTTTCTATATGAGAAAGTTGCCATCCTCAAACACAACCCTCTAGTCGACTATGACGCCATGCTTGGAAGGTGACAGGTACTAAAGTAGCCGATAAATATATGATATTGACATAAACCTAACAACATAAGGGTCGGATATTATCGCTATCAACTAGGTAACATTTCCAGCAAGATTTGGTCAATTAAATATAGCAACGAGCGTACTGTAAATGTTTGCTGGCTGGGTGGAGAGAATCACCATTCGCGTTCCTGGTCTAAGTATTACAGAAGACAAATGAATGTCAACATTATCCTGTCTTTTGAATGCGAGAAAACTGTATTTACACTTGCCGACCTCCAGCACTTAAATGTAACAATTGTTGATTTATTGAACAATCAGCTAGTGTTATCAGTAATTGAACACATTTAATATGTTAAGCAAACGTGAAGATATCGCCCTATTATATGTTCATTGGTTGAATTCTATCGACAGTTCCGTAACTTGGAAAATTAAATTTACAATAATGGCTACTTTGAGAATAATCAATTGAATACGCCCTTATCTACTTAACTCAATTTTCTAGCCTGGCAGTTGGACTAATGGACTTCTTGTCGCTTAGATTAACGTATGTAAAATGTTGGTACTTTGCTAAACGAAATACTTCTGATTTTTTAAGACAGTACTTTCGTAGACACATAAATTGGAAGCACTTGTTTCATCTCTTAACATCCAAACTTTGAATTAATGTAGAGATTACCGGCTGCATGCAGCCTGGTGGGAAAATGTACTGGAAATACGATAAAATAGTTCGATATTCGCTGACATTGGAAAGGGAAGTAGAAATTAATATTTGTTTGGAAATGTTTCAGATCGCTGGTGTTGGAAGAGTACATTCAGTACTAAACGATTTGTGGCATTTGATCCAATTATTGAGAATAGTTTATCGATCTTTCAAAACTGACATAAAAATGACGTCGCTGGAAAGCCCAAATGAGTTCTTTTACCTCGTCGTTCGCTCACGAATGAACACATCACTTTCTTTCATGAAGCTGGAGGTATGTTTACAGTTTCTCCCGTCGCCATACACTTTATCTCTTGAATGGATAGGAGACGCCAGTGATACCACTCTGTTTTTATCGTGGAGTCGACAGATTTGGTGTGAACGTTCAACTGTTTACTTGTCGCTTTCAAGCATGTCAGAGAAGGTCATGCTTTCACGCAGCTGCTCTCGATGAGTCCAGATATTTCCAGACAACGTTTTACGGCTTATTTAGTATCCAAACACAAGCACTTGTCTGTGTGAGAAACAGACACGATGAAGCTGACAGTCCAATGCTGGTGATGATAACCAACAAATGAACAGGACTCGCAGGTGACGGCATATCTGTAAGTGGAGACTACGGGGACAGGTAGTGCCATTGGGAGAGTATGGGGGCAGCCATGGTAACAAGTCATTGACTTGAGCGGAGTTGGCGATCTGCTAGAAGATGAGAACTGCCGAGATAGAGCAGTAATGGTGTGTCCGTTTGTTCTTGTCACTTCAAGGACAGTTATTCTATGCGTTGTTTAGTTTTTCTGACGTGTGTTCGGGTGCGAAGGTTTGCGACAGCGTCAAGTGGAACATCTTGAGCAAAACCTCAAGTGACGTCACGCTGTGCACCTGGAAACATGCTGTATAACGGCAACCTGGTCAACGAGGTGTGGACAGACACTATCATATCCGTAGCTGTTTGCTTACTGTGTAGTCTTATTGATTTGACAAAGGCATTTGATACAGTAAACAGAGAAGGGCTGTGGATGATAATGTCTAAGTTTGGCTGCCCCAACAAATTCATAACAATGGTGAAACAGCTACACGAAGGCATGTGTGCTCGTGTACTGGACAGCAGTGCAATCTCTAAAACGTTTCTAGTATCAAACGGAGTAAAAGAAGGATGTGTACTCGCCCCGACCTTGTTCAGCATGATGTTCGCGGCCACGATGACAGACGCCTTCAGATCACTGGGGCTTGGAATACCCATTAAGTACCGCACAGATGGCAAGTTACTCAATCCCAGAAGAATAAAGGTCAAAACCAAAGTGGCTGGCGACATAATCAGGAAACTTGTATTTGCTGACGACTGCGCTCTAATGAGCAGCTCAGAACTGAACATGCAGATTGGAATGGACAGGTTCTCTGCCGCATGCGAAAATTTTGGCCTGATCATAAATGCAAAAAAAACAGAGGTCATGTACCAACCAGCACCAGGCATGCCGTACACAAAACCAGAGACTACAGTCAGCGGGCAGACGCTGAATGCCGTAGACAAATTCACATGTCTGGACAGCACGCTGTCAGCTTAGACGATGAGGTGGCAAGCAGAATAGCAAAGGCCAGCACAGCCTATGGTAGAATGCGCTCGATGGTCTGGGCACGTCCTGGCATCAGCATCTAGACCAAACTCAAAGTCTACCGTGCAACCATCATTCCAACCCTACTATACGCTTGCGAAAGCTGGACTGTATACTCTGGACATGCAAGGAGGTTAAACCACTTCCACACAGGTTGCCTGAGGCGAATATTCCCCATCCGATGGCAAGATCGTGTCACTGACATCGAGGTTCTCTCGAGGGCTAACATGCCCAGCATCCATGCACTGTTAGAAAAAGCACGACTAGGATGGGCCGGACACCTCGTCCGTATGTCAGACGAGCGGCTCCCAAAGAAGCTTCTCTACGGCGAGCTGAGAGAGGGATGGCGCGAGAGAGGGCGCCCAAAGAAACGTTTTAAAGACGGTCTGAAGAACTCACTGAAAAGTTGCCAGATAGACATCGACACCTGGGAATGTCTTGCGAAAAACAGATCTGACTGGAGAAGCGCAGTCAAATCGGGTGTAGCTACCGGCGAAAACGACCGTGTTGTGAAAGCCCAGAGCAGACGCGAGACCCGGAAATCCCGAGCAGCGGGAACACCATCACCTTCTACAAACCTCGTGTGCCCGATATGTAGCAGATGTTTTCGTGCCCGCATTGGCCTGTTCAGCCACATGCGCACCCACACCCAACAGGGAAATCTGTGACAAGGATAATGTCGGCGGTCCTCATCGACAACGATGGAGAGCTATTTTTATTAGTCTTGCACTGCACTACAGCGAGGAGAACCAGAATTTAATTTCGTCAGTACGCACAGAATATAAGAAAATCTACAAGCCCATAGTTACCACACAAGTTTTAGACATAAACCTAGATTTTCTTCAAATAAATTCGCAGAAATAACCAGATTATTTTATATCTCAAATACACAGAATATGCGATATTTTAACAATCTTTTAGCATAATATCTTTTTTTATTCTTCTTTGCATTTCCAAAAATTCACAATTATGTCAGATTATTTTATTAACATCCCACAATTAAATATGAACTTTGGAAAAGGAGATATTTAAACAGTTAACATGTTACATGTATACAATTACATTCACACAATGTTCCTCCAATGATATATATAAAGTGATACATAACATTAATTGTTGAAAAATGTTAATTGTCACTTGTCGGTGACTCAACATTGACCTCAACAACTTTGTAACAGATCCTACCTGGTCAGTTGACAAATTCATATCATATAATGGACTTCACTTTGATTACCGTGTTGTATAGGCAACTTATCCCCCTTATCTTAATTAGTTCCCCTCTTTAATGAAAACAAAGGAAACACGGAAACTGATTCTTTCATAACAAAAACATTGTTTATCATTTATTGCGTAATATAGTCATTCACATCATTTTTCTCGTCTGAATTACCTTTAGCTTAACTCTCTTTTCGGACTTTCAGTAATTAACGTGATCGTATCTCCAGATGTTAACCCAGATCGTTTCAAGGTCACTATTCTCTCTAACTAGCTACTAATAAACTAAATGAACATCTTGAGTCTTGTGGTCACACGAGATCAGGTCTCACCCTGGGGGCCACTCTTCCCCTTCTCTCTCTCTCTCACCTCACTCTGTTTCATTTGACTCTGTCCTACAGTCACACCCTTGCACAACTATTCACACGCGCCCTCGTGGTAAAGCCCTTCCATTGCACTTTGGTTGGGCTAGCTTCTGAGGGCGCACAAACCTAGCATAGGTACATACAGATGCACACATGCATCCAAGCACTGGTTTATGCGTCCTGATATCGCCCAATTGACTACGGTCTGGGGTGGAAAATGGCGCGCCTCCGCCAGTAGAAACTAGCGAGGCAAACATTTAAGCAAAAAAAAAAAAAAAAAAAAAAAAAAAAAAAAAAAAAAAAGTCTTGTGGTCACACGAGATCAGGTCTCACCCTGGGGGCCACTCTTCCCCTTCTCTCTCTCTCTCACCTCACTCTGTTTCATTTGACTCTGTCCCACAGTCACACCCTTGCACAACTTTCACACGCGCCCTCGTGGTAAAGCCCTTCCATTGCACTTTGGTTGGGCTAGCTTCTGAGGGCGCACAAACCTAGCATAGGTACATACAGATGCAACCATGCATCCAAGCACTGGTTTATGCGTCCTGATATCGCCCAGTTGACTACGGTCTGGGGTGGAAAATGGCGCGCCTCCGCCAGTAGAAACTAGTGAGGCAAACATCTAAGCAAAAAAAAAAAAAAAAAGTCTTGTGGTCTCATCCTGAGGGCCACTCTTCCCCTTCTCTGTCTTCTCACCTCCCTCTGTTTCATTTGACTCTGTCCTACAGTCACACCCTTGCACAACTTTCACACGCGCCCTCGTGGTAAAGCCCTTCCATAGCACTTTGGTTGGGCTAGCTTCTGAGGGCGCACAAACCTAGCATAGGTACATACAGATGCACACATGCATCCAAGCACTGGTTTATGCGTCCTGATATCGCCCAATTGACTACGGTCTGGGGTGGAAAATGGCGCGCCTCCGCCAGTAGAAACTAGTGAGGCAAACATCTAAGCAAAAAAAAAGTCTTGTGGTCTGCAGTCACACTCCTGCACAACTTTCACACGTGCCCTCATGGTGAATCCCTTCCATTGCACTTTGGTTGGGCTAGCTTCTGAGGGCCCACAAACCTAGCATAGGTACATACAGACGCATACATGCATCCAAGCACTGGTTTATGCGTCCTGATATCGCCCAATGGACTACGGTCTGGGGTGGAAAATGGCGCGCCTCCGCCAGTAGAAACTAGTGAGGCAAACATTTAAGCAAAAAAAAAAAAAAAAAAAAAAAAAAGTCTTGTGGTCACACGAGATCAGGTCTCACCCTGGGGGCCACTCTTCCCCTTCTCTCTCTCTCTCACCTCACTCTGTTTCATTTGACTCTGTCCCACAGTCACACCCTTGCACAACTTTCACACGCGCCCTCGTGGTAAAGCCCTTCCATTGCACTTTGGTTGGGCTAGCTTCTGAGGGCGCACAAACCTAGCATAGGTACATACAGATGCAACCATGCATCCAAGCACTGGTTTATGCGTCCTGATATCGCCCAGTTGACTACGGTCTGGGGTGGAAAATGGCGCGCCTCCGCCAGTAGAAACTAGTGAGGCAAACATCTAAGCAAAAAAAAAAAAAAAAAGTCTTGTGGTCTCATCCTGAGGGCCACTCTTCCCCTTCTCTGTCTTCTCACCTCACTCTGTTTCATTTGACTCTGTCCTACAGTCACACCCTTGCACAACTTTCACACGCGCCCTCGTGGTAAAGCCCTTCCATAGCACTTTGGTTGGGCTAGCTTCTGAGGGCGCACAAACCTAGCATAGGTACATACAGATGCACACATGCATCCAAGCACTGGTTTATGCGTCCTGATATCGCCCAATTGACTACGGTCTGGGGTGGAAAATGGCGCGCCTCCGCCAGTAGAAACTAGTGAGGCAAACATCTAAGCAAAAAAAAAGTCTTGTGGTCTGCAGTCACACTCCTGCACAACTTTCACACGTGCCCTCATGGTGAATCCCTTCCATTGCACTTTGGTTGGGCTAGCTTCTGAGGGCCCACAAACCTAGCATAGGTACATACAGACGCATACATGCATCCAAGCACTGGTTTATGCGTCCTGATATCGCCCAATGGACTACGGTCTGGGGTGGAAAATGGCGCGCCTCCGCCAGTAGAAACTAGTGAGGCAAACATCTAAGCCAAAAAAAAAAAAAAGTCTTGTGGTCTGCGTCTCTGGCCTCGGACTGACTGCAGCTTCCGCATGTCAGGGTTTCTCACATGTTTTGGGGGGTGTGTTTTCTGGTGTCCGTGGTACACCTTATTGAACTCGTGAGACGTATTTACTTGTTTTCATCTTCAGTAGGCAAGAACAAATGTTGATAAAATCCACAGTCGACATTCCTGTCCGTTCTCTCTTTCTTTCTTTCTTTCTCTCTCTCTCTCTCTCTCCCTCCCCACGTGAGCGTTCAACCCCCTGTCCTTTTCAGTAGCCTATCAAATCCACATTTAAATATTACACCCCAAACTCTCTCATTCGCTTGCGTCAGCCTACTGTCATTTTCAACAGACAATATGGCGCAATGTCTATGAAACTCACAGTCAGCTGTGCCTGGAATTTTTTTTAAATTTAATTACGTGTTTTTTGCCTCACTAGTTTCTACTGGCGGAGGCAAGCCTATTCCACCCTAGACCGGACGTGCTTCACGTCGCCTATCCAATATGGCCGTGGTACGTGCAGGTCACGTGGTACTTCTGTCACCAACCCGTTGACCAGCTCGTGTCCCCGTTGACCTGTCCGGCTGGTCAATATGTCAATTTCCCATCTCTGGAACCCCTACCAACTTTTTCTGGAATAGTTTGCAGTAAAATCATAGGCAGCTCTAACCCTTACCAGTTTTTCTGTGTCACCTAGACACTACAGCACGGGTGGCTCTCAACCCCTACCAGTCTAACTACAAATCTAACTAAAAGTCTTAGGAGCAATTGCCAGATTTAATTTACCAGATTCAACATGTGATGGTAACATGTTAAACTAACGATCTAAACTTTAGATAATGACTTCTCGATAATAGCCAAAGTAAATTCTGACCTCCTAATTTTTCCCATGATACGATTTTCAGAAAATGAAAACAATGCCTGCTTTGTGTAAATGCTCTGCGTAGCAAACTTGAGAGCTGAGACCTGCACGGCGGCTTATGTAGAAGTACAGGTCGACTAAGACTAAGACTGAGGCCCAACTTCTGTCTGCGTTTGTCCTCAAAAGGCCATTGTGACATCGCGTCGTTGTTTGCAGCGAGAATGCCTTTCAACGTACGTTTAAGAGTAGGATTGTGCCATAAGCATGCACGTAAGTTCCGCCAAAATATCAAATGTCTTCTGGTGTTAGTCTAATCGTTGCAGTCCTAATGCGGACGGATCCTCATCCACTAGGTGACCGAGATCGTTTCGGTACGATGCCAATCCTCGCCATTGATTAGCAAGTAGTATCGCACAGGAAACATCTGCTGGGAACTGCGCTGCTGATGGAATGACAGACGCTTTGTTGATCTCGAGAACTTGCCTTGGGTCCAACAGCTGCTTCTGCGCCAGAATACTGCCTTGCCCAAGTGGGAATCTGCTTCGTATCTGTGTACACCGTTCAATCTGGAATGACAAAACAAACTTGTGAAAATGGAATCCTTTGTCTCATAACAGTTGTCAGATTAACTGCGCTTCACATTGTGCGCCCATCTCAATTAAATGCAGTTCTTTGTGCATTTAGCGAGGCTGCAATACTTCCTACAGATTGAGAATAAAATTATACTCTCTTGCTACACTAATGTCAACTTCGTGAAGACAGAAGTTCTCAGACTGGAATTCGATGCCCATGACGTCTACGTTGCCTAGTATGTAGCCGGCATATAATAAGAAGCAATCGCATCGTGCCAATACTGTTCATCGTCTGCAGGGTTTGACCCGCTCGTCGACTTTCTCCACTGAACCTTTGAATTTGAAATTCTAGTGTAAAGCATCCCATTACATAAGGATCATGTCAATGACTGCTGGACGGGACTGTTAGCGTGTTTCACTTAAGGGTAAATGACTGCTTGGCGGAACAGCCAGCGCGTTTCACTCAAGGGTCAATGACTGCTTGGCGGAACAGCCAGCGCGTTTCACTGAAGGATCAATTACTGCTGGACGGAACATTCAGCGTATTTCACTCAAAGATCAATGACTGCTTGGCGGGACAGCCAGCGCGTTTTACTCAAGGGTCAATGACTGCTTGGCGGAACAGCCAGCGTGTTTCACTCAATGATCCTCTCAATGACTGCTTGGCGGGACAGCCAGCGCGTTTCACTCAAGGATCAATGACTGCTTGGCGGGACAGCCAACGCGTTTTTACTCAAGGGTCAATGACTGCTTGGCGGGACAGCCAGCGTGTTTCACTCAATGATCCTCTCAATGACTGCTTGGCGGGACAGCCAGCGTGTTTCACTCAATGATCCTCCCAATGACTGCTTGGCGGGACAGCCAGCGTGTTTCACTCAGCTTTCACACTTTTATTTTTCTGTGACAAAACTACATCTTGTATTAACTAGAGTTGAATATTACTTGTACTACTACGTAAACAACAGAAACAGGCATTTTCTGTGAACATTTCAAGCCATTGTGGTGGGCGGTTGGTGGCAGCATTTGCGCAAAGTCAGAATGAATGGAAAATACAGACGAGAACAAAAATATGTGGAATCTTCTTCTATAGATGAGTTTGGAAACCACGTACCGTCCCCATGAAAGTGGTACAGTTATCTGCAGCACAATCAATGACATTCCTAACGCGATGGAATGAGTGTTCGACGATTTCTCAATAGCTGTGTTGTTTATACAGAAGGAGATGTGCTGCGCGGTGAGAATTATGATGAGAGTTCACGGCTAGAGTGAGAGGCAGTGTCGTTGCCGAGCAGAGCATACGTAACGACTTCCAGTATAGGAATGGATATTGAGTTAGTGATTTCATTTCAGAGGTGGCTTAGTGATTTCATTTCAGATGTGGCTTTCTGAGACCTCATTAGTCCCAGCAGTCGTCCTATCCGCCATTTTGAGATAATGAGTCTGTCGGTATAAGTCGATGCTGATTCTATGGAACCAACATTTTACGCATTGGCGTTTGTACAATCCGTGTGTGAACAGGACACCTCTAAGGGGCCCATCTCTGGGAGGACGCCCCTGAAAGCAGTTGCCAGATCGAACCTTGCCATAATGTATATCGTGAAGACAACGCTTCAAATTTACCGACAACTCACAAGAACTGCAAACTCAGAAACTTAGTTGAACCAGTAGACCATAACAAATACTGGGATTTAGGTATAAGGACAAAGGGTAAGCCCTAATCCTAATCACATTATCAACTAACCCAACTGGTGTAAACAGACCAACGTTTTCCTGCTAAGAAGCCATCACGTTTCACTTAACAATCTCCAGAACAGAATCCAACCACAACACACTCCAGAGTGCCGCCTGTGTGCACATCCATACGATCATCCTTTTGACTGCTCGACACTCAACTAAGTTCTGAAATGCTTTTCCTTTGAGTCCAGATACAGAGAACATTGTTTCTTAAACTAAACAGCAAATAAAAATACATCTGAGGAATGACTTGCAGCTGTAACGTAGATGACTTGTTTTGTTTTTATTCATGTGTGATAATTGAGCCATACTTGGTATGTTATTGTCAGTCAAACAATAAATAACAAATAAGTGCATACACCATTGGGCCACCGAAGGGCGAGAGCCAAGTTCCTCAATAACAACATGTCGGGGCATACATCTCAAAACAGCAACCCTACGTTACGATCAAATAGTCTTAGCCAGTAACTAAAGGAACAACACGACAACTCAAATTAAAGTACTATAGTAAGGTTTGGTGGGTGAGTTCTTGGCCAATATGTTTGACCTGACCCTGATATAAGTTGTGGGATTGGCCAATATGTTTGACCTGACCCTGATATAAGTTGTGGGATTGGCCAATATGTTTCATCTGACTCTGGTAGGATGTGAGGTCTTGGCTAATATGTTTAACTTGACTCTGGCGTTAATCTTATCATCATGTGGATATTGTGCCAGCCTCAGCGAGGTGCGGACTCCATGCCCAGCCTCGATGTAGCGCAGACTCCATGCTCAGCCTCGATGTAGTGCAGACTCCATTCCCAGTTTCGATGTAGTGCAGACTACATGCTCAGCCTCGATGTAGTGCAGACTACATGCCCAGCCTCGATGTAGTGCAGACTCCATGCCCAGCCTCGATGTAGTGCAGACTCCATCCCCAGCCTCGATGTAGTGCAGACTACATGCTCAGCCTCGATGTAGTACAGATTACATGCTCAGTCTCTATGCGGTGTGGAATCCATCTGGACCTTTAATACCAGAAACTACTGGATGGTGTTATGCGAGGCCTTGAGATATACATTTGACGCTGCGTCAGGAATCTGCATTTGTTATGACATTCTTACGGCGAAACTGCGTGTCAACGAGTCATCTTGCGCAGCCTTACTTGCAGCGCGGATGTAGCACCTGCTATACTATTATGTAGTGAAGATTAGCGCTGGGAGTCTGGCTACTTTTGAGATAGATGCAGTAGCGAAGTGATGAGACAGGATAGGCTGAGTTATTCCAAAAGTTTTGTGAAGAATTACAAAAGACATTTCTGTGCATAAAACAGATGTGAAGTAAATTAGAAATTGAAATTGTAATGGATATTTTTGTAGCGTAGTGACATGTAAGCAAAGACGAAAAGCTGAACACACCGAAGGAATCAGGTCGTCCATTGGGTCCCACGTGTATGCATTTCTTGTGGACAGGCTTTCTGAAGAAGTTGTTGCAATGAAAGTAGCAAGTCTATTCTCTGCACCCTTTCTCTTCTCCTCTGTGTGTTTTCCCACATAGGTTTCTCTCTCTCATCCAGGGCCCATTCTTGCATTGAAGTCCCCGATTACTCTCTTATAGTAGCTACTAGTTTGTGGAAGTCACCGATTACTCTCGTATAGTAGCTACTAGTTTGTGGAAGTCACCGATTACTCTCTTATAGTAGCTACTAGTTTGTGGAAGTCACCGATTACTCTCTTATAGTAGCTACTAGTTTGTGGAAGTCACCGATTACTCTCTTATAGTAGCTACTAGTTTGTGGAAGTCACCGATTACTCTCTTATAGTAGCTACTAGGTTGTCATGGAAGTCACCGATTACTCTCTTATAGTAGCTACTAGTTTGTGGAAGTCACCGATTACTCTCTTATAGTAGCTACTAGGTTGTCATGGAAGTCACCGATTACTCTCTTATAGTAGCTACTAGTTTGTGGAAGTCACCGATTACTCTCTTATAGTAGCTACTAGGTTGTCATGGAAGTCACCGATTACTCTCTTATAGTAGCTATTAGTTTGTGGAAGTCACCGATTACTCTCTTATAGTAGCTACTAGTTTGTGGAAGTCACCGATTACTCTCTTATAGTAGCTACTAGGTTATCATGGAAGTCACCGATTACTCTCTTATAGTAGCTATTAGTTTGTGGAAGTCACCGATTACTCTCTTATAGTAGCTACTAGTTTGTGGAAGTCACCGATTACTCTCTTATAGTAGCTACTAGTTTGTGGAAGTCACCGATTACTCTCTTATAGTAGCTACTAGTTTGTGGAAGTCACCGATTACTCTCTTATAGTAGCTACTAGTTTGTGGAAGTCACCGATTACTCTCTTATAGTAGCTACTAGTTTGTGGAAGTCACCGATTACTCTCTTATAGTAGCTACTAGGTTATCATGGAAGTCACCGATTACTCTCTTATAGTAGCTACTAGGTTGTGGAAGTCACCGATTACTCTCTTATAGTAGCTACTAGTTTGTGGAAGTCACCGATTACTCTCTTATAGTAGCTACTAGTTTGTGGAAGTCACCGATTACTCTCTTATAGTAGCTACTAGTTTGTGGAAGTCACCGATTACTCTCTTATAGTAGCTACTAGTTTGTGGAAGTCACCGATTACTCTCTTATAGTAGCTACTAGGTTGTCATGGAAGTCACCGATTACTCTCTTATAGTAGCTACTAGTTTGTGGAAGTCACCGATTACTCTCTTATAGTAGCTACTAGGTTGTCATGGAAGTCACCGATTACTCTCTTATAGTAGCTACTAGTTTGTGGAAGTCACCGATTACTCTCTTATAGTAGCTACTAGGTTGTCATGGAAGTCACCGATTACTCTCTTATAGTAGCTACTAGTTTGTGGAAGTCACCGATTACTCTCTTATAGTAGCTACTAGGTTGTCATGGAAGTCACCGATTACTCTCTTATAGTAGCTACTAGTTTGTGGAAGTCACCGATTACTCTCTTATAGTAGCTACTAGGTTGTCATGGAAGTCACCGATTACTCTCTTATAGTAGCTGCTAGTTTGTGGAAGTCACCGATTACTCTCTTATAGTAGCTACTAGGTTGTCATGGAAGTCACCGATTACTCTCTTATAGTAGCTACTAGTTTGTGGAAGTCACCGATTACTCTCTTATAGTAGCTACTAGGTTGTCATGGAAGTCACCGATTACTCTCTTATAGTAGCTACTAGTTTGTGGAAGTCACCGATTACTCTCTTATAGTAGCTACTAGGTTGTCATGGAAGTCACCGATTACTCTCTTATAGTAGCTACTAGTTTGTGGAAGTCACCGATTACTCTCTTATAGTAGCTACTAGTTTGTGGAAGTCACCGATTACTCTCTTATAGTAGCTACTAGTTTGTGGAAGTCACCGATTACTCTCTTATAGTAGCTACTAGTTTGTGGAAGTCACTGATTACTCTCTTATAGTAGCTACTAGGTTATCATGGAAGTCACCGATTACTCTCTTATAGTAGCTATTAGTTTGTGGAAGTCACCGATTACTCTCTTATAGTAGCTACTAGTTTGTGGAAGTCACCGATTACTCTCTTATAGTAGCTACTAGTTTGTGGAAGTCACCGATTACTCTCTTATAGTAGCTACTAGTTTGTGGAAGTCACCGATTACTCTCTTATAGTAGCTACTAGGTTATCATGGAAGTCACCGATTACTCTCTTATAGTAGCTACTAGGTTGTGGAAGTCACCGATTACTCTCTTATAGTAGCTACTAGTTTGTGGAAGTCACCGATTACTCTCTTATAGTAGCTACTAGTTTGTGGAAGTCACCGATTACTCTCTTATAGTAGCTACTAGTTTGTGGAAGTCACCGATTACTCTCTTATAGTAGCTACTAGTTTGTGGAAGTCACCGATTACTCTCTTATAGTAGCTACTAGTTTGTGGAAGTCACCGATTACTCTCTTATAGTAGCTACTAGGTTGTCATGGAAGTCACCGATTACTCTCTTATAGTAGCTACTAGTTTGTGGAAGTCACCGATTACTCTCTTATAGTAGCTACTAGGTTGTCATGGAAGTCACCGATTACTCTCTTATAGTAGCTACTAGTTTGTGGAAGTCACCGATTACTCTCTTATAGTAGCTACTAGGTTGTCATGGAAGTCACCGATTACTCTCTTATAGTAGCTACTAGTTTGTGGAAGTCACCGATTACTCTCTTATAGTAGCTACTAGTTTGTGGAAGTCACCGATTACTCTCTTATAGTAGCTACTAGTTTGTGGAAGTCACCGATTACTCTCTTATAGTAGCTACTAGTTTGTGGAAGTCACCGATTACTCTCTTATAGTAGCTACTAGGTTGTGGAAGTCACCGATTACTCTCTTATAGTAGCTACTAGTTTGTGGAAGTCACCGATTACTCTCTTATAGTAGCTACTAGTTTGTGGAAGTCACCGATTACTCTCTTATAGTAGCTACTAGTTTGTGGAAGTCACCGATTACTCTCTTATAGTAGCTACTAGTTTGTGGAAGTCACCGATTACTCTCTTATAGTAGCTACTAGGTTGTCATGGAAGTCACCGATTACTCTCTTATAGTAGCTACTAGTTTGTGGAAGTCACCGATTACTCTCTTATAGTAGCTACTAGGTTGTCATGGAAGTCACCGATTACTCTCTTATAGTAGCTACTAGTTTGTGGAAGTCACCGATTACTCTCTTATAGTAGCTACTAGGTTGTCATGGAAGTCACCGATTACTCTCTTATAGTAGCTACTAGTTTGTGGAAGTCACCGATTACTCTCTTATAGTAGCTACTAGTTTGTGGAAGTCACCGATTACTCTCTTATAGTAGCTACTAATTTGTGGAAGTCACCGATTACTCTCTTATAGTAGCTACTAGTTTGTGGAAGTCACCGATTACTCTCTTATAGTAGCTACTAGGTTGTCATGGAAGTCACCGATTACTCTCTTATAGTAGCTACTAGTTTGTGGAAGTCACCGATTACTCTCTTATAGTAGCTACTAGGTTGTCATGGAAGTCACCGATTACTCTCTTATAGTAGCTACTAGTTTGTGGAAGTCACCGATTACTCTCTTATAGTAGCTACTAGGTTGTCATGGAAGTCACCGATTACTCTCTTATAGTAGCTACTAGTTTGTGGAAGTCACCGATTACTCTCTTATAGTAGCTACTAGGTTGTCATGGAAGTCACCGATTACTCTCTTATAGTAGCTATTAGTTTGTGGAAGTCACCGATTACTCTCTTATAGTAGCTACTAGTTTGTGGAAGTCACCGATTACTCTCTTATAGTAGCTACTAGGTTATCATGGAAGTCACCGATTACTCTCTTATAGTAGCTACTAGTTTGTGGAAGTCACCGATTACTCTCTTATAGTAGCTACTAGTTTGTGGAAGTCACCGATTACTCTCTTATAGTAGCTACTAGTTTGTGGAAGTCACCGATTACTCTCTTATAGTAGCTACTAGGTTGTCATGGAAGTCACCGATTACTCTCTTATAGTAGCTACTAGTTTGTGGAAGTCACCGATTACTCTCTTATAGTAGCTACTAGGTTGTCATGGAAGTCACCGATTACTCTCTTATAGTAGCTACTAGTTTGTGGAAGTCACCGATTACTCTCTTATAGTAGCTACTAGGTTGTCATGGAAGTCACCGATTACTCTCTTATAGTAGCTACTAGTTTGTGGAAGTCACCGATTACTCTCTTATAGTAGCTACTAGGTTGTCATGGAAGTCACCGATTACTCTCTTATAGTAGCTACTAGTTTGTGGAAGTCACCGATTACTCTCTTATAGTAGCTACTAGGTTGTCATGGAAGTCACCGATTACTCTCTTATAGTAGCTACTAGTTTGTGGAAGTCACCGATTACTCTCTTATAGTAGCTACTAGGTTGTCATGGAAGTCACCGATTACTCTCTTATAGTAGCTACTAGTTTGTGGAAGTCACCGATTACTCTCTTATAGTAGCTACTAGTTTGTGGAAGTCACCGATTACTCTCTTATAGTAGCTACTAGGTTGTCATGGAAGTCACCGATTACTCTCTTATAGTAGCTACTGGTTTGTGGAAGTCACCGATTACTCTCTTATAGTAGCTACTAGTTTGTGGAAGTCACCGATTACTCTCTTATAGTAGCTACTAGTTTGTGGAAGTCACCGATTACTCTCTTATAGTAGCTACTAGTTTGTGGAAGTCACCGATTACTCTCTTATAGTAGCTACTAGTTTGTGGAAGTCACCGATAACTCTCTTATAGTAGCTACTAATTTGTGGAAGTCACCGATTACTCTCTTATAGTAGCTACTAGTTTGTGGAAGTCACCGATTACTCTCTTATAGTAGCTACTAGGTTGTCATGGAAGTCACCGATTACTCTCTTATAGTAGCTACTAGTTTGTGGAAGTCACCGATTACTCTCTTATAGTAGCTACTAGTTTGTGGAAGTCACCGATTACTCTCTTATAGTAGCTACTAGTTTGTGGAAGTCACCGGTTACTCTCTTATAGTAGCTACTAGTTTGTGGAAGTCACCGATTACTCTCTTATAGTAGCTACTAGTTTGTGGAAGTCACCGATTACTCTCTTATAATAGCTACTAGTTTGTGGAAGTCACCGATTACTCTCTTATAGTAGCTACTAGTTTGTGGAAGTCACCGATTACTCTCTTATAGTAGCTACTAGGTTATCATGGAAGTCACCGATTACTCTCTTATAGTAGCTACTAGGTTGTGGAAGTCACCGATTACTCTCTTATAGTAGCTACTAGTTTGTGGAAGTCACCGATTACTCTCTTATAGTAGCTACTAGTTTGTGGAAGTCACCGATTACTCTCTTATAGTAGCTACTAGTTTGTGGAAGTCACCGATTACTCTCTTATAGTAGCTACTAGTTTGTGGAAGTCACCGATTACTCTCTTATAGTAGCTACTAGGTTGTCATGGAAGTCACCGATTACTCTCTTATAGTAGCTACTAGTTTGTGGAAGTCACCGATTACTCTCTTATAGTAGCTACTAGGTTGTCATGGAAGTCACCGATTACTCTCTTATAGTAGCTACTAGTTTGTGGAAGTCACCGATTACTCTCTTATAGTAGCTACTAGGTTGTCATGGAAGTCACCGATTACTCTCTTATAGTAGCTACTAGTTTGTGGAAGTCACCGATTACTCTCTTATAGTAGCTACTAGGTTGTCATGGAAGTCACCGATTACTCTCTTATAGTAGCTACTAGTTTGTGGAAGTCACCGATTACTCTCTTATAGTAGCTACTAGGTTGTCATGGAAGTCACCGATTACTCTCTTATAGTAGCTACTAGTTTGTGGAAGTCACCGATTACTCTCTTATAGTAGCTACTAGGTTGTCATGGAAGTCACCGATTACTCTCTTATAGTAGCTACTAGTTTGTGGAAGTCACCGATTACTCTCTTATAGTAGCTACTAGGTTGTCATGGAAGTCACCGATTACTCTCTTATAGTAGCTACTAGTTTGTGGAAGTCACCGATTACTCTCTTATAGTAGCTACTAGGTTGTCATGGAAGTCACCGATTACTCTCTTATAGTAGCTACTAGTTTGTGGAAGTCACCGATTACTCTCTTATAGTAGCTACTAGTTTGTGGAAGTCACAGATTACTCTCTTATAGTAGCTACTAGTTTGTGGAAGTCACCGATTACTCTCTTATAGTAGCTACTAGTTTGTGGAAGTCACCGATTACTCTCTTATAGTAGCTACTAGGTTATCATGGAAGTCACCGATTACTCTCTTATAGTAGCTATTAGTTTGTGGAAGTCACCGATTACTCTCTTATAGTAGCTACTAGTTTGTGGAAGTCACCGATTACTCTCTTATAGTAGCTACTAGTTTGTGGAAGTCACCGATTACTCTCTTATAGTAGCTACTAGTTTGTGGAAGTCACCGATTACTCTCTTATAGTAGCTACTAGGTTATCATGGAAGTCACCGATTACTCTCTTATAGTAGCTACTAGGTTGTGGAAGTCACCGATTACTCTCTTATAGTAGCTACTAGTTTGTGGAAGTCACCGATTACTCTCTTATAGTAGCTACTAGTTTGTGGAAGTCACCGATTACTCTCTTATAGTAGCTACTAGTTTGTGGAAGTCACCGATTACTCTCTTATAGTAGCTACTAGTTTGTGGAAGTCACCGATTACTCTCTTATAGTAGCTACTAGGTTGTCATGGAAGTCACCGATTACTCTCTTATAGTAGCTATTAGTTTGTGGAAGTCACCGATTACTCACTTATAGTAGCTACTAGGTTGTCATGGAAGTCACCGATTACTCTCTTATAGTAGCTACTAGTTTGTGGAAGTCACCGATTACTCTCTTATAGTAGCTACTAAGTTGTCATGGAAGTCACCGATTACTCTCTTATAGTAGCTACTAGTTTGTGGAAGTCACCGATTACTCTCTTATAGTAGCTACTAGTTTGTGGAAGTCACCGATTACTCTCTTATAGTAGCTACTAGTTTGTGGAAGTCACCGATTACTCTCTTATAGTAGCTACTAGTTTGTGGAAGTCACCGATTACTCTCTTATAGTAGCTACTAATTTGTGGAAGTCACCGATTACTCTCTTATAGTAGCTACTAGTTTGTGGAAGTCACCGATTACTCTCTTATAGTAGCTACTAGGTTGTCATGGAAGTCACCGATTACTCTCTTATAGTAGCTACTAGTTTGTGGAAGTCACCGATTACTCTCTTATAGTAGCTACTAGTTTGTGGAAGTCACCGATTACTCTCTTATAGTAGCTACTAGTTTGTGGAAGTCACCGGTTACTCTCTTATAGTAGCTACTAGTTTGTGGAAGTCACCTATTACTCTCTTATAGTAGCTACTAGTTTGTGGAAGTCACCGATTACTCTCTTATAATAGCTACTAGTTTGTGGAAGTCACCGATTACTCTCTTATAGTAGCTACTAGTTTGTGGAAGTCACCGATTACTCTCTTATAGTAGCTACTAGTTTGTGGAAGTCACCGATTACTCTCGTATAGTAGCTACTAGTTTGTGGAAGTCACCGATTACTCTCTTATAGTAGCTACTAGGTTGTGGAAGTCACCGATTACTCTCTTATAGTAGCTACTAGTTTGTGGAAGTCACCGATTACTCTCTTATAGTAGCTACTAGTTTGTGGAAGTCACCGATTACTCTCTTATAGTAGCTACTAGGTTATCATGGAAGTCACCGATTACTCTCTTATAGTAGCTACTAGGTTGTGGAAGTCACCGATTACTCTCTTATAGTAGCTACTAGTTTGTGGAAGTCACCGATTACTCTCTTATAGTAGCTACTAGTTTGTGGAAGTCACCGATTACTCTCTTATAGTAGCTACTAGTTTGTGGAAGTCACCGATTACTCTCTTATAGTAGCTACTAGTTTGTGGAAGTCACCGATTACTCTCTTATAGTAGCTACTAGGTTGTCATGGAAGTCACCGATTACTCTCTTATAGTAGCTACTAGTTTGTGGAAGTCACCGATTACTCTCTTATAGTAGCTACTAGGTTGTCATGGAAGTCACCGATTACTCTCTTATAGTAGCTACTAGTTTGTGGAAGTCACCGATTACTCTCTTATAGTAGCTACTAGGTTGTCATGGAAGTCACCGATTACTCTCTTATAGTAGCTACTAGTTTGTGGAAGTCACCGATTACTCTCTTATAGTAGCTACTAGGTTGTGGAAGTCACCGATTACTCTCATATAGTAGCTACTAGTTTGTGGAAGTCACCGATTACTCTCTTATAGTAGCTACTAGTTTGTGGAAGTCACCGATTACTCTCTTATAGTAGCTACTAGGTTGTCATGGAAGTCACCGATTACTCTCTTATAGTAGCTACTAGTTTGTGGAAATCACCGATTACTCTCTTAAAGTAGCTACTAGGTTGTCATGGAAGTCACCGATTTTCTCTTATAGTAGCTACTAGTTTGTGGAAGTCACCGATTACTCTCTTATAGTAGCTACTAGTTTGTGGAAGTCACCGATTACTCTCTTATAGTAGCTACTAGTTTGTGGAAGTCACCGATTACTCTCTTATAGTAGCTACTAGGTTGTCATGGAAGTCACCGATTACTCTCTTATAGTAGCTACTAGTTTGTGGAAGTCACCGATTACTCTCTTATAGTAGCTACTAGGTTGTCATGGAAGTCACCGATTACTCTCTTATAGTAGCTACTAGTTTGTGGAAGTCACCGATTACTCTCTTATAGTAGCTACTAGGTTGTCATGGAAGTCACCGATTACTCTCTTAAAGTAGCTACTAGGTTGTCATGGAAGTCACCGATTTTCTCTTATAGTAGCTACTAGTTTGTGAAAGTCACCGATTACTCTCTTATAGTAGCTACTAGTTTGTGGAAGTCACCGATTACTCTCTTATAGTAGCTACTAGGTTGTCATGGAAGTCACCGATTACTCTCTTATAGTAGCTACTAGTTTGTGGAAGTCACCGATTACTCTCTTATAGTAGCTACTAGTTTGTGGAAGTCACCGATTACTCTCTTATAGTAGCTACTAGTTTGTGGAAGTCACCGGTTACTCTCTTATAGTAGCTACTAGTTTGTGGAAGTCACCTATTACTCTCTTATAGTAGCTACTAGTTTGTGGAAGTCAGAATGCTCTTGTTCACCTTCATCTGATGGTGCATATATCTGTATGTTGATAGCAGTTGGTACATACCCTTGTATGATGGTAGCAGTTGGTACAAACACCTGTATGATGGTAGCAGTTGGTACATACACCTATATGATGGTAGCAGTTGGTGCATACACCTGTATGATGGTAGCAGTTGGTTTGGTGCATACACCTATATGATGGTAGCAATTGGCACATACACCTATATGATGGTAGCAATTGGCACATACACCTATATGATGGTAGCAATTGGCACATACACCTATATGATGGTAGCAATTGGCACATACACCTATATGATGGTAGCAGTTGGTACATACACCTGTATGATGGTAGCAGTTGGTACATACACCTATATGATGGTAGCAGTTGGTACATACACCTATATGATGGTAGCAGTTGGTTTGGTGCATACACCTATATGATGGTAGCAATTGGCACATACACCTATATGATGGTAGCAATTGGCACATACACCTATATGATGGTAGCAATTGGCACATACACCTATATGATGGTAGCAATTGGTATTTGAAGATGACAATGTCTAAAAAAAAATTAAAAAATAAGTAGACAATGGTCAACGAGTGTAGCTTGTTGAACGAGGTAAGCAATTCACGAGGCGACCAACTCCAATTCTAACTCCTGATGTAGAACTGTTTCTTGAATATATTCTAAAGGTATATGTTTTCACTTCAGTTCTGTTTGTGTGCCTTTTTCCATCACTTCTGGTACCGGTATGTTGTTTATCAGGTTTGGAAGCCGTGTTCTCTTCCATGGTGAAAATATGCTGCTTGTCTTTGGTGACTCTGCCTTTATCTCTGCAAGGTCTGGCATGGAGGGGGGGGGGGGGGGGGGGGGGGGGGGGGAAGGGGGCGCTAGTGTTTTTGTTTTTTAAGCAAAGCTGTTTCTCTGGAGTCTGCTTCTGTCATATCCCCTCCAGTCTTTTATTCATTGGATGATTTTTTATCCGTTTGATTGTTTCTGCCAATTGTAGTACTATGTGATCTCTTCTGTCAGCTGTAGTACTCTGTGATCTCTTCTGTCAGCTGTAGTACTCTGTGATCTCTTCTGTCAGCTGTAGTACTATGTGATCTCTTCTGTCAGTTGTAGTACTCTGTGATCTCTTCTGTCAGTTGTAGTACTCTGTGATCTCTTCTGTCAGCTGTAGTACTAAGTAATATCTTCTGTCAGTTGTAGTACTATGTGATCTCTTCTGTCAGTTGTAGTACTCTGTGATCTCTTCTGTCAGCTGTAGTACTCTGTGATCTCTTCTGTCAGCTGTAGTACTCTGTGATCTCTTCTGTCAGTTGTAGTACTCTGTGATCTCTTCTGTCAGCTGTAGTACTATGTAATATCTTCTGTCAGTTGTAGTACTCTGTGATCTCTTCTGTCAGTTGTAGTACTCTGTGATCTCTTCTGTCAGCTGTAGTACTCTGTGATCTCTTCTGTCAGCTGTAGGACTCTGTGATCTCTTCTGTCAGCTGTAGTACTCTGTAATATCTCCTGTCAGTTGTAGTACTCTATATTATTGGTGTTGATTTCATTGCTCCTGTAAAAATTCTTTCTGCTTGGTTTTGAATTTTAACTTTTTTTTTTTCGAAGTTGATTTTGATGCTGTTCCCCGGGCTAGCAACCCATATTCTAAAGCTGGTCTAATATTTCCTGTGTATAGCACTTTCAGTATCTGGTGGTCTGCACCCCATGTAGTTCCTGCTAATTTTTTTATTAGCCATTCACTGTTTATCTTTCTGTTAGCTTTTTGCTATTTGGTTTGTCCATGCTAATCTGCTGTCCAGTGGTATGCCTAGATATATGGGGTTCTTTTCTTCTAGTAGTTTATGTCTATTTAGTTTGTGTAATTTTGTTTGTTTTATTTGAAACTTTAAAGATTGTTTATGTTGTTTTCTTCTAATTGATGTTCAGGAGCCATTTCTAAGTCCACTGATCTAACCTTTGTAAGTCTTTGTGCATTCTGTAATTTGCCGTTTTTATGTTTTCTTCAGCAACCCATACAATTCCAGGTTTGCCTATTTATAGTTTCATCATGGCTGAGGTTTTTCCTGTAAAATTCAGATTAACAGTCAATTAAATTGGTCTGTGGTCACTTCCTCCCAGCTCTTCTTGGACTGTTCTCTACTATATTGTATGTGTTAGATCTGTTGTGAAGGCTAGGTCTGGAGATATTACATCCATCTGTGAAGGCTAGGTCTGGAGTAGATGTTGATTTCCATCTGTGATGGCTAGGTCTGAAGTAGATGTTGATTTCCATCTGTGAAGGCTAGGTTTGGAGTAGATGTTGATTTCCATCTGTGATGGCTAGGTCTGAAGTAGATGTTGATTTCCATCTGTGAAGGCTAGGTCTGAAGTAGATGATTTCCACCGACTTGAATAAAAGGTTGGCCGATGTTTTTCCTGGTTGAATAGCTGAAAATTATTATCTATCTTCCAGTCCTCAACTTCCTCTTCTCTATCTCTGGCTCTTTGTACCCGCATCTTTCTGAATGACTGTTAAAGTCTCCAACAAATATGCATTGACTGTCTGGTACTTCGACTGTTAAAGTCTCCAACAAATATGCATTGACTGTCTGGTACTTCGACTGTTAAAGTATCCAACAAATATGCATTGACTGTCTGGTACTTCGACTGTTAAAGTCTCCAACAAATATGCATTGACTGTCTGGTACTTCGACTGTTTCTAATTTAATATATTATATACTTTGAGGGTTTCCTGCCTAACCACAATCTCTGCTCCTGCTATTTCTATGTGTACTCTTGTTTGGATTTGAATTTGGATTTCATTAGCTGATAGTAGATGAAGTGGATGAAGACTCCCCCTTTGTGATCATCTCTATCCACCTTTATGGTTTGGTATCCTCTTATTTGGAACCTGTGCTGTTTGTTGAGGTATGTCTCTTTAATGCAGGCAATATCGATTCTCTCATCTTGGAGTCTTCCTGCAAGGGCTTGCTTCTTATTCATAATTCCTTCTGTATTCGACTGAAGGATATTTAGCAGTTTCATTTTGTTGGGGTTTTGGCCAGTAATATTTTCCGATGGTTTCCGTCTCCTGCTCCCCGAGGCAGAGCAGGGTGGCCACCAGTAGCCTTGGGTGGGCCCCTTTGAGACTTAAGGCCCGACATTCCGTCTGCCTGGCGGGACTTCTCAGATGGAACACCACATCTAAGGTAAATGTGAGTAACGTTGTGCCACATTTTACAGTTGTACTGCGATATCTGCGCCTTTCTTCCCAACACATCCACTTTCTGCATAATCTTTTGTTTTGGGTTTGCTCTACATAGCCTTTGGCTGTCCCCAGTCTTCTTGCAAGGCAGGAGGTGGTTTTTGGATCAGAGTCTTCGTTCTCCTTGATGAGCTTCGCACCAAGCTAGTGCGTCTCATCTAGCCGGATTGTCTTCAGTCTCCTCCGGTAGCCTTTGATACACCAGTATCTCATCTTCCCGGATTGTCTTTGGTCTCCTCCAGTAGCCTTTGATACACCAGTATCTCATCTGCCCGGATTGTCTTCGGTCTCCTCCGGTAGCCTTTGATACACCAGTATCTCATCTGCCCGGATTGTCTTCGGTCTCCTCCGGTAGCCTTTGATACACCAGTATCTCATCTTCCCGGGTTGTCTTTGGTCTCCTCCAGTAGCCTTTGATACACCAGTATCTCATCTTCCCGGGTTGTCTTTGGTCTCCTCCAGTAGCCTTTGATACACCAGTATCTCATCTTCCCGGGTTGTCTTTGGTCTCCTCCGGTAGCCTTTGATACACCAGTTATCTCATCTTCCCGGGTTGTCTTCGGTCTCCTCCGGTAGCCTTTGATACACCAGTATCTCATCTTCCCGGGTTGTCTTTGGTCTCCTCCAGTAGCCTTTGATACACCAGTATCTTATCTTCCCGGGTTGTCTTTGGTCTCCTCCAGTAGCCTTTGATACACCAGTATCTCATCTTCCCGGGTTGTCTTTGGTCTCCTCCGGTAGCCTTTGATACACCAGTTATCTCATCTTCCCGGGTTGTCTTTGGTCTCCTCCGGTAGCCTTTGATACACCAGTATCTCATCTTCCCGGGTTGTCTTTGGTCTCCTCCAGTAGCCTTTGATACACCAGTATCTCATCTTCCCGAGTTGCCTTTAGTCTCCTCCGATAGCCTTTGATACACCAGTATCTCATCTTCCCGGGTTGTCTTTGGTCTCCTCCAGTAGCCTTTGATATACCAGTATCTCATCTTCCTGGGTTGTCTTCGGTTTCCTCCGGTAGACTTTGATACACCAGTATCTCATCTACAAGGCAGCAGGTGGTTTTGAAATCAGAGTTTTTCCTTCTCCTAGATAAGCTGCTGTTGATCTGCCTCCCTAGGCTTACAAGTCTCATCTACCCGAAGCATCTTTCTGGTTTTAAGGCCCCAGATACTTGTCCGTCGTCCCTTCTCCTGTTAGTATACAGGTGTGCCGCGGGAAGGCCAGGAGTTGGACCTCTGCTGTCAGATGCTATTTGAGATGCATGCCTTGGAAGTATTTGATTTAAGTTAGGCTTATCTTCCCCTCCACTCCTGGCTATGACAAGCATTTATAACCCTGTGCTATGCTCCACTTCATCTGCATATCACTCACTACTATGGGGATCACTTCAATCTCCCATCTCATTAGCTAGATTGCTAAAAAAAACAGCCTGTTTCTGGAGAGACCTGCGTGGAAGCGAGGATTAGGTATTGGTCAGTGTTTGCCTGACACTGACTATCACGTCCAATCAGTATGTTTTGCCTGACATTGACTATCATGTCCAATCAGTATGTTTTGCCTGACCAGACCAAATAGTCTCCTCTCCCCTAGGACCAAATATTATACTGATTTAGAAGACTCTGCAGAGTCTGTATACAACCAGTTTTTTTCCCACTCACTTGACCTAAAAATACATATTAAATCTATTCTTGAATCCCTGTCTTCACTATTTCCGGTGGCAATGCATTATAAGCATTCACCACTCTGACTAAAATAATATATCCTGGTATCTAGACTGGCCCTTTCTTTAATGATTTTGTAGCTATGTCCTCTTGTTCCTGCAGGCAGCTGTATTTTGTAGCTATGTCCTCTTGTTCCTGCAGACAGCTGTATTTTGTAGCTATGTCCTCTTGTTCCTGCAGACAGCTGTATTTTGTAGCTATGTCCTCTTGTTCCTGCAGACAGCTGTATTTTGTAGCCATGTCCTCTTGTTTCTGCAGACAGCTGTATTTTGTAGCCATGTCCTCTTGTTTCTGCAGACAGCTGTAGTTTATAACCATTTCCTCTTGTTCCTGCAGGCAGCTGTATTTTGTAGCTATGTTCTCTTGTTCCTGCAGGCAGCTGTATTTTGTAGCTATTTTCTCTTGTTCCTGCAGGCAGCTGTATTTTGAAAAAACTTGTTATAGTCAAATTTATCCTTTCCTCTGACTATCTTATAAACCTGTATTAAATCACCTCGAAAAGCACTCGAATTAGAATAGCCCTGTCCATACGCTTTGCCAATGCTATCAGGACGATTTTCAGGGATGGACAGCGGGAGACTTGGGTCTTTGCTGAAGTTGTAAGTAGCCGTGGATGTACTGTTACCTGTTAGGGTTTCTGACCCTGGATAGATCCTACCTACTTTCATACCCATGATCATATAGTTGTGAAATTTAAGAAAAAGACAATTTGACAAAGATTTTTTAAATGAACAATTATCAGTCACGAATTGGTTTTCAGCAGACTGCAGGAGAGTTTGACATGAAATATGGGTCTAGCATGAAGGAGCATCAGAGAGGACGGAATAGAAATGTGTATAACTAGCAGGCTATAAGAAATATCAACATCCACACCCTTCAACAATTTTATTCGACTTCTGTGTTTGTCCTGAAAAAAAAGTTTGTGACATAGTTTACAGTGACTGAGATATCTGCACCTTTCTGACCAAAACATCCAATCTTTTTAACCTGGTTTACCTTCCCTTTCAGATCCTTAATCAGGCCTATCAGATCCTTAATCTCTTAATCAGGATGCATGATTGCAGTTTGTTATCAGGGCCATCTTCTGGAAGTGCAATAGGGTCTTGGTCAGTTATGGGTCACTGACGTAAGCAGCAAGCTATGAGTCACTGGCTGCTGTCAGTTCATTCACTGCTGCATCTTGACCCCAGCTATGAGTCACTGGCTGCTGTCAGCTCATTCACTGCTGCATCTTGGCCCCAGCTATGAGTCACTGGCTGCTGTCAGTTCATTCACTGCTGCATCTTGGACCCAGCTATGAGTCACTGGCTGCTGTCAGTTCATTCACTGCTGCATCTTGGACCCAGCTATGAGTCACTGGCTGCTGTCAGTTCATTCACTGCTGCATCTTGGATCCAGCTATGAGTCACTGGCTGCTGTCAGTTCATTCACTGCTGCATCTTGACCCCAGCTATGAGTCACTGGCTGCTGTCAGCTCATTCATTGCTGCATCTTGGCCCCAGCTATGAGTCACTGGCTGCTGTCAGCTCATTCACTGCTGCATCTTGGACCCAGCTATGAGTCACTGGCTGCTATCAGTTCATTCACTGCTGCATCTTGGACCCAGCTATGAGTCACTGGCTGCTGTCAGTTCATTCACTGCTGCATCTTGGACCCAGCTATGAGTCACTGGCTGCTGTCAGTTCATTCACTGCTGCATCTTGGCCCCAGCTATGAGTCACTGGCTGCTGTCAGCTCATTCACTGTTACATCTTGGCCCCAGCTATGAGTTACTGGCTTCTGTCAGCTCATTCACTGTTGCATCTTGGCCCCAGCTTTGAGTCACTGGCTGTTGTCAGCTCATTCACTGTTGCATCTTGGCCCCAGCTTTGAGTCACTGGCTGCTGTCAGTTCATTCACTGCTGCCTCTTGGCCCCAGCTATGAGTCACTGGCTGCTGTCAGTTCATTCACTGCTGCATCTTGGCCCCAGCTATGAGTCACTGGCTGCTGTCAGTTCATTCACTGCTGCATCTTGGCCCCAGCTATGAGTCACTGGCTGCTGTCAGCTCATTCACTGTTGCATCTTGGCCCCAGCTATGAGTCACTGGCTGCTGTCAGCTCATTCACTGTTGCATCTTGGTCCCAGCTTTGAGTCACTGGCTGCTGTCAGCTCATTCACTGTTGCATCTTGACCCCAGCTTTGAGTCACTGGCTGCTGTCAGTTCATTCACTGCTGCATCTTGGCCCCAGCTATGAGTCACTGGCTGCTGTCAGCTCATTCACTGTTGCATCTTGGCCCCAGCTATGAGTCACTGGCTGCTGTCAGCTCATTCACTGCCGCATCTTTGGCCACCAACATTTGCAGAGAAGGAACACCTATAGGTCTGTCTGAAGTGAGGTGATATCAGCTCACTATAGCACATTACAATTTACCAATTGTTTTAACACAGTGACAAGTGCTTCATATTTCAAATATCATTGATTTATTGTCAAGATTATATGATCACAATTAGTTATGAGAATAACATTCCAAATAATTCATTAAATACATTATTATAATACAAACTTTTGGAATTTTACAGAAAGTCCACACCAGTTGCAATTAATGTAGTTCTTCTGATACTTGGATAAATGGTAAAAAGTTCAAATGGTAAATGTCAGATTTTACCCCAGTGGGGTTCTGGGGACAGTGGAGCTACTGGACAAGCGGATTGGATGTCAGCCTTCTAACAATGAGGACATGTGTTCAAAACCTTAGGTATAGGTATGTTTCTTTCCCAGATCAGAGGTCAAATAGACGCCATTTTGTACAGTATGTGACTTGACTGCAGGTGTAAGTGACCTTTATTCCTCAGCCCTACAAATCCTACAGGTGGACGTGAGCAATGGAGATAAACATTTTGAATGCTGTTCTCTTGACCAAAGAGACCCAGTAACAATAAGACTCCAGCAATGCCTTGTTTTATTTTCTGTTTGAAATCAAAACCTAACCTGCACACTTCATGGTGACTGCAGAAAAGTTCTTTTTGTGTAAGCTATTTTGTATTACTGTAACAGATTCGTAAAGTGGTTCATTCAGCACTGATTTTGTTATTCTGTTTTTTGTTTGTGTGTTTCTTGCCTGATTCTGATGCCTCAGTGTGTCCAGATCTTTTCTCCTTGTTAACTGTTTGCTTCCTCAGAAGTATGGAAGTCCTATGTGTCAATCAACTGTGTGTTGTTCTGTAGCGTTGATGTATTGCACTTTTGGTATTAGGTGATATGATGGCTTGGACTATGCACAACCTTCATTAGTCACCTTTTATGTACAGGTCCAGTTTGCTTCAGTGGACCTTTACGTAGCTGCCAGGTAAGATGCCCTTGAACCCACACAACTGTTCAAAGATGTTGGGATATACCATTCAACTGTTCAAAGATGTTGGGATATACCATTCAACTGTTCAAAGATGTTGGGATATACCATTCAACTGTTCAAAGATGTTGGGATATACCATTCAACTGTTCAAAGATGTTGGGATATACCATTCAACTGTTCAAAGATGTTGGGATATACCATTCAACTGTTCAAAGATGTTGGGATATACCATTCAACTGTTCAAAGATGTTGGGATATACCCTTCAACTGTTCAAAGATGTTGGGATATACCATTAAACTGTTCAAAGATGATGGTATATACCATTCAACTGTTCAAAGATGTTGGGATATACCATTCAACTGTTCAAAGATGTTGGGATATACCATTCAACTGTTCAAAGATGTTGGGATATACCATTCAATTGTTCAAAGATGATGGGATATACCATTCAACTGTTCAAAGATGTTGGGATATACCATTCAACTGTTCAAAGATGATGGGATATACCATTTAACTGTTCAAAGATGTTGGGATATACCATTCAACTGTTCAAAGATGTTGGGATATACCATTCAACTGTTCAAAGATGTTGGGATATACCATTCAACTGTTCAAAGATGGAATGAGTTCTTTAACTGTTCACTTCAATCAACTGTTCAAAGATCATCCCATATTACTAAACTGTTCAATCATCATTCCATCTTACTCAACTGTTCAATGATCATCACATCTTAATCAACATCCCATCTTACTCAACATCCCATCTTACTCAACTGTTCAAATATTATCATCCTATCTTACTCAACTGTTCAATCATCATCCCATCTTACTCAACTGTTCAATCATCATCCCATCTTACTCAACTGTTCAATCATCATCCCATCTTACTCAACTGTTCAATCATCATCCCATCTTACTCAACTGTTCAATCATCATCCCATCTTACTCAACTGTTCAATCATCATTCCATCTTACTCAATTGTTCAATGATCATCCCATTTTACTCAACATCCCATCTTACTCAACTGTTCAATCATCATCACATCTTACTCAACTGTTCAATCATCATCCCATCTTACTCAACTGTTCAATCATCATTCCATCTTACTCAATTGTTCAATGATCATCCCATCTTACACAACATCCCATCTTACTCAACTGTTCAAATATTATCATCCCATCTTACTCAACTGTTCAAATATTATCATCCAATCTTACTCAACTGTTCAATCATTCCATCTTACTCAACTGTTCAATTATCATATCATCTTACTCAACTGTTCAATCTTCATCCCATCTTACTCAACTGTTCAATCTTCATCCCATCTTACTCAACTGTTCGAATATTATCATGCCATCTTATCAACTGTTCAAATATTATCATCCCATCTTACTCAACTGTTCAATCAACCCATCTTACTCAACTGTTCAATCATCATCCCATCTTACTCAACTGTTCAATCATCATCCCATCATACTCAACTGTTCAATCATCCCATCTTACTCAACTGTTCAATCATCCCATCTTACTCAACTGTTCAATCATCCTATCTTACTCAACTGTTCAATCATCCAATCTTACTAAACTGTTCAATCATCCCATCTTACTCAATTGTTCAATCATCCCATCTTACTCAACTGTTCAATCATCATCCCATCTTACTCAACTGTTCAATCATCATACTCAACTGTTAAATCATAATACTCAACTGTTCAATGATCATCCCATCTTACTAAACTGTTCAATCATCCCATCTTACTAAACTGTTCAATCATCCCATCTTACTCAACTGTTCAATCATCCCATCTTACTCAATTGTTCAATCATCCAATCTTACTCAACTGTTCAATCATCCTCCCATCTTACTCAACTGTTCAATCATCCTCCCATCTTTCTCAACTGTTCAATCATCCTCCCATCTTACTCAACTGTTCAAATGTTATCATCCCATCTTACTCAACTGTTCAATCATCCTCCCATCTTACTCAACTGTTCAATCATCCAATCTTACTCAACTGTTCAAATATCCTCATCCCATCTTACTCAACTGTTCAAATATCATCATCCCATCTTACTCAACTGTTCAAATATTATCATCCCATCTTACTCAACTGTTCAAATATTATCATCCAATCTTACTCAACTTCAAATATCATCATCCCATCTTACTCAACTGTTCAAATATTATCATCCCATCTTACTCAACTGTTCAAATATTATCATCCAATCTTACTCAACTGTTCAAATATCATCATCCCATCTTACTCAACTGTTAAAATATCATCATTCCATCTTACTCAACTGTTCAAAGATCATCCCATCTTACTCAACTGTTCAAAGATCATCCCATTCAGCTTTTCACAAATCTAGAAATATCTCAGAATTTGTGTCAATATCTACAACAGCCGTACAATTACCAATGTCTATTGAGTTGTCGTCATCATCTTGACCGTCGTTTATATTGTCATCATCTTGGTTCTCCATGTTGACCAGCGATATTGAAACCCCATCCCCAAGAGATATCATCGGCAATGGTGATGCCAACATGATGTCATTATCAAAAGTCACAACATCATCATCCTCTTGGCCATCTTTTTCTTGAGCAGCAAATAATGTTGTATCCTTGCTGCAAAAAACTGAAGAGGTGCTCGGAACTTCAGACGTTTTCAAATCAACATTTCCATCATGGTCCATATCATCTTCACTTTCTTCATTAATATTCACATCTAACAAATCACTCCCTTTATCACCAACAATTCCACCAAACTGCAAGATCATCATATCTGTCTCGGAGCCCAGCACACATGATGTTTCATCTTCAACCAGCCCAAGTTCTCTGGCCAGTTCATCAGAGTCTGTTGTCAGATTGGGGCTGCTATGAAAACTATCTCCTGCACTGTCTTCTCTCTTTTCATTATCTCTGTCAGTAAACTTACCAGTTTCACTGACTGCCTCATTTTCTGCTTCATCTAATTTGGAAACCTCTCCAGCTAAGGGCAATCTGTTCTCGTCATACCTGTCACCATTTTGTCCTTGAGTATCACTAGTTGACATAGGTTCTTCAGTTCCCTGACCATCTGGCAGTGAGGCAGATTCTACCTTATCAACATCATCCTCTTCTTCAGAATCACTTTCAGCATCTTCTGACTCAGGATATCCATACTGATTCAAAACAGACTCTGGAATCCTCTGCACAGAAACATTTGGTTTAAAATTGAGTAGAAATGGCAAATCTTTTCTATCAAGATCCTTTGTGTTGTCTTTTGTGGCAGATTCTAATATCTTGGGGTCTTGAGACTCGTGATCTGATGTCGAATGGTGCTGCACAGCTGATCGGTCACTTGCCGTGTAGTTGCAATACCCACACTGGAAGTTATTGATACAAGGATCAGTGTCAGACTCAGGTAGGGATGTTTGGTCGCCAAACTTGGGTTGGGAGTCCAAAGATGAGTCTGGAATTTTTGGTCTGAACTCCACATGTTCCTGTGCCAAATGAAGGCGAAAATGATAAAGACTCTCTGAGGTGTAGGAACATTCACTGCACAAGAAAGTTGTCTGTGCCTGGCTGGTTCTCTTTGGTGCTGCACAAAATACAAACAAAATTATATATAGAAAATTATTTTAAAAATGAATGAACAATGAGAGATCCACAGACATGATTTCTTGTGTGGATGATGGGACCCATCATTGGAGAAGCAAGAATATTACCACTACAGATCCATACATTTCATAAGAGGTGAGGCATGAGGCTAGCAACCTCACCTGGTCAATTCCTACAGAAATTATAACCTGCATCACTGCACTCCAGGCAAAGCTATAGGTGCTTAATCTCCTGAGGCAAATGGTGAAGACAGTGGATACTGGTGGTTCTAGTAGCAAGAACATACAAAGTACATTGGCTCAAGCTTCCTGTAAGAAATCTACAGGTGACCCTTTTATTCTGAATGAACAAACAGGGGAAATAATACAGCTTATATATGGACCTTGTCTTAATGGTCTCCCCTGCTGCTGACGTGAGCATATAGCGTATCAATGCATTCAGACAACCTGACAGGAAAACTGTATGTGCACTTCTAGTGGTCACTTAAGCAGTATTTTGTTTTAAATGAGTAGAATTGCTAGCCCTAAGCACAACACTCTTTAGGCACCTTATCCAACACGATTTGAAAGTTACATTGATATTATTTTCTACCGGCTATCCATCCACACAAGTAACTATTCAACCTAATTTACAATATTTTTATTTGAACATCCAAAGCACTTCTATATGGCATGGAAATATAGACAATAATCAAACATTTGGTAGAGTGATTTGAGACCTTTGAAATGTGTGTACATAGATGAAAAAGTAAATGAAAGCTGATGCAGTACTCTATCAGGAACACAAAGAACACATGAAAACACCTAACAAATAAAACAATAAGAATGGACTAGACAACAAACCGAATATGACTTAAGGTGACAGCCACTAGCCAAAGAATGGCTAGGAATGTGCAAATCAGTTTACAAGTTACGACAAGGCCAAACGAGTAATGGTCAACATGATTACACAAAAACACATTTATCAAATATGTTCAATGGATAAGTACATACATTCACACATACATATGCACAATACAAATATGTAAAATATGTTAAAACAAAATATATATATATATATATATATATATATATATATACATATGAACAAACATATGCAGAAACAGACACGTAATATATTTATTAGGATAAAGAAAGGAACGTATAAACATGATAAGAGATATAAAGAAATTCAGGTGGAAGAGGAAAGGGGAAAAAGAGAGAGAGCATAAGAGAGGAATGTACCGGGAAGTCTGTAAAAAAGAATGTATTCAAACTATTTACTTTGGTTTACATAACTTAACTTGTTTACTTAACGTTTTTATACTGGTTTAGAAGACTCTGCAGTCTGTAAACAACTCTGCAGTCTGTAAACAACTCATTTCTTTTAAATTTCCTTTCTCTAAAAGCTTTGTGCATCCAATCTATACTTAAATGCGTTAATTGTCTTGCCTCCACCTCGTCCTATGGCAATGCATTACAAACAGTCACCACTCTCTGACTAAAAAATATTTCCTAATATCTAATCCGGACCCCCTAACACATCACCTGCATGAAGGTAAGATTGACGTGGCATGTATCCAGGAAACGCACCTCAACAATAACCATAAATTCTCAATCAGAGGATACCAGACCTTCCGTCTAGATAGAGAAGGCCACAAAGGAGGTGTCCTGATACTGACCAGAAACTGCATACCGAGTAGCGCGGTATCTGTCAATCACACCGGACAAGCAGAAATTGTAGGAGTTGACATAATGGCTCAAGAGACGAAGCTCCGCATTTTCAATCTATACGGACCACCAAATAGAGACCTATCGCTCTCCAGTATGGAGGTCAGAGACTCCAACTGCATAGTAGTTGGAGATTTCAACAGCCACTCGGAGAGATGGGGATACTCTGACACAGACAGCAGAGGTGACGAAGTGGAAGATTGGGAGATAGATGCAAATCTCTCCCTAATCAATAGGCCGGAGGATAGCCCTAGCTTCTATTCAAGAACATGGCATACCACCTCGACTCCAGATTTGGCCTTCTCCACACAGGACATACACCATAAAATAGACCGCCAGGTGCTAAACCAACTGGCAGGTAGCGACCACAGGCCGATCAGGCTAACCATTGACATGGAAGTAGGCCCACAGGAAACAAAACCGCTCCCACGTTGGAATTACAAACGAGCCGACTGGGACAGATTTGCAATCCTGACAGATGGGCTGTGTGAAACCATCAACACACGAAACACCAAAATGAAGCCCATGGTAGAGAGCCTAAGCAGGGCAATAATGCAAGCCGCCACTGAAACCATCCCAAGAGGAGCTAGGAAAAACTATAAGCCCTACTGGAATGATGAGTTGCAGAAAGTGGAAGATGCAGTAACAAATGCTAGGAACATGGCAGAGCGAGAAAAATCCATGGAGGCAAACATCGCCCTCAAAGCCGCCGCGGCGAAGTACAAACACACTCTCAAGCAAACAGAAAGATAAAGCTGGAAAAATAAAACGGAAAGTCTAAACCTGGACAAAGACGGGAACAAGCTATGGAAGCTAGTCAGAGCCATTAACGACGAAACCCTGTCAAATAAACAAATTACTATCAAGCAGGGCGAGAACTTGATCACAGGTAAGAAAGCCGCAAACGCCTTTCTCGATCACTATGCCAGAGCAAACCACATCGAGGTCCCTGCAGATAAGCATACAGACATTAGCGAAGAGCTAAAGGGACACGAAAACATGAATACGGCTCCTGAAGAGCACATGATGGCCAAACTAACAATGCGCGAAATGGAAGAGGCTATGAGAACACTAAAGAAAAGGAAATCTCCCGGAAAAGACGGGATAACAAACGAAATGCTGATGGGGCTGGGCCAAACAGCGAAGAAGAAACTGCTATCGGTCCTGAACCAAAGCTGGAAAAGGGGAATTGTACCACAGGCATGGAAAGACGCAATACTGGTACCAGTACCAAAAACAGGAAAGGACAAAACAGATACAAATGGATACAGGCCCATAAGCCTACTGAGCTGTGTCGGCAAGCTGATGGAACGGATGATAAACACCAGACTGATGTGGCATCTGGAAGAAAAACGAATACTAATTCCACAGCAAGCCGGCTTTAGACAGCACAGATCCACTGAGGACCAGGTCATCCTCATAGCCCAGGAGATAGAAGATGCCTACCAGGCACAGAAACACACAGTAGCTGTTTGGGTGGATCTGGAAAAGGCATTTGACAAAGTCTGGAAAGATGGACTTAGAGTCAAGCTAAGAAGAAGTGATGTCTGTGGGAAGATGTACAAGTAGATCAACCACTACCTCAAACAAAGAACGGCCAGAGTCCAAGTACAAGGGCAGATGAGCAAAAAGGTGACACTCGAGCAGGGAGTACCCCAAGGGGGAGTACTGTCACCCACACTCTTCCTGGTATATATAAACGATATTACAGAGAATATACCAAGAAGAGTCCATAGCTCAATGTTTGCAGACGATCTGGCTATGTGGACCTCTGAAAAGAATCTCACCATAGCAAGAAATTGGATGCAGACGACCCTAACATCGCTGGAAGAGTGGGCGAACTCATGGCTGGTAAAAATAAACGAGGAGAAAACCACATGCACAATATTCTCGCTTTCATTAAAACCCCAAAGTACCAAATTAAATCTAAATGGCAAAATCCTGCAGCCAAACGACAACCCAACCTATCTGGGAGTCACATTTGATCGGCGCATGACATGGAAAAGTCAGATTGAGAGAAACCGAATGAAAGCCAGAGAAAGAATGGCAATCATGAGGAAACTTGCTGGCACAAGCTGGGGAGCAGACGAAGGCATACTAAAGAAACTGTACACTGGAAGAGTGAGACCAGTTCTCGAGTATGGCATTGCGGCATGGACAACAGCAGCGAAGGCGAACTTCGATAAAGTTAACAAACTTCAAAACCAAGCCATGAGAATTATAACAGGTGGCATGAAGTCAACGCCAATTGTAGAACTTGAAAAGATTACAAAACTGCAATCCATGACCGATAGAAGAGACTGCAGAGCCCAGCTGCAGTCAGAGAAACTCCGAAGACTGACCGACCATCCAATGCACCAGAGACTAAACAATTTGGGAAATGGGAAACTAAAGCGGAGAAACTTTGCAGAAATAGCCAAAGCAAAGATGCACGAAGATCCCATAAACGCACTAACAACACCAAAACCCATCACTACTGTACGAAAACCTACCTGGAGGCAGGATATATTTCCAGAGGTGGTAGAAAACATACCAGGTATTGCAAACAAAAACTGCCAGACTGAAAAAGAAAGGAAGGTACTACCCTAAGCTTCATAACGAAAAGCTACCCAAGCATGGACTGGACCCATGCATACACCGACGGTTCTGTAACAAACACAACACAGAACGGAGGGGCAGGAGCATTCCTGAACCTACCAAATGGCAGAAAAATAACACTGTCATTCGCTACTGGTAAGTACACAAGCAATTTCAGAGCGGAGGCAGAGGCACTGAGGGCGGCAGTGGAAGAAATGGTGACACACAGTGAAAATGAGAGCCATATAGTCCTGCTGACAGATGCTCTCGCCGTAGTCACAGCGCTAAAAAGCCAGAAAAACACTGAGCTTAATGACTTAAGAGCAGCACTCTGCAAACTGTGCCAGCAGTCCGCACCAAAAAGGGTAGTGGTACAGTGGGTTCCGTCACACTGCAACGAGGAGGCAGACAGACTGGCAAAAGAAGGTGCAAGACTACCACAAACAGATACCAGTATGACGTACGAAGAGTCAAAACGGCTTATCAAAGCCAGATACATGACCAAATGGGAAACCGAACATACTGGTTACACCAAAAACGATGCCTATTACCAGTTGAACCGAAGAGAGCAGGTCGTTGTCTTCAGACTTCGCACTGGCCACAACAGACTGAGGTACCACCTATTCAACAAATTGAAGATAGGGTGTACCGACGAATGCCCGTGCGGTACTGGTAAAATGACCGCTGAACATCTGCTGCAGAACTGCCCGACATACGAGGATCAGAGAGAGCAGATGTGGCCATTACCAGTGGAACTGCAAGACAAGCTCTATGGCAGTGGCGACAGCCTCAGGATGACCGCCGCTTTTTTCGAAAAAATAATGGTTACTGTCTGACTGCGTACGCAGAAGAAGAAGAAGTAATCCGGACCTTTCTTTAGTTAATTTATAGCTATGCCCTCTTGTTCTTGTAGGTGGTTGTATTTTGAAAAAAACTTGTTATAGTCTAATGATCTGCAGCATCCCATAAGGAAGTTTAATGATTCTATAGCTCAAAGTGGTGCCGATCACCAATATAGAAGGCAATGAGAGTTGATGGGATGTCATCTAGATTACCGGGGACGGCGTGGCCTAGTGGTTAAGTGGCACGGCTCACAACCAAAAGGTGCTGGGTTCGTTCCCCATCACAGCACCGACCATTACCCCGGGGAAGCAAACCCTTAGAAAATGCAGGAGGAAGCAGACCCTTACATAAATGCATGCTGAAGTCGGATGCACTGGGCTGATAGGCGCAAAATAAAAACCACAATGTAACGCACACCCGCCTTGGGGAATAGAGAAATAAGGCGAACGAAGAGAAAAAAAATAAATAAATAAAATAAAATAAATCTAGATCACCAATGGAGTAGAAGACAATGAGAGTTAATGGGATGTCATCTAGATCACCAATGGAGTAGAAGGCAATGAGAGTTGATGGGATGTCAACTAGATCACCAATATAGAAGGCAATGAGAGTTGATGGGATGTCAACTAGATCACCAATGGAGAAGAAGACAATGAGAGTTAATGGGATGTCATCTAGATCACCAATATAGAAGGCAATGAGAGTTGATGGGATGTCATCTAGATCACCAATGGAGTAGAAGACAATGAGAGTTAATGGGATGTCATCTAGATCAAAAATGGAGTAGAAGGCAATGAGAGTTGATGGGATGTCATCTAGATCACCAATGGAGTAGAAGACAATGAGAGTTAATGGGATGTCATCTAGATCACCAATGGAGTAGAAGGCAATGAGAGTTAATGGGATGTCATCTAGATCACCAATGGAGTAGAAGGCAATGAGAGTTGATGGGATGTCAATTAGATCACCAGTGGAGTAGAAGACAATGAGAGTTGATGGGATGTCATCTAGATTTTGATATCCTACCCTTGAATGCTATTTATCTAGATTTTGCAAAAGCCTTTGATAGTGTACCTCATCAAAAAGCCTTCGATAGTGTACCTCATCAAAGATTGTTTAGCAAGTTAAAATCACATGGAATAGGTGGCGTCAAATGGATAGAAAATGGTTAACGGGAAGAAGGCAGAGAGTGAGCATAAATAAGAGGTACTCTGAGTTGTGTGAGGTAAAAGGTGGAGTGCCACTGGGCTCATTTTTGGGACCATTTTTGTTCTTGATATATACAAATTATTTGGAAAATGATATCAGTCAGATCCATGATTGCAAAATTTACAATATTAGAAAGATAAAAAAGGAATAGAACCTAGGGGTAATAACAGATCCTACAGGTAATGTGCATGAGCAAGTTCAGGTAGCAGTGAAAAAGACAAATGCAATGTTATGTATGATAAAAAGAAATAATAAATATAGGAGCAAGGAAGTGATAGTCAAACTGTATAAAGCATTAGTTAGACCTAGATTGGAGTACTGTGTCCAGGTGTGGAGTCCTCTTATTGTATAAGGGCTTTAAACATGCTGGAAAGGATACAAAGAAGGGCAACAAAACTGATAGTGGGATTCCAGAATTAGTTATTATGAAAGACTCAGACAGTAGGTAGAGGATGTTACTGAGCACCAAGACATGCCAACAATTGGTAGAGGATGTTAGAGAGCACCAAGACATGCCAACAATAGGTAGAGGATGTTAGAGAGCACCAAGACATGCCAACAATAGGTAGAGGATGTTAGAGAGCACCAAGACATGCCAACAATAGGTAGAGGATGTTACTGAGCACCAAGACATGCCAACAATAGGTAGAGGATGTTAGAGAGCACCAAGACATGCCAACAATAGGTAGAGGATGTTACTGAGCACCAAGACATGCCAACAATAGGTAGAGGATGTTAGAGAGCACCAAGACATGCCAGAAATAGGTAGAGGATGTTAGAGAGCACCAAGACATGCCAACAATAGGTAGAGGATGTTAGAGAGCACCAAGACATGCCAGAAATAGGTAGAGGATGTTAGAGAGCACCAAGACATGCCAACAGTAGGTAGAGGATGTTACTGAGCACCAAGACATGCCAACAATAGGTAGAGGATGTTAGAGAGCACCAAGACATGCCAACAATAGGTAGAGGATGTTAGAGAGCACCAAGACATGCCAACAATAGGTAGAGGATGTTAGAGAGCACCAAGACATGCCAGAAATAGGTAGAGGATGTTAGAGAGCACCAAGACATGCCAACAATAGGTAGAGGATGTTAGAGAGCACCAAGACATGCCAGAAATAGGTAGAGGATGTTAGAGAGCACCAAGACATGCCAACAGTAGGTAGAGGATGTTACTGAGCACCAAGACATGCCAACAATAGGTAGTGGATGTTAAAGAGCACCAAGACATGCCAACAATAGGTAGAGGATGTTAGAGAGCACCAAGACATGCCAGCAATAGGTAGAGGATGTTACAGAGCACCAAGACATGCCAACAATAGGTAGAGGATGTTAGAGAGCACCAAGACATACCAACAGTAGGTAGAGGATGTTACTGAGCACCAAGACATGCCAACAATAGGTAGATGATGTTAGAGAGCACCAAGACATGCCAACAATAGGTAGAGGATGTTACTGAGCACCAAGACATGCCAACAATAGGTAGAGGATGTTGGAGAGCACCAAGACATGCCAACAATAGGTAGAGGATGTTAGAGAGCACCAAGACATACCAACAGTAGGTAGAGGATGTTACTGAGCACCAAGACATGCCAACAATAGGTAGATGATGTTAGAGAGCACCAAGACATGCCAACAATAGGTAGAGGATGTTACTGAGCACCAAGACATGCCAACAATAGGTAGAGGATGTTGGAGAGCACCAAGACATGCCAACAATAGGTAGAGGATGTTGGAGAGCACCAAGACATGCCAACAATAGGTAGAGGATGTTAGAGAGCACCAAGACATACCAACAGTAGGTAGAGGATGTTACTGAGCACCAAGACATGCCAACAATAGGTAGATGATGTTAGAGAGCACCAAGACATGCCAACAATAGGTAGAGGATGTTACTGAGCACCAAGACATGCCAACAATAGGTAGAGGATGTTGGAGAGCACCAAGACATGCCAACAATAGGTAGAGGATGTTAGAGAGCACCAAGACATACCAACAGTAGGTAGAGGATGTTACTGAGCACCAAGACATGCCAACAATAGGTAGATGATGTTAGAGAGCACCAAGACATGCCAACAATAGGTAGAGGATGTTACTGAGCACCAAGACATGCCAACAATAGGTAGAGGATGTTGGAGAGCACCAAGACATGCCAACAATAGGTAGAGGATGTTGGAGAGCACCAAGACATGCCAACAATAGGTAGAGGATGTTAGAGAGCACCAAGACATGCTAACAATAGGTAGAGGATGTTGGAGAGCACCAAGACATGCCAACAATAGGTAGAGGATGTTGGAGAGCACCAAGACATGCCAACAATAGGTAGAGGATGTTAGAGAGCACCAAGACATGCCAACAATAGGTAGAGGATGTTAGAGAGCACCAAGACATGCTAACAATAGGTAGAGGATGTTGGAGAGCACCAAGACATGCCAACAATAGGTAGAGGATGTTGGAGAGCACCAAGACATGCCAACAATAGGTAGATGATGTTAGAGGGCACCAAGACATGCCAACAATAGGTAGAGGATGTTACTGAGCACCAAGACATGCCAACAATAGGTAGAGGATGTTACTGAGCACCAAGACATGCCAACAATAGGTAGAGGATGTTGGAGAGCACCAAGACATGCCAACAATAGGTAGAGGATGTTAGAGAGCACCAAGACATGTCAACAATAGGTAGATGATGTTAGAGAGCACCAAGACATGCCAACAATAGGTAGAGGATGTTAGAGAGCACCAAGACATGCCAACAATAGGTAGAGGATGTTGGAGAGCGGCATCATGACACACAAACAAAAGGTGTTGGAGTAGTGACAGAACTTTGATTAGTTTGGTAAGTTAAATTAGTTAAATTCACACACAGTGAATAGTTAATATAACAGTATCAATACACAGAATTGTATTTTCTGTCACACAAATTGTTGATAATTAAAAAAATATATTAATATACTGCAATACATTTCTGTGGAGAGCAGTAATTACAGCCATTTGTTTCAGATGACAAAGATTAAGCCATTATGCAACACAAGTGTGATTAACAAAGTGAACTACTAGAGGTTGCTCACATTAACAAAGGTAACTGCCAGAAGTTACTATGATTAACAAAGTTAACTAGCATTAGCTGCTCACATTAATAAAGTTAGCTACCAGGAACTGCGCATATTAACAAAGTTAACTACCAGGAACTGACTCACATTAAAAAAATTAACTACCAGAAGTGACTCACATTAACAAAATTAACTACCAGGAACAGCTGACATTAAAAAAGTTAACTACCAGAAATGACTCACATTAACAAAGTTAACTACCAGAAGTGACTCACATTAACAAAGTTAACTACCAGAAGTAACTCACATTAACAAAGTAAACTACCATGAACTGCTCACATTAACAAAGTTAACTACCAGGAACTGCTCACATTAACAAAGTTAACTACCAGGAACTGCTCACATTAACAAAGTTAACTACCAGGAACTGCTCACATTAACAAAGCAACTACCACAAGTGACTCACATTAACAATATTAATTACCAGGAACTACTCACATTAACAAAGTTAACTACCTGTAATTGCTCACATATGATTGATAATAAATCTGTTCATAATTAAGAAAACGACAGCTTAATTTGTACTGGCCTCAGTGTAAAAAAAGGTGAGAAAAAGTTTTATCATTGTGAGGTGGTGGTGGTTGTTTTAATCAGGTTTTCTGAGCAATTAGCTCTTGTGGGGTCCTAGCTTCCCAGAGCAATTAGCTCTTGTGGGGTCCTAGATTCCAGGAGCAATTAGCTCTTGTGGGGTCCTAGCTTCCCTGAGCGATTAGCTCTTGTGGGGTCCCAGCTTCCCTCAGTCACTAGCTCTTGTGAGGTTCTAGCTTCCCTGAGCAATTAGCTCTTGTGGGGTCCTAGCTTCCCGGAGCAATTAGCTCTTGTGAGGTTCTAGCTTCCCTGAGCGACTAGTTCTTGTGGGTCCTAGCTTCCCGGAGCAATTAGCTCTTGTGAGGTTCTAGCTTCCCTGAGCAATTAGCTCTTGTGGGGTCCTAGCTTCCCTGAGCAATTAGCTCTTGTGAGGTCCTAGCTTCCCTGAGTCACTAGCTCTTGTGGGGTCCTAGCTTCCCTAAGTGACTAGCTCTTGTGGGGTCCTAGCTTCCCTGAGCAATTAGTTCTTGTGGGTCCTAGCTTCCCGGAGCAATTAGTTCTTGTGGGTCCTAGCTTCCCTGAGTGACTAGTTCTTGTGGGTCCAAGCTTCCCTGAGCGACTAGTTCTTGTGGGTCCTAGCTTCCCTGAGCAATTAGTTCTTGTGGGTCCTAGCTTCCCCGAGCAATTAGTTCTTTTGGGTCCAATCTTCCCTGAGCAACTAGTTCTTGTGGGTCTTAGCTTCCCTGAGTCACTAGCTCTTGTGAGGTTCTAGCTTCCCTGAGCAATTAGTTCTTGTGGGTCCAAGCTTCCCTGAGTGACTAGTTCTTGTGGGTCCTAGCTTCCCTGACCAATTAGCTCTTGTGGGTCCTAGCTTCCCTGAGAAATTAGCTCTTGTGGGTCCAAGCTTCCCTGAGCGACTAGTTCTTGTGGGTCCTAGCTTCCCTGAGTGACTAGTTCTTGTGGATCCTAGCTTCCCTGAGCAATTAGCTCTTGTTGGTCCTAGCTTCCCTGAGTGACTAGCTCTTGTGAGGTTCTAGCTTCCCTGAGCAATTAGCTCTTGTGGGTCCTAGCTTCCCTGAGCAATTAGCTCTTGTGGGTCCTAGCTTCCCTGAGCGACTAGTTGTGGGTCCTAGCTTCCATGAGTGACTAGTTCTTGTGGGTCCTAGCTTCCCTGAGCAATTAGCTCTTGTGGGTCCAAGCTTCCCTGAGCGACTAGTTCTTGTGGGTCCTAGCTTCCCTGAGTGACTAGTTCTTCTGGGTTCTAGCTTCCCTGAGCAATTAGCTCTTGTGGGTTCTAGCTTCCCTGAGTGACTAGTTCTTGTGGGTAGTAACTTCCCTGAGTGACTGACTCTTGTAGGATCTAGATAAAAACGATGAGAGGTAAGTCTACAAATTAGGCAATGGTGAATTAAAAGCTTTAACCCGATGGTAAGTATTTCAGTAAATGTATCTGTTATTTAAGTCTTGGTGCTGAGATAAAATCTGTGATACAATGGATATCCCTGATGTGAGCAGCTCATGGCAGTTTATGTGTTGGAACTATTATATTCAGTTAAAAATCAAAGGATCTGCAACAAAACTCAGAATTAAATTCCCACTTCTATCAGTGTGACTCAGAATCTCAACCAGACTTGTAGACAATATCCACAGCTAATACAGGCATATCAAGCCAGCAGTGTTCAACTACTAAATCATGTCCAAAATATATAACTTTTCATAAAGCAATAGGTCTAAATGGTCAGAGCATCTATTTATAATGCAGGTCACAATTACATTTCTTTTTTGTTCATCTTGTTTCATAATCAAGAATGCGTTGTGCGGGTTCTCGTGTTCAAGCGAAGCGGATAGCAAAGGGTAATGGGTAAAACAAGGTGGATTGATGAGTGAAAGAATTGATAAATGGATAGAAGGGTGGTTGGTTGGTTGGATGGACAGGAAAAGGACATTTTTTAATATTTAATTCCTTGATGTGAAATTTGTGAACCGTGAAATTTTATCAAATGTGAAGAGAAGGAATGATCTGAAATTACTGGATGCGAAATGGTATATGTGAAAGTGTTCAAATCTGAAAACAGTCAGATCTAAAATTCCTTGATGCAAAATTTTTTTAACGTGAAATTTGTCACCAAAAAATGTGAAAATAATCAAATTTGAAATCAAGTGAAATTTGTAAAACATGAAATCTCTCAAACGTAAAAAGACAACTGAAATTACTTGACAAAAATTTATTGATTAATTAACAAGCCGCATATGAGCAGCTACCCGAGTGGTACCCGGGATGAAAAGAACAATACAACTGTAACCTTCCAAGCAAGTCAAAGGACAACTAAAGAGGATTGTGCTTGGGGGGGTGGGGTGGTAGCATCATAATGTAAAACCATTTGCCTTTGTAAATACTCAAATACAGACTTTGTGTAAATGAGTCAGCTGTTGTAGTGGCCCTGTGCCTCATCATCTTCACCCTTATCACCTTGGGGTGTTCGGACCATCAACCAATCTCTCCAAGCAGGCTTGCTCTGTGTCCTTTTCACATTTTTTCCAGCCTCTCCCTGTTATTTTTGTATCTGCATCTAGGTCTCTTTTCCATGTGTTACTTGACATTCCCTTGCTTCTTACTCCATAGGGGCTTCCACAGAGGCTTATGAATTTTGCAGTGTTTGATCTAGTCAATGTCACCTTTTCCGTAAGATTTCCTGTTCTATCTGGCATTTTCCTGTTCTCTCTGATTTGCTTTCATCTGTAACACTGCCAAAACACTGCAGGCCAAAGATCTTTCTCGTGAATTTGTTGACTTTTGGAGCAGAAAGGCAAATCAACCTGGACAATAAGCTGTATGGTTCTAGATAACATTTCTGGAAGTTTGTGCGGAGGATATCCATCCAACTGCTGAAAGAATCCTAAACTTACAGTTCTGGTCAGAAATTATGTCACTACATTATGGGCAGACCCATAGGTGCTCAGACCCTAAATGCAAATGGTGAAAGATGTGGGTACTGATGGTTCCCATAGTTTGCTGGTTGTACACACTACTCCATTCTCTCAGGTGGTCCTGTCTGTTTGACATCTAATTTCAAAACTTTACAATATGTGGAGTACCGATTCATCAATTGCAGTGTCATCATCCAAGAGACGCTCGTTGATAAGCTTCAAAACGTCACACATAGCTATTTCTAAATGTCCCCACCACGGTGTCTTTAAGAGCAGTGTGTTAGTTCTTTCATTGCTGCAAACTCCGGCATGACTAGGACAGTAGATCCACACAAAAGTCTAACGGTCCGATGCCTATATTTCTGCTACTTGCTCATGCAATAGTCAATTCTTTGGTATCTTCCAAAGCCAGGATTTAGAGTCAGAAACTATGATGCCCTCGTTAAAGAGGTCGCAGATAGCCACCTCATAGCTGAACTCACTGTCTAATAGCCACATCAGAGCTAAATTCACTGTCTAATAGCCACCTCAGAGCTGAATTCACTATCTAATAGCCACCTCAGAGCTGAATTCACTGTCTAATAGCCACTTAAGAGCTGAATTCACTGTCTAATAGCCACCTCAGAGCTGAATTCACTTGTCTAATAGCCACCTCCGAGCTGAATTCACTGTCTAAAACTCCATTCTCCCATTGGACGGTGTTCTCATGTATGCCCAGCTTCATCTCAACCCCAGATGAGGTATGCAAAGTCAGAGCTGTCTGTCTTACAAGGGGGTAGACTGTAGCATGCTGACATCAGGTTTATAAACTAGGTTCCCTTTAAAGTGGAAAACAAGCTCTGTAATCGGGCTGCCACACAGGACAATCACATAAGGAATCCTGTTGCTGTGCCACACAGGACAATCACACAAGAAATCCTGTATTCATTGTTGTTGTGATTTATTAGTTACTTTTTTGTGTTGATCCTTGTCCTTGATAAAGATCATTTGGTTGTAATGTAGTTTACTCCAGGTCTCTGTTTCTTGGCTGTATCTGAGCTACGCATGTCAGTGTGATTACCCCCTTCAGTATTGCCACAGCTTTTGACTTATTGGAGCCCAGGCAGTACAAGAGAGAATATATAGTTTTCTTGGGGGTGGACAGAAAGGAAAAAAACAAAATCCCAAAATGTTTGTGTATCAAGGATGTGTACTGAATGATCTGATGTTAAAATAATTGTAAGATAAAGCCAAGATAGAAATAACTAACCAAAGTTTGACATCTCCTATTCTGGATACAAAAATCTGGACAAGTTGTCATTTATATGGTGTTCCAGAGACCTACTTAAGTTGAGAAGAAAATAAAACAAAATATTATTTACACTTAATTTATCTATGTGTTGTTAGTGTTGTTGCTGGACTAGAGCTGCACACTTATTCACAGGCAATACCAACATGATACATCTAGAATTTCCTGAATTATGCATTGCCTGCAATCCAGGGTCTATCTAAATGTGCTGTTCTGGAATCATGCAATGGACACAACCACTTTCCAACTCTTCCCACCTAGCTTTTACTGGGCCACATTCTAAAGCATGCAGTTTGGAAAACATTAAGGCTGGATCTATGCTGTTCCCCCAATAACATGTTACACCACAAAAGAAATCAAAATGTTGGCTCACTCTGTTGAGGTTACTTGATCCACATAGTTCCAGCACTATAAGATTGCCAGTGTCCAGGATCTACCCCATGGAAGAACTTTGGTTAATGTCTAACCCTGTAACTCATACATGGGGCCAAAGATGCAGCCATGAATGAGCTGACAGCAGCCAGTGACTCATGGCTGGCTGCTGCCACAGGGTTGGCGAACCACAGCTGACCAAGACCCTATTCGGCCACCGGGTTGGTGAGCCACAGCTGACCAAGACCCTATTCTGCCACAGCGTTGGCGAACCACAGCTTACCAAGACCCTATTCTGCCACAGGGTTGGCAAAACACAGCTGACCAAGACCCTATTCTCCCACAGGGTTGGCGAACCACAGCTAACCAAGACCCTATTCTGCCACAGGGTTGGCAAAACACAGCTGACCAAGACCCTATTCGGCCACAGGGTTGGCAAAACACAGCTGACCAAGACCCTATTCGGCCACAGGGTTGGCGAACCACAGCTAACCAAGACCCTATTCTGCCACAGGGTTGGCGAACCACAGCTGACCAAGACCCTATTCGGCCTCAGGGTTGGCGAACCACAGCTGACAAGACCCTATTCGGCCACAGGGTTGGCGAACCACAGCTGACCAAGACCCTATTCTGCCACAGGGTTGGCGAACCACAGCTGACAAAGACCCTATTCTGCCACCGGGTTGGTGAGCCACAGCTGACCAAGACCCTATTCTGCCACAGCGTTGGCGAACCACAGCTTACCAAGACCCTATTCTGCCACAGGGTTGGCGAACCACAGCTGACCAAGACCCTATTCTGCCACAGGGTTGGCGAACCACAGCTAACCAAGACCCTATTCTGCCACAGGGTTGGCGAACCCCAGCTGACCAAGACCCTATTCTGCCTCAGGGTTGGCGAACCACAGTTGACCAAGACCCTATTCTGCCTCCAAGTGGCGACCCTAGAAACAAGCAACTGAAATGTGTCAGGCCAAAAGGCACAAATATCGCAACCTCGCTGTAAACCATGACACAATATCACTACATCCTTTTCAGGACCAACACAGAAAAAGAACTCATGCATGAGCAGTGTGTATCCCTAACATACCTATCTATGTCTGACTTACGTAACTTAACCCACCTGATTCCCCTTGGACTATAGGATCACAATATATGCTCTTCATGTATTGGGCTATCCTCTTTAGTTCTGCCCATGAGACTAGCTGTCCTGACTTCCCCTTTCCTCTTACGAATACCAGCCCAACACATGCTTGGTTACATTGATCCTGCTGCTTGGGGATGGAGTGTGGACATCTTTGTAAGAGGGCTCATTTATTTTTTGTGAGGTCTATTCCTCACTGCCTGTCCCTCTATAACAGTAAGCCACTACCAATTTACAGCTGAGTTGACTGAAGAGTGATAATACTTCCAGCACATTGATTGCCAGAGGCAAGTCCTCTACCACTGTTAATATTTAACATTTAAATAACTCATTTATGGACCTCATGATCTAAGGACATCAAAATTTAAATAATTCATTTTAAGGCCCTCTTAATTTAACTCTTTACAGTCTCATTTGAACTTTGTTGTATTTATGTTTTCTGTCAACAGGGTTTTTATGTTTTCTGTGATGTGGGTATTTATGTTTTCTGTCAACAGGGTTTTTATGTTTTCTGTGATGTGGGTATTTATGTTTTCTGTCAACAGGGTTTTTATGTTTTCTGTGATGTGGGTATTTATGTTTTCTGTCAACGGGGTTTTTATGTTTTCTGTGATGTGGGTATTTATGTTTTCTGTCAACAGGGTTTTTATGTTTTCTGTGATGTGGGTATTTATGTTTTCTGTCAATTGTGTATTTATGTTTTCTGTAATGTGGGTATTTATGTTTTCTGTCAATAGGGTATTTATGTTTTCTGTGAAGTGGGTATTTGTTTTCTGTCAACAGGGTTTTTATGTTTTCTGTGATGTGGGTATTTATGTTTTCTGTCAATAGGGCATTTTGTTTTCTGTGATGTGAGTATTATTGATTTTTGTGATGTGGGTATTTATATTTTCTGTCAATAGGGTATTTATGTTTTCTGTGATGTGGTCCATTTTGTTTTCTGTGATGTGGGTATTTATGTTTTCTGTGATGTGGTCCATTATGTTTTCTGTGATGTGGTCCATTTTGTTTTCTGTGATGTGGGTATTTATGTTTTCTGTGATGTGGTCCATTATGTTTTCTGTGATGTGGGTATTTATGTTTTCTGTGATGTGGTCCATTATGTTTTCTGTGATGTGGGTATTTATGTTTTCTGTGATGTGGTCCATTTTGTTTTCTGTGATGTGGTCCATTATGTTTTCTGTGATGTGGTCCATTTTGTTTTCTGTGATGTGGTCCATTATGTTTTCTGTGATGTGGTCCATTATGTTTTCTGTGATGTGGTCCATTATGTTTTCTGTGATGTGGTCCATTATGTTTTCTGTGATGTGGTCCATTTTGTTTTCTGTGATGTGGTCCATTATGTTTTCTGTGATGTGGGTATTTATGTTTTCTGTGATGTGGTCCATTATGTTTTCTGTGATGTGGGTATTTATGTTTTCTGTGATGTGGTCCATTATGTTTTCTGTGATGTGGGTATTTATGTTTTCTGTGATGTGGTCCATTATGTTTTCTGTGATGTGGGTATTTATGTTTTCTGTGATGTGGTCCATTATGTTTTCTGTGATCTTCTAAAGTTGTGGCATTCTTTGAGATAGAACTAGAAGCTCAAGAGCTGATAAATTATTTACTTATTGTTGGATTAGGTCAAAGGTCATGCATCTGGATTTCACGCAAATATTCAATGCAAGTCTAATTCTGACACCACGATGACAGTGAAAGTGGTAATGTTAAAGAGATAATAAAGCAACAATTCCAACACGCATTAAAGTACAACAATTTCAAACACTACACATCTCTCACACACACACACATCCCCCCCCCCCCCCCCCCCATATGAAGAGGATAAAACAACACTTTCAACACATGCTATGAGTACACAAAATGTAAAGTTGTGTTATCTCCCTCCTCCCACACATCAGTGTGACACCCTCTCTTCTCTTCCTGTGATTCTAAGCCCAGATTGGACATTCTCAATGCATATACTGACAGGAGATGTATTGTCTCCTGGCTAAGATAGAAATAAATACTCCCAACTTAACACATTGCCAAAAAAACAGGAAAGAAAACTCCAGAGGGGAACAATGGGATCGTTCCTTTTTTAAATGTCTCCCGCTGGAGGAATGATCCCATCGTCTCTGTATAAAAATGTATTTATTTAGTTTTTGTTCAAGTTCGAGAAATAGTTGATGTTAAAAAATCAGATGGTAATTTGTATTTGTTTGTTTCTGATGAATCCACTTAACAGTGATGATAACTTTAAAAGTGACCAATCAGAACAAGAGGTTAGTCAATATCATTTAGCATTAAATTTCAATGTGCAGTTTGTGTGAACTAGGGGTATTCTATTATTGATTGATACATTCTGCATGGAAACTCATCTACCAAAAGCATATATGGATGTAAGTTATAAAAATAAACATTTGAAATACTTCTGGCACCTGATAGCATACCCCTTAGTTTGGGGAGCCAAGTTTTTATTTCTACTTTTCTTTACTCACTATTTGCCTCATACAAATATAATCCTACAATATTATGTCCTACTAAAACATGTTTCATGTTGTGCAATCATTTCACTATAATTTGATATATTATAATAGGTTCTATTTTATTTAATAAAAACATAAAAGTTACAGAAGTGAAGTTGTTGACATCTAGTTGTTTAAAATTCAAAGTAAGATAATTCTATCCAGACAATGAAAATAATTCCGTAGTTAGAGTTAATGAAAAGGTAACAAGAGAGAGTTGTGCTTGGGACTGGCAACCTTATCAAGTAAAAAAAACCTTGCCATTATAATCAGCCCTTGCAAAAGCTCGGATACAGGCCTCTTATAAATGGACTAGCTGTAGTTAAAACCTATGAATCGCATTGGAGTAAAGAGGTGAATTATTGAAAATGCTTGGAAACAAGACTTCCTGATTGATTCTCGATGCTTTTATAGATATATAAATATATATATATATATATATATATATGCTTATAGCATGATACAATGGTGGCTCCCAATTCATAAGCTCAAGACGTGTATTTTAGTCAATGAACTTTATCAAATGTGTTTTTAGTCAATGAACCTTAGTAAATGTGTTTTTAGTCAATGAACTTTATCAAATGTGTTTTTAGTCAATGAACTTTATCAAATGTGTTTTTAGTCAATGGACCTTAGCAAATGTGTTTTTAGTCAATGAACTTTATCAAATATGTTTTTAGTCAATGAACTTTATCAAATGTGTTTTTAGTCTATGAACATTATCAAATGTGTTTTAGTCAATGAACTTTATCAAATGTGTTTTTAGTCAATGGACCTTAGCAAATGTGTTTTTAGTCTATGAACTTTATCAAATGTGTTTTTAGTCTATGAACTTTATCAAATGTGTTTTTAGTCTGTGAACCTTAGCAAATGTGTTTTACTGCTGAATATGTGCTAAGGTTTCCACCTTAAGAATGCACAATATTCATTCCTGTTTTATTCATTTGCTAGTGAAATGATTTTTTTGTCCTTGGTGTGCTCAGTGCCCAATCATGTATTGTACAATTCTCACAGTAACTGACAGTCTTTTCAATACAATTATTGGCGTTGTAAATACTTATTGTACAATAAAAGATTGAAACATGATTTAGATATTTTTAATATTGCAATTATTGCACCCAAAAACAAGAGCAATACGAAACTGATAACAGGTATATGTTGAATGCAGAAAAATGAAAAGAATTTTCAAACATGATCCAATTATGTGATATGATTAATTGTACCCAATCACTGCATTATATCAGAGTTGAGCTGTTTCATCAACAGGCTGTCCATAGCCATGGGCAAAAGTTGTGTGGTCTAGCAAAGAGCAGGCAAAATCGAACAAACAAAAATAAACAGATTGTAACATATAGTTTTGTAATGGGTAGCTAAAGACAGATAGTCCAGTTAGACAACTTTCCTAGAATAGACACCTCTTACACCAAACAACTTCTTCTTTGCAGGTAGGCTGGGAACGGCTAAATTCTAGGAAAGTAGCCCCAAACAAATGCATGCTGAAGACAGGTGCAATGGATTCCCGGATGAAAACACAGTGCAATACATAAAGACACGACAGAGATATGAGCCATTGACATACATATCTGATGGCAAACGAGGTGAACAAGAAATATACCATTTTTCGAAATAATAGCCTCCAGATCGTAATGAGGGAGGAAATCGACACAACCATAACATAAGCTTACATTTTTCAGAGCTGTCCTCCTCTTTCTCCAGGCTATCCTCTGTCTGGGATGTCACTTCCTCCTTCACAGCCACAGTGCTGCCCTCAGCTGTGGAACTACCTCTACGTTTCTTCACGTATGTTGACCCAGTCACACCAGATCTCCTCAGATGAATGACCCAGAGGGCCTGTCCCTTATGTAAACAGTACTGGTGACGCATCAGTTTCTCTCTAAGGGGTCAAGAGAATTGTGAGAAGATCATGTAACAATTGTTGGAAAATTAAAGTTACCAACTTCAGTCCACCATAACATTGGCTTCTTATTCCAATTCCTGGAGTAAAAAGGTTATTCACCATTTATTCCTACATCATATACGAAATCACTCAATCAGTAGTCTTTAAAGAATAAGGCCACTGTAATCTACCAAGCATTTTTGTGGTAAAGGCAACTAAATAGGGTTGTGCCTGAGGCTAATGAAGCCATGACTGCAAATGTTTGGATACAAGTCAGGTGTAGTAGACCTTATGCTCCACTTGGAGCGAGATGGTTAATCTCCATCCAGCATGTTTTTGGTCTGTGTGAATAGTGGTATGTGCAAACCTGTGAGTTGGAGTGTTCTACCCTAGAGGGAGTTAGACCACACTGTCAGCCATCTCTTACAACATGCTCTCAGCATAGCAGTGGCCTATTCTCAAGTAACATAATGTGGCCTCCCAGATACATCCTACTTTTACATCAGTCAGCGCCACTATATCCGGCCAAATGTGAAGTATCTTTTATTTAATTCCAGTTACATTCGAATTATATCAAGGGCAATAACTTTCCTGTATCTTTTATTTCGTGCCAGTTACATTCAAATTATATCAAGGGCAATAACTTTCCTGTATCTTTTATTTCGTGCCAGTTACATTCAAATTATATCAAGGGCAATAACTTTCCTGTATCTTTTATTTCGTTCCAGTTACATTCGAATTATATCAAGGGCAATAACTTTCCTGTATCTTTTATTTCGTGCCAGTTACATTCAAATTATATCAAGGGCAATAACTTTCCTGTATCTTTTATTTCGTTCCAGTTACATTCAAATTATATCAAGGGCAATAACTTTCCTGTATCTTTTATTTCGTTCCAGTTACATTCAAATTATATCAAGGGCAATAACTTTCCTGTATCTTTTATTTCGTTCCAGTTACATTCAAATTATATCAAGGGCAATAACTTTCCTGTATCTTTTATTTCGTTCCAGTTACATTCAAATTATATCAAGGGCAATAACTTTCCACCTTTCCAAGTAAATGAGTTGGCATCTTATTTTTCTCCTGATCAACAAAAGTTTTTCACCTTTTTTTTTAATTGTTATTTTTATAAAGGCTTTCAGGATGAAACGTCCATTAACATGTGCTACTGTTTTCAGGTAAACATTTTTCTTAACCGAGTTTGTATTTCAACCATTATCAGTATTGAGCGCTATTGGAGTCACTTATCTGTGTGTATGTATGAATATGTGTGTATGTATGTGTATGTATATATATATATGTATGTATAGAGAGTTTGGAGCAAAAATACATTTATTAAAAGACACTTTATGAGAGCTAAATTTGCCCTGTCACACATCTTGTAATTGATAGCTTTCTGGCCAAACATCACCAACCAAGAACTGTTAATAACCAAGAAAATATGCACACAAAAATAGCTGGTCTATGATGGAATTGAATTGGCCATGTCCTAAGATAACCTGACATCATCACAGGCACCGCCATGCTATAGACCACAGAAGGAAGGTAGAAAGATAGGCTAAATATAGAAGATAAAATGGAAATCGTGAACCGAGTATAAAGGATGCCTACAGACCAGGCAAAGTGAGGGTAGTATTGTCACTGCCTTTATGCCTTCAAAGATGACATCACGTGAAATGGTCCTGACCACTTTGTGATAAACAGAGCAAAGAGCTTAATATACATGGTTATCCTCTATTTATTGATAAACAGACCAAAGAGCTTAATATACATGGTTATCCTCTATTTATTGATAAACAGACCAAAGAGCTTAATATACATGGTTATCCTCTATTTATTGATAAACAGACCAGAGAGCCTAATATGCTTGGTTATCCTCTATTTATTGATAAACAGACCAAAGAGCCTAATATGCATGGTTATCCTCTATTTATTGATAAACAGGCTTATACTTACTTTCCAGAAAATGAGCGACTGCAGTAGGGACAGATAAATCCTTTGGGCTGATGAGATTTCAGGTGGGACTTCATTGCTTGTATTACGTAGGACGAGAAGTCACAGGTCTTGCATTTAAATCTGAGGTCAAAAGGAAAAGACATAGCTCTTGTACTTAAATATTTAAGTCAAGAGAGGTCACAGGTCTTGTACTTAAATATATAAAGTTAAGAGGAGAGGTCACAGGTCTTGTACTTAAATATATAAAGTCAAGAGGAGAGGTCCCAGGTCTTGTACTTAAATATATAAAGTCAAGAGGAAAGGTCACAGGTCTTGTACTTAAATATATAAAGTCAAGAGGAGAGGCCACAGGTCTTCTATTGACATCTGCGATGTTAAGAAGAAACAATACAATACTATTGTAAGAGGAGAAGTGAGTGAGTGTAATAGTTCTCCCCATGGTCAATGAAACTATTTACCTCATGGTGTTATTTCCAGACCCAATGGTCATCCGTGTGGTGTATCCAACATCCATGGATGTCCCTGGTACAGAGTCACAGTCCACTAGAGCTTCCCCAGTACTGTCACAAGTGAATCCTCTATCGAGCTCCGTCCACAGCAACTTCTGACCAGGATGGGCCTGCTTGTGGTGAATGTTGATGCTGTTAACATTGCTGCCAGTGAATTCGCAGTTGTAACATTTTATGGTAATATCCTGCTCCACGCCGAGGGTCTGCGGGGACTTACCACTCTGAGGATTCAAGGACAATTTGCCAGTGAATTATCATTGGGTGAAACAATAAAGTGTGTTATCAGGACCCAAATAGAAGCAAAGCATAGTAACACTGTAACCTGTCATGCATATCATAGAGGCGACTACACAAGGTTGGGTATGGGGCTGACTCAATTATCCTGTATTAGCCACATGAAAAAGAAAAAGACATTTATACCCCACGGTAGAAGAGGAGTGACTATGTCAAGTCATGGATGAGGTACAATACAGGCGGTCTTCTTTCATCATGTTCCCAAGGCTGAGTACATTGTACTGTTTTTTGGGTCTTATGTCCCAGTGCAACGAACTTACACATCCAAATTTATTGAACGGGTCTAAGTCATGATTTTTAACACATGCAAGTTTTGTTTGTGAGTTGTGTCCTTAACTATTACGCTGTACTGCCCTTCCACCACTCCCCCCCCTCCCCCAGGTACGGATGTGCTGTGCTATATAAACATTTGTTCGTACATATATTTTCAATTACAACTAGGGCAGTGGCTAATGGCTGCTCTTTTTTTCAACTGCCAAGAGTTCTTTTATGTGCAAAACGTGTACACAAGACCTCAGAGTTCATCATTCGTCTCCAATAGGAATTAGGGGCTATCTCACATCTCTTGAGACCAGGAACTACAGAAACTTACGAGATTCAAGCTTCCATCATTTCGCACTTTTCTTTCTTGAGATATATATCATATTTTGTATACAACCGTCCTGTTTACAGATGCCCTGGCCGTAGTCACAGCACTAAAAAGCCAGAAAAATACTGAACTTAATGATTTAAGAGCATTTAAGAGCAGTACTCTTATCAACTATGCCAGCAGGCCGCACCAAAAAGAGTAGTGGTACAGTGGGTTCCATCCCACTGTAACATCCAAGGCAACGAGGAGGCAGACAGACTGGCAAAAGAAGGTGCAAGATTACCACAACCAGATTCTAGTGTGACCTACGAAGAGTCCAAAAGGCTCATTAGGGCCAGATACATGGCCAAATGGGAAACAGAACATACCGGCTACTCAAAAAATGATGCCTACTACCAGTTGAACATAAGAGAGCAGGTCGTGGTCTTCAGACTCCGCACAGGCAACAACAGACTGAGGTACCATCTATTCAATAAACTGAAGATAGGTGGCACTGACGAATGCACTTGTGGCACAGGGAAAGTGACTGCTGAACATCTGCTGCAAAACTGCCCGATATACGAGGACCAGAGAAAGCACATGTGGCCATCACCAGTGGCAACACTAGACAAGCTCTATGGCAGTGTCAACAGCCTCAGGATGACCGCTGCTTTCTTCGAACAAATACAGGTTTCAAGAGTTTCTCCACAATAAAAAAGGACGTGAAAGGCTGATCTACCTGCTTCTTTGACTGTTCATCCTCAGCACCAGCTGCTTCATCTCTGCTCTTTTTGGCAGCTGCCTTCTTAGCCTTCTTTGAGCCTCCTGGGGTGAGCGACCCCTTCAGGTTGCCCCTGTACTCTTGGAATCTGGCAATGAACGACTCTGTCTGGGATATGTCAAAGTCCGGACATTTGGCTGCTTCATCCTGTACTTTGAGAGCCAGCTGACGAGTTCCTTCAAGCAGCTCTTCCACCCTGGACTCCTTCTTGGGGTTCCTGACGTACGTATACTGTTCCTCGTGAGCTATGGAGGAGAAACAAATCATGTGAAGAAACATAGTATAATATATTTCTAATAATTATAAATTAGTGACTTTTGGTGGCATTTCTTTAGAATGAGATTTTTCTTCTTTCATGTTGAACAAAGTGGTGTTTCTTACATTAAAAAAAGTTCTGGTCATTACAAATGGCATTTCTATGTTTTATCATTTTTTTCTACATTTTAAAAGTGACATCTTAACATTTAAAGAGATCAGTTTCATGAGGGAAACAGATGTGGTTATATGACAGCACATGCTACAAGGTGACGAGACAAATCTGAGACAGACCATCAGTTTCATGAGGGAAACAGATGTGGTTATATGACAGCACATGCTACAAGGTGACGAGACAAATCTGAGACAGACCATCAGTTTCATGAAGGAAACAGATGTGGTTATATGACAGCACATGCTACAAGGTGACGAGACAAATCTGAGACAGACCATCAGTTTCATGAAGGAAACAGATGTGGTTTTATGACAGCACATGCTACAAGGTGACGAGACAAATCTGAGACAGACCATCAGTTTCATGAGGGAAACAGATGTGGTTATATGACAGCACATGCTACAAGGTGACGAGACAAATCTGAGACAGACCATCAGTTTCATGAGGGAAACAGATGTGGTTATATGACAGCACATGCTACAAGGTGACGAGACAAATCTGAGACAGACCATCAGTTTCATGAAGGAAACAGATGTGGTTATATGACAGCACATGCTACAAGGTGACGAGACAAATCTGAGACAGACCATCAGTTTCATGAAGGAAACAGATGTGGTTATTTGACAGCACAAGCTGTATGATAATGAGAGAAATCTAAAACAGACTGCTATAGTAGAATATGAGTTATTAAGTTCAGTCACGTAACACAACATAACATTTAGAGATGTCCTAAATGAATACTGACCTTGTGACCTGGAATGTCTCCTGCACTGATCCGGGGAAGGGAAAAATGCCCCGCAGGTGACGCAAGTGTACGGGCGGTAGTTGATATGGCGGTTGAGGTGGTACTTCATCTTAGACGTGGCCATTGTCTTCACTGCACAGGACTGGCACAAGAAGCGCCAGGCTGGAACTTGCTTGGCCTTAAATGGCAGTCCTGGGTGATCCCAAGTTATGTGGTCCTGAATCCGCGGCATGGAAGTCTCTTTAGTGTCACAGTGGCCGCAAAAAATCAGTTCATTTCCCTTTTCAAAGATAAACCTCCTCTTTCGCTTAAAAATCCCAGTCTCATCTTCACCCTGTATTTTTCGCTTCACAGCTTTTTTACTGCCATCCCAGCAGGCAGAAAGGCGATCTTCAGCTTTAGGAACGAGGAGCTCAGAGGCTGCTGGAGACTTTGCACCTGAGGAATGATAATCCCCTTGGGAATGGTTGTCCCTAGTGTGCTTTAGAATATCTTCCTGGGTGTCGGTTTCATAGTAGCAATAGGCACAAGCAAAATGTTTAGGACCTGTACCGCTAGAAGGAGATTTTGATTCAGATTTTTTGCTGAAGATGCTTTGTTTTTTCTTCCGGACAGCGAGAGGCCCCATAATGGATTTGCTGAGAGTGGAGTTTGGGGTGAATGAGTTCTCCTTGCGCTGCCCACTGTGATGTGCTTTCTCTGTGTGCTTCTGCATGAGCATGAGGCTGAGGGTCTGGTAGCTACACATGGGGCATGTGTGGGTTTGGTACTTCTCGTGGATCTTGTAGATGTGCCTGACGATGTTAGATCGGTGTAAGGATGTGAACTTGCACTTCTCGCAGTAGAACTTCATGATGGGACCTTCTTTAGACTTTAGGACTTTAATTTTGGTGGTCACATCCAAGGCCTTTGCTTTTCCTCCAGCAGGAGACCTGTAAACACCTGGTGTGTATGAATTAACAGGAGGGTACTTGAGAGATGAAGATTTTGAAATGGAAGAGGATGGCTCATAGCTGCTTTTATCAGCCCCAGGATCTTCATCCTCATTGTAATCATCATCATCACCTTCATCGTTATTTTGGTTCAAGGAACTTCCCTCATCGAAATCATTATCTCCATCATCATCAACCTCCGTCTTGACAACAAATTCCTCATTTGGTTTGCTCTGTTTCTTCTTCCCAAACATGGCAACTATCAGCCCTCCATGAGAGCTTCTATGACTACTAGCCTCCTCATCATCACCATCGTTGTCATTCTCATAATCATCATTCTCCTCCTCCTCATCACTCTGCCTCTCAACTTTTGGTACAACCAGCAGACACTGGCTCTTGGATTTCGGCTTCCGGATCAAATCCTCTTGACATTTCCCTCCAATGTTAGCCATATCATCCACAAACTCCCGAACCCTTGCCTCTACATCCGGTTGCGTAAACTTGATGTTGATTGGCTTGTCCTTGTGCTCTTCCTTAATGTGTGTTGACACATTATACTTCTCAATTCCCTCGAATGGGCAGTAAGGGCAACCCACCAAACTCATCTTCAGATGCCTCAGCATGATATGTCTGTGCAGTGGGTACTTCCTTGGAAATTCCCATCGGCACACTAAACACCGCAGTTGACCATTCGGGCGCTCCTGGTACAGACAGCTCAGCTTCTTATCCAAAGCGTTTCGGCCAAGCATGATCACATCTGGGTCAACCATGCTTGTCTTCTTGGCAGAGGTGGCGCCAAAGCTTTTGTTTCCAAATCTGAAAGATGGTGGTTTCAGAGATTTCCCGGGCATCAAGGAATCTAATCTTTGCTTTTTGGTATCAGAAAAGTAAGGCAAATCCTGGTCGAACTCTTCCTCTGATTGACATGCAGCAGCTGAGTCAGAGAAAGACATAGCTCTCGTCATGTCACTTTTCTCTGTGTGGCCAGAACTGAATAAACCACCTGATAAAGAAGATAATAGCAATGATAAATATGTATACAAATGCATTCAATAGAAGGAGTTAGAAATTATGATATATATAGGAGCACAATGAAGAATAAAGTCAATCATAAATATGAATACAAGAGCAAATAATTAGAAGTAAAAGGCTTGCCTCTCTGTATTCTACTGGCAGAGGCACGTTCCTTTCCACCTTTAACCGTAGTCTTTTAGACAATATCAGGACGTATTAACCAGTGCTTGGCTGCGAGTGTGTGTCTGTATGCACCTATGATAGTTAGGGCGATCTCAGTGGACAACCTCAACCAAAGTGCAACGGAAGGGCCTCACCCTGAGGGCGAGTGTTAGTTGTGTAACAGTGTGATTAACTTAACTTAATGTCTTTATACAGGTTTAGAAGACCCTGCAGAGTCTGTATACAACCAGTTTCATTTACATCACCTTGCTCTAAAAGCTATACGCATCCAATTTATTCTTAAATGCGTTAACTGTCCCTGCCTCCACTACCTCCCCTGACAATGCATTCCAAGCATTCACCACTCTGACTAAAAAAAATTTCCTAATATCTAATCTGGACCTCTCTTTAGTCAACTTGTAGCTATGCCCTCTTGTTATTGTGGGTAGCTGTATTTTTTTTAAAAACTTGCTATAGTCTAATTTATCCATTCCTCTGATCATCTTATAAACCTGTATTAAGTCACCACGAATTCTTCTCTCTTCTAGACACTGTAGTCCGGTTTTTCTGAGTCTTTCCTCATAACTGTAATTCTGGAATCCCACTGCCTTCTTCCCGTTAACCTTTTTCAATCTATTTGGCAACTTCCCCACCTATTCCATGTGATTTTAACTTTCGAAATAATCTTTGATGAGGTACTCTATCAAAGGCCTTTGCAAAATCTAGATAAATAATGTCCACTGGCTCCCCTTTATCTATCATTTTGGTAACCTCCTCCATGAATTCTAATAGATTTGTTAAGGATGATCTCCCTCTAGTAAACCCATGCTGACTATTTCTAATTAGATTAAATTTGTCTAAATGCGTTACAATGTTTTCTTTGATTATTGACAGACTATGCTCTTTAAACTCACCGGTCTATAATTCGCTGAATCTGATTTTTTTTCCTTTTATTAATAAGGGAATCACTCCTGCATCTTTCCAATCCCATGGAACAATCCCTTTTGCAAGTGATTGAAAACATAATATGGCCAATGGTTTTGCTAGTTGGTCTCTAATTTCAAACAGCAATTTTGGATGAATTACATCTTAACCTGGACATTTATTCACTTTCAACCGCTCCAATTTTTAAAAAACAATTTCCTCTGTAATACATATTGATCTTAATCCTGCTGTATCCATTGGACAGAATTATATGACATGAGTGATGTTTAGAAGTGGGAATGATCCCATCATTAATGGTAAGTATGAATATGTATACAAGTGAATTGAATAGACAAATATAGTAATGAATTATATATGTACCAGTGAATAATATGGTCACAGAGAATTAACAATAAAACAAAGGGAGGTAAGTGATAAATATATGTATGAATTTAAGAAAATAATGGTAGGTAATAATTATAAATATCTGCATGAGATTGTCAAGGACAATTAACAATATAACAACAGTATGTAATAGTGATAAATAAATATATATGACATCACAAAGGTAGGTAACAAATTTAAGATATTTATGACTGGTTCAGGCATAGGTAGATACAACAGCAATGATTATATGTATCATAGTTTATGATAAAAGTTGATAATTGATAACTGAATAGCATACAGTGAGTAAAAAAATGACAACGGTGTTTGCGTATAGGATAGAGAGCAATAAACTATTTTTTTTATAAAGTTGTGTTATGTATGAGCAAACAGGATAGTGAAGAGATCAACTGATATGAAGTTATGTATGAGCAAACAGGATAGAGGGAGATAAAATTATATGAAGTTAGGTATGAGCAAACAGGATAGAGGCAAGATCAACTGATATAAAGTCACCTAAAGAGGGCTGCACATGGGATAAGCAACCTCATCATGTACAACTAATTACTGTACAACTGCATGAGGTCACATAACTGTTTTGAGACAGGCTTCCTGTAAGGAGGCCCAGCTTCAGTTGTGGGCTTGTGCTTCAGATGGAGAGAGGTGTTGCTCCATGAAGCTACTCGTGTTAATTAATTCTTGATGTTTCTTTGGTACAGGGTTAGAGTTGCTCTTCTTACATACCAAGGCTAACTTTAGGTAAACCACTTTATTCTTAGCTGTAGTACAATGTGAGGTAAGCACAAGGCTAACTTGAAGTGGGCCGAGGTCCTTATAGCTGTAGTACAATGTGGGGTAAGCACAAGGCTAACTTGAGGTAGGCCAAGGTTCTCTTAGCTGTAGTACAATGTGAGATAAGCACAAGGCTAACTTGAAGTGGGCCGAGGTCCTTTTAGCTGTGGTACAATGTGAGTTAAGCGCTAAAAGGCTAACTTTAGGTGAGCTCAGGTCCTCTAAGCTGTAGTGCAATGTGAGGTAAGCACAATGCTAACTTGAGGTGGGTCGAGTTCTTAGCTGTAGTGCAATATGAGGTAAGCACAAGGCTAACTTGAGGTGGGTCCAGTTCTTCTTAGCTGTAGTGCAATGCGAGGTCGACACACTACAAAGAGAATTACATCAAGTCATCTAGACATTTTGCTGTGGCTAATAACATTTCGGTCGTATTTACTCTAGCAAATTTAACGAACTTGCCAATAACCTAGAGAGCTGAAATTTGGTTATATAGTCTCTACTTGTACGACCTGTTAATCTACAAAATTTTGACAGATCCTCAGAAAACCCACCAAAAATGCCAAAACACTAATTACCAGCGAAACATCAACAAAAAAACTACTATAGTCCCAAACAAAAAAAGAAGTCTTGGTATAAATAAAAGACTGTATAAGGTCAGGTCAGGTCAGGTCATCCCGTAGACGGTGAGGTTGTTGGGGCACACATGAAGACATCCTCACAACTCCACGCCACCCCTCTCTGTCAGATGCAGCTGCCTGTGACTCTTCTTGTCGGAGACTGGTCCATTCTTTTATGTTGTCCTCCTATCTCTTTTTGGGGCAGCCTCTTCGGCGTCTGCCATGCACCTTTCCGTGGAGGATTGTATTTGTAAGACCATTTGATCTCGATATGTGACCATACCAAGTGAGTTTCCTTCTTTTGACAGTTGCCAAGAGGTCTTCGAAAGGCCCTATTGCTGTTGTAATTCTATCTCGTATTTCCTCATTTGTAACTCGATCTTTGTACGTGCCGTTTAAAAGTTTTCGGAAACATCTCATCTCCAAGGCCTGTATCCTTCGTTGAAGGTCAGCTGTAACTGTCCATGTCTCACAAGCATAGAGAAATATTGACAGGACCAGTGTACGCATTAATATGATTTTCGTGCATATGCTAACTATCTTGCCAGATTTTGTTACGCCGTGCAAGCGCCGCTATTGTCTGTGCTATTCTGGCCAACACCTCACATTTTGATCCTTCATCACTGACAATCGACCCAAGATATTTAAAACGGTCGACCACTTTGAGTTCCTGACCGTTAGCTTTTATCCTGCTGTTGAAGCCCATGGCGTTGTTGGTCATTAATTTTGTCTTTCCAGCGTTTATCTCCATACCATAATCAAGAGCTGTTTCATCGAGCCTTCTGACCCATTCCTGGAGTTCTGCTTCTGAACCTGCCAACCCATCAATATCATCTGCAAAACGAAGGTTGGTAATCGTTCGGCCCCCTATCTTGACAGTACCAACATGACCTCCAAGTGCCTCACTCATAATTCCTTCAAGGAATATACTGAAAAGAGTTGAAGAGAGTGTACACCCCTGTCTCACACCTACAGATGTGCGAAACCAGTCCCCTCGCCTCCCATTCATAAGAACTGCGCTAGACGCCTTGTAATACAGGTGTTCAAGGACCGTTATATTTCCGTTGATATTATACATCCTCATGGTTGCCCAAAGCGCTTTATGACATACCTTATCAAACGCCTTCTTAAAATCCACAAACACGTGATACAGTGTTTGCTGCTGTTCTAGATATTTCTCGCTTAGCAGCCTTAAATTAAATATCTGTTCTGTAGTGCTTCTTCCCTGTCTGAACCCTGCTTGCTCCACGGCAATGATGTTCTCTGCTTAGGGTTTCAATCGGTCGAGGATTAATCTAAGCATGACCTTGCTAGGGTGTCTGATAAGGTTTATTGTTCTGTAATTTTGGCACAGCTTTAGGTTTCCAGACTTATGTAACGGTATAACTATTGATTTCGTCCATAAGTCCGGCCAGTTTCCTGTCGCCCATATTTTGTTGCAGATGTGTGTCAGGCCTTCCACCACTACCTCTCCACCTGCTTGTAAGAGCTCTGTTGGTATATTGTCCACGCCGGCCGCCTTCCCTCTTCACAATGTCTTTATGCTGCAGTTACCTCTTCCTTCATTATCAGTTGGTTATCCTCTATATCTGTTGGTGTTGGGGGGATTGTTTTCTCAGGTTTGTTTCGCCCTTCATAGTTATATAGCTCGGAACAGTACTCTGTCCATCGTGCCAGTACGTCATTTTCCTCAATAAGACACTTGCCGCTTTTATCATGGATTATAAGGTTCCTGCCTTGTTTTGGTGTTACCAGTTCTTTGACAACCTTGTATGCTCCTTTAGCATCATTTCTATTTAGTCTCTCTTCGATGTTTGTGCATTGCTCACATATCCACGCTTCTTTTGCCTCTCTCATCTTTTGTTGTATGACTTTCTTGATCTCTTTATAACTGCCGACCTCCTCCGGTGGGTGATTGTGTTTTTTCAGTGACCTTCTTTTATCACAAAGGTCTAGAATTTCTTTGGTCACCCATGGCTTCTTTTTTGTTTGGTGGCATCCCAGGATCTCTGTTGCAGTATCTATGAGAGCTGCGTTAAGAGACTCTATAACTGTATCTGTATCCAGTCCCTCACTGAGAGCCAACAGTGGCGCAAATCTCCCTCCCACCCTTGCTTGGAACACTTCGGTGATTTTTGGGTCCATTAGATTGTCCAGGTCAAACTTTAGCCTGGTCTTATCCTTCTTTGCAACTCCCTTCAATTGCAGACGCATGGTCATCATAACCAGATCGTGGTCGCTTCCTATATCAGCTCCGGGGAAACTTATCATTTTGTCAGTGTTGATGCTCCATCGGAACCTCCTCTGAACCAGAATATAGTCAATCTGGCTGTGCACTTCCTTGCTTGGGTTATGCTGTATAAAATACAGTTTTTAAAATTGTACTTGTTACAAATTAATTAAATGATTTTTGTACTGTTAGAAATTATAAGAATTATGTGCAGCAGCTACGATTTGATCTATAGACTCGAGCAATCAATTCTGAACGATCTTTAATGCGTAAATCTGCTTCTCATAGTATCTACACTGATACATTCCGTTGGCAATTAATAATTGTTAATATATTACTTCTATAAAATATTCTGCAATGCTTCGGCCAGACATAAATCACAATTGCAACATGAACAGTGGCGCAAAAATGCAGTTTTAATGAATCTAGTGATGAATAAGTTCCAAACCCCAGCGTAAAAGGACATTTTATGTGACCTTTTAGTGTGCAACATGAATGTACCATCATTGACATGTTTGATCCTGCCAAGGATGTAGACCAGAGCTATTTCAGCAGAAAAACCACTAGAATTGTTTGATCCTGCCAAGGATGTAGACCAGAGCTATTTCAGCAGAAAAACCACTAGAATTGTTTGATCCTGTCAAGGATGTAGACAAGAGCTATTTCAGCAGAAAAATCACTAGAATTGTTTGATCCTGCCAAGGATGTAGACAAGAGCTATTTCAGCAGAAAAATCACTAGAATTGTTTGATCCTGTCAAGGATGTAGACCAGAGCTATTTCAGCAGAAAAATCACTAGAATTGTTTGATCCTGCCAAGGATGTAGACAAGAGCTATTTCAGCAGAAAAATCACTAGAATTGTTTGATCCTGTCAAGGATGTAGACCAGAGCTATTTCAGCAGAAAAACCACTAGACATGTTCATGGTCATCTAAAGACTCATCCAGAAAAGACATCCACAAAATTATGGCATATTAATTTAACCTCCCGCTCCTCCATATCTACCTCTTTCCACGTTTGATTAATCCCTCATCAATATGCAATTCTGTCCATTCGATTGACGCCCTCCTTCACACCCACCTCTGTCCATATTTAATTGACCCCTTCTCCACATCACCCTTTGACTAACTCCTCCACATCCATGTTTGATTAACTCCTCCACATCACCCTTTGATTAACCCCTCGCTCACGTCGACATCCACACTTAGTTTAGTTCTATACAATACATCACTTGTATACAGATAGCAACATTTAATTATGTGAAACCCGAGTTACTAAATATTGTATATTACAAGTTTCAACTAAGTGTTGAGTTGAAACATTTTTAACTTAAATATCTGGCATTAAGTAAAACACTAAATCCATGTAAACATTTAAATGTGCAGCAACTACACATATAATAATTTAGTTTAACATCCCATAAGCTAGAACATTCATGACTAATTTAGTGGGTTTCCTAAGTTTATGACACCCCTTAAACTAGGACATTCATGACTAAATTAGTGGGTTTCCTAAGTTTATGACATCCCTTAAACTAGGATATTCATGACTAAATTAGTGGGTTTCCTAAGTTTATGGCACCCCTTAAACTAGGACATTCATGACTAATTTAGTGGGTTCCCTAAGTTTATGACACCAATTAAGTTAAAAACCAATGTCCTTTGAAATAGGCCCCTTCTGAGTTGAGACATTTATCCTAATGGTGTTGCCACTGTTGGAAACCCACTTGTCCAATACTGTGCAGAAAATTCTTGATGAGGTACTATGTGTGGGCCTAAATTATTGTCCTCATGGATCTGGCAGCTGCCACTCCCCAAAGTTGTGGGCTGTTATGTCTAACTGCATATCGTAGGCTACACGCAAGTCAGACAGTACCCGTTGCTAACACAATCTCTCTAATTGTTATTTTACGGTCTTCCATCGCACTTTCTCCATTGTTTCTGAATTTCTGCTTCCTGATCGTTTGTTGCTTTTAACTGACAAGCAGCGATCTTTGAAACAACTACAAATTTAAAAAATAAAGTGGTGAATTGTGGTGTTGGCCCATATTATTTGGTGACCTACGGCAGATAGTGGATGATGCATTTACTTCCCAGATTGCTCTGGTACCCAATTTCTGTGGCTGAGTCTACCACAGAAGCCGGTTTACAACCAGACAAAAAAACTCACTTACTGGGGATTGAACTTTGATCGATTGGCTGAGATACAGGTGCACTAACTCTCCCCCCTCACCACCACCACCCCACGGCGGCAACACTACTCTTTGATCTGTGTAGCTCATTGCTTCATTACCAAAAGTCCTCTGTTTCTCAAGTTTTTGATTGCCTGTCACTGAGTTGTTTTCTTTTATTTAACACTAGCCAGCTCCTTCACAGCAGCTATTGGTTTTCTCCCAAATAAATTAGGTCAGTTGCTCTTTGATCGGACCCCACAGGATTATAGATGGAAATTATAATATTTATCGATTACACAAATAAGATAATTGTCTGGGGTGGGCCAGATAACTGTAAATGATGTATGTAAGAGATTATTGGGTGCAGGGAGATAACAATTAGTAATGTGTCAGAGTAAAGGACAGAGGTAGATAACAATGGTAAATATGTGTATCAGTAGACTGGATTAAAACATGAAAATTATATTATTTTTAGCTGGGGATAATCTATATATACAATTCTCGTTGTTTATTAGCGTGTTGGGCACTATACCGAAAAAGGGACTATTAATCTGTTTATTCACGTCAGAAAAATCTGTGCGCTTAACTCATTCACTCCCAAATATTTTGGACCTCTGGACACAATTTTATTTTTATGTAAAACTGAAAAACAGCATCACTTAGTTGCGATCTATTTGTCTTCAATAGACGTTCACTAAAATAACACGTATTATATACCAAACTGTTCAAAATTGAGGCTAGAATAGAATGGAATACATATATTTTACAAATGCAGGTGTAAATTTGTGTTTGATGAATTAAAGTTGCATAATCATTTGTTATTTTTTTAAATTATGAACAAAAATGTTCCCCTAATCAATACATTATTCAGCTCTAAACCAATATACAAATAATGTAATGAATTTCTATTGACGGAAATCCTCAAAGGACCATGTTCTGAAAGTTGCACCTAATTTGATGCAGTTGTTTTCACAGTATTTACATTTTACTGAAGGCACGTGAAGTTGAAAACGTGCTAAAAAATAAAAGCTCCGATCAACATCAGCGTGAGTGTTTACAATTTACGCGCACACGGTGCTGTATTCAATATATATATACACACATTAATATTATACACACTAGAATGATTGTGTCGGATCTTGAACCTTTATTGAATTTGTGAACTGTTATTACCATTGCTTGAGACAAAAGAGGGCACCGCCCCTTCGTCAGTAGACTTAGTTTTACTTTCATCGCTCGACGTAGAACTAAGACTAGATAAATAAATTGAAACAGCACTTCATCATCACTACCATTAGCAATAATATAATCTATCTATTCCTGAGCTTGTACTGAAAAAACTCTATTTGGTGTGGCTGAAGGTGCATGGGATAGCTTCAAAGTTGCTCTCCGAAAAAAAATTATATTTTCCAAGTTACGAAACTAAACATTTTTTCAACGAAACTCAAACTAACTCTTCCGGAATGAAAAAGGGCAAAATCTGGACTTCCGCCAATAACCAAAATAAAACATTTAGGAGAACTAGGAATGGGAAAATATGTGATTTTGTGAACACACTAACAAAAGCTGATACACCGGCTTCTGGGTTTTCTAGAAAAAACCGGAAGCCGTTGTAGTATCGGCTCGTGGGAGTGAATGAGTTAAACAATGATTATTTCTATAAATTTTAAAGCGGTGATAGCTCAATAGATAGAGCAATGTAGTGGAAGATTTAGTAATCGATGATGGTTCAAATCTGGTAGATGTCAATTTTTTTTTTATTTCAAAGTTGTATTTTAAAAAACCTTTCATCAATTTAAATTTGAAAACCATTTTTGAGGACATGAATTTTAATTTTTATACACCAAATATTTTATGCAGCAGTATTTAATGTGTATTTATTTTAGTGTAATTGTGCAACACAAATTTAGCGAGAGTGATGTGATGTGTGTTAATATTACAAATTGTATACTATTGCTATATAAAGCCAGCTAATTGTGTTCTTTCAAAGTTGCATGTAACAAATCTTTTAATTTTTGTTCTATTTTGATTTAACATCTAAAGAAATCCTTCATTATTTGATGGGCTCAAAACTAATAATAATTGTTAAAATACATGTACAAATGTATGCAATTACAGAAGTATTATAAATATTGCAAAGGGACATAATTACTATAAACAATGGGAAAAATAGAACGGAAATGTTTTTTGGTACTAGGAAAGCCTTGACCAACAGCTCTTATTAGCTTGCTTGAGATGTCTAGTGGCCAAAAAGAAAGTAGGTTGAAGTAACTTTATGGAAATAATGTAAATATGTCTGGAATCTATGACATAATAGCAATGAGAAGTCATTCACTGCTGCCCAATTTACTACTTTAATGGCCATTTTGAAGTACTAGAATGCTAGTCATTAACCCTTAATTTTTCCACATAAAGACATCCACAAGATAACTTGGAATTCTCCTGATGCCCAAACAAAAAATTAGATAGATCATTTCTGTACCCACACAAAGTTCCGTTCATCAATTCAGGATGTCAGATCTTATGATGAGTTCATTTCTGTATCCACAAAGTTCCGTTCATCAATTCAGGATGTCAGATCTTATGATGAGTTCATTTCTGTATCCACACAAAGTTCCGTTCATCAATTCAGGATGTCAGATCTTATGATGAGTTCATTTCTGTATCCACACAAAGTTCCGTTCATCAATTCAGGATGTCAGATCTTATGATGAGATCATTTCTGTATCCACACAAAGTTCCGTTCATCAATTCAGGATGTCAGATCTTATGATGAGTTCATTTCTGTATCCACACAAAGTTCCGTTCATCAATTCAGGATGTCAGATCTTATGATGAGTTCATTTCTGTATCCACACAAAGTTCCGTTCATCAATTCAGGATGTCAGATCTTATGATGAGTTCATTTCTGTATCCACACAAAGTTCCGTTCATCAATTCAGGATGTCAGATCGTATCGTGACGCAGACATTGGTAGTGATCACAATCTTTGCATTAGCCAAATTAAAGATTCAACTGAAAAAGCTTTACCTGCTGAAAAGCAATAAGAAAATTGATGTATGGAAACTGCTATTAACAGAAATTCTGACAGAATACAATGCCAAGACACATCAGCATATTGAGTCACTATCAACATTAACTGATAATACAATTATTGGCACAATTGATAACAAATAGGAAAAGTTTAGTGTACCATTGAAAGGTGCAAAAAGAAAAAGTGGCTGAGTTATGACACCTGGGGTAAGATCCAAGAAAGAAAGACAGCAAAATTAAACTTCCTTGAAGGAACAGAACCTATTTAAGAATTGCAAGAAGGCGTATGATTCACTTAATAAAATGGTTAACTATATCGCTCGCAAAGACAAGAGGCAGTTCTTCAATGAACTGGCTGGAACAGTTGAAAGTGCAGCAACAGTTGAAAGTGCAGCAACAGCTGAAAGTGCAGCAACAGCTGAAAGTGCAGCAACAGCTGAAAGTGCAGCAACAGTTGAAAGTGCAGCAACAGTTGAAAGTGCAGCAACAGTTGAAAGTGCAGCAACAGCTGAAAGTGCAGCAACAGCTGAAAGTGCAGCAACAGCTGAAAGTGCAGCAACAGCTGAAAGTGCAGCAACAGCTGAAAGTGCAGCAACAGCTGAAAGTGCAGCAAAAGTGGGCAACATCACTTCACAATATCACAATACAGTTATGCAATAAACCACCTTCTACAAATACACCAGAGATAAACATGGCAACCTTCTTATTACAGAAAAAGAAAAGATGAAACGTTGGGCAGAACATTTGACAGAGATAGTGAATAGTCCACATCCTGCAACAACCCCTAATTTTGAAAACAAAACAGACATGCCCCACTTATCAGTCTTGCGTGCAGAATTTACACTCGCAGAAATCAAACTAAAGAATTTCAAGACAGCAGGTGGTGATGAGATAACTGGTGAAATGTTAAATGCCCAGATGATACCACCCTCACTTATCTCCTGTCCATCATAAATGATGCACGGAAAGAGGAAAAACCACCACAACAGTGGAAAAATGGTATTATTGCAAAAATACAAAAGAAAGGAGACTTATCCGATTGTAACAACTGACGTGATATAACACTCCTGTCACTACCTGGGAAAGTATTCTACAGCATGATATTAGAAAGACTCAGGGAACAGGTAGATGTCATCATAAGAGAAGAACAGGCTGGCTTTAGACCAAAGGGTTCTTGCATTGATCAAATTTTCACACTCAGAACTATCATAGAAGAATCAGTAGAAATGCAATCCCCACTAATCATCAACTTCATTGATTTCCAGAAGACCTTTGACAGTCTACACCGCTCAACATTATGGACAATTCTAAAGAACTATGGCTCACCCTGAAAATACACAAATATTGTCAGTCTTGCATGATAATTCACGATGCTGTGTTCGAACAGAAAGCAACACTGAATGGCGTAACATAAAAACAGGAGTAAAACAGGGAAGTATTTTATCACCTCTATTTGGCATAGCTATAGATTGGATTATGAAACACTATGCCCATGATAAGCATTTAGGCATAGAATGAACAGATAACAAGAACCTTAGAAGATCTTGATTTTGCAGACAACCTAACGCTATCAAGTACCACTAATGAAAAAAAACACAAGAAAATATAGATAGACTATGCCAATGGTCAGAACAGGTATGACTTGAAGTAAACGCCTTAAAGACAAAAATCAGACTTCCACAACCACAATGGTTAATATCAAGCTACAAGGGAAATCTCTACAAGATGTCCAACACTACACATACCTACACAAGATGGAGATGCCACAAAAATTGTTTTGGCCTCGTGCACTTTTAATCAGCTCACCCACATCTGGAAATCAATGACACTGAGCAAACATACCAAGGTTAGATTATTCAACTAAATCGTAATATTAGTTGGAAAACAAGATGGAAGACAAATACGCTGGAAAACAAACTAAATGTCTTTGAAAATAAATGTTACAAAAAAGTTATTGAATATACGCTGGGACCAGTTCCTAACTAATGACTCAAGAACAGAGACAAACCAACTATACGTGCCAACCATCATTAGGAAAAAACGATGGACATACATCGGACATGTCCTTAGAATGAACAACAACCATCTTCCATTGCAAACACTCCAATGGACACCAAGGGATGCTCGGAAAAGAGGGAGACCCAAGGAAACACTCAGAAGAACAATCATCCGAGAGGGCTCAACTATGGGCCTCAGCACGACACAAGATCTAAAAACAGTGGCGTCACACCGTTCCAACTGGAGATCATTTGTTTCTGCCTTATGCGCCGTTTTTGGCGCGCAAAGAACATAGATAGATAGAACCCTTAATTATTTGTTTAGCTCGACTTCGCCTGCCCACATTACATAAATTTCCTAACTGAAATTGGCATCATAAAACTTGCATCAACCATTGTTATAGCAACAAACCCTTGTCAGTTAGGGGACCTAAATTATAACCAGAAGTTTTATGTATATGTAGCTTTCATTTAATATATAACTGCAACATTACATGGATACATGGATTGGTTGTGTCAAAGTCAACCTTTCTGTTCACTGAAATTTATTTTGATGCCTAGACCCGAGAAATGATTTTATTATTTGACCAGACCAATGATCACACATCTGGATTACACTTGAATATTCAACTCGCATCCGATTCAGACTTTTACTGGGACATAGAAAGGGGCATTGGTAATACTGAGGGATTGAAATCAGAAATACACCTGACATGAGCACAAAACAATTTTTTGCCACAATATTGTTTCTTCAACATTAATTACATTAATACTTTATACTAACACATATTTTTATTATCAACACTTCATGTCATAGATAGTTTTATTCTGTGGCTTAAGATCTTAAGATCGGCATTTTAGGTCATTTTGTTTAATATTAATTTCTTTTAGAATAACTCTTTCACTTAATGAAGAGATATTTTGTTCTGTCAGTAACTTATATTCTGCGAGATGAAATTGGTGCTTCAAGAAATTACTTATTTCATCAGATCAATGATCATGCCTGATTTAGACTGACTGGGGCGCAGACAAAAAGCGCAGTTATAATGCCATTGATGAAATAACGCAAAAATTCAAATATATGTTGTGAGTAAAAAGATCAATATAAAATATTTCCCTGACCACAATAATAACATTTCATATAAATATTTATAATTTTTGTTAATGTCATAAATTTAACAAAATTATGTCTTTAAGATCTCTCTCTACGCCGCTTGTCTTCTAACTTTTGGTAGTGTAGAAGTCCTTTTTTTGTATTTACTTACAACCAAGTGTGCTGTGATTGAGCTTTTGTGCTGTGTTGCATGAAGGATGGGCCTTCATGCAGGCCACTACTGGATAGAAATGATATTGCCTTTAGAATTTTTGCCCGTACTAGCAGTTTTCTATTTTCGACTACCAAGGGTTTCGTTATGTGCCAGAATGTACACGGAATCTTCAAGTTTATCATCCGCATTTTCAATAAGATTAGACGCCGATCAATCTCACCTACATTGAGAACAGGGCATGCTTTAAACTTACAGGATTCGACAGCCACCATTTCATGCTTTTGTTTGTTCATTTCTAGAGAGGTGAGTGCCATCTATTAGCCATCATTTTATCAGACAGAGTTATTGCCCTTCTATTGGATTGTCAGACAGAAATCTACCAATAGGTTGGACTGGAAAGGATTAACTGTCTCTGAAAGGTTGCAATGGATGTTCTTATATCTTTGGGGATGTTTAGGAAGGTGGACCTGTGCCCTCCTGCCTGTAGTGTAATGCAAGGCTTCTCAGTATTGTCACCACCACAGTGTTAATTTCCAGCTCGCTGTAACACAGCCTGCTTCTTGGTGTACGACATTGTCATGAGGTGGGGTTTTGGTCAGTATTTCTTTACACATGAACAGGCTCATTAACTACAACAATCTCATCTTATCACCTTGTCTCTTAGCCGCAACTTTGGCAAGAAAGTCCAAGGCCATCTTCTTGAGGTCAATGTCAAGGGTGAGAATGCTGATAGGTGCCGGCTTGTGGCAGGCGAGAATGTGGTCCACCAGCTGATGCCTCTCAACACCCTCCATGCCACAGTAAGCACAGGAAAGTAGTGCAACCTGCAATCATAAATCAATAGAATAGTCATGCTGTCAAGATCATCACACTTTTCTTTTCTGGTTATTTATCATTCTGGCAAAACGGCTCCATCCCAACCAATATTTGAAAATATTTTTATTATATCCTTAGTATAATTGAACACATAAACCAACACAGTGAAAAACCTGGCATCTTCATTGCTCGTTTTTGTCACCCTGTTGGGTAAGACAACAAAAGAAGAAGAAACATAATTGATATCAGATATGGGAAACATTATGCCCTCTGCCACATGGAATCATTTTATGCGGTACAAAGTCAATTTCAACTAAGTGGTTTACGAGTTGAAAAAAAGGAAAGGAGCACTCCAACTATGCCATAATTGGTGACAAAAAATGGCTGTGCATGATACTGACAGCCTGACCATATAAAACTGTTGCTATTAAAACTGCCATTGCAAATGCATAGATACAGACTTCCTGTATAGGTATCAGCATAGTGATTGCCCTTTGCTTTATTTGGAACCTTTGGGGTAAATCTTTACTTGGTCCCGTTTTCATGTCCTTTTATGATGTGGACTTCACGTTTTGAACAAATATGAAAAAACGGCAGGTCAAGTTTTAGGATACTGCTCTTCTAGCAAGAAGGGTAAGTAAGGGTTTAAAACTTGGCAAGATCTGAATTTTACATCAGGGGTGACATTAATAAAACCTAGCCCAGCAGACTGCATAGTGTCTACAGCAGTTATCTTCTTTAAATTCTTCAGCCATATAAATGTCCCATCAGATCACAGTAATGAGAAGCAGGTGAAATACTAATTTGTTTCTATATAGGATCAGAAATAGTTACATCTACGTGTATATAAATAAATGATACATTTGTAAAGAAAAGTGATTGTGGTAAATGATCCACATCGGATATCCTTAGTGGGGATATTGGATGTGGATAGAGGGTACATACTTAAAAACAATGACTATCAGAATGACATTGTAATTGATGAAACAGCAATCTACAAGACACATGTTAAGTAAAGAGGGGCACTTGAGTTAACAGAGCAATCTACCAACTATAGGAAACACCAATAACCACACACTTCTCCATTTGCTGAAAGAGAGTGAGAACCTATGTGTTTACTAAATGTGTGGTGATGACTTTTAATAACTGATAACAAGATTCATGTGAAAAAGAACTGCAATTACCTTAAGGTGAGAAATAATGATGTGTCGATGCATAGCAAACCTCCGCTGGAACTGGTTCGGGCAGACTTTGCACCTAAATAATGCTCCTTCGCCGCTTTCATACATGCAGCTTATTTTGTCCTCCAACTCATCACTTCCCAATGAGTGTGGGCAGCTGCTACTGGTGCTCCCGCCCGGACCTGGTGATTTTTGTCTGGACTTGATGCTATCATTGCTGGCCTGATCGCTGAGTTCATCAGGAAAAGATGAGAAAGGAACATAGTTCCCTTCATCCAGGCTGGCTTTACGATTCTTAATGACGTTGAACTGCGACAAGAAATGTGCTACTTTGTCATCTACGTTGACCCTGAAATATCGAACGCTAAGTGGTTTTCCAGCGTGGATTTTCTTGATGTGATCAACCATCTTGTATTTTTGAAGACCTTTATGCGCACAGAATGCACACTTCCACAAATATATATTCAGGTGTCGTAATATATGCACGTGTATGAAGAACTTTTTCGGACGCTCAGCTCCACAGATTAAACACTTCATCTGTGTCCCGTAATTTTCATACAGACATCGCAGTTTCGCATCCAGACTTCCACTGCCAACAACACAACTGTCATCGATAGGTCCTGCCAGATGTCCCATTGCAGAAACCTGGACTGGATATGAGTTCCTGCCCATGACAGATATTTCAGGATGGTTCTGCTGCAGGTGAATGACCATTTCTCTTCTAAGCATTGTTGTAAAGTCACACCTCGAGCACAATGAAGGTTCGCTGAAAACTTGGTCATCTGGTAGAATCAGAACCTCTTCTTGGCTGTCTTGTGAAGATTTGGAGGGCTTTGTTGCTTGCTGAATGCCCTCACTTGTGGCTCGGGCCAGTTTGTCAACATCTTCATCACTTCCAATAACCCTAACCTCTGGATGAAGTGAGCAAACATGCTGCATAATCTCACTCTTGCTGGATGAACTGTAGCTGCATTTGGGACATTGCAGGGGGACAGTGAAGATTTCTCCCCCTTCAGGAATGACAAATAGCTGCTCATAGGATGAGGATAACAAGACATCTGAAGATAAAGAAGACCCTGGATTCAAGTTTGACATGATTTCCTGATGCAACGACTCCTCCAGCTGGTCCAAAGACTCTTCAAGGGATGTTTCAGCAAATGATTTGTCAACTTCTGTAGTATCAATCGCTACAATTTTTTTAACCAAAGCTATGGGCTTTCCTGGATGTTTTTCTGCTAAGTGCTCATAGAGAAGTTCCCTAGCAGTGGACATGCAGCTGCAGTACTTGCATCTGAACATGACCAGGGTTATCTGGCCAATCTCTGAATGCCTCTTGACATGGTTCTTCAGATCAGCTGCTTTAGGGAGAAGATACTGACAGATTGGACATTTGAACTTCCTCATTTGATTCTCCAGCACATGTTCTGGCTGAAGAGCTGCCTGCTGAGACACCATCCTGCTGAAAAGCTCATTTCTCTCAGTGATTTGTGTTACAGTAAGTGCTGGGTTATCTAAATTTATTTTGTCTTTAGACTTTTTGACAGTGCCAGATGGTTTTGTGAAATCAAAAGAGTCATCATTAGAGCTTTCTGGGGACTGGAAGTTGTTGTATAAGGATGGAGAAGTTGGTGTTTCATGAGGTGATGCACCATATGAGGAAAGCGGTGTATCTGTGGGCAAGATGCTCTCAATGATAAATTCACCTTTGTCTCTGAGTATGTTGTGCTTCCTCTGGTAATGTATGGCCATGTGGATCTTATGCCTGGTCATGTAGTCACATCTCTCGCACTCCAAAACTCTAGATTCTAGTGATCTGGACACCACAGTGTACTGGTCCTCCAGAGGGCCGAACCCCCTGTGCTTGCGGTCTCTGTTACAGGTGATATGCCTGACGATGGTATGCTTCTGGTTAGTGTCAAACTCACACTTCTTACAACGATACAGCAGGAACTTGATCAGACCTGGGTGGCAGGTGATGTGCAGTCGAAATTTCATCTCACTATCAAAACCTTGAGGACAGAACATACACTTAAACCGCTCCTTCCTTGTGGGGGGCATACCATGAGACCTCTCATGGCAGTGCATTCTCTTAAAGTCTCTGGCAATGAATGTACAATGCTTGCACCTATAGTTCTCTGCACGTCGTTCGCTCATAGGAACATATACCCTTCTTCGGATTCCGTTCTCATCCAAAACATAGGCACTTCTGGCGTCTTCGTTCCCTTCTCCTGAATCTCCATCAGGATCTTCTACCATTTCTTCCTTCACCTTCACAGAGTCAAAGTCTGAGGATTCCGAGGCGGGGCTCTTCCCTCTTTCAGGTGTGGCTTCTTTATCTCTGGCAGTCTGCGACATCTCTTTGGACGTTGGTGTTGGCATGTCCCTGGAGCTAAGACTGGATCTTGACGTGGGAATGTCAGCCAAGGAGGAACTTCCACTGGATTTGGTATTCTCTCCAGGTAGGTCATGTCTGCTTATGATGTGGTCAATGACAGAGCTAGTAGCAAACATTGGTGCTGGAGTTAATGAAGGAGGTTGCATTTCCCGAAGATGTGCCATTTGTTCATAGTTGTTCACCTTCCTGTCATGGCAAATGAGCTGTTTTGCAACAGACACCATTTTAGGTTTCCCAGGATGGGCAGCAGAAATGTGGTTCAGAATAGCTTTTCTGTCCGTTGCTTTTGATGAACAGTGCGGGCAATTAACAATATGGATAACATTGTCTTCAACGTGAGCCTGAAGCATGCTGGGTTCAGCGAAGGTGCTTGTGCAGGAATAGCACATTGGCTCAGGAATATCTGGATGTGATGCCTTAATGTGGTTGATATAGTCCACCACCATGTTAGATCCGAACCTACACCCAGCATTTCCACAGACATACAGAGGCGATGAGCTTACATGCGTGTGGGTGTGGTTAGAAATATGTCTGACAAGGTCTGTTTCGTTAGGGCTGCGGTGGCCGCAGTAATAGCAAGGGAAATAAGTCTCAGAGGAGTGAAAGTTGACTGTGTGTTCTCGGAAATCTGTAGTACTCATGCTACTGAAAAAACACTGAAACCCACAGACAAAGAAGTTTGAATTCTTTTCTGACTGTTTCGAACCCAGTGTACGTGTTTGAGACATACTACCTGGTGAGTTAAATGGGGCATGTTGTAACGGAGGCGGAGGAAGCATTGGAGTGCAGCTACTATCATAGGTATTGAAAACTGGTGTTTCAGGCCCCAGGAATGACAAAACTTCTGCGTCTTTCTCCTTCTCTACTGGTGGGGACATTATGAAGTTTAATTGTTCAACATTTTCATCATTTACTTTTTCTGTGCCCTCCTCCTGTTGATCTATGCCCTGAAGTGTGAAGGATGCTACAATTTTTAACCCGGAATCATCATCTGATTTGCTGGAGTCGCAGTTGTTTTCAGCTTTAGACACGTCAGCTGTTAAATCATTTTTGTTGGAATTTGCAATGGGTTCAGAAGACCTTGAAGTGAGTGCTTTTCTCAGCCTAGAAAACTCTTCATGACTCTGCTGATTTTCTAGAACAGCTTTGCCCTCTTCTGATGTTCTCACTGCCCTGTCACTGATGGAATTGTCCGTACTCTGATCTGACCTAGTCGAGTTATGGCCAGTTGGATGTGCTTCTGTCATGTTCTGACCAGCTGGATGTGGTTCTTTAATGCTCTGATCACTATGACCTAATTCTGTTACATCCTGACCCTCGACATCACCTTCAGGTGTCGTCTTCTTGTCAGGGTCCTTCTCAAGTGGAACTTTTCCTGCAACTTTAGCCATAAAACTTATCAAACCGGATGAAGTCACTTCCTTGATCAGAGCCTTGGCTTTTCTCAAAGCCCTTAGGGCACAGCTCATCTTGGCCCCATCGTGGGTCTTCAGGACATGTCGGCTGATCTCCTTGCGGTTGATGAAGCACTCCTTGCAGTACAGACACTGGTACGGTCTGACCATGAGATGGCACATCAGATGCTCCTCAAAGCTGTGGCCAGAGCTACTGTAGTCACACTCTTTGCACAAGAAGGATTTCTTATCCTTATCCAGCATGATGGTGATTTTAACTTTCTCCTCATCTACCTCACCATCACAAGAGTGATTCTCTATCAATCTTTTATCTTTCATGACCCGACAGCACTTCAAACACTTGTACCTAGTTGGCCGATTATGACCTTGATCTGTAGGCTGAGTGCCGCTGGTTGATGCAGTATCTAACTCATCACCTGCTATCGCTACATTATCTTTGTCTTTTTCTTTGGGATTTATCTCCTCATCAAGAACATTCTGTTTACTTTCTTGAACAACTGGTCCAGTTTCTTGCAGAACTGATCCAGTTTCAAACAGGGCTGACACAGCTTCAGACAGAACTGATCCAGGTTCAAACAGGGCTGACACAGCTTCAGACAGGACTGATCCAGGTTCAGACAGGGCTGACACAGCTTCAGACAGGACTGATCCAGGTTCAGACAGGGCTGACACAGCTTCAGACAGGACTGGTTCAGCTTCAGACAGGACTGGTTCAGCTTCAGACAGGACTGGTTCAATTTGGGCTAAGACTGTCCCAGTTGTTGTTATATCCAACCTAGTTTCTGATCCGCCTGACCCAAGTTTTGTCAGGACTGACCCGGTTTCTGGCAAAAGTGATCCAGTTTCTGATATAACTGACCCAATTTCAGCCATATCCGACCCAGTTTCTGTCTTATCCATCCTAGTTTCATCAGCAGCTGACCCAGTTTCTTCTTCATCTTCACACCTACCAACATAGTCTATGCTATTTTGTGAGACAGTCGTTGCCATTTCACTATCCCCAGCTATATCCACATCTTCAGTGGTATCTACAGATCTCAGCTCTTTTGTGGCATATATATCATGTACAACTCCACTTTTAGTATAATCCTTGCCTGGTGTTTCTTCATTCCCTTTAATTACATCATCCAAATCCCCACACATATTGGTCCCATCCACACCATCGTAATCATTCCCACATAAACCATTATGTTTTATGGCATCATCACCATCAACAATGCTACAATCACCCCTCTTTTGATCATTAAATTGTCCTGAAACATCTTCCGAGCCACTCACCCTACCTGTGTCTATCATGGAATCTCCATTGTTCTCAACGTCATTAATCTCATCTCTCTTCCTAATGAAACTTTCAGCCTGATCTGGAGGTTTATCAAACACATTACCATCACTCCTCATATATTTCCTTCCTTCTAAAACACCATCCTGTTCAGTGCAATCCTCAGGAAAAGACTCATCAAGCAGATCCGCATCACCATCTTTGCTCTCATCACTCAAAACAAAACCACCATTTACAGCACCAACATCTCCATGCTCAGCCACATCATCCAAGCTCTTCTCTGTGACATTAGCCTTTGAACTCTCATAACCTTGAGCTATTTCCAATGCGGTTTCAATACAAGCTGTGCTGCCGATTGGTGAATCAGTCTCTGTAGAGTCCATAGTTCTGAACCATTTACTAGAGGGTTAGGATGCCCAGAAAATTGTCTGTGGAGAACAATAATTAGAGAAATAATAATTCTCTCTGCAATTACCATATGAGGGTGATTAATGGACATTACATGTTCATTGATCTAAACAGAAACACATGCAAGCAATGGAAATATGATCCTTTAAACAGTACCTTAGAATAACATACAAAAATGATATTTCAGATGTCAATATATTCTTCTTCTTTGTGTTCAGCTTTCAAACTGAGACCATCATAACAATTGTAGTCTTATCTCAGGTTTCTCTCATAACTATATAGTTTATCCCTCAAATAAGCGCCCTAATAAGTTTAGTGGTCTGTCTCCGGTTACTATCATAACTATATAGTTTATCCCTCAAATAAGCGCCCTAATAAGTTTGGTGGTCTGTCTCAGGTTACTATCATAACGATATAGTTTATCCCTCAAATTGGGGACGGCGTGGCCTAGTGGTTAAGTGGCACTGCTCACAATCTGAAGGTGCTGGGTTCGATCCCCATCACAGCACCGCCGTTACCCCGGGGAAGCAAACCCTTAGAAAATGCAGGAGGATGCAGACCCTTACATAAAATGCATGCTGAAGTCGGATGCACTGGGCCGACAGGCGCAAAATAAAAACCACAGTGCAACGTACACCCGCTTGGGGAATAGAGAAATAAGATGAAATAAGTTTTGGTATTGCAGATATAGATGCAGAACCTGGGTTTGTGGATATATATATTTTATGATTATTTAGTTTAGAAGTTCTTTGTTTTTTTTTTAATTGTGCAATGATTATTCTTGTAATAAATGATATTGTTTTGTTTTATGGTCATGATGTTTACTGTGTTTTACTGTGTTGAAGTCGTGTCGTGGTGTAGATATATGTTTAACTCTTAAGATAAGTAAACTAATCAACTTGAAAGCATATGCTGCCACACTTCTTCTGCATACGTTCTCAGTCTTCCGCTTCTAAGCCCTGAACAGGGCTTTGCAAGTAGCAGGATGTAGTCTCGAGAACGGAATGCATTTGGTCGCTAATTTACAGCTTGACTGCAATATTTGCACCTTCGGTCTGACACATCCGCCTTCGGCAGCTTTTACAAAAGCTATTTAGAGACATGGAGTGAAAGACTCTCATGAAGAGAGGTTGCCTCTCACAGCATATGAAAGAAACAGGTCAATCATGCCCAAGTCAACACAGATGCAAATGGGTAATGATTAGTCAAGGAAGACAAGCTGCGAGGTTTGTGGTGGTCTTTTCTAAAAGAGTGATTGAAGAATGCATCTCCAAGTAAACTGTGGTGTTTTCTAAGAGTGATTGAAGAATGCATCTCCAAGTAAATTGTGGTGTTTTCTTAGAGTGATTGAAGAATGCATCTCCAAGTAAACTCATCTAGAGTAGAAGACTCACTATCTCATGACATTCCACACATACCTACAAGCTTGGAGTAGACTTCCAGTTGTTAAAGAAAGTTCTAGAAACATTACCTCAAGTTTTACTGGAAAAAAAATCGGGGACAACAGGTATTCCAAGGATCTGATGCAAAAGAAAAATAAGAAAAGTGAGAAAATGAATTAGAAAAAGTATAACAGAAGAGGAAGGAGAGGAGGATCGAGAATAAAACAAGGAGAAAATGAAGATGAATCAGAAAAAGTAAAAACAAAACGGAAGAGAGGACAGACCAGGGGCAGAGGAAGAAGAAGCTAAGAGAATACAATGAGCTCTTTATGTGCTAAAGGAAAGGTGGAGAAGTATATGAAGGCTAATGGCGTGTGGCTGTTTCTAGGCCAATCAATGGGAGCCTTGTGTGGCTGGCCTGGTCAGAGATAAACTTGGTGTGCCTTAGTCTGGCCTAGTGTGCTCTGTGTGGCTCTGATCGCTGTGCTGATATGGCCTCTGGCAAGGGAGGCTAGAAACATTGATGTGAGGAAGGATTTGTTGGCAGGTGGTAAGTGAGAGATGTACTGCCACAGACAGCCATGTTTTGGAGGGAAATAGATGTGACTGTTTGAGAGCAGCTCATGTATGGTGGTGGACGAGTCTGATACAGACCACCAATTGTATGAGTGAAGATGAGTTATTTCAGCATGAGCAAAGATGAGTTATTTGAATATCAGTGAAGATGAGTTATTTAAGTATGAGTGAAGATGAGTTATTTCAGTAAGAGTAAAAATGAGTTATTTCAGCATGAGTAAAAATGATTTATAAGAGTATGAGTAAAGATGAGTTATTTCAGTATGAGTTATTTTGGCGCAGGCATCCTAATGGAGGCCAACTGCTGTGGTGGCCATAGACTGGCTGAAGTGACGGGATATGAAGAGCCTACAACACCATGAGGAGGAATGTTTTCTACACTGAAGGGGTTTTTGTACTACGAGGGAGGCGTGTTCAAATGAAACCGACTTCAACAACCATTTTGAGTACCTTAGCCAGTCTGCTCTGTTGTTATCCAGAATTACCACGTGGATAGTAGAAGGGTCTTGGTAGCTCTGGTTCGCTTGCCCTGGAGATAAGTCAGCTATGGGTCGCTGACCGCTGCAGCTCATGTGCGGCTAAGCATCTTGATCTCTTCAGCCTTTTGAGTTCACGTTGAATGGTGGTGTAGAAATACATTAGTTGTGACGCCTTCTACACTAGCAGACAATAAGATTGTGGTAGTCTTTGAGAAGATCATTCTACACTAGTAGAAGACAATGAGATTGTGGTAGTACAATGAGATTGTGGTAGTCTTTGAGGAGATCCTTCTACACTAGTAGAAGACAATGAGATTGTGGTAGTCTTTGAGGAGATCCTTCTACACTAGTAGAAGACAATGAGATTGTGGTAGTCTTTGAGGAGATCCTTCTACACTAGTAGAAGACAATGAGATTGTGGTAGTCTTTGAGGAGATCCTTCTACACTAGTAGAAGACAATGAGATTGTGGTAGCCCAATGAGATTGTGGTGGTCTTTGAGAAGATCCCTCTACACTAGTAGCAGACAATGAGATTGTAGTAATCTTTAAAAAGATGAGCGATTCACTCCATTTCTTATAGGTGGTCAAGCCTTCAGTGATTTCTGTCAAACACGTGGTTATTCCACTCTAGACGGACACACTAGCCTGTATCAATAACCGGATGTACAAATCCAGGATGTTGAAAGTAGGGTGGTTGTTGTGACAGCCACTCAGTGGATTAAAATCTTTACGTTTCTTTGGAGCGGGTACATCGAGACATGCATGAGGTGGACCGGGGTACTCCTGACTGTAATGCAATGGCAAGCACCTCAGTAAGTTCTCCACTATGGGGATAACAGTGCCAATGTCCACCTCGTTGGCCAGACTGCTTTGATACAGCAACTACGACGAGGACATCAGGAGGGTTTTAGATCAGAATTTCTAGAATGATCCAGACGCGTCCGAATCCCGAAAGTAACAAGTTATCACTATTGTACCCATAGCTGGAACAACGAAGGACATCTGTGTGGGCTGCCTTCAGCAGCTTGTCATGCTGTAATCTAGAACGTCTGTCCAACTAAGATGACTACTACAAAATCAGTTAGCTTTTGGCACGTATGAACGGCGGAATGCTGATACCATGACATGTGGAGTATTCTACCCTAGCGGGAGTTTATGTACTACGGTGTACTTGTAAGAAAGGACACATCTACGTGTGTTACTCTGTGCAGTCTGACACGCTGTGTCCATAGCTTTTGGCGAAATAAGATGCCTACTCCGCGATCACTAAGCTTTTGGCCTACGTGAATAGCGAGGCGTGTAATGTTATGGACGAGAGTTGAATGCCAGTCGGCTCAAACTGTCGAGACCGGTTGCCATGGCGTCAATGATTCCAGCTCGGCTTGGCCTAGAAATGCCTGGCTTGTGTTACTGGTATTATTCGTGTGTCTTATTCCGTCCACGTGTGCTCCTACGTTCAGTGGTGTGGCGGTATGAAAGCCGTATCGATCCTATGAGCTCTGCCAGCGGGCGTCTTCCGCTCCTGGCTGATTCAACCAACATGAACTTGGGGGAATAGGCTGAACTAAGACACAAATGGGCTTCCAACGTGCTTCAGTAAATATGAAGTCTACTATTAAGATACGACACGACTAGGCCATTCAACACTAATGTCAAATCAGTCCTATGGCACAAAAACATTGCACGAATCTAAGAGTCATCCTTGTAAGCTGTCTAGTCTGTAATATCTACATGAGTTGGACAGAAAGCTCAGAAGCAATATCCAATTAAACTCTACAACGCAATACAGGTACATCATTTCCAGCAATATGTTGTTGTTGTCTGTAGCTACTCGTGCTCTGTCCTTCGCCTAATTCTTCTTCAGGCAGTGTCAGCGCTTTTTATATCCGGGTGCAAATAGACCTTCCTGAATGTATAGCAATGTAAGACTTCTCTGTAGGTTCACCCTTGGTCAATATCTTGGTGTGAAGTTATTCTTGGTCAGTATGTTGTTCCATATCTTGGTGTGATGTCGATTCTTTGCCAGTATGTTGTACCATATCTTGGCGTGATGTCGATTTTTGGTCAGTATGTTGTACCATATCTTGGCGTGATGTCGATTTTTGGTCAGTATGTTGTACCATATCTTGGCGTGATGCCGATTTTTGGTCAGTATGTTGTTCCATATCTTGGTGTGATGTCGATTCTTTGCCAGTATGTTGTACCATATCTTGGTGTAATGCCGATTCTTGGTCAGTATGTTGTTCCATATCTTGGTGTCATGTCAATTCTTGGCAAGTATGTTGTACATGACCCTAACGTGAGGTGGATCCTTGGTCAGTATGTTGCACCAGATCATGACGTGAGGTGGATCCTTTGTCAGTATGATGTACATGACCCTGATGGTTTGTTTTGTTTTTTTGCGTTTACCTTATTCTCTATTCCCCAAGGCGGGTTTGCGTTGCACTGCGGTTTTTATTTTGCGCCTGTCGGCCCAGTGCATCCGACTTCGGCGTTCATTTTACGTAAGGGTCTGCTTCCTCTTGCATTTTCTAAGGGTTTGCTTCCCCGGGGTAACGGCCGGTGCTGTGATGGGGATCGAACCCAGCAGTTTCGGATTGTGAGTCGTGTCACCTAACCACTAGCCCATGCCGTCCCCCTGACGTGAGTTAGATTCTTTGTCAGTATGTTATACATGACCGTACGTGAGGTGGATCCTTGTTCAGCATGTTGTACATGACCGTACGTGAGGTGGATCCTTGTTCAGCATGTTGCACCAGCTCCTGACGTGAGGTAGATCATTGGTCAGTATGTTGCACCAGATCCTGACGTGAAGTAGATCATTGTTCAGTATGTTGCACCAGATCCTGACATGAGGTAGATCATTGTTCCGTATGTTGCACCAGATCCTGACGTGAGGTAGATCATTGTTCAGTATGTTGCACCAGATCCTGACGTGAGGTAGATCATTGGTCAGTATGCTGAATCTGACACTGACGCGAGTTCTGACTTTGGTCAGCTTCCAGTATCATGTACCTGGATCTGACATAAGGTGGGTCTTGGTTAGTACACTTTTTTACCTTTGCCTGAGGTGAGTTGTTGCCAATATATTTTATCAGACCCTTACGTGAGTTAGGGGAGAGGTCTTGGTCAGTATGCTGCACCTAACCTAGTCGACTTAGAACCGCCACAATCATTGTTTAAAATATTTACTGTGTGTCTGTGGAAGGGGGGGGGGGGGGGTGTTAATTATAGAGAGGAGAAAGTAGAAAAATAAATGTCAATTCCTCTAAGGTAGTAACATCGACAACTCGAGACATTGAAAAACACGCTATTCATAAATGACATAAGCACGTTAAATGTGGCGTATATCTATTTTGGAAAAGGCTCTAGAAACAATATCTGATGTTCAATGTATAGGGGAACAAGAGTGAAACACTTTTCTTTCAAGAGATCAGATAAGAGGATCAGAACAATGATAAGGAGGGGTTCAGAATTATTATTAGTACAATAAGGCGGAGATTTGAATAATAAAATCAGAATAAGATCAGTATAAGGTGGAGAAAAGAATTGAAATAATCAAATCAGAACAAAAAGAACATCAGAATAAGACGGAGATCAGGCTATAAATGAAGAATAAAATCAGAAAAAGGATTAAATAATAATAATTCATGGGATAGGCGAAACATTGTGCACCTTAGTATGAAGGCAATTAAAACTAATTTCCAGGCAAGTGCTTCGACTCGACCATCCCTTGTAAGAGGAAGGGAAGATCAGAAAAAGAATAAAGATATTAGAACTAAAATAACAAGACCAGAATAAAAATGGTAAGATCAGAATAATAAAAATAAGATCGAAATAAGCATAATGATGAGATTAACCAGAAGGTGGCGCCATCATCATCAATCTCATAACCTGAAAGGTGGTTGGGGCACCAATACTGCATCCCGGTTTTGTGCCAGGATATGTTTTAGCTATACACCTTCCTATCCCCCCCCCCTCTGTTGTTTTCCGAGCTCTTGTCCCCCCCCCCCCCCCCCATGCGGTTCCTGGGCACAGTACCTTGCAGGATCGTCTTGGTCAACCCAGACGATCTTGATATATGGCCATTTGTCATGTTAGCTTGCGCGTTGTTAATCATAGTTAATGTCTTTATTTTCTTTATATTGATCTCTCTCTCTCTCTCTCTTAAAGTTGTCACGAACTGTCTTATTCGTGACGTGGTCTAGATTCGACGCAGACATTTCATCTCCATTGTACAAATGACACGCTCTAGAACCGTTGTCCAAGTTTCACACACATAAAGGTATTGGAAGTCACAATGGGGATACATTAAACTGAACTTTATTTCAGGTTGATGCAATGCCCCTCCCATAGCGGCATCAGTTTTGTCAGTGCTCCCATGGTTTTCGCCTTTCTTGTCCGAATCACAGTTCTGGAACCATCAGTGCTCCCATGGTTTTCGCCTTTCTTGTCCGAATCACAGTTCTGGAACCATCAGTGCTCCCATGGTTTTCGCCTTTCTTGTCCGAATCACAGTTCTGGAACCATCAGTGCTCCCATGGTTTTCGCCTTTCTTGTCCGAATCACAGTTCTGGAACCATCAGTGCTCCCATGGTTTTCGCCTTTCTTGTCCGAATCACAGTTCTGGAACCATCAGTACTCCCATGTATTTAAACTGCAATGGTTCGTCTTCGGTTCGGGCTTGTTAGACCCTATGGGGCGTTGATCATGATTTTACTCGTCTCTGCACTAATTTCCATTCCAAATTTCTGAGCGGCGTTGTCAAGGTTTGAGATAAGACTCCCAAGTTATATCTAGTCAAACCGGTAACTTCCTCCCTCCGCCAACTGGAGATTGCTGAGTATACGCCGACTAATATTGTCGATGCCCACATGACTTTCTAGCGCTTAGGACATGATACGCCAGGAAAAAAACACTGAATAGCGTCAGTGAAAGAGGATACCCTGTACACCGGCTGGGCGCGGAACCACTCCCCAGTTATCCTGAAGACTGCGCTGGTGGCTCGGGAATAGTTTCTCAATTACGTAGGTAAGCCGACACCCCATCTTATATTATCGCATAATTGCCTATAGCGCATTTGCTGTTGAAAGCTCTTTTTGAAAGTCAAGAAACACTTGGTATAAGAATCAAAATACGTAGAACACAATGAGAAGGAGATCATAAAAGCATAGTTAAGCAGAATAAGACAGGAGAAGAGAAAGGAGATCGAAATAAGACATCAGAATACGATAGAAGATCAGAATAAAGATATTAGAATAAGGAGAGAAGATAGCAGAAAGAATATCAGAATAAGGAGAAGATATGAGAAAGGAGCTCAGAATAGAGATATCAGAATAAGAAGATAGGATATCTGAAAGAGATATTAGAATAAGGGAGAGAAAGGAGATCAGAATAAGGAGAAGGAGATCAGAATAAGAACAACCTGAAGATCAAACGAAGGTAAGAAGTAGGTCAAAGATATTAAGATCCTGCCTCGAGCGCCGGTATAAATAACGGGCATCAATGTAGAAATGGTGTGCCTGGTTGCTTGCAATAAAGGCCGCTGGATTCCTTTCAGCCAGTTAGATTTAAAAGCTTGACACGTAAGCCACATCTTCGTGTGTTTTGCAGGACTGAGCTTGTCTGGTGATCACGTCTGTACGTAGCTTTCTTCTGCTGGCGCCAGGCTGAATAAGATCTTCACGTTCATTCATATATCATATACGGTATGTGAACTGTTTGTGAAACCCTGAAGGTTGTTTCACATTAAGCCAGGCTTTTGTGAATCAGCTGGAGAGTCCTCACAACTAACCGGGTATCTAATAGTAGTCTATACTGTTAATCGTCTCTTTGGATATACTTTCAGTGTGGCAGTTGTCCTGTTCTCGTCTGTCATACAGTCTTCTACCTTAGAAAAGTTTCATTTCTTTGCTGGCCGGTTACATAGGCTCTACTTAAACTCGGGGGTGAACTGCCAGTAGCGCAATGCAAGGCTTAAGTTCGTCAATATATGGATCACAATGTCGATCCCCACCCCACCTCGTTGGTCAGGCTGCAAGAACACGAACGAGGACGTGAGAACTTGACAAGTATGTTTGAACTGGCCCTATTTACTTTCCCTACGTTGTTAGCTACTTCTTATGTCATGCTCTGGGAGCCAGGACTAGGCGCAGTGGCTGATGACCTTAATGAGGGGTTCATCTCACACCCTTGTGCTCCAAGAAACAGACTGTTACAGCAGCCTAGTTAATGTGAGCCTACTGAGAAGCACTGCACTACAGCTAGGAAGACCCATGCCCATCTTCTTCAGTATTATTGAATGCCCACGATCAGTAACTTTACTTTTGTGTGAACGTTCTGAAAAAGGGTGTTAGATAACGGGCTGTAGCAGCTGTCTTCATATCCCCAGCGTGCTGATGGAGGTGGGTCGGGATCCTTCAGGCGGTTGGGCTATGTTTGGCTTTATCTGAATGTCACTCACTACTACGGGGATCACGTCCATCCCTCACCTCGTTAGCCAGACTATTATAAAATGTTTGTTTCAGGGAGAAACTGCGTGGACGTGCGTGGAGTCGTGGACTAACATGTCTTCTTCTTCTTCGCTCGTTCTCAATCTCCCACTACCAAACCCTGAAAGGGTAAGTAGCAGAATGTAGCCCAGACAACGGCATGCGTTGTGTTGTAGTTTACAGCTTGGCTGCGATATTTGCACCTTTCGGTCCAACACATCCGACTTCAGCAATCATTTTTTGGGTACCGGGTTAGCATTCCCTCTTCGATCCCTTCTCCTTAGCCAGTCTGTCCTGCTGCAGCCTGTTACACGGGATCACCGCGTGGAGGTGTAGAAGGTTCTTGGCAGCTATGGTTCGCTGGCCCTGACGCTAGCAGTCAGCTATGGGTCGCTGACCACTGCAGCTCATGCGCTGCTCAGCATCTTGATCCCTAACATGTCTGATCAGCGTATTTTTCCAGACCCTGACTAACATGTCTGATCACTATGTTTTGCCTGACCCTGACTACTAAAGAAACACCAAGAGTGAAGAACTCAGCAAGTGTAACTTGGAACGCTTTCTTAGTGTGGCTGTGGTTCTGTTGTCGTTCTTGTCATACACACAGCTCTAGAGGAATAACACTTGAGTTTGTGTCTACCTTTAACGGGAGCAAAGTCTTGCCAAGAGACTGCACGATTTGAACTTGAAATAATAAGAGAGTACTTGGAACGGCTATTGTTACAGTTGACAACCCTCTAACGAGATAAGATGTGCCACGGAGACTTGATGATTAAGCAGAACTACTCTTACTGACCATGTTTGACACAGAGATGTTGCGTTTGTCAATATCAGCATAGCGTGTCATACTGAAAGGCCTAGGCGGCCATGAACCGTCACAATGTGATGTTCATTAATGCTGTTGTTGATAGTAACACAAGACAGTCTCTGGTCTGGAATCCCCAAGACAAGAGAAATAGAGGCAGACCAAAACTCAGGGAGAGACAGTGGTCTCGGGGTAAGGTATCCGCCTCGGGTGCAGGATGTCGTGGGTTCGAATCGGGGTGGAGACCGGGATTTTTTCACGCGGATATTCTGGTTAAAATCCCGCTGATCTCTGGGTGATGAGACAATCCGCATTCAGTGCCGCGCTAGCTAACAATTCCTTGGCAGTTGTAAATCGTTTGTGCTTGAGTCTATTAAGATGGACTCGCATATCGGTTAAACCACCAAAGAAACTAGTTGTGTACTAAACCTGTATATACGTTAAGGTGAGTTAAAACACACTACGGTGAGAGGAAAGAGTTCGAGACAAAGGGAATAGGAGAGTCGAGGACAGAGCTGTAGCGGGAGGACCAGAACAGGAGGACTTGCTGAATACCTGTGCTCCATCTGAAGCTGAAAGCTGTTGATGATTGTATGGTAACAAATGGCATTTAAGAGGTTACATAGGCTCAAACACATAACGGATGCCAATGATGGGTAATGAGACAAGATCGACTTTCATGTCAGTTGAGAAAACACTACATTCTCAATAATCTACAATTTACTGACATTTTGGAAAAACGTGTTTCCAAGGAATTAGGCAAAGCTAATACTTGATTTATTATTGCGGTCGGCATTTGTTTTAATAAATCTATATTGTTGGTGATACACCAGTGGTTATCACGGTATATGTAACCCAGGTGGCCTAGAAAATCTCAATACAGCGCTGGATGGAGCTACCTTTTTTACCAAACCACTCCTAGCCCTCATTACTCATACCACCAGTTCTCCCAAGTCCGTCTGCCACATATCCCAATGATACACTAACGTTAATTACCAAACTATCCCAAGTCCGCCTGCCACATATCCCAATGATACACTAACGTTAATTACCAAACTATCCCAAAGAGCATTTGATCGAAAGACTTGTGCTAAACACGCGAATACAAACAGATGAATACTGGAGGAAGACGTTCAGGAAGGACCACGTTGGAGGAGGAAGAAATAGAGCACAGTGGGACAAATCGACCAGATGTTCCAGCACCCCCCCCCCCCTCTTTGATGGCACCAGTACAGTCGCCTGAAGACGTTATGTAATGTTAGGCTGGTTGTCTGTAGGAGTACAGCCAGTGACACGTTGTCATCAATTTGGCAACTAGTAATCAATTGGAACATTTTTAATGACTGACAATTTTTCATGAATTTGAAATTTCACTATTCTATATTTTCTGCAGTTTAGTTGCTTTTTTTTTTTTTTATAAAGTTTATGGTAGATATAACCGAGGGCCTCACAGTATCTGTATGCGATGGCCTTACAAAATCTGAATGCGACATTGCCTATACTACCACCAGTTCTCTCGGGCACATCTGGATAGCTCGTCCTTTATCAATTCTTGAAAGGACACACTAAGGTAAATTAGACATTCCCCAAGTGCAACAACAGAAGGCTTGGACGGATCATGAATAAAACAGCTGAATACAGAAGGAGCACGCCAGTCAGCCAGCCAGCCAGCCAGGCTCGAGCACACGTGTGGAACAAATCCACTAGATCCCTCCCTCCACTTATGTTCACGGCGCCTCCTCCCCCTCCCGTCCTTGCTGGCACCAGTACAGCCCACTCCGAAGGCAGTTTAACGTAACGTAATGTTCACGATATGTAAAATACAGTGGCCAGGCTACTCTTGGTGAATGGATCAACTTTTTCACAAACCGAACTTCTTTTACTGACCCACGGTACACAGTTTGACGACTGGACTATTCCATGCCATTTTCTATAACTAGGTCTGGCTCTGTCAAACCAGCGCTAGAATCAGACGATAAGTGAAGATGAGAAGACGGACATGATGAACTTGACATATTTTAAAGAGCTGCTTTTCTCGTGTCATCTGGTGATATTCCAATCAGGATGATGTGTGTATGTAAATCACATCTTGCATAGCTGATATATTGGCGTGAACAGTTATACTTGCACATACGCGTTTCTCCATAGCAAAGTTCCCTAAATGTATAAATATACCATGTACTTACAAGTGGCAGTTTGACACTGCAAGACTAAACGTGATCACAAGTCCAAAGTATTCAGGAGTGAATGAGATAAAAGTACAGCGCAACCTTCTTTATTAGCCACATGACTTGGTCGCTCCTCTTTTACCGCTGGGTGTACATGTCTATCGCATTTACTTTCTCTAGACGAGTGGCCTTTAGTTACTGACGGCCGGCGCCTATCTCTCCTTCTCTACCCCCCCCCCCCCCCCCAACTGGACTTACGTGCAAGATCCCTGGTCTCTTGCTTTGATTTTCAGACGTGTATATCGGTTTAAAAAGCATGTTCATGGAATTCAGACAATGGGCGTCCAGCTGTCTTGAGCTTACCAGTTAAAACTAAATTATAAGACCGTGGTCGTGGTCGTCAAGTGCCAAAATCAATGTGCATGTAAGAGCGGAGGTGATCTTTCACGCCGAAAGTTCTGAGTACCCATAGTGATCACACAGGATCTGTTCGTGTTCAAACTGTTTTAGTGCTTGAAACGAACCGTTGGGCTGTGTGCTTGAAGCAAACTGTTGGGTTGTTGCTTGTAGCAAACTCTTTGGCTGTGTGCGCTTGGAGTTTGTAACTAATGAAATTAAACAGTCATATTTCCTAGCCTGCATCGTTGACAATATTACACAAGTCTCGAATTGCATCCAGACAGTGATTGAGCTTCCATACGAGTTTAATGAAACAATTAACGAGTGATACCGGGAAGTAGTGAAACCAACGATCGTGATGTCCCGCTGATTAGGAAAGAGATGACCAATGCCAACCCCAGCCCAAACCACCTCCAGCGCCGCGATAGCATGATTTCGGGGCGGGGCGGGGGGACGTCGAACATTCCAATCGTCCGTTGGTCGTGACGAAACCACACGACTGGAATGTGAAACTGGTTGTCTATAGGCTCTTCTAAACCAGTATAACGATGATGAGAGCGATTGTGGTTGGCCCAACAAGCCACCAGCTAATTTTTGCATGCCAAAAATGAAACAACGGAATGTACCAGTTATGTCAAAAGAAAAACGGAATGATATCAACGACAAAGATGGCACACGACAGAAAATTGCGACGTCTAACAACACAGCTGGATAGAAGACGGTGATGATGATTAGGGATTGTTTAATGCGCAATCCCATAATGCACAAGGTTTATCAGAATGCATTTGTTGGGAACTTCCAACCATTGCTACAAGACTGTCCCGAAGAGTTAATCACACAAACATACGATGGAGCTGCAGTATTCTGAGGACATTTAGGGTGCCAATGTTATAGCTGAAGATGTTTACAAGAATGCATATTATATTTACTGTTACGCACACCAACTTAACGAACTCATGGCAAAGACTTTGTCTTATATTTCCAGTGTGAAGATCGTTTTGCAGATCTCACAGGGATTTCAGAATTGCTTTTCAAATTCTGATAGGAAAGTCCCATTAGACGGAAAATGCAATGTTAGAATAGCAAGGCCTTGCGAGACAAGATGGAATTTTTGATCAAGATTACCGGTAGAAAACAAACAATATTTTCCAAAATAAAAATTCAATTTGGGCTGCTGCAAACACAGAAACAATGTGCCGAGCTGCAAATATACAACACAGAAACAATGTGCCGAGCTGCAACTCTGAAACAATGTGCTGAGCTGCAAACCTACAACTTATAAACAATGTGCTGACATACAACACAGAAACAATGTGCCAAGCTACAAACCCACAACACATAAACAATGTACCGAGCTACAAACCCAAAACACAGAAACAATGTACCGAGCTACAAACCCACAACACAGAAACAATGTACCAAGCTACAAACCCAAAACACAGAAACAATGTACCGAGCTACAAACCCAAAACAATGTACCGAGCTACAAACACAAAACACAGAAACAATGTACCGAGCTACAAACCCAAAACACAGAAACAATGTACCGAGCTACAAACCCAAAACACAGAAACAATGTACAGAGCTACAAGCCCACAACACAGAAACAATGTGCTGAGCTGCTGGATTTGTTAAATGACTGAAGGGTGACAATTTTCAATGCTGATTGAATTTCTTCAACAATGGCATGCCTCTCCTAGACATCTTATATGTTCAGCTACGGAAGATCGAGGCAGACATTGTCAAACTACAACAAGCACTACATTGTTTAGAGGCAGCAGTATTGGATGTCAGAAACAGATTGCCTTCTTCATTAGAAGAGCCAGCTACAACAAGCACTACATTGTTTAGAGGCAGCAGTATTGGATGTCAGAAACAGATTGCCTTCTTCATTAGAAGAGCCAGCTACAACAAGCACTACATTGTTTAGAGGCAGCAGTATTGGATGTCAGAAACAGATTGCCTTCTTCATTAGAAGAGCCAGCTACAACAAGCACTACATTGTTTAGAGGCAGCAGTATTGGATGTCAGAAACAGATTGCCTTCTTCATTAGAAGAGCCACCTACAACAAGCACTACATTGTTTAGAGGCAGCAGTATTGGATGTCAGAAACAGATTGCCTTCTTCATTAGAAGAGCCAGCTACAACAAGCACTACATTGTTTAGAGGCAGCAGTATTGGATGTCAGAAACAGATTGCCTTCTTCATTAGAAGAGCCAACTACAACAAGTACTACATTGTTTAGAGGCAGCAGTATTGGATGTCAGAAACAGATTGCCTTCTTCATTAGAAGAGCCAACTACAACAAGCACTACATTGTTTAGAGGCAGCAGTATTGGATGTCAGAAACAGATTGCCTTCTTCATTAGAAGAGCCAACTACAACAAGTACTACATTGTTTAGAGGCAGCAGTATTGGATGTCAGAAACAGATTGCCTTCTTCATTAGAAGAGCCAACTACAACAGCACTACATTGTTTAGAGGCAGCAGTATTGGATGTCAGAAACAGATTGCCTTCTTCATTAGAAGAGACAGCTACAACAATACTTTCTGGAAGCTATAGACATGATTTAAATGTCGCTGTAACGCAACTCGAGTATCAGATTGTTTAGAATTCCAATGTCATCTCTTCGGGGCAAAATTGTTTCAGGGACTATCAACACTACAAAAAAAGGATGCTTGTTGAAGACATAGCTTATATATGTGATGTTTTCCCTATGATTGACAAAAACGTATTGAAGATTGAATTAGGTGTTTGGCTTGGCTTGGTTCGTTCTCAATTTCCCGCTACTAAACCCTGACACGGGCCTAAGTAGTAGAATGTAGTTCAGACAACGGAATGTGTTATATCGTAGTTTACAGTTTGGCTGCGATATTTGCATCTTTTGGTCCAACACATCCCACTTCAGCAACCATTTTTTGAGTACCGGGTTAGCATTCCCTCTTCAATTCATTCTCCTTAGCCAGTCTGCCCTGTTGCAGCCTGTTATCCAGGATCACCGCATGGAGGTGTAGAAGGGTCTTGGCAGCTTTGATTCGCTAGCCCTGACGCTAGCAGTCAGCTATGGGCCGCTGACCGATGCAGCTTATGCGCTGCTCCGAATTAGGACAAAGTTCTCTCAAGTTGGCAGCAGACAGAAGATTGAATTAGGTGTTTGATACTCAAGGACAAAGTTCTCTAAAGATGGCAACAGACAGAAGATTGAATTAGGTGTTTGATACTCAAGGGCAAAGTTCTCTCAAGATGGCAACAGACAGAAGATTGAATTAGGTGTTTGATACTCAAGGACAAAGTTCTCTCAAGATGGCAACAGACAGAAGATTGAATTAGGTGTTTGATACTCAAGGACAAAGTTCTCTCAAGATGGCAACAGACAGAAGATTGAATTAGGTGTTTGATACCATTGAGTGTATATGTCTGGTCCCATGACAAACTTTCCTTTGTCTGGTGTGACTAGATCTACTCTAGTACCATAAGGTGTATAAGTCTTTTTTTCATGTGGCTTTGACTGTTTATGTCGAGGCTTGTCTGCCTCATGTCTAACCCTCCTTAGTTGTTACTCTGTTAGCATTAGGTGTAGAGGTCTTCTGGAGTTTCTAATAACAGAGTCAACAACAGAATTGGTAAACAGTGCTTTGAATTACAGTAACATATTTCCTTGTGTTCACCTATCCTTCCAGTATAGACCCTATGCTTTGAGTATAGACAACTTCAATTTGGTAACAAACACAAACAATACAAATGCCAAAAAGTGCAGGTACTGAGAGTATTAGCAACAATTTATACAGAAAATATATATATTGCCAATGGTAGCACACAAAAAGCTGTATACATCTATGAGATATGAACATACAATATGAGAACAAAGTTCATTAGTTCCCCCACTACGAACAAAATCCAATGAGTCGCCTCACTATGATAATCTAACAACAAAAGTTTCCCCACTATGAACAATAAACAACAATCATACTCTCACTATGAACAGTCTGAAAACTAATTCCAACACTAGTTTCACCACCATAAACAAAATCCAACACTAGTTTCTCCACCATGAACAAAATCCAATAGAATTGATCCTAACAAGAGCAAAATTCAACATTAGTTTCTCCAATATGAAAAAATTCATAACATTTTTTCCAATATGAGAAAAACCCAACATTAGTTTCCCAAATATAGGTCTTCACCACAGGGTAGAAGACTACTGATAAGATTTAATGGTGTTCGTTCTGACTAAACTTTACAACCCACAGTAGACTTAAGATAGCATGACGTTCTCTCATCTCCAGACACAGTATTTGCAATTTAAGAACTACATTATACAGAACACTAACAAACACTGGCTTCCTAATACAGTGGTAGCCTTGTGCTCATACCGAATGGTATGAATATGGTTATTTTATTGGTGCAATTCTTGCCTTCCTCAGATTTGTTATGGCGAAAGGCTCAGATAAAGGTAAATCTGATCAAAATTGATCACACACTTCACACCCCACCCCCCTAAAAGCAAGATGAAATGAAAGGGTCCTTAAACCAAGACTTGTTTACAAAGGGTTGTTGTTTGCGAATGTCCACAATGAGTAGGTTACTCTTTTGTGCGCCCTGAAAAGGACGTTAAGTGGCGGGTTATAGTAGCTTTCCTCATATTCTGAGCGTGCTGATGAAGGTGGACCTGGGTCCTCCAGGCAGTCGAGCTATGCTTGGCTTCATCTGCAGTTCGCTCACTACTATGAGGATCACGTCGATCCTTCACCTTGTTAGCCAGGCTGCCATGAAAACAGTCCATTTCTGGGAAGGGCTACGAGGAAGTCAAGGTGAGGGTCTTGTCCAGTCAGTATGTTTTGCCTGAACCTGACTAATATGTCTGATCAGTATATTTCGTCTGACCAGCTGTTAGTCTTCCTTCCCGTTTACAAATATTGATCTAGATAGTAGCTATCTAAGGGTGAAATACGGGTCTTTACTAGATGGAATATAACCATTAGAAGTGACATCACCCATCAAGTATGATCAAGTAGTTCACTTTAAACAAGATTATTTACAAGCAGTAACCATCCTAGCTTGAAAACCCAAAGTCTACAAGTACAAGTGTTAATCTGATCATCAAAAATGGCATCAACCCTAGAATGAAAGACACAATTCAATCTGAATCAGAAGCGGCATTTCCCTCCCCACCCCCACTTTCAATTTTTTAAAAGTTAAGACACATCATCGACGTCTTCCTCCTCTCCCCCCCCCCCCCCCCCCCCCCCCCCCGCGAGAAAGTTTCAAAGTTTCCACAACTACATTACAAGCGACATTATGGTGACCAGAACTAAACATCCTCCACTAATCAGGCAGATTACTTCCTGTATAGTATAATACTACTATAATAGTGAATAATTAATATTAATATTATTGCTTGTTCACTAAAAGTCTCAATCGACTACCACACTAGTTAGTAGTTAAGTAGTACTACTCAATTCACTGACTAATGTGAAAAAGCACAAGTCTAAATGATCTAATCTGAATTTCAAACGAAGACATCCACTCCCTTTTCAGTTAAGTCTTGTTTACAAAAGGCAACAACCTTAGAGTGAAAAGCACAAGTCTCTAGAGGATGTAATCTGATCGTCAGACGTGGCACCCATTCATCCTTCAACTGAGCCTTGTTTACATTCGGAGGCCATCTTGGTGTGACGTCATGTACCCCGTTGGGAGACAGAAAGCAGGTCGATCAACACACACCCAGAAATGAACAACAAACCACTAAGAACAACACAACTATTAACCTGCCAACATATATCAAACAAACGACCACAAGAATATTTACCCGCTGTTCCGTCTGACTGGAGTATGTGCAAGGATTAGGTTCGTATGAACCAAAAAGACTGCGGCGTGTTCGCCTTCTGCGACCTGCCTGGTTGAAATCAAACCAGCGTGGACGAATCTTCTACATGAGACCCAGTAAACCAGGCCTGCAAGTTATTACTGGTATCTGACAGATTGCATGCAACGCGTCCACGTCAAGTCCTTCCTTCACTGCGAACTTGGACTAAGTCAGACAACACGGGATCTCTCTCGTTCGCTTCTGGCAGCCCGCGTGATAAATACATCAGTCACGGATGTACCAGGCTAGCGCAGGAGTAACACGAACTAAAAGCACAGGCCAAACCTTCAAGGGAAACCCAGGCTAGCTAGCTAGCAGCCAAGCGAGCTTGGAGGAAAGCCGGGCGGGTTTATTTCACCGTCTCCCCCCACGCTAAGTCCCCACTCTCCCTTCCCATTTGTCCAGGTCGATCCGTTCTCTCAATCCACAAGCGCAAGAGAAGAGCCGATAGAGACCCAGAGTCCGATATATTCCCCCGAACAAGACAAGGGAAGAGAAATAATACAGCCCTCAGAACAGACGATGATTCAATCCGGATCTGCCAAAAGCTCAACCTGACCTTTTTCCCCACTACTCTTTTCACAAACCAAACCCAATATCCGACAGAAAGGGGGTGTCAGTAAAACTAAACATTTTCCAATCGACTTATTCATCTCTCTTCATTCCCTGTGAGATCTTGCTCAAACCTAGGATCAGAACAGTTAAACTCGTCCCGCATCTGTGGTTGAAAGCGTCGTGACACGCCAATAACTGAACATAACCGAACAGGCTAAGTTGGAGACCTCTTTCCAATTCGGCACGAGTCACACACTTTCAGCGGGCCCTGATCCTTCCCGCACTTCTAGCCTCCACTAGGCGAAACATCTCGACAGATAACTCAACTGGGCCAGCCAGGCTTTGCTTGGCACAGGCTCACAGATGTTAGCGTGTTACCAGCTCGAGTCTCGATGTGCAATGACCTCGTTCTATGCTATCGTTATCTAGAGAGCCCATATTCACGGCTGTTGGCGTTACTACACAAAGCGATCTGGGTCTGAATCATTTCCCGACCGGATACAAATGTGGAAAATGTAGGCCTGAATAAAGACACCGCGGCAGCTTCAGTAAATAGGTCAGCCGTCTATCAGCAGACGTTTGTTTCCCAGTGACTGGTGGAGTGGAGTGGTGGGTCTGAGATGTGACGAGGACTCGAGATCAAGATTACAAGTCCAACGCAATAATCATATTCTTCTGCGTGTCCCTTTTTCACTCCAGCCGGAGTATGGGGTCACGACTACACTAGACTTCCTTCGAAAAGCCTGGGCCAAAACAATCTGTCCTTCTGCAGTTGTTTCGGTAGCGGTTGGTTTTGCACGATGATGATGCTAGCCGCATGCACAATTTCTTTAGTCGTCTTTCTATGATATCCATGAAAGTGCAGTGGGCCTTTTCTTTCTTCCCCAGTTAGAAGCCCCATGATCAACTTGGGTACAGCCTAATCGTGTGATAAATCATGGCGACGAGAGATGTCGGCCAGTCGTGGGGTAAATCATTTGGCGGTGGGAGAAGTCTGCCAGTTGTGGGGTAAATCATATGGCGGCGGGAGAAGTCTGCCAGTTGTGGGGTAAATCATATGGCGACGGGAGAAGTCTGCCAGTTGTGGGGTAAATCATATGGCGGCGGAAGAAGTCTGCCAGTTGTGGGGTAAATCATTTGGCGAAGACAGAAGTAAGCCAGTTCTGGGGTAAATCATATGGCGGTGGGAGAAGTCTGCCAGTTGTGGGGTAAATCATATGGCGACGGGAGAAGTCTGCCAGTTGTGGGGTAAATCATATGGCGGCGGGAGAAGTCTGCCAGTTGTGGGGTAAATCATATGGCGACGGGAGAAGTCTGCCAGTTGTGGGGTAAATCATATGGCGGCTGGAGAAGTCTGCCAGTCGTGGTTTAAATCATATGGCGAAGGGAGAAGTCCTCAATGGCGGGAAAATGTCATGGTGACGGGAGAAGCCATCAATCGTGGGATAAACGATAGCGATCGACCCAAAGCGTACTGGTAGCGTCAGGGCCAGCGACCCAAAGCGAACTGCTAGCGTCAGGGCCAGCGACCCAATGCTCACTGCTAGCGTCAGGGCCAGCGACCCAAAGCGTACTGCTAGCGTCAGGGCCAGCGACCCAAAGCGTACTGCTATCGTCAGGGCCAGCAACCCAAAGCTCACTGCTAGCGTCAGGGCCAGCTACCCAAAGCTCACTGCTAGCGTCAGGGCCAGCGACCCAAAGCGTACTGATAGCGTCAGGGCCAGCGACCCAGAGCTGCCAAGACCCTACTCGACCTCCATGTGGTGATCCTGGATAACGAGCTGCAACAGAGCAGATTGGCTTAGGAGAAGATATCGAAAATAGAAGGCTAGCTCGGTACCCAAAAATACACCCAAAAAGTCGGATGTGTTGGACCATGATGTTCAAAAATGGCAGTCAAGCTGTAAACTACGACACAACACATTTCGATCTCCAGACTTCACCCTGCTACTTGCAAGGCCCTTGTCATCGTTGGCAGCGCGAGATTGAGAACGAACACAAAAAAAGAAGTTGGATAAATCATATGGTGACGGGAGAAATATGTTGTTGTTGTTGTTGTTTCGAATGCCCACATGGAGATGGTTTACTATTTCGTGCCCCCTGAAAAGGACGTTAAGTGGCGGGTAGCAGTAGCTTTCCTCACATTCAGAGCGTGCTGATGAAGGTAGACCGGGATCCTCCTGGCGGTTGTGCTATGCTTGGCTCCGCGTGTCGCTCACTGCTCCGGGGATCACGTCAATCCCCCACCTTGTTAGATAGACTAGCATGAAAACAGCCCGTTTCCAGGGAGAGCTACGAGGAAGCCAAGGTGAGGGTCTTGGCAAGTATGCTTTGCTTGACCTTGACTAGCATGCTGATTAGTATATTTTTTCTGACCAGACGTTAGTCTTCATTCCCCTGATGAAGCCTGTCAATCGTGGGATAAATCATATGACGACGGGAGAAGCCTGTCAATCATGGGATAAATCATATGGCGGCAGGTGACGCCTGAAACAGGCGGCCAGGTTTAGTAAAGAAATACGCGGGGTTGTGTCATTTGTTATGATCTGAGTGAAGTAGAGTCAAGGTGCTCCCTTCTAACTTCAAATGTACTGGGTTTGACCCCTGTTCTCGAAATGCTGTCGACCCAGCTGTAAATGGATATCTGACTTACAGTTAAACATGATAAGTCAACTGGCTAGTGTACCTGTTAAATAGATTAGGCGTCTCACAATTATGACGTCTCTGGCACTTCATTGTCTGCTATGAGACCATAATTACCTTAAAACTCACAGGATTTATTCATGGTGGCGATGCCTTCACTTTGCGGGGCCATACCAGCTACCACCATTGCTAGGACATCCAGACATTCCAATGGTTACCAAATACCAACTCTCTGTAACTCATATCAAACATTCATCGCCTTCTTCTTCTTCGTTCAACTCCCGCTATCAAGTCCTGAACGTTCTCAACTCCCGCTACCAAGCCCAGAGCGTTCTAAACTCCCGCTATCAAGTCCTGGACGTTCTAAACTCCCACTATCAAGTTCTGAACGTTTTCAACTCCCACTATCAAGTCTTGAAAAAGGCTTTGTAAGTAGCAGGATGTTGTCCGGAGAACGGAATGCGTTGTGTCGTAGTATTACATCTTGACTGCGATATTTGCACCATTCGGTCCGACACATCCGATTTCAGCAGCCATTTTTTGGGTATCGGGTAATCCTTCCCTTTTCGATATCTTCTCCTAAACCAATCTGCTCTGTTGCCGCCTGTTATCCAGGATCATCTCGTGTCGGTGAAGAAGGGTCTCGGGCTTGCCTAAAACTCAAGAAGGAAAACAAAATCACAACAAATGAAAGGAAATGCCTGCGAAAAGCGACCATGGTCATTATAGGAGACAGAGGGAGAAATTATATGCTTCACATTGGAACGAACGAACTGGTGAATGTATGCAAATGATTGGAAACCGGTTTCCATTAAAAGGGGGCCAGATGTAATGGGGGCATAGGCTGCAGATTAGAGTAAAAATGTGAGCAATGATGTTGGTAAGTCAAAGGGAGACCAAAGAATACAAGGAGAAGACAATTAGAAACCGTTTCTGGAAAATACTGGGGAAAGGTGGAAGGAGCTGGAGAAAAAAGCGCAGGACATGACTTGTGGGAGAGGACTGATCGATAATCTTTGCACTTCAAGGTGATAAATGAGAAGAAGAAGCATAAGATAACCCATCCTCTCATTTATGCCATTGAACACCATCCGCCTTTCGCAAAGCCTGTTCTGTCTGCAATGGGCAGCTATGTTTGAAAAAAAGCTCTAAAAACAATGTACTTCTCCCCCCCCCCCCCACCTTTCCTCCTGCTGATGTCGGATGTGTCGGACCATAAGGTGCAAATATCGCAGTCAAGCTGTTAACTAAGACACAACACATTCCGATCACCACACTTCATCCTGCTGCTTACGAAGCCCTTTTCCGGGCTTAGTAGTGGGAGTTTGAGAACGAACGAAGAAAAGGAAGTTAGACGGAAACATTAGAACAAACAACAGAATGTATGCTTTGTTATTCTTGGTTGAAGCTGCTCGTGTTAAGCTGAGTTTACTTTGAAAGTCGGGTAGCGGGTTTCAGTGGCTCTTCTTTCTTCTCGAGACTAACTTGAGGTGGTAGACCGTGGTCATTCTGGCTGTAGTGCAATGTGAGGTTCAGTGATTTCACAACTGTTGGGATTACAGTGTGGATCACCTATGCACTTCGTCAGACTGCCGTGACACAGCCACGTTTCCAGGATCACGTGGCAGGCACGAGAGGTGAGGGTCTTGATCAGTATGATTGACCTGATTCTGATTACCTACGCTCCAAATAAATGCGATATGCAGGTGTTACCACCATAACATACAACACACAATAATATTAACAAACAAGTCCATGGCAATGAAAGTGCGTGTGTGTGTGTGAGAGAGAGAGAGTGAGAGAGAGAGCCACAGAGGGTGAGATATGAGAGAGAGTTCTACTCCTACTATTATATTAAAGAACGGGTTCGATCCCCATCACAGCACCGGCCGTTACCCCGGGGAAGCAAACCCTTAGAAAATGCAGGAGGAAGCAGACCCTTACATAAAATGCATGCTGAAGTCGGATGCACTGGGCCGACAGGCGCAAAATAAAAACCACAGTGCAACGCACACCCGCCTTGGGGAATAGAGAAATAAGGCGAATGCAAAACAAAAAAAAATATATTAAAGAACCAACATTGTGCTACTTGCATTGACCTTGAACGACGAATAAACAAACAGCACTTGCAGTTAAATATACGATCTTCTTCTTCATGCTGTTGTTGATGGTGCTGTTGTTGTTGATGATGCTGCTGTTGTTGTTGATGGTGCTGCTGTTGTTGATGATGCTGCTGTTGTTGTTGATGGTGCTGTTGTTGTTGATGCTGCTGTTGTTGTTGATGGTGCTGTTGTTGTTGATGCTGCTGTTGTTGATGATGCTGCTGTTGTTGATGCTGCTGTTGTTGATGCTGCTGTTGTTGTTCATGATGCTGCTGTTGTTGTTGATGATGTTATTGGTGATGCTGCTGTTGTTGTTGATGATGATGCTGTTGGTGATGTTGTTGTTGATGATGCTGTTGTTGTTAGCGCAGCTATTGTTGTTAGCGTGGAAAATATTCGTATTGAGTTAATCCAACTCTCAACTGTCGTTTCTTTGGTGGAGGTTACATCCTGAGGAGGAACTAAGAAGGTTGACCAAAAGTTTTCCTGGCTGTAGTATAATGTGAGGATACTTGCTAAATTGAACACTATGGGGATTGCAGTGTCAATACCCACTTGGTTACTAGACTGCTGTCACACAGTCCGTTTACAGGAGCACGAACGAGGACATAATGTAGAGGTCTTGATCAGTATGTTTCAACTAACCCTGATTGAACTCTTCGAGCCCCAACATGTGTGTAAACCTAGACTGATTGACCTGCTAGCGTTTACCTGTTCGTGCACCTGTGCGTTCAGGAGCGCGGGGATCTTAGGTTGCTTTGCTTGGCCAGGTGTGTTGTGTCGGTTGTTGTAAGCACGGACTGTTGTCAGATTGCTGTTATGTCATCAATCCAGTCAATCACGTGCCCTGTACCAGATCTGCTGTTTCAAATTGTGCAATGTTAGTTCTCTTCTTCTTCATCGCTCATCTAGAAAAGGTCGGTGTCACGTTGTGTTGTAGTTTACAGCGCCAATACGCTTAGGCGACCAGGACCCGGCGCGACGAGTGACCAAGTCCATGACCACGTCTGATAGCTGCGTTCCAGACGGCCTGCAGTTCTGTGGGGGAGGTGGCGATACATCTCAGCCAGACTTTGTCTCGACCATGTACCCAGGATGAGCACGGCCTCTTCTCGTCCCTCACCCCCACAGCCAGCCGAAGGATATCGTGGGCCGGAAATTCCCGGGAGAGGCGGGCCACGTGAACGAAGAGGAAGATGCGACGGCGATCAATCGACGAGTTAATATCTGCAAGATGAGTACGCCGAAGTACTTCCTTGTTGGAAATCAATTCGTGATAGTGGATCCCGAGGATGTGCCTCTAGCTGCGGAGGAAGAAGGTATCAAGACGCTGCCGGTCACGCTGCAGTAGTGTCCATGTCTCGGAGCAGTACAGAAGGATGGGGACGACACAGGAGGAGTATATACGAGGCCTAGTCTCCAGGGATAGCCTCTGCTGAGACCAGACTCTGTGGAGAGAGTGCGTGGATGAAGCCACAAGGCCCATCCCACGGGTCATGTCATGTCTTGGGTCAGAGAACTGCCTGCCTGCTGCCAAGGTAAACTAAGTCCTGGATGGCGATAACAGGGTTTTTGTCGTTAACGGTGATGCTTAACGCAAAGAGACCTTTGCTGAGGTCTTAAATTGTCCTTCGCACAGGAGATGTCCTACCCAAGGTGGGGAACAGACCGATCCAGTGCCTATATAGGATCTACCAGGGCCTGATAATCGTGATGCAGTAAGAGGATGCCATCAGCGTAAACCAGGGAGTCGCTGACAAGGACCTCTTGGTTGTGTGCAGAAGACAGTGCCAGGATTCAGTCAAGGGGCAGCAGAAGAAAGCGCAGGAACGAAAACGCTGCTCTGCCGGATACCTTATGATGTAGAGGACTCGTCCGTAAGATCCAGTCCGAGCTGAATTTCGGCGTTGGTGTGACCTTAATTAGAGTAGTTTGCATTGAGGCTGCGATATCTGCGAATTTCAGACCGGCACATGCGGTATCTGCACGCCATTTTTGAGACCGGGTTTGCCTTTCCCACTGCGATCCCTATTCTCTTAGCCAGGCTACACAAGCGCAGCCTGTTTTCAGGGCCACCACATGGAGGCGGAATTGAGTCTTGGTTCGCTAACCATGTTCATGATGGTCACGACCGTGGACGAGATATCATTGTTGGGATAATCCTGCCTCATCCATCACCTTGCGGATGTGGTCCCCCTTCTCCGGCGCTCCTTCTTCTCATCACCGGTGTAAAGGACCTACGCCATGTCGGATTTCTTGGTCCCTTTCGACGACACTTTAGGTGATATTGTCGGTTGCTGCAGCAACATGTCCCTAATGGTAGTTGATTAAGTTGTTTTCTTATGAGACCCACGTGACTTACATTGAAAAATATGAAATTCAATGACGATACATATAAATATTGAAGTCAAGAAAATATGTTGAAGCCACGTGCGTGGTACACTCTTGAAATGAATACTGCGACACTCCTATCGTGTCTTAGAATTCGTCTAAATAGGATTGGTTGTGGTATTAGTAATCTCGTTTTGTAAAATAGGATTGGTTGTGGTATTAGTAATCTCGTTTTGTAAAATAGGATTGGTTGTGGTATTAGTAATCTCGTTTTGTAAAATAGGATTGGTTGTGGTATTAGTAATCTCGTTTTGTAAAATAGGATTGGTTGTGGTATTAGTAATCTCGTTTTGTAAAATAGGATTGGTTGTGGTATTAGTAATCTCGTTTTGTAAAATAGGATTGGTTGTGGTATTAGTAATCTCGTTTTGTAAAATAGGATTGGTTGTGGTATTAGTAATCTCGTTTTGTAAAATAGGATTGGTTGTGGTATTAGTAATCTCGTTTTGTAAAATAGGATTGGTTGTGGTATTAGTAATCTCGTTTTGTAAAATAGGATTGGTTGTGGTATTAGTAATCTCGTTTTGTAAAATAGGATTGGTTGTGGTATTAGTAATCTCGTTTTGTAAAATAGGATTGGTTGTGGTATTAGTAATCTCGTTTTGTAAAATAGGATTGGTTGTGGTATTAGTAATCTCGTTTTGTAAAACCATTGCTATTGTCGATGCTTAGGTAGAGGCCTCATATAAAAGAGTAGCTTATGTGCCACGTAGAATGACAAGACAACTCAATCTGTGCTGAAAGATGGATGGACACTCAAACATCAACCTGTGCTGAAAGATGGATGGAAACTCAAACATCAATCTGTGCTGAAAGATGGATGGAAACTCAAACATCAATCTGTGCTGAAAGATGGATGGAAACTCAAACATCAATCTGTCCCGAAAGATGGATTGAAACTCAAACAAAAGACAACTCAATCAATCTGTGCTCAAAGATGGATGGAAACTCAAACATCAACCTGTGCTGAAAGATAGATGGAAACTCAAACAAAAGACAACTCAATCAATCTGCACTGAAAGATGGATGGAAACTCAAACAAAAGACAACTCAATCTGCGCTGAAAGATGGATGGAAACTCAAACATTAACCTGTGCTGAAAGATGGATGGAAACTCAAACAACTCAATCAATCTGTGCTGAAAGATGGATGGAAACTCAAACATCAACCTGTGCTGAAAGATGGATGGAAACTCAAACATCAACCTGTGCTGAAAGATGGATGGAAACTCAAACATCAACCTGTGCTGAAAGATAGATGGAAACTCAAACATCAATCTGTGCTGAAAGATGGATGGAAACTCAAACAAAAGACAACTCAATCAATCTGCGCTGAAAGATGGATGGAAACTCAAACATCAACCTGTGCTGAAAGATAGATAGAAACTCAAACATCAATCTGTGCTGAAAGATAGATGGAAACTCAAACATCAACCTGTGCTGAAAGATAGATGGAAACTCAAACATCAATCTGTGCTGAAAGATGGATGGAAACTCAAACAAAAGACAACTCAATCAATCTGCGCTGAAAGATGGATGGAAACTCAAACATCAACCTGTGCTGAAAGATAGATAGAAACTCAAACATCAATCTGTGCTGAAAGATAGATGGAAACTCAAACATCAACCTGTGCTGAAAGATAGATGGAAACTCAAACATCAATCTGTGCTGAAAGATGGATGGAAACTCAAACAAAAGACAACTCAATCAATCTGCGCTGAAAGATGGATGGAAACTCAAACATCAACCTGTGCTGAAAGATAGATAGAAACTCAAACATCAATCTGTGCTGAAAGATAGATGGAAACTCAAACAGAAAACAACATACACATTTCAAACTCAAACTTAAAATGATGTTTATTAGTTGACGACCTGTACTCCGCGGGGAACAGCACAAGTTGTGATTGGTTGATACTTAATATATGGGAGGGTAGCTAGCGCGCGTGACGCCGTGTGTCATTTATTGGGCGCATATCCAGAAATGAGGACATAGAAATGGTCGTGTCAAGGTCAGGGTTAAGACGCCGTGATCCTGGATAACAGGCTGCAGCAGGACATACTGGCTAAGGAGAAGGGATAGAAGAGGAAATGCTAACCCGGTACTCAAAAAATGCTTGCTGAAGTCGGATGTGTTGGACCGAAAGATGCAAATATTGCAGTCAAGCTTTAAACTACGACACAACGTATTCCGTTCTCTGGTCTACATTCTACTACTTAAGCCCTTTCAGGGTTTGGTAGCGGGAGATTGAGAACGAACGAAGAAGATGAAGAAGAAGAAGAAGAAGAAGAAGGAGGAGGAAGTGCTGAAATACACATACGTGCTGCTGCCAAAAGTTAGTCTTGATCATGTTTCTTCGATAGCGGGTTACAGTGGCTCTTCTTACATCCCGCGGCGTACTTGAGAAACTAAACTGACCTTTCTGGGCGTAGCACAATGCGAGACTTAGCGGTAATCTAACCAATATGAGGATTATATTGTCAATCCCCGCCTCGTTTGGTCAGACTGGTGGGACGCAGCCCGCTTCCAAGAGCACTGTGAGGAAGGGAGGTTTGCTCTTCTTCGGCGTTCATTCTAAAAAGGACGTTGTGGTGTAGTTTACAGCGAGGTACGATACCTGCGTCCTTCAGCCCGACACATCAGATTTCAGCTGTCGTTTTTAGGACCTGTTTGCCTTCCTACTGCAATTCTTATACTCTTTCCAGACTGGACTAGTGAACAGTGTAGCCTATTTCCAAGTCTGCCACTAAGTCGGAATAGGATCTTGGTCAGCTGTGGTTCACTGACCTTGATGTAAGCTCATGCACTGCTCAGGTTTGGTCGTGTTCAGTTTGTTTCACCTGAACCTATTTACACACTCTCTCTCTCTCTCTCTCTCTCTCTCTGTCTCTCTCTATCTTCGCTGTCCCGAAACACTCAAGATGAGTGTGTTTGGAATTCGTCTTTATGTTCCAAATTCTGTCATAGCCGGTAGTGGAATCGAGGACAAGCTCTCAATTATATATGCTCCGATAGCACGCGCAACACAGCCTTTGCCAGCAGAAGTCCAGTTCCTGGTTTTCTCGTGAACGAGTAGTTCCTGTAAACACGAGATGGGACAAGCTTCGAGGTTAGTTCCTGTAAACACGAGATGGGACGAGCTATGAGGCTAGTTCCTGTAAACACGAGATGGGACGAGCTGCGAGGTTAGTTCCTGTAAACACGAGATCGGACAAGCTTCACGTGATGAACTCGACCATTGATTCAAGCTATTGTTTAACTCCGTACAGTTTTGGGGTTTAGTGTTGAATCGTTGGGCCAGTGCATCTTCATAGAGAGGTCAGTTCTGTTATACAAGCTCCACAGTTTATTCGTCCAGTCCATGCACACAGTGGTGAAGCAGACAGTCTACGCCCGTGTATGTGTTTATTGGGTGGGTTGTGTCGTGTCGTGAGGCTAAGAACGGGGATCCGTCCCTACAGGTCAAGTGTGTGATGGTCGTCATTGCGTTATTTCAACCATCTGCATCTTTGTGGTTATATTGCGTGGGCCATACACAAATATGTAATATCTAGCGTCGGGCTGAAAAGCACTTTGCGCAGAAATAGGTCGAGCCAAAGGCTATTGGAAGTTAACCCGAAAAAGGATTGCCAAAAACGGATGAGCCTGACCGAAAGGTGTAGGTACCACAGCTCGAACGTAGCACAGCACCACTTCCGATAAAGATGGCCACGGGGAGAAAGAAAATATCATCGTCATCGTCACGAGCGTGACACACGAGGATAACAACCCGCTCATATTCAATCCACATAGTATTTGTGTTCCTCTGTCAGTCTGCAAGAAAAAGATGATTTCTCATCCACATATATCTTTCTCGTCTTGACTAGTTTCATATCATCGTATAATACCGCCCCCTCCCCCCCCCCCCCAAATCAACACCCGCTTTACCCCAACCCCATCTCTACAAATGTATTTAGTTCCTTTAGCAGTATCGAGAAAGTCTATGTTCCACAGCTTATTGTGGCAAATGGCGCCAGGTTTGTGTCCTCGTGTCCCTTATTGACACACAGCAGACCCAGGTGTAAATGGGAACTTGTCTTGCTGTTATTAAAGGAAAGGCTGCGATAAAGAGAAATGGCTACCCCACCAGAAAAGGTTGAGGTCTGGTGTCATGATGTCTTTCAATTTTCACCTACGAGTGTCTAGCCCAACAATCCCTCTCTCCCTCGCTAACGAGTGTCTAGCCCAACAATCCCTCTCTCCCTCGCTAACGAGTGTCTAGCCCAACAATCCCTCTCTCCCTCGCCAACGAGTGTCTAGCCCAACAATCCCTCTCTCCCTCGCTAACGAGTGTCTAGCCCAACAATCCCTCTCTCCCTCGCCAACGAGTGTCTAGCCCAACAATCCCTCTCTCCCTCGCCAACGAGTGTCTAGCCCAACAATCCCTCTCTCCCTCGCCAACGAGTGTCTAGCCCAACAATCCCTCTCTCCCTCGCCAACGAGTGTCTAGCCCAACAATCCCTCTCTCCCTCGCCAACGAGTGTCTAGCCCAACAATCCCTCTCTCCCTCGCCAACGAGTGTCTAGCCCAACAAACCCTCTCTCCCTCGCCAACGAGTGTCTAGCCCAACAATCCCTCTCTCTCTCGCCAACGAGTGTCTAGCCCAACAATCCCTCTCTCCCTCGCCAACGAGTGTCTAGCCCAACAATCCCTCTCTCCCTCGCCAACGAGTGTCTAGCCCAACAATCCCTCTCTCCCTCGCCAACGAGTGTCTAGCCCAACAATCCCTCTCTCCCTCGCCAACGAGTGTCTAGCCCAACAATCCCTCTCTCCCTCGCCAACGAGTGTCTAGCCCAACAATCCCTCTCTCCCTCGCCAACGAGAGTCTAGCCCAACAATCCCTCTCTCCCTCGCCAACGAACACTGCATCTTTAGTTCCTCCTCCAAACTCAAATCTCAGTTACCCTCCCCCCTCCCCCCTCACCCTACAACCCAGACAATATCTTTAGTTCCCTACCCAATCTCAAATCTCAGCCCACCCCCCACCCCCCCCCCCCCACCCCCAATATATCTTTAGTTCCTCTAACAATCTCAAATACAATCCCTATTTTCTCTCCATCATTTACTTCCTGCCGCAATCCAGCTCCCAAGAATCTTAACTGGGATACATCCCATCTCCGTGACATTAGTAGTCAGACATTAGTAGTCAGACATTAGTAGTCAGACATTACTGGGATAAATCCCATCTCCGTGACATTAGTAGTCAGACATTACTGGGATACATCTTATCTCCGTGACATTAGTAGTCAAATTGTATGCATGCACATGTCCCACGTCAATGACATAAGAGAAAGAACATAAACGCGAGGGGGCAGCTTTAAGCTGCGTGAAGCAGCGTGGGCTAAGCCACTCTGTCGGCAACTGGCGAGTCCGACCAACCAGGCCCTCAGGATTGATAGAGCACAGCTGACGTGCCTAGAACGAGAAGAAGAAATGTGGAAGAGCGAGGCCAAAAATCGTTACCATGACACAGGCAGGCATGTACAATATTTCGCTTGCTCGGAAAGTTCAAGCCCCAATCAACCGTTGACTGTCTTCTATCCCCATTCTCTGGTTTTCTCCCGAGTGAAGTCCTTTTGTTTGTTTCTTTTTAAGGTTTGGGATTATTTTAACTTCAACTACAAAGTATTTTGAGGTTTGGGAACGATTTAAGGCATTGTTGTCCTACTTTGTAAGGATGTTTCCCTTCCTTTGGTGAAAGGGGAGAAGCGGCTGGTCGGCGGCTAGGATGTATGTCTTTGAAAAGGACATGATTTCACAACCTCGGTAATGCAGTTTCTTTTTCATTTTCTATGGGAAGCCAAATAAAAATAATCTAGTCTGTACTGTGATGGCGACCGAAGGGTAGTGCGGCCTTTATTCATCAGCACTATAGATTATTTGGGTAGAAATCAGCAATTGGAATAAACACATACTGATAGTTGTTTGTGTTTTTTTTTGGTGTCTTTTCTGTAAGGTATGTGTCTTCGGCATTTATTACTTTTAATGGTGACGGTAAACTTCTGTCAACAACAATGGGTTTTGTGACTATATGAGAGCACATGAGGCATCTAACCGTGACCCAACTCCAGGCCTAGAGTTTCTTCCAGCACTATAAAGCTCTTTGTCCTGAAAATGGCTATGGTCCTCTCAAATCGTCGGAATACTGTAGAGGACTGTGAAACAATGTCACAGGCGGTATTGCAATTGACCTGCGACTAACCCTTCCATTGATATATTCATGATTTCTCCAAATCGTTCAGCTATTTTAAAGTGTGTCATTTTGGTAGTTTGCAAACTTCAGCAATGTTTGGTTGACACCAAACGTTATGTAGCATGTCTTAGTCTACTCTTAGTTCCTGTTTGTGTGGCTACGTAAGGACATTGACTACGTGCAATCTGTGACCCAAGATAGATAAGGACATTGACTACGTGCAATCTGTGACCCAAGATAGATAAGGACATTGACTACGTGCAATCTGTGACCCAAGATAGATAAGGACATTGACTACGTGCAATCTGTGACCCAAGATACATAAGGACATTGACTACGTGCAATCTGTGACCCAAGATAGATAAGGGCATTGACTACGTGCAATCTGTGACCCAAGATACATAAGGACATTGACTACGTGCAATCTGTGACCCAAGATAGATAAGGACATTGACTACGTGCAATCTGTGACCCAAGATAGATAAGGGCATTGACTACGTGCAATCTGTGACCCAAGATACATAAGGACATTGACTACGTGCGAGCTACGGCTCAAGATAGATAAGGACATTGACTATGTGCAATCTGTGACCCAAGATACATAAGGACATTGACTACGTGCGAGCTATGACTCAAGATACATAAGGACATTGACTACGTGCGAGCTACGACTCAAGATAGATGAGGACATTGACCACGTGCTACCTATGACCCAAGATACGTAAGGGCATTGACTACGTGCAATCTGTGCGTAAGGACATTGGCTACGTGCGATCTGTGACCCACGATAGGTAAATGCATTGACTACGTGTGACCTATGACCCAAGATTTTTAATCACTAGGAAATCGAATCACAGCTGCTGTGGAAAGAATAATAAGGGATTAATTGCAGGGAGTGTAGGCAGACTCGCCGAGTTGTGTGCCACGTAAGGCGAGCGGCACTCGCCGAGTTGTGTGCCACGTAAGGCGAGCGGCACTCGCCGAGTTGTGTGCCACGTAAGGCGAGCGGCACTCGCCGAGTTGTGTGCCACGTAAGGCGGGCGGCACTCGCCGAGGGATTGTAACGTAAGAGCCGATACTTGAACAGTTTCACTTTGCTTTGGTGCAAACTGTATAGAGATGTCAGTATTCAACCATGGAAACTGCACACCTACAAAATACTGATATTCTTTTCTAAAGACACTGCATATTATGATTTCTTCTTCTTTTTCTTCTCGTTTCTTGTTACTTTTACACGTTCCAGTAGCGGGGAGGTTTTTTTAAGGCTTCCAAACTTTGAAAGAAACAAATAAACGGCCCAAGGGACCCTTTGTTTGGACACCAAGTGCAGTGAGCAAGTCTTAAATATAGACGAAGTCTCTTACATTATAGCAGGGAAGCCCCCTGCACAGGATCGAGCCATCGGCATATATGACGTCATCACTTGACTAAGTGTTAGCCCCTGTGAGCTGGTTAACCTCGTGCTTTATGCTTCGGCTGCACCACTCTCTGCAATCACTGACTAGGGTTAGGCCTCATCTAGGGTGTGTCTATTGAGGCCTGTCTTGATAACTAAGAGATTCATGAATATAGAGAGGAACGTATAGACAAGCATTTGCCAGTTCGTAATCATAATAACAGCATCCATCAATTCACAAGGAGGTATCAGAGAATCATTTTCTGACTAAGCAAACAATACCTCCGACTTAACAAGGACCTGAGCATAACCCAACCACAGCGCTCTTGAATGCCAACTGTGTGCACACATACACGAAACCGTCCATCTCTATCTCATTGAGGTATGAACGCTCATCCATTGAGTGCTGGAAGCTCACCCATTGAGTGCTGGACGCTCACCCATTGAGTGCTGGAAGATCACCCATTGAGTGCTGGACGCTCACCCATTGAGTGCTGGAAGCTCACCCATTGAGTGCTGGAAGCTCACCCATTGAGTGCTGGACGCTCACCCATTGAGTGCTGGAAGCTCACCCATTGAGTGCTGGAAGCTCACCCATTGAGTGCTGGAAGCTCACCCATTGAGTGCTGGACGCTCACCCATTGAGTGCTGGAAGCTCACCCATTGAGTGCTGGAAGCTCACCCATTGAGTGCTGGACGCTCACCCATTGAGTGCTGAACGCTCATCCATTGAGTGCTGGACCCTCATCCATTGAGTGCTGGACGCTCATCCATTGAGTGCTGGACGCTCACACATTGAGTGCTGGACGCTCACCCATTGAGTGCTCTACGCTCACCCATTGAGTGCTGGACGCTCACCCATTGAGTGCTGGACGCTCACCCATTGAGTGCTCTACGCTCACCCATTGAGTGCTGGACGCTCACCCATTGAGTGCTGGACGCTCACCCATCTTAAGGAGAGGATTATTACCCCGATTGCAGATGAATGAAACTAAAGAACAACTAACAAACACGATCAGACACCATTACATGGCATAGGGTCAATTAACAACTTATAGCTGGCTTCTTGCATCAGGGTTAGCGACCCATAGCTGGCTGCTTGCATCAGAGTTAGCGACCCATAGCTGGCTGCTTGCATCAGGGTTAGCGACCCATAGCTGGGTGCTTGCTTCAGGGTTAGCGACCCATAGCTGGCTGCTTGCATCAGGGTTAGCGACCCATAGCTGGCTGCTTGCATCAGGGTCATCGACTCATAGCTGGCTGATTGCTTCAGGGTCAATGACTTATAGCTGGATGCTTGCATCAGCGAACCCAGCGAGTTCAGTTCGACACGGGGTTGTTTTATTTTGTTTGGTACGATCGCTTCTACACGTGCAGAAAACAATGACAACCTACCGTGCGTGCCAAGAAATGTAACAGACAAATAGGTTTCCGGTTGTAAGAGCGACGTTCTACAAAAGACATGCTTCTTTCTTTTGTAAAATTTTTCACGAGCAAGCACAACGTACTGATATTAATTCAACTTAGTTCACTGTTATTCTCTTTGTTGTTTTCATTTGTCTAGTCCTCGATACATGTCTATGGGTGGAAATGTCTGTTACAGTTCTAATGTTAAACCGCTCTTGAACCTTGTTTATTTATCAATAATTATTGGTATTGATTCTTGCTCCAGGCACACATAAACTATATACGCGTAGATATATTCTGGTCACAGGTGGAGTACTGTTCATTTATGTAAGGACTTTGTCCTCTCATTAATAATTGAACACAGCTTTGTTGGGCGTGACAAATCTTGTTGGTGACAACTCTACTTCCGTTGTGCTTTGGTTGCTTATTGTCATCATGTCTAACTTTGTTTCTGAAGATCGTTTCACAGCTTCTTCTTATCTCTAGTAGACTTGCTTGTCGTCCTTTCTTCTGTATTCTTCTTTATCTGTATTCTTCTTTTCTTTATTCTTCTTTTTCTTTATTCTTTTTGATTATTCTTCCTTTTCTTCCTCTTTTTCTTCTTCTTCTTCTTCTTCCTCTTCTTCTTCTTCATCTCCTTCTTCTTCTTCTTCCTCATCTCCTTATTAATATTGTTCATCTCCTTCTTTTCTACTCCATCTTTGTCTTCCTATTGTCAGGAGAGCGAATTACTGTTTCCAGAATAGTACATGGGGTGTAACTTATAGCTTTATAGATCTCGGCCAACGACCTGTGTGAATGACTATGTGTGCGATTGCCTGAGAATCCCTCCCATCTTGAGCTTAAAACCACATTGTTAGTGACCTCTCAGTGTGGTGTTAGTTCTGTTCACGTCTCAGTAACCACTTAAGTATGACCAAAGATCATCAGTCACATCTCAGTGTGGTGTTAGTTCCGTTCACGTCTCAGTAACCACTCAAGTCTGACCAAAGATCTTCAGTGACCTCTCAGTGTGGTGTTAGTTCCGTTCACGTCTCAGTAACCACTCAAGTCTGACCAAAGATCGTCAGTGACCTCACAGTGGGGTGTTAGTTCCGTTCACGTCTCAGTAACCACTCAAGTCTGACCAAAGATCGTCAGTGACCTCACAGTGTGGTGTTAGTTCCGTTCACGTCTCAGTAACCACTCAAGTCTGACCAAAGATCGTCAGTGACCTCTCAGTGTGGTGTTAGCCCTATTAACATCTATGTCTGGTGGTAGCCCTGTTCACAACTCTGTGTAGTGGTAGCCCTGTTCACATCTCTGTCTGGTGGTAGCCCTGGTCACATCTCTGTCTGGTTGTAGCCCTGTTCACATCTCTGTCTGGTGGTAGCCCTGTTTACATCTCTGTCTGGTGGTAGCCCTGTTCACATCTCTGTCTGGTGGTAGCCCTGTTCACAGCTCTGTGTAGTGGTTGCCCTGTTCACAGCTCTGTCTGGTTGTAGCCCTGTTCACATCTCTGTCTGGTGGTAGCCCTATTCACATCTCTGTCTGGTGGTAGCCCTGTTCACATCTCTGTCTGGTGGTAGCCCTGTTCACATCTCTGTCTGGTGGTAGCCCTGTTCACAGCTCTGTCTGGTTGTAGCCCTGTTCACATCTCTGTCTGGTGGTAGCCCTGTTCACAGCTCTGTGTAGTGGTTGCCCTGTTCACAGCTCTGTCTGGTGGTAGCCCTGTTCACATCTCTGTCTGGTGGTAGCCCTGTTCACATCTCTGTCTGGTGGTAGCCCTGTTCATATCTCTGTCTGGTGGTAGCCCTGTTCACATCTCTATCTGGTGGTAGCCCTGTTCACATCTCTGTCTGGTGGTGACCCTGTTCACAGCTCTGTCTGGTGGTAGCCCTGTCTGAATGACATTATCAGTTAAGTAAACATTCACTTTTATGTATACCACAGACAATTTAAAAGGTTAGAGAACTCTGAGAGGCGCAAGGGGCAGGCACTGTGAACAACATCCAGGGGAAGTGTGACTTCGATTCTAAACTGTATTGGTAACAAATATTCGATACCGCGAAAAATTAGCCGAAAATGTGAAGATAGGATTTCATTGAAAGCTCAACACCGGAAAGTGGGATTCGTGTGTGTATAATTTTTCTGAAGAGATCTGTTTGTGGACTTGTTAAACTCATTATTTATGGATCAAGATGCTGGCAGCGCATAAGCTGCAGCGTTCAGCGACCCAAAGCTGACTGCTAGAGTCAGGGCCAGCGACCCAAAGCTGACTGCTAGAGTCAGGGTCAGCTACCCAGAGCTGACTGCTAGAGTCAGGATCAGCTACCCAGAGCTGACTGCTAGAGTCAGGGTCAGCTACCCAAAGCTGACTGCTAGAGTCAGGGCCAGCGACACAAAGCTGACTGCTAGAGTCGGGGTCAGCGACCCAGAGCTGACTGCTAGAGTCAAGGCCAGCGACCCAGAGCTGCCAAGATCTATCTACACCTACACGCGGTGATCCTGGATAACAGGCTGCAGCAGGGCAGACTGGCTAAGGAGAAGGGGTCGAAGAGTGGTGGCTAACCCGATACTCAAAAAGTGCATGCTGAAGTCGGATGTGTCCGACCAAAAGGTGCAAATTTCGCAGTCAAGCTGTAAACTACAACACATCGCATTTTGTTCTCAGTACAACATCCAGCTACTTGCAAAGCCCTTTTCAGGGCTTGGTAGTGGGAGATTGAGAACGTTCAGGGCTTGGTAGCGGGAGATTGAGAACGTTCAGGGCTTGGTAGCGGGAGATTGAGAACGTTCAGGGCTTGGTAGCGGGAGATTGAGAACGTTCAGGGCTTGGTAGCGGGAGATTGAGAACGTTTAGGGCTTGGTAGCGGGAGATTGAGAACGTTCAGGGCTTGGTAGCGGGAGATTGAGAACGTTCAGGGCTTGGTAGCGGGAGATTGAGAAAGTTCAGCGCTTGGTAGTGGGAGATTGAGAACGTTCAGGGCTTGGTAGCGGGAGATTGAGAACGTTCAGGGCTTGGTGGCGGGAGATTGAGAACGTTTAGGGCTTGGTGGCGGGAGATTGAGAACGTTCAGGGCTTGGTGGCGGGAGATTGAGATCGTTCAGGGCTTGGTGGCGGGAGATTGAGAACGTTCAGGGCTTGGTGGCGGGAGATTGAGAACGTTCAGGGCTTGGTGGCGGGAGATTGAGAACGTTCAGGGCTTGGTGGCGGGAGATTGAGAACGTTCAGGGCTTGGTGGCGGGAGATTGAGAAAGTTCAGGGCTTGGTGGCGGGAGATTGAGAACGTTCAGGGCTTGGTGGCGGGAGATTGAGAACGTTCAGGGCTTGGTGGCGAGAGATTGAGAACGTTCAGGGCTTGGTGGCGGGAGATTGAGAACGTTCAGGGCTTGGTGGCGGGAGATTGAGAAAGTTCAGGGCTTGGTGGCGGGAGATTGAGAAGGAACGATGACGAAGATGACCAATCTTCCAAACTACGAAAACAGTGTACATGTTCTTCCTATTTCCACCTCTCTCTTAAGAAAGCAAATGGTAACATTTGTATCTGACACTACAATGAAGTTGTGCCGAAGCACTTCTTGTGTGTTTTTCAAAACATATCGATACAGGCTTCAACAGACTTTGAGAGTTCATCGATGCGGGCTCACAACAGCAGACTTAGAGACCATATCGATACGGGCTCGTGACAACAGACTTTGAGAGTACATAGATGCGGGCTCACAACAGCAGACTTAGAGACCATATCGATACGGGCTCGTGACAACAGACTCCATACACAAAGAGAATCTAAGCTTCTAGGTACAAGTGAATGGAAACTGAACTGTACTGACTTAGACTCCACACACTTAGACCAGAAAGAAGACCTTAGCTCTTAAGTTCAAGTGAATGGAAACTGAACTGTACTGACTTAGACTCCACACACTTAGACCAGAAAGAAGACCTTAGCTCTTAAGTTCAAGTGAACGGAAACTGAACTGTACTGACTTAGACTTCCCACCCTTAGACCAGAAAGAAGACCTTAGCTCTTAAGTTCAAGTGGATGGAAAATTAACTGTACTGACTTAGAGAATGGTAGAAATGAGCATAGCAGGACAGTGACATAATATGTGGTGTGGTATGATATGGATGTGTGAACAGAAAGTACCTGATGTAGTCAACTACGTCTTGCCGTTGGAGTCTGATAGTTCCGGACGACAGAGAAAGAGAGAGAGAGAGAGAGAGAGAGAGAGAGAGAGAAAGAGAGAGAAAGAGAGAGAGATAGAGAGAGAGTGAGAAAGAGAGGTTGATGTTAAATCAAATTCATCTCACTGAAATCGAAGTACAGTGCAAGCCCGGATGTAACAGTCAGTTATTTAAAAACATGGATGACAGTAGACAAGGCAATCGTAAAGAAATGACAATTTAACGCCATATTTCAGATACAGATTGTGAAGTCGCTAGACATATTGTATTTTGAAGGTCTTGACATGAGAAGTCAACCAGTAAGTTGAATGTGGTCAAGACGAGACACTAATAACGTCTTGGTTGACCCCTGAATCCTGGCCTATCAACAGCCGTCTCGATTACAGCTTGTTGCTGAAAGCCGATAGCTCGGGACGACAGGGTAAAGTTGTTGACCACTGGACCATGATTTATATCCAGCCGTTTCAGCCAACGTCTTGCTGCTGGAAGCATATATCTTGGGACGAGAGAAACGAGGCTGATTTCAGCCCAAGGTCTCCAAACTGAAATCCAAGAACATCGTAAGTTACCGCGTTTTACAAACCATCATAGCTTCCGATATCCAACTACGAGTAATAATGTAGGGCTAACGGTTTATCATTTCGGGGTCAGGTGCAACATACTGACCAAGACGCCACCTTATGTCAGGATACGGTACAACTTACTGACCAAGACCCGGCCTCTTCTTGCTCATAAGTATATGTCTGCAGATATTTCTAGCTACGTGTCTAAAAAACTTAATTCTGTCTGTTTACTTACCCACTTTTTTGTCGAGGATTATTTGACGTGTTGACTGACGCAGGGCCAACTATGTTGACCATAGTCGTTGAGACGAGAAACTTTTAATATTGCAAGGGACACAACAACATAAAATATAAAACCTTTTTAGTAAAGCAACAGTTGCTTTCCTTAAATAATATGTTTTTTTCTTTTCTAAAGTTTCCCAACCTCTTCAAGATCTCAGACTCTCACTAAAGATACTGAGAATGCACACGTCTCACTACTGTCTTCTATACTTCATCCTCTTCTACAACGGCTTAATAATAACATAACAAGGGATGGCTCAGCTACCGCCAAAGAATAACAACAAAATGAAACTCACGTTACGGTCATTGGTCACCCACTGGAGAGGGGTTAAGGAGCGGCGTGTAAAGAGTGGAATACTGTGGACATGGGGTGAGTTTAATTTCCATAGGACATAAAAGCATAAAATAAAACTAATTTAATCAACAGTATTACGAGTGTCACCTTAAATTAAATCTTAAAAGTTGGATAGATATAGAAAAAAATTATGCCTTTGTATTGTAACTTGTTAATATGGTTGCTATGGATGTCAAGAGTGTCCTGATGTGCCATCACGGTGCAGACCAACAACATGACGTCATAATTGCAGTTAAGAGATGGCCACCCCACTATCGACATGCACAAAAGAAGACCAGCGTTGTATTTTCCTTTTTTTTTTATCAGCGAAAGGGTGAAACCTAAAGCAATTCATCGGCGAATGAAGGTCCAGGACGGTCATGTATGCCTTTCACTCACAGTTACTCTGATAATGAAGGTCCAGTACGGTCATGCATGCCTTTCACTCACATTTACTCGGCTAATGAAGGTCCAGTACGGTCATGCATGCCTTTCACTCACAGTTACTCTGATAATGAAGGTCCAGTACGGTCATGCATGCCTTTCACTCACAGTTACTCTGATAATGAAGGTCCAGTACGGTCATGCATGCCTTTCACTCACAGTTACTCTGTGAATGAAGGTCCAGTACGGTCATGCATGCCTTTCACTCACAGTTACTCTGATAATGAAGGTCCAGTACGGTCATGCATGCCTTTCACTCACAGTTACTCTGATAATGAAGGTCCAGTACGGTCATGCATGCCTTTCATTCCAGCAAGTGTATGAGAGGAGTATAAAGTTTCAAAATGGCGTCAGTTCTGTGACAGACTGTTTACAACCGTGCTGTGGCACCCATCTTGAAGACACTTTGACACTTTGTGGTACTGTGGTCCCTCAGGGATGTTGTGATGTGCTGAACCTAAACTGATGTCAAGATGTACGGTAATTTCATTCACAGTCAATCGGGGAATTTCCTGCAATCAAATGAAATTGGATGAGGTGAAGTTGGATGAGGTGAAGTTGGATGAGGTGAAGTCGGATAAGGTGAAGTTGGATGAGGTGAAGTTGGATGAGGTGAAGTTGGATGAGGTGAAGTTGGATGAGGTGAAGTTGGATGAGGTGAAGTTGGTTGAGGGGAAGTTGGATGAGGTGAAGTTGGTTGAGGGGAAGTTGGATGAGGTGAAGTTGGATGAGGTGAAGTTGGATGAGGTGAAGTTGGATGAGGTGAAGTTGGATGAGGTGAAGTTGGATGAGGTGAAGTTGGTTGAGGGGAAGTTGGATGAGGTGAAGTTGCCGGAGCAAGAAACAACCAATCAAAACCGATAAACAACATTATTTGTTAGTGCACGTATCAGCACGTCTCCCACTACTTTCAGCATTTAGTTGGGTGTCTTGTATTATGTGAGTTTATTATATTTAACTTTATTGATATCGTGTGACATGTTTTAATTTATATATTTCTGTCATACGACATTTTTCCCATTGCTGGGGTAGTTGATGGGTTTTGAAGGCTGAGAACTGAAGACCGCTTCGCTACTGCTGCCGCCACGTCGTGTGCTGGCCATGTTTGTTTATTTCGCCCCCAACAGAAAAACAACATATGCCATATCCGGGATTCGAACCGCTGCTCTCCTTGTCTGCAGGCAAGCCTCGAAACCATTTGACCACTTGCTCCTCTTTTATATTATAAAGATATAAATCTCGAGCAATTCATGTATTCCCAGCAGAACACCCACGGTTGGTCATTTTGTAGATCCCATCCCACTGCAATATCTAAGGCAAAGAAGTTACAGACTATGAGCAGGACCGGAGTATTGCAACATCGCATATAAGGTAAAGACCACAATTAAAGTAAACTTCAGTAGGAAATGGTTTAACCAACACTCTACTAAAGTAAACTTCAGTGGGAAATGGTCTAACCAACACTCTACTAAAGTAAACTTATGTGGGAAATGGTCTAATCAACACTCTACTAAAGTAAACTTCAGTGGGAAATGGTCTAACCAACACTCTACTAAAGTAAACTTCAATGGGAAATGGTCTAACCAACACTCTACTAAAGTAAACTTCAGTGGGAAATGGTCTAACCAACACTCTACTAAAGTAAACTTCAGTGGGAAATGGTCTAACCAACACTCTACTAAAGTAAACTAAGACTACTGTGATTGAACAGATACTTTCCCATAAACTGATCAATGAAGCTGACAAAATTGTTTGAGAAACTTTGTTCTCGGGGAAAATTTGCGAAGCACTCAGTCATCATTATCATCATCATCATCATCATCAGGTCATTCAGATCTCGGATTGGTCAACACGCTCATGGATCCTATCCTTTCATTTCTGCCTTTCCTCTGCAGCCGTCTTCAGCTCAGCATACGTCTTCACAGCCATATGTCCGAAAGCTTGAGACAAAAAGGTCTTCCCCTCCCTCTCCTTCCCTGCATAATGTCCTCCAAGACCTTTTTGACTGGGTCCTCTCTCCGCAGATTATGCCCTAACCAGCTAAGTAGATTTCTTGTTATCTTCCGTATCAACTTTCTGTTTTCACCCATCTCCGCCAATACCTTTTCATTTGATTTCTTCTCGATCCAGCTCACTCTTTCCATCTTTCGGTAGCACCACACCTCAAAAACTTCCAGGTATTTTTCCTCTCTTTTATTTATAGTCCATGTTTCAGAGCCATGGGTTGCCACAGTCAGAACATATGTGTATCAAATTATGTTCCTGAGAGACATACTATGTTATTGGGTGTAAGGATTCTTTGTTTCTCTCTAAAAACATTCTTTGCCATTGCAATTCTAGACCGTATTTCTCTACAGCATCGTCCATCTTCTGTTATGGTTTGACCAAGATATGGGAATTGGAATACCTGCTCGACTAACGTCCCTCTGATGGTTTCTCTTTCACTGGTTGGTTCTTTGGCTTTGGTCATTGTCGTGATCTTCTCTTTGTTCACTTTCATGTCAAAGATATCTGCAGTGTTGCCCATTTCATTGAGCATTTTTTGTAGAATCTCCTCCGCCTCTGCTATAATGGCTTGTTCATCAGCGTATTTGATTGCCTCCAGTTGTTCGCCATTTTCCTTTATCCTCAGATTGCATTTCGTCATTGCTTCAGCCATCCTCGCCTATGAGTACACATTGAACAGGTCAGGTGAAAGTGGACATCCCTGTCTTACTCCCTTTCTTATAGGTACTGCGTCAGTGAGCCCTTCCCTTATTGATATGATTGCCTTTTGGTTTGTGTATAGGTGTATAGGTTCTGCATCAGCCGGAGGACTGGTTCGTCAATGTCGGCATGTTTGACGATCTCAAAAAGCCTCTCTCGGGACATTCAATTAAACGCCTTCTCATAATCAATGTGCTAATTGCCTCTCTGGAGCCTGATCCTCTTCTGAATCCAAATTGATTATCTTTCAACAGTCCATCTATGTGGCTTGTTATTCTCTTTCTGATTATTGCCCAGAAGATTTTGGAAGCATGTGATATCAGGCTTATTGTTCTGAAATGTTTACATTCAGTCGTGTTGGATTTCTTTGGGAGTGGGATTATTACTGTTGTAATGTAATCTACCGGCCACTTTCCTGTGCGATAGATAGCCTGTACCAGCTGAAACAAGTCGACCCTGCAGAGGTTCACCTGCCGCTTTTAGAAGCTCTATTGCTATTTCATATTACAATATTAGAATGATTGAAAAGGAAAGGGACCTACGAGTTATAAAAGATCGTACAGGTAAGGTGAGTGAGCAAGTTCAGATAGCAGTGAAAAAGGCAAATGCAATGTTAGGTATGATAAAAAGAAATATTAAACATAGGAGCAAGGAAGTGATCGTCAAACTGTATAAAGCTTTAGTTAGACCTAGATTGGAGTACTGTGTACAGGTGTGGAGTCCTTATCATAGAGGGGATATAAACATGCTGGAAAGAATACACAGAAGAGCGACAAAACTGATAGTAGGATTCCAGAATTACAGTTGTGAGGAAAGACTCAGAAAATCCGGTTTATAGTGTCTAGAAAAGAGAAAAATTCGAGGTGACATAATACAGGTTTATAAGATAATCAAAGAAACGGATACATTAGACTATAACAAGTTTTTTTTCTTTAAAATACAGCCATCTTCAAGAACAAGAGGGCATAGCTACACATTAACTAAAGAAAAGTTTAGATTAGATATTAAAAAATATTTTTTTTAGTCAGAGAGTGGTGAATGCTTGGAATGCATTGCCACAGGAAGTAGTGGAAGCAGGAACAATTAATGCATTTAAGAATAGATTAGATACACATAGCTTTTAGAAAAAGGAAATGTAAAAGAAACTGGTTGTTTACAAACTCTGCAGAGTTTTCTAAACCAGTATAAAAACGTCAAGTTAAGTCATCTATACCCACTGCTTTGGAATTCGGGATCGTGCGACGGTCAGTTCATCCCGAAACGAGTGAGGCCGTTGGGCACACATGAAGACATCCTCAAAATTCCACGTAATCCCTCTCTGTCAGCCGCCGTTGCCTGTGCCTCCTCTAGTCGGAGATTGGTCTATTCTTTTATGTTGTCCTCCCACCTCTTTTTAGGACAACCTCTTCGTCGTCTATTTTGGATCTTTCCGTCCAGGGTCGTATTTGAAAGACCTTTTGATCTCGATATGTGCTCGTACCAAGCGAGTTCCCTTCTTCTGACAGTTGCCAAGAGGTCCCCAAAAGGACCCTATTGTCGTAATAATGTTTTCTCCCTTTTCCTCATTTGTAACTCAGTCTTTGTACGTGACGTTTAGAAGTCCTCGGAAGCATCTCTAAGTCATGTATCCTCCGTTGCAGGTCAACTGTAATTGCCCATGTCTCACAAGCATAGAGACATATTGACAGGGCCAATCTACGCATTAATCTGATCTTCGTGCAGATGTCTAACCATTTATCTTGATATTTTGTTAAGCCGTGCAAGCGCCGCTATTGTCTGTCCTATTCTGGCCAACACCTCACATTTTGATCCTTCATCACTGACAATCGAACTCAGATATTTAAAACGGTCAACCAGTTCGAGTTCCTGGTCATTAGCTTTTACCCCACTGTTGAAGCTCTCGGCGTTGTTGGTCATTAATTATGTCCTTCCAGCGTTAATCTCCATACCATAGTCAAGAGCTGTTTCGTCGAGCCTTCTGACACATTCCCGGAGTTCCGCTTCTGTGCCCGCCAACCCATCGATATCACCTGAACAACGAAGGTTTGTAATCGTTAGATTCTCTATCTTAACAGCAAAGACAATGAGCAAATCAATCTCTTTTCGTTGACTGTGACAAAAATGATCAAATGGTCGATGACATAAAGTTAAGCCATGAAGAACTTGCGTCATAATCTGAAGTCATTTCAAATGCTCTAGACAAGAACACCTACGTCCCCAATACTGGTTAGGTGGTTATGCTCTAGACAAGAACACATACCTCCCCAATACCGGTTTGTTGGTTATATTTGTCTGCGAAGTCGGTGTCTGTGGAAGGCCCTACAATGCGTGGTTAACACAAACACATGCTGACCCTAATTGAGGAGCTCCTACTGGTTAGGTGGTTATGCTCTAGACAAGAACACATACCTCCCCAATACCAGTTAGGTGGTTATATTTGTCTGCGAAGTCGGTGTCCGTGGAAGGCCCTACAATGCGTGGTTAACACAAACACATGCTGACCCTAATTGAGGAGCTCCTACTGGTTAGGTGGTTATGCTCTAGACAAGAACACATACCTCCCCAATACCGGTTAGGTGGTTATATTTGTCTGCGAAGTCGGTGTCCGTGGAAGGCCCTACAATGCGTGGTTAACACAAACACATGCTGACCCTAATTGAGGAGCTCCTACTGGTTAGGTGGTTATGCTCTAGACAAGAACACATACCTCCCCAATACCGGTTAGGTGGTTATATTTGTCTGCGAAGTCGGTGTCCGTGGAAGGCCCTACAATGCGTGGTTAACACAAACACATGCTGACCCTAATTGAGGAGCTCCACAGTCACACCAGCGCCAAAATTGGGCTCGAATTGGATCTTGCGGAATCGTTCTCTACATCATCTGATATCCGCCATAGACTGGATCCTCCCACAATCTTCTGCACACAATCCAGTTTCTCCTTGCCGGCGACTCCCATGTAACCGATCGGGCCTACGCTGATGGTTGGATCTTGCGGAATCCTTCTCTACATCATCTGATATCCGCCATAGACTGGATCCTCCCACAATCTTCTGCACACAATCCAGTTCTCCTTGCCGGCGACTTTCTGGTAACTGATCGTGCCTACGCTGGTGACATCGTCATACCGGGCCACGATTCTCAGGGTCTGGTAGGCCTGCTAGAGGTACTGGATCGGTTGGCTAACCACCTAAGTTCGCACATCTTCTGAACGAAGACACAAATCCAAAACTTCAACAAGAACCCCTTTGAGGGGCATCAATGTGAATTTAAACCCAGTTGCAGCCCCCGAGGACTTCGTTTACCTGGACAGGAGACAGTTCTCTGGCGCATGCAGAAGTCACGACATCACCCATAGGATGGGCTTAGCGGCTTCATCCATCCAATAGCTACGCAGAGTCTGGTCCCGGTGAAGGCTCTCCCTAGAGACCAGGTTTTGTATATACTTCTCCTGCATTGTTCCCATCCTCCCGTACGGCTGAGACCTGGACTACTACAGCAGGACCGGCAGCGCCTTGGGACCTTCCACTTGCGCAACCAGAGGCGCATCCTTGGGATCTACTGGCATGACCTGATTTCCAACAGTGAAGTGGTTTTACGTACTCAACTTACAGGCATTGTCTCAACGATTTATCTCCGTCCAATCTCTCTTTTCGGTCACGTTGTTCTCCCGAAGTTCCAGCCCACGAGATACTCTGGCAGGCCGTTGGGACGGGGGATGGAAAACGCTGTGCTCATCCTGGAGGCACCCTCGCAACAACTGGCTAAAACAGATCACCACCTCCCCAACAGAACTGCAGGCCGTCTGGGACACATCCATCAGGCGTGGTCATGGACATGGTTAATCGACAAGACGAGCCCTAGTCACCTAAGCGTTTTATTGATTGATTGATTTCTTACTACAACTCAAAGCTGCAAATATAAGATGGTTCATGAACTGTATGGACACTTTTTATTGACATTTAATAATCAACTTTCAATCTCGGAAAGTCAGCTAAGACAATGCTTATTATTCCCCAACTTGCGAACCATAGCAGTGGTTTTTATTGTGAATCAGTTGCAGAGGGGTTGTAGTTTTCAATGAAGAATTCAATGGGAATTCATAGCTGGCTGCTTGCACCAGAGTCAACAAACCATAGTTGACCAAGACCCTATTCCTCCTCTATATGACAGCCCTGGAAACAGGCTGCACTAGTCACTAGTGTAGTCTGGACACGGGGTAGGGATCTCAGTGGGAAGGCAAACCTGGTACTCAAAAAGCCAGCTGAAATCAGATGTGTCAGGTTGAAAGGTGCAAAAATCGCAGCCTCGCTGTAAACTATGACAAAATGTCATTTTCAGGACTAACGCAGAAGAATCAATCACCATCTTTTATGATTTTCGAGTCCGATCAGGCACAACATACTGACAGAATGCCGCGGCATGATCAGGCACAACATACTGACAGAATGCCGCGGCATGATCAGGCACAACATACTGACAAAATGCTGCGTCATGATAAGGCCCAATATACTGACACAATGCAGCGTCACAATCAGACACAACATACTGACAGAATGCCACGTCACGATCAGGTGCAATTTACTGACCAATACCACGCCTTTCTTCCATGCAGCACTTCCTGGAAACAGGCTGCTTTTAAAGCAGTTTGGCTAATGAGATGTGGATTAACATGATCGTTGTAGTAGTGAGCGACAGGCAGATGAAGCCAAGCATAGTACAACAGCCTTGAGGACCTTAGACCACCTCTTTCAGCACGCTCGAGATGTGAGAATAGCTACTGCAACCTACCACCTAATGTTTTTTTCAGGATGTACAAAAGAGTAAACATACTCATTGTGGGTATTCAACAACAACGACAATGACATCGACGACAACAACACATCTAGAAAACATTTGGTGAGTTGCAACTTCAGTTATTTCCCTGAACACTGCCTGTTATGCGAGAGACAGAAACTCTAAAATTCTTCATGAATGTACGAGGCGTGTTCAAATGAAACCGGACCAAACTGCAACAAGTGAACATACGTATGATGCAAATGATGACGTCACTTCCGGTGTAAACAGTACATACCAACCGCCAAGTTTTCAAAATTTCATTATCCTCTGACTCATAGTTTCCTAAGCAGACTGTTGAAAACATGGAGGGTGTGATACGGAATCCGCCCAGAGTTAATCAGCAAGAGGTGATTTGGTTTCTAACAGTTGAAGGATGTTTGACCAGTTGACAATCATCGCAGAATGCAGGCAGTGTATGGTGACAAAAGTGTGTCGAAGACAACAGTGAAGAATTAGACAAAGATGTTTAAAGAAGTACGTGAGTTGACTAAAATCTTCCGAGACCAGGCGAGGCGCATATTGTTGCATTAATTCATGTCCGTCTTTAAACACCGTTGTCCAAATCTCACAATTTATGTTTGGAGAGTTTTGTCATTTTTTGACCCAGGTAAATTCATGAATTCACTTTCGACAGCATAATTCCTTCGCAGTTCTCCTTGTGGGCAACAAGTGCTCATTATGTGTTGGGTTTTCTTTCTATTAATTTGAAAGCCAACTGTCTTACTAGCTTCGATGAGCTCATTTAGGCATTGCTCAGCCTCTCTAATGTTTTGACTGACGATAACTATGTCATCAGCAAACATTAGGTGGGAGAGTAATGGTCCTGTTCTCATTAAAAAATCTGCTAACAAGACTAACATGAATTGGGTATATCTTGTGTTTATTATTGGAATATGCTGTAAATAATGAAAGTTACAATAGCAGTACAGGGACACAACTCACAAGATGGCGTATGTACATCAGCAAAAAGTCAATGAACTGTTTGAGCTTGTTTCTAATGACACGACTCCTTACATCAGACAAGCAATCTTCTTCTTCTCAACCTTAGGGAAACAAGATAGTGGCTCATTTATTCCTGTCTCCTGCACAGCGAGTGAATTAAGATAGGTACATAGGTGGAGCCACATGCAGCCACCTATTATCTAAAAAACATGTTATCACCCATCGCAAGCGATGGTGGCAGCAACATCTGACTTAATAATGTGATGGCCGCTGTATTTAGATTATAGTGACGGAGAAGCTGCACTGGTCATCAATCTCACGCTCATCCCGAGTTACCTTGGATCAGTGGCAAGACTATTGGTCGAGATGACTGGAGGTAACTCGCGATGCAGGCATTGTGGTCTTATGTCCCGTGAGACCAGGGGTCTCTTGAAACAGCGGGATTTAATAGTCCATCGTTTCCGTTCATCACTGCGAGAGGCGAGTGCCTTAACCTCTTGACTACAGCGACCTAGCTTTTATCTAAGGTAGAGATCACAAACTGTTTTCCTCAACATCCTATTGTGACGGAGGAATGTCCGTTATCCTTTCTTGTATTCCTATATGGCAGTGTATGAGTAGGAGAGTGGTAGAGAATTCGCTTTACAAAGAAAAGGTACCATGGTCCATTCTCGTTATCAACACCCCGCTGCAAATGGGTACAAGGATTTCTGTTAAAGAATGAAAAACAGCAAGGAAGGGAACTGGCCTCACAAAACATGTCCACCAAACCGTATCCTGTGATGCGCTGTTTAAATGGTATGTGACAATGTGGACTAAGGAGGTATAACAGTTTGAGATGGATTATACTCCACTACAGCAGTGGTGACCAAACAGTTTGAGATGGTGGATTATACTCCACTACAGCAGTGGTGACCAAACAGTTTGAGGTGGTGGATTATACTCCACTACAGCAGTGGTGACCAAACAGTTTGAGATGGTGGGTTATACTCCACTACAGCAGTTGTGACCAAACAGTTTGAGATGGTGGATTATACTCCACTACAGCAGTGGTGACCAAACAGTTTGAGATGGTGGGTTACACTCCACTACAGCAGTGGTGACCAAACAGTTTGAGATTGTGGATTATACTCCACTACAGCAGTTGTGACCAAACAGTTTGAGATGGTGGATTATACTCCACTACAGCAGTTGTAACCAAACAGTTTGAGATGGTGGATTATACTCCACTACAGCAGTTGTGACCAAACAGTTTGAGATGGTGGATTATACTCCACTACAGCAGTTGTGACCAAACAGTTTGAGATGGTGGATTATACTCCACTACAGCAGTTGTGACCAAACAGTTTGAGAAGGTGAGTTATACTTCTCTCCAGCAGTGGTGACCAAACCTATGCTCCAGTTTGAGAAGGTGAGTTATACTCCTCTCCAGCAGTGGTGACCAAACCTATGCTCCAGTTTGAGAAGGTGAGTTATACTCCTCTCCAGCAGGATAAAGAGGTTGACAAGTTAAATAACTCATAAGTGATACTGTCCATCCTGAATGTTGATGCTGTCATATTATCGAAGGGTCTGTGCTGTGCAGTAAGAAAGCCAGTTGGGGATTCCCTGCTAGAGTGAGAGGTAGGGTCGGACAATGCATGTGTGATAACAACCTGCAGTATGAAAATGGAGACAACCGAGACAGTGACTTCAACATAGAGGTAGACATCTGAGGCCTTTTTAATAGTGCTGTAAACGTCTCTGATTTTCAATCCTTGCTTTGTACGCAGACATAGATGCCTCACTTTCAGGATCATATGTTAATCTACTGGGGTTTGCAGGAATGAAAGATCTAATATCCTGGTTTCAGTGGCACCCATAGTATGAATAGTGACAATTGATAAAGATGACATTTTGAAGATGATCAATGGCCGCCTCTCCAATGAAGACACTGTAATCGATGAACTTGTAATACATTGCAACATTTCTTCTTGCAACATTTTGAAATCATACGCGGATCCAACAGAGAAGGGTACCTGCAAGGGTGGAGTAGGAGTTTGTACAACCAGTGAGCTACATAAACCATCAGTATCTACACTCTTTGCCATTTGCTGAGAGGAGCTGCTAACCTTTGGGTCTATCCAGAGTGCAATCATGTCAATTCTTAACACAGCAGAACAAAGATGTTGAGAAGAGCCTCACCAAATGAATGAAATGTAAATTGATGAATGGCATATGCTAGTATCACGTATCTGCCTTTGAGACAATGAACATGGGGCATTTTAGTTTGAAACAACGACTTTATCTGGGCCTAAATGGTGAGCAAAGGATATTAACACTGTAACCTGTCAGACAATGTCACAAGTGACAACTCAAGGTAGTTTGACAAAGGACTGACTACCCAATCCTGTAGAAAGTAAAAATCCCAAGAAAACGAAAAGAAGACCTCCACACCCCATGGTAGAAGTGGAGTGACTAGATTTATAATTTTTAAAATGTGACAATTCAAAAGAAAGATTCATGTCAGTAACTGCATCTTAACAATATCACTTTTGTTTTCAAAATGACAACTTTATGAAAGCCAAAATTAACAAAGATAATAAAGACATGGTTTTCTTTTTAACACAAATATCATATCAACAACAAAAATCATTTGTCTGAATATCTTAATTGAAAAATGAGATTTCAGTGTGAAACATAATGTCTATGTCAGGGTCAGGTGAAACATACTGACCAAGATGACACTTCATGTCCATACACCTAGAAACAAGCTGTCTAACATCAGCCTGGTCAAAAAGGTGGGAACTATTACTGTGATCTCCACAGTGGTGATCCTGCAGAGAAGCATTTCAATGTATTACAGTGTGGAAGACCCAAATCCATTTTCTTCAGCACAACCTGGATGTAAGATGACCCACAGATTGCTTGCTAGCAGTGATAATCCATCATGAGTGAAGAAATCTGCATGAGCAGCTTAGAAAACATTAACAAGAGATTTATCATAAAGACATAGTTTGAACTAACAAACACAAAAAACATTTGCATATTAGCAAAACTCTTCAATAAAATATGAATATCTCTAGTAAATGTCAACATTAACTGTAGAATTATCATAAAAACATTGTCTCAAAAGACAAACACACAAATAACCTACTGACTGCATACTAACCAAAATACATTTGTTTGTAAAAAATATGAACTACTGGAAAAGCAAAATTGAGCAACTGATTGATCTTCAAGACACCAAGATCCCTGCTGAAGTGTTGAGTCTGCTCAGGACACTAGTATCTCTGCTGAAGTGCTGAGTCTGCTCAGGACACTAGTATCCCTGCTGAAGTGTTGCGTCTGCTCTGGACACTAGTATCTCTGCTGAAGTGCTGAGTCTGCTCAGGACACTAGTATCTCTGCTGAAGTGCTGAGTCTGCTCTGGACACTAGTATCTCTGTTGAAGTGCTGAGTCTGCTCTGGACACTAGTATCTCTGCTGAAGTGCTGAGTCTGCTCTGGATACTAATATCTCTGCTGAAGTGCTGAGTCTGCTCTGGACACTAGTATCTCTGCTGAAGTGCTGAGTCTACTCTGGACACTAGTATCTCTGCTGAAGTGCTGAGTCTGCTCAGGACACTAGTATCTCTGCTGAAGTGCTGAGTCTGCTCTGGACACTAGTATCTCTGCTGAAGTGCTGAGTCTACTATGGACCCTAGTATCTCTGCTGAAGTGCTGAGTCTGCTCAGGACACTAGTATCTCTGCTGAAGTGCTGAGTCTGCTCAGGACACTAGTATCTCTGCTGAAGTGCTGAGTCTGCTCTGGACACTAGTATCTCTGCTGAAGTGCTGAGTCTACTCTGGACACTAGTATCTCTGCTGAAGTGCTGAGTCTGCTCAGGACACTAGTATCTCTGCTGAAGTGCTGAGTCTGCTCTGGACACTAGTATCTTTGCTGAAGTGCTGAGTCTGCTCAGGACACTAGTATCTCTGCTGAAGTGCTGAGTCTGCTCAGGACACTAGTATCTCTGCTGAAGTGCTGAGTCTGCTCAGGACACTAGTATCTCTGCTGAAGTGCTGAACCTGTTCAGAAGCTTAGCATTGCAATACAGTGAATGACTGAGGTTCACCTTCTTCAGTAAACCTCTGGTTCTAAGGTGAGCCATCCATTCCAACAGAGATCATTTGTAAAGAGTGAACAATTCAGCATGAGTAACTTACAAAAGCAGATACACTGCTTCACTACAATGAGCTGATGTATCAGATCCTGATCCCATTGACGACTTGTGTTTAAAAAGTCACCTTTTTGTCAATTCCAATTTGTTTTGAACTAAGAGATGTTGTTTATCACAGATGTGCCACCATTTTGGTATGCAATTAACATAGATCTAGCCAGTTCTTTGTTAAAACATGTCGAAATATAAGATGATCCTTTTGAAAAATAATTGGAATCTTCAACAACACATGCATTCAGTAAAATATGAACATAATTAAACATATAAGATTAAACTTTAGGAATATCTTTCCATATGGACTATCTATCTTCAATAAGAAGCAATTGTATTTTTCAGCTTTGGATCAATTACAGAATAATTAAGCCTAGTAAAATAAAATTGTAAACTTCATTGTCATTGTAAATGTCAATGTAATCTCTGTTACACAAATCTGCATACCCACATTAATGATTTCTTTATGCCATTCTATTTGTCATTCAATTATTAATATTTAGTACATAATATGTGAAACATTACTGAAGACAAACTGATCTCAAGTGAGTGATATTGTGTTGGTAGTTTAATGGCAGGAAACAAAATTCTGTAGTGCATTATTTAACCAATGACAGCAGACAAATAAACAAATAATCCTGGATTAAGAAATGTTATCTTTTGATAAAGCAAGAATGTAAGAAGGAATTAAGATTAAATGATTACAGCTGACGAGAGACCGAAAGAGCAGCCCAGAACCGTACATGCTGGTGGGATATTGTCAGTGGCCTATGCACCGAGAGGCGTGGCGGGAAGTGATTGACTGAGTGTCTGAACCTCACAATTTAGTTAAGAGATTTATTTTCAAAAAGACTATTTTCTCCCCATACACTAACAAATAAACACAAATAGCTACTTATTAACAAAAACAAAATTGTTTTTTAGACATGTATAACTTTTATGAAAAATTCAAATTTAACAAAGAATGTATCTTTAGATACAGTTTTTTCACATACACTGACAAACAAACATAAATATCTGCATATTGGTCATCAAGTGTAAAGCCAAGTTCTGTTCTGTTTCTAAGACTCTACTTCACTGCATTCAAGGCATACCCATAGGTGCACAGTCTCTCTCAGTAAATGTAGAAGAGTGTAGATACTGATGGTTCCTGCAGCTCATTGGTTGTACACACTTTTGCACCATCCTCTCCTGTGCCTCAGTCCACTCAAACCTTGTTTAATTTCAAAGATTTGCAGTGTGTGAATTGCTGATTCATCTATTGCAGGGTCATCATTTGTCAGGCAGTCACTGAATAACTTCAAAATGTCCCTCCTATCCATATCTACTGTACCCAAAGTTGGTGCCTGTAAAGACATGATCCCTGAACCCCAGAATGACCAAGGTAATAGATCCATGCCAGCCACTGCATGCTAGATGCCTCTACAGCTGCTGAGTGACAAAGACAATCAATTTCTTTCACAATAATCCGTTCTTTGAACATTTCTGTACTTCAGATGCATATTAGGAAAACAAAATTGGTTTAAAAAAGTTAACATTTTCTGGGAAAAAGTTAAATTTAAGAACAAATTTTACTGTAAAGACATTTTCTTGCAATGACAAACAAAAATTTAACAGTATAATTTTTTTAAAATCATAAATAATAAATGTATCATTTTGTGACCTAAATAAAATTTGCCAAGAGATATTGTTTGCATATAGGCACATTAACAAATATGTGCACAATCATCTGTATATTCACAATACCAACTGAAATAAAAATATTATACTCTCAAAAAAGCCAAACTGAGCAAGGGATTCATCATAAAAATACTGTTTCCTACCACAAAAACCAAAGTAAACATAACAACCAGCAGAGCTTGATGTCCGATCATAGTCATCTCAGTATAGTGGCATTTGCCAGATAAGTCATTTCTATATCAAAATTCAATTTTGTTATTTATGTTACTTAGTTATTTCATTTGTGTTGTCCTTTGTCTCTGAAAAAAAGAGCTCTTGGTAATAAGGAAGATTGTGATTTTATTTGTGCTCCCACCAAATTGACTCATACTTGTTTATGTTAGTATCAACATTAAAACATACACTAACATCTACAAATTATCAAAACACTAATGTTTTATGTATATTTTATGTTACATAGTATTATGTTGTATAATTTTTTTTAAAATAAGTTTTCATATTAAATCTCTAAGTTAAATTTGGCTTTCCAGAAAATTCTACATTGCATATGAAAGTGCTTTTATTTATGTGAAGTTGTATAAATATGGAGTGCTTCACGGATTTACATTATTACTTTTAATAACTTTAAAAAAATATTAAATTATGAAATTAAACTACACAAAATATTCAATAAATATTTCATTTATAATGTTCTTTGAAGGGAACATTTAACAAGACAATTTCTTACACAAACAAACAAACATATTTCATTTATAATGTTCTTTGAAGGGAACATTTAACAAGACAATTTCTTACATAAACAAACAAACATAGATGTACAAAAAGGAACTGGATATTAACAATAACATCATTATATACATTTTTCATTTTTACAGTAAAGGTAAATTTAACAAGAGATTAATTATTTGGACAACAAATGGTTGCCAAGCGGTTATATACAGGGACACCTGGCGGTCGACTAACAGATTTGTTTGTGTCTGAAGAGGTGGGGGGGGGGGGGGGGTGTGTGTGTGGTTCTATCAGCTAAATGATTTATAGGTGTTTGTGAACCAAATATATGGACAAACATCATCATAGATTTTGTTGTTTTTCAAAATATGGGCAAACATTTGTTGTTTTCACTCATTGCCTAATGAAACAGAGCATGGACAACTAGGTAGAATACTGGCCTCAAGACCAGGGAACATAAGTTCAACATCCTTACAAGGCCTAGGTATGGACTAACATCTTACACAATGTGTATCTACAGTTGATTCATGTGGACTGTATTCCTCAGCCCTGTAAGTCACAGACCCTGGCAATGGGAATAAATTCCAAAATGATTTGTGTATTTTGAAACAAGTTGTTTTCCTTTATTGTTCACCAATTTCTTGAATGAAGTACCTCAAGGTTAGACATGATGTTAATTATTTATTTTATTAATGTGAAAATGGTTGTGTAATGATGATGATGTTATGAATCCAGGGACACACTGGCTCCCGTCCTTCAACCCAATGCCATGTAATGGTGTATGCATGTGTTTGGTAATTGTTTAGCTCCAGACATTTTTCCATTATTTGCCCTTGGAGATGGCGACCAACAACTTTGCTTAGGAGTGTACACCCTGGATTATGTTGAGTGCATGATTCGATTCAGGTAAATGGGTCAAGTAGAAAACTAGAAATGTTTGCAAAGCTTTACTCTTTGCATGATGTATGCAAGCTGACTGTGCAATAAGTTAATTGTTTGAAACCACATATAAATAAATTTTTTGCTTATATAAACATTTAAACAAATGCATTTTAGCAAAAACCTTTTTATACGAGCTTTATAGTTTGGTGAAAATCCTAATTTATCCGACATTATTCATTAACTTTCCGCTCATTACTGGCTACCTATAGACATATTTTGGAAACTGATCTCTCATTACTGGCTACCTATAGATATTTATATGTTTGAAACTGATCTCTCATTACTGGCTACTTATTGGCATTTATATATAGGAAACTGATCTCTCATTACTGGCTACATAAAGACATATTTTGGAAACTGATCTCTCATTACTGGCTACATATAGACATATTTTGGAAACTGATCTCTCATTACTGGCTACCTATTGGCATTTATATATTGGAAACTGATCTCTCATTACTGGCTACATATAGACATATTTTGGAAACTGATCTCTCATTACTGGCTACATATAGACATATTTTGGAAACTGATCTCTCATTACTGGCTACATATAGACATATTTTGGAAACTGATCTCTCATTACTGGCTACATATAGACATATTTTGGAAACTGATCTCTCATTACTGGCTACATATAGACATATTTTGGAAACTGATCTCTCATTACTGGCTACATATAGACATATTTTGGAAACTGATCTCTCATTACTGGCTACATATAGACATATTTTGGAAACTGATCTCTCATTACTGGCTACATATAGACATATTTTGGAAACTGATCTCTCATTACTGGCTACTTAATGGCATTTATATGTTGGAAACTGATCTAAAGCTATGAATAACACTATAAGCATTCAGGACAACCCACACACAAAATCAGCAAATGCAATTATTGGACATTTGAAAAATGGTGTAATAAGTGAATGAATGTAATGTAGGTTCTTGATGCCTGATGAGTTCTTTAACCATTGTTTCTTGTACTTGTCTTCCGCTATAAAACACCACCCACCCGTGTTTGTTTTTAAAGACAGCTAGCAAAGTTGTGCATGGGACTTGCAACCTTATCATATAAACCTAATTGTCACAGTAACCACCAATAAAAGAACATACAAAGTGCCCAAGCTTTCTGTAAGGAAAGGGATCATCATCCACATCTGCATCCATGTCATGCAAGGATTGAAATAAAGCAGAAGTAACAACGAATATCAAAGGGCAACTATACAGAGTTTTCTACTGGATAATCCACGGATGATTTTTTAATGTGTGCATGGATTTTCTATATTGACAATCAAAATATTCAGGTGGAATATTAAAGGGTGAAAATATATAACATTTAAAAAATAAATATCAAGTTTATACTATCTTGAATAGATTTTTGTGTTGGACTCAATCAATCATTCAAAACTTGTCAGCTACCTGTGGGGCACAGGTCTTCAACAAACACACATTAAGGACTCTTATCTGAGGCCATTCACTTCAGCTTTGTCAATGTATTTTCTATTTTCTTTGTGTTTGTCTTGATGTTTCTTCTCCATGTGTGTTTTGTCTGCCTCTACTTCTCTTGTCATAAGGGTTACAGAACAGAGACTGTCTTATAATGACAACACCCAGTTTCATTGATGTGTGTCCTATTCAATGTCAACTCTATGTCATGTTCTACTGATACCTGTTTGCTTCTTTCCAATAGTTCCACATTATTGATCTTATCAGACCATTTCAAATCTTTCTATTCTGCGCAGGCAACCATTTATCAAAGTTTGTACCTTTTCAGTTGTTGTTTATGCTGTTCTCCATTTCTCAGAGCCCTACAATAGAGTAGACTTTACATTTAGTTGAAAATTTGTATTTTTATGTTGGACTTCTTAAGTTTTCCTATGTAATGAATGCTTCTATCATCTTTTGTATTTTAATTTTGTTATATTTATCTATACCCCCTACTTTGTCTTTATTGCTACCAAGATATAGGAATGATCCCAACACAATAATTGTCCTTAGTTGCATTTATTCACATAATCTGTGTTTTATTCTCTGTGTATTCTCGCTCCAATTTTTGTAAACTCTCATCAAGTATACTTATTTTATCTTGTGTCTTATTGCTGTTATGGCACAGAAGAGCCAAGTTATCTGCAAATTCCAGATAAAGTTGTGTTGTCAAATTCTACTGAATCCCATTTTTGTTGGTGACGATTTTGTTTTCATAATACAGTCTAACACCAAGAGACAGCCATGTCACCCACTAGCTCTTATCTCAAAGGACTCTAGTATTTCTGGTTTTGATCTAATCTGTCTTCTTCATATTTCTTTCCTTTATCTTTGCTATAGTTTCTGTTGTTTTTGATGCCTTGTCAATCAATCAATCAATCAATCAATCAATCAAAGCTCATAGCTCCTTTTGGTGCACAGGCCATTGATAACATCTCACCAACATACACGGTCGTGGTCTGCTCTTTCTGCCTCTCTCCAGGTGTTATTTATGCCTTTGTGCTGATAACTCTATTTTCCCCAGAACTTCACAATTTTTGTTCTACATTTATATTGCCAGTGCTCTTCTGTATACTCTATTTCTTCTAGCTGTAACACATGATATCTATTTGATATCGTGACACAATTGATTTTATATGTTCTTGTTCCAGAGGAATCACACAACTGAAATGTTGTTTGTGGTTATATGTAGTTGTGTACCTTTTAAGTTTCATCTTTATTTAGGACACAATACTGTAATCATCAACAAAGTTTTGTCTTTGTATAATTGTCAAGTTCTTCATATTTGAACATATTTTTTTGTTCTGACACACAAAATTGAAATAAGTATCACAGTGGGAAGGCAAACCTGGTACCCAAAGAAGTAAGAAAAAACCGGATGTGTTTGGTCGAAAGGCGCAGATATCACAGCCTCGCTATAAACTACGACACAATGTCCTTTCCAAGACAGACACTAAATAAAAAGATGTAATAATTTGCTTGTTTTTAAACTTTTTGGTTGTTAGAAACTCAAAACCTTGACCAAAAAAAATAGTTTTTTTTTGTTGGGGGTACACACTCAAACCTTGAACAGCAATTTATTTAGTTCTTGTTCTGCAACAAACACAAAATCTGGGTAGAAATCATTTTAGTTTCATATTAATTTCTTCATTGGTGCAAGCTGGGGGCATAAAATGTTTTTTTAACTTTTTTTTTAATAGACTTTCAAAACCTGGGCAGAAATTCAGTTTTCAATCTATTTTTGTGTGTTGTTTTTGTTACAAAATCAAAGCCCAGACATAATTTTGTTTCTGTTACAAACACAAAGCCTGGGCTATATTAATTGATAGTCTTAAATATTCAGATACAAACATTGCCTGAGGTGAAGTAAATTGTCATAAACTGTTTTTGTTCTGCACTCAAATTTACATAATTGTATTTATCAAAATTAAAATAGATTGGTTCTTTTTAAATGGGTTTTTTTTTCCGAAACCCTAAATCTGGTCAGAAACTGTCTATTTTATCCTTTTTGTTAGAAATTCTAAACCTGGTCATAAATAACCAGCCATCTTACACTTCCTGATCTACAAAGAGAGTGTACGGGCTGGTCCACACGGTTAGGCGGTTCTGCATGTTCCGAATGAGGTCAACAGCCTGGACAGCCTCAATGGCGCTGAAGAATGCGACTAGGAAAGAAAAGCAGCAACCAATAATGGCCATGTAAAAAGCGTAACCAAGAGTAGCAACATCACGTGGCAGCAGTGGACTGGTAACACCAAAGAAGCTCTTGCCATGTGTGCCAAAAACTGCCACTGCGTAAATGCCGGCAGCCACTGAAAAAGAAAAACAAGAATGATCGTTTTAGTTTATTTTTGTTAAAGGTAAGGCACATTGTGCTGCCTTTTTTCTTCTTCCTCGTTCGTCTTCAGACCTCAACTTTTAAAAGGACTAATGAAGGCAGCAGTCGACTCAAGGCTCCATACACTTCCGTACAGCTTCTCGTGGAAGGACACTGGCTATTGCCAAATGCTAATTCATTTGTCGGTATACAGTGGACGGGACTGCAAAATATGTTCTGCCTTCATGGGGGCTGTGCCGCAGGCACAAAGGTCTGTAGTGCCAATCTTGAACTGAAGTTGCTGCAGCGTCTCCCAGTGACAAATGCTGCTGAGTATACTTTGCTTTTTAGTTTTATAGTGATGCCTCCTCCCCTGTTTCCAATGGCATCTTTGGCTGAGCCATCCGTATAGACGTCTGTCCAGGCTATGGGTGGAAATTTTTGGTTGATGTAATTTGTAACTATGTGTTTTTTCTGTTCCTCTGTTTTTGACTTTTTGTCTTCAACGTTGGGGATATTGCAAATAGGATCAGTGAAAGGTCTTCCTTTCCAGGGACAGCGGATGGAGCATGCCGGTATTGGTTTTATTTTTTCGTTTAAAAGTGCAGCATTGTTTTTAAATCTCTTCTTTTGTCTGGACTGTAAAACTTTTTCCTTTTTAGCCTGCCGCTTCCCAGCCCATTTAGTCTATGGTGCATCGGATGGTCCATGATGCTTTTGAATTTTCCTGCTTGCTGTAGGATTCTGCAGTCTTGGCTGTAGCCCAGTCATAGCTTCCAGGTCTTCTATTTGGGTGGACTTCAGAGCTCCTGTTATTATGCAGGCTGCTTGGTTCTGGGTGTGCCCTATTTTAGTCAAAGTTTGATTTAGATGCCATGGACCAAGCTGCAATGCCATATTCTAAAACTGGTCTCAATCTGTCTGTGTATAATTTCTTTAGTGTGTTTCTGTCAGCACCCCAAGAAGTACCAGCAAGTTTCTTCATGATGGACATGCGTATCCTCGCCCTCAGCTGGGTCTTTAAACATTGCGTTTTCCAGGTCAGACGTCGATCTAAGGAAACTCATAAGAAGGTTGGAGCCTCATCTAGCCGTATCTCTTTTCCATTAAGTTCGAGTTTTACTTGCTGCCGTATGTTTGACAGAGAGAAGATGGTTCATTTATTTTTAGTAACCAAGTCTTGGACCATCTTTCGAGGACAGCCACAGAGCCTTGCATTCGTGTGCTGGCTGTAGTGATGTGTTTTTCAGCAGTCCCCATGGCCAGGTCATCAGCTAAGAGTGCTGCCTTTTAACAATAAACAACTTGTTCAGTGTGGAGTAGTCTTCTTGGTTTGAAAGAAAGCTCTAGAAACAAATGACCAAATATACATACAGCTTTGTAAGTGCAAATACTTCATTTCCTGGGGTTTGGAAGAAAAGGCAGAACAGAAGTTGGACTGCGACATTTTTGCGCCTTTTGACATGTAGATCTGCTTTAGGCAAGTTTCTTTAATTTGGGTATATCTCCCCAAGCATTTTGCTGTGGCCAGACTACCTGCAAGTCAGGAGATGGTTAGAAGTCAAAAGGTTTTTCTTCTCCTGGATGAGTTATTACCTATGGCTTTAGAGTTTCATCCTTCCATAGAAGGTTGGTTTTAGAGCGCAGAGAACCGTACCTCACCCCTACCCATTTGTAGAAGGAGACCTGTTGTATGAAAGAAGACCAGAGGTTTGGTTGTGAAAGAAGACCAGAAGTTTGGTTGTGTAAGAAGACCAGATGTTTAGTTACGTAAGAAGACCAGAAGTTTGGTTGTGTAAGAAGACCAGATGTTTGGTTACGTAAGAAGACCAGAACTTTGGTTACGTAAGAAGACCAGAACTTTGGTTACGTAAGAAGACCAGAACTTTGGTTACGTAAGAAGACCAGAAGTTTGGTTGTGTAAGAAGACCAGAACTTTGGTTACGTAAGAAGACCAGAACTTTGGTTACGTAAGAAGACCAGAAGTTTGGTTGTGTAAGAAGACCAGAACTTTGGTTACGTAAGAAGACCAGAACTTTGGTTACGTAAGAAGACCAGAAGTTTGGTTGTGTAAGAAGACCAGATGTTTGGTTACGTAAGAAGACCAGAAGTTTGGTTGTGTAAGAAGACCAGATGTTTGGTTACGTAAGAAGACCAGAAGTTTGGTTGTGTAAGAAGACCAGAACTTTGGTTACGTAAGAAGACCAGATGTTTGGTTGTGTAAGAAGACCAGATGTTTGGTTACGTAAGAAGACCAGAAGTTTGGTTGTGTAAGAAGACCAGAACTTTGGTTACGTAAGAAGACCAGAACTTTGGTTACGTAAGAAGACCAGAAGTTTGGTTGTGTAAGAAGACCAGATGTTTGGTTACGTAAGAAGACCAGAAGTTTGGTTGTGTAAGAAGACCAGATGTTTGGTTACGTAAGAAGACCAGAAGTTTGGTTGTGTAAGAAGACCAGAACTTTGGTTGTGTAAGAAGACCAGAAGTTTGGTTACGTAAGAAGACCAGAAGTTTGGTTGTGTAAGAAGACCAGAAGTATGGTTGTGTAAGAAGACCAGAAGTTTGGTTACGTAAGAAGACCAGAGGTTTGGTTCATAAGAAGCCCAGAAGCGACTTGTTCTTGTTTATGTTCCAGTGTGGTATCTGAAGTATGTTTTTTTAAACATGTTAAGATTAAGGTTACGGTTAAAGTTGGGTTAGGATTAAGGATTAACAAAGGAAAGATCTTGTTTACACACAATGGGCCATATTGGGTTAATGGTGATAGACCAATTTTTTTCACATCAGCATCACGCCAGCTGCCTTTACTTAGCAGACTTATCCTGGTACCCAATGTTTTAGGCTCCAGAGCCATCTGCGATAAAAAAAAATATCCCACACCAATCACTGTTGTAACCACTGCACTACTGTAGCTTCCCAGAATTAGGGTTAACTTCTAGTATCCGAGGCACCTCCTCAGAAACCATTTCCAGCATATCTTTTTCCAGGGCTCCCCCTGAGAAACCAGACAACCATTGCCCCTTTAACAGTTTTTTTATACAAAGTTTCAGATAGTCTACTGAATTTTTGTCCAATAAAATAAACACTAGACATTTGCATCATTATTTTCTGTGTACCTCGTGTGAGACTATGTGTCCATTGCTTTTAATCGGATCTGTTCCAATGAAATAATTGTCAGCTGCTTTTGGTCACTGATTTTTGTCCAGAGAAATAGCGTCAGAAACAAATGATTGCAAACGAAGATGTTCAGCCAATCAAGCATTGGCACTTATTCCTTCATGATGATTTATCGAATGGTGATAGTTAGTATTACCAAAATTATAGCAGAAGATAACACACAAATGAAGTAAATTTGTTTAAAAATAGCCAATTTCACTATTTGGGCATAACACATATAATAAATCATGCATCTCTAAAACTGTATTTTCCTCTTTTGATTTATTGTAAGTTATTATTAAAGAAACCACTCAAGTTTATGCTCGTTTTATACAAAATCCTTTTCTTGTAAAGTATGCAAGGTCTCATGGGTTGGAGAATTGACATGTCCTTGTAAAGTACACAAGGTCTCATGGGTTGGGGAATTGAAGAAAAAAACAAAAGAAATATTTATAAGAGATCGCTGATTTACCCATAACAAAAAAAAAAATTACAAGATGATTAAAAACTTTTAAAGCAGTTTCATTGCAGACAATTTTGTTGGGGATGCAGCATTTGAGACTACATTATACTTGGCCTCAGCGTTTTTATGAGGTGGGGTAGCCAGTTCCCTTCCTCGCTGGCTTTTCTCCCTTAACAGTGTCAGGTACTAATTACAACTGGGTTGACTTGAGCATGCCAACAACAGGGATTGAACCAGCTACTTTTGCAATGAGAGCAAGTGCTCTGCCCCTCTGCTACTGAGACACTCGGCAAAGCCTTACACTTGTGAGAATTGCAAAAAGCTAAACAAATTAAGACAAACCTTACAGGTCAGATGATGGTAACTTACAGCTGAAGCTTTCCTTGAACCCGAGTAATCTAGCAATGAGAATAATCAGGTTTCATTTTTACAGCTTGGAAAACTAGAGAGTGCCATGACTGGGTGAGAGAAAGTCACATATGAAAAAAGAAAAACATGACGTGACTTACATGCGAGGAGAATTTTTAACACACGGATTTGAAGCTTCCATTGAACTCAAACAACTTAATATTGTGAATAATCAGGTACCCATTTTTACATTTGGGAAAACTGGAGCTAGCTACGACTAGGTTACCAACGAGATTGGTTCATTGACTTGTGTTGTTGCCCTAAGTGAATCAGAGGGTTACCACTACAGCTAGCCCCAATACAGCTAGCATATATATATATCCTAGCATTTACAGCTTCATTGCAATGACTTTTACATGAGGTTGCTAGCACTATGCACAGCCCTCCTTATTGACCTTTTATGACATGGTTACAGTGGTCCTATAGCGAAGTGGTTAGTGACATGGCTCACAATCCAAACATGTACATGTTCGGATTCCACAACAGAGTATCCTCATTTCAAATGAACCCATTAAAAATGTGTGGTAAAATTGGATGTGCTAGGCTGTAAGGCAAAAAAAAACACAATACAACTCATTCTACCTTACGCAACTAGGTGAACTAGAAAACAAAAGAAAGCGAAACGCCCCCTGGTAAGTGTTGATCGACTGACCAAAACTATGATGTGCTTCTTTGTAAGTAGCTCCGGCAGGGAAGGCTTGATAGCCCAGGCCAGGAAGACAAATAGAGAAAACTTTGACTGCAGACAACTGCAGCCTTGCAGGTAGCCTCTGGACAGCCAAAGGCCATAGAAACAGTCCCAAATAAATGCATGCTGAAGACAGATGCACTAGGCCCCTGGATTAGGAACACAGTGCAATGCAACTCTCTTCATAAAGACAGCCACAGACATGACTTTACTGAAGCCATTGCTGTTGCTGTCTGATGGCGCATGAGGAAGATGAATAAATAAACCACTCTGGTGTCATAATTGAGAGACAAGCACTAAATATAAAGAAAATAAAACATGACAATTGATCATGGAAACTTACATGTGAGAATGTTTAACACAGTCAAAAATCTGAAGCTTCCCTTGTACTCAAAGAATCTAATCATGAACAGCAAGTACGTAACTGCTGAAACGAGCATGCCTAGACAATGGAGTAGGTATAGTGTCTGTACGGATCTGAACCAGGCTGTGGATCAAAATAAATACTGTTAGTGATATGGTTGAGCCGAATAACTAGCAAGGACATACATACCTGACAGGTCTCAAGGTAAGACGTGGGCGTCGGGTGCTGGAGGCCGAGGGTTCAAATCGCTGTAGAGATTGGGATTTTTTTCATGTGGGCTTTCTGGTATTTCCCTTGATCTCTATGTTGTAGAGGTCAGATGCCCATGTGCAGTGTCATGCATGTTAAAAATCCCTCGGCAGTTGGAAATTGAAAAGAGTAGGCTGCCCGGGCAACATTTAAAAAAATTATGTTAATAATCTACCTAGTCTATTACGGGATCCTCGCCTGTGCTACGGAGTTCGTGCATTGTGCTGAAATTTTCCAAAATAATGGAGAAGAACAGAGCACTTATGGGTTAAACCATGCGCAATGACGATTCTTCGACTAAATTAAACTATACCTAAAGATTTCACCAGATGGTGGAGGTGGAACAGGGAAAGACATCAAAATAGCAATAAAGAAAGCCAGTATAATATATATGCCAGCTTAAACAAGTCCTGGCAGTACAGTACAAACACAAAGTTAAGAATATACAAGAGTTGTGTTGTTTCTGTACAGTGTTGAAAAGTAACAGAAAAAGAAATGTCTAAATTGTCAGATTTCTACACAACTTGTCTAGGAAAAAATTAATGGAATTTTATGGTCGAATACCAACACCAAACAAAAACTGCTTGCCCAGTACAACCAATAAAATATATAAGTAAGTAGTCCCTTTTCATTCATGTTTGACTATAGGTTAATATTCCTTTACCTTGTGCTGTTTTATTTTTACTTTCCTGTGTTGCATGAGCTTATTTTTGCCCAGCCGGAGATGACTCTTCACGTTGCTTCTCCATTTGAATCGGTCTGCAGCTATGTCTTCCAAAAATATCAGATTTATATCCAGTGTCTTCATGTCCCACTCACATGCGTCTTTGAATCTCAGCTGTGGTTGGCCAGATGTTCTTTTACCTCACGCTAGCTGCCCATGAGGAATATCTTTGGGGATGTGACCGTCTTTGATGCGAGGAACATATCGCAGTCTTCGCTGCCAAAGGAAGGTGTACATACTTGGAAGTTCGGTGCAAGAATGCACCTCTGCATTTGTCACCCTGTCTCTCCATGAGACGCCAAGTATGGATCTTCGGCGCCACAGGTGAAAGGTGTTGAGCCTTTGCTCTTGTTTGGCATAAGTTGTCCACATTTCGCTACCATATAGGAGCATACTGACAACACAGGCATTGTAGACCATGGCCTTGGCTGTATGCTTGAGATTTTCCCAGACATGCATTGTGAGACGGGAAAATATGAAAGCAGCTTTGCCAATGTGATTGCCTATTTTATGAACTAGGGAGAGCTTATCATTGACAAGAGGGACTCCAGGTAAGCGAACTGATCCACAGTTGCGAGTTCGTAGTTGTTGATAGTAATGGTTGGGGTGGCATCTACGTCTTGTCCCAGCACATTTGTTTTATTCATGCTTATTGTGAGGCTAACATCTTTGCACGCCTGGGAGAAGCGATCTATCAATCTCTGGAGTTCCTGCTGACTGTAAGTAACAATTGCAGCATCATCAGCAAATAACAAGTCTGTGATAGTAACATCCCCGATCTTGGTTTTAGCTATGAGTCTCGCAAGATTAAACAGATGGCCATCTGATCTAGTGTGAAGGCAAATCCCTTCTGTTGTATTACCAATATACGTGCTTTAGTAGCAGCACAAAGAAGATTCTGAAGAGTGTATGTGTCAGAACGCAGCCTTGTTTAAGACCACAGTGAATACTGCATGGTTGTGATGTATTACCGTTGATATGGACTTCCTTTCATATCCTCATGAAATGACACTTTTAGCAGTTTGTTAGGGCAGTCTATTTTTTAGGGGATTCTGAAGAGTCCAGCCCTGCTAACTAAATCTAATGCTTTTTGTCAGGTTGATGAAAGCGACATAAAAAGGCTTGTTCTGTCCCGCATGACTTTTCTTGTAGCTGTCGTATTGAGAAGATCATGTTAATCGTTGATCTTCCAGATTAGAATCCACATTGTGACTCTGGGTACACATGCTCAGCCAGTTTGTGTAGCCGTAGTAAGATCACTCTGGCAAAGACTTTACTTACAACACTGAGCAGTGAGATATCTCTGTAATTATTGCAGCCGCTTTTAATCCCCTTTATTTTTGTATAGTGCGACCATCTCTGAATCCCTCATATCTTGAGGTATGATGGCCCCTTTCCATTGGCCAGGCTGCTGTAACACTGCCTGTTTCTGGTGTACGGCATGGTCATGAAGTGGGATCTTAGTCAGTATGTTACACTTGACTTGCCATTCATCTTTTTACTAAGCATCATCCACAACAAAAAGTATTTAGAGCTACTGTTTCCGTCTCAGCAGGTCGTAAGGGGCTTTACATAGGGTTGACAACCTTACCATTTAAAAAACCACAGACTATTCAAATAGCACTCACTGCACTGTAATAGCTGGATTCTGGCTTCCTTAACTGGTTGCGCACCAGAAGTGCCAGAATAGTTCCTTACTCATGGCTGCAAGTTGCTGTGAGCGCCAATGTTTGTTTCATAGTAAAACGAGTTAAACATTTAGTCTCCCTTTCCGTTTCGGTACGAGATTTTAATTTTCAGACAGGAAGTTAATTCATGAACCCCATGTTATTGGCTGAAGGTAAAAAAATTGCATTTGTGTCATATTTATCTCATTTTTAAGCTAGTTACCAAACTGTAAAAAATTGTTTACCATGGCAACAAGTGATAAGGTCCCAAAAAGCACTTGAACGTCGTCTAACTGCTAAACAGGCTAGAAACTTGTTTCAACAGATGGATGAAATGTTTAGTGAAGACGAGGAAAGTGAAAATGATGTTGAAAATAAGTCTAGTAGTGATTTTGATGAATGCAAAAACAATAGTACTGACACCGCAAGTAGTGATAGTGAAGATGATGCACATCCTAGACCATCAAAAGTCCCTAAAAATGCTAGATTTACAAATGGTGCAGTTAATAATGGAGCTCAAGAAAGAGAATAGTGGCACCAAGTAACTGAAGATGAAACAACAGGCAGTACTCCCTTTGTTCCAACTCATGTACCAGGTCTACATGCAACACTAGATGCATCTTCCTCAGAACTAGATTGTTGACTTGCCTTGATAACATCAGCAGATGTGATTCATTGGTGTCAAAAATCAATGAATATGCAGAATTCAAGAAATCCAAACAAGTTTCTTTACAAAAGTCTACATTGCAAGTTGGAAACATATAACTGAATATGAGCTGTTAACATTTTTGGCAGTGATTACTGCAATGGATTTAGATAAAAACCATAGGTGAAGGATTATTGGGTACACAAACCGCACAATTACACCCTTTGGTACAGTCAGACCTCTACACCTCACGGTAGAAGAGGAGCGACTAAGTAAGTAAGGTACAGTCAGATGTTTTCCAGATTGAGATTTGAAATCATTTACCCCACTATGATGCATAGGGGACGGCGTGGGCAAGTGGTTAAGTGACACAGTTCACATCCCGAAGGTGCTGGGTTTGCTCCCCATCACAGCACCAGCCGTTACCCCGGTGAAACAAACCCTTAAAAAATGCAGGACAAAGCAGACCCTTACATAAAATTAATGCTGAAGTTGGATGCACTGGGCAGACAGGTGCAAAATTAAAACATAGTACAGTGCACACCGCCTTTGGAAATAGAGAAATAAGGCGAACGCAAAAGGAAAACAAAAAAAACTATGATGCATGTTGAAGATGCAGAATCTGTAGGGAAGGACAAAATAGAGTCATTCTTGAATTCACCTATAGCAAAGTTCCAGGATGTATTTTATCCATTTCAGGATCTAGCCATTGATGAAATGGTAATAAGCTATAGTAGACGGTGGAAGCACAAGCAGTACAATGTCTCCAAGCCAAGCAAGTATCATATCAAGACCTTTGACCTGTGTGATTCTACTACAGAGTATGTCTACTATGAATGACAGACTTCGGACAAAACACGTCATATGCCCTTGCCAATGACTGTACAAGTCAGGCAGTGAAGGTGTTTGATTACCTGCTGCAAGGAATTGGAAAAGGCCACCATGTATTTGTAGATAGGTACTACACTGTAGACACCACGATTACATATCTGTTGAGTAGGCGAAATAATTATACTGGCACACTCAACATCAACAGGAAAAATTTTCCGCCTCAACTGAAGACCATTTCTCTACAGTACCAAGAAGCTAGGTGGTACAGAAATAATGGTGGGTCCCAGATATGTGTTGCTTAGCGAGATTAAAAAAGAAAAAAAAAGACATGTATTATTGTATACACCAACACTACAGTTCAGATGGAGCAGGTTACAACTTGAAGAGGCAACAGAGTTGAAAAACCAAAAGTAGTGCAGCGATACAACCTGTGTATGAATGGGTGTGACCATAGCAGCTTCCAAAGAAAAACAAGAAAATGGTTGAAAAAAATATTTTATTAAACTATTTAGGTTGCACAGGTAAATGCTCATATATTATACACACTCTGTAATGCTGGTGAGAAGCCTATGCTGTTGAAAGTCTTCAAAGATATTTTGATCTATCAGCTGAATCAGAAGGCTGCATCCATCATCCCGAAGTAATAATCACGAACAGCAATAAAGTGGGGCAAAAATTCACAGAAGGAAACAAAATTAAAAGATATAAGAGTACTAAGCATCTTGTAGATCACTCAGACAAAGACAAGAACTGTATAGTGTGCTCAACTTCTGCAAAGAGAGCCAGAACAAATGTGTATTTCACTGGTTGCCCAGAAAAGCCACATCTGCATCCAAAGAACTGTTTTAGAGTGTACCATACACATGATCCTGAAGGTGGTGCTCACTAAAGACATTGATGTACTGTAAATAAATTGGAGATATGTTTTTTCAAATGTTGATTTTTCTATATTTTTGAAACTTTTTCTGATGTGGTGTAGATGTGATAACATAAGTTATTCGAAATGTAAATAATATTCCTTTTCTGTGTTCTTGGATTTATTTTTCTTATTATTGGATCTACTTTATGATAACCCCCAAGTAAAAGGCATTAAATGTTTTGAAAATTAAAAAATTAGGTAAGTTGGCACATTTTAAATTTTTAAATGGTTTTATGTTGTAAATAATAATTAAACATTTACAAATTTCCTACTAAAGAATTTACAAATAATTAATTAGATCTTAGAGAAAATGCATTTACCTACAAATTGGTATATTACTCATAAAAATCTGTTAATAATTATGAAAACTGCAGCTGTTTTTGTTCAAACACCTGCAAATGAGAAAATGGGACCTAAATTTAATTCCGCACAGCCTGTTTTTCAATTCAGTAGCCTGAGCAATCAGAGTAGCTAATTAACTAATGAGTTAAGTTAAACTAAAAACTAGTTTGGATAAACCAATTTGCAACGTTGGGCCTTTACTGCACCACCTGTAGAGACAGGAATATGATGATATGTATGACTCAAGGTTGGGGGCCTGTGAAACGAACCAGGTCCGCCCTTGCAGCTGTTACGCCACTGGGTATTGCCCGTATTGGAGCACAGCGCCACAAATAACTACAATACTGTCAACACATACCAGCGTAATTGGGCTCCACTAAAGCAGTCAAGTGCTCCATTTCGCCACAGTACAAGCTGATTACATCGCAGTGCCTCATCAGCCCCATGTCGTTCTTAAAATACGAGGCTCGAACCTTGAGCCACTGAGAGCTGGCTAGAGCGATCACAATACAAGCCAAGCTCATGATAGAGGACGAAAGCCCCAGAACCAAACAGACGTTCGCCATCTTGAAATTTAACGACGGATCCACTTTCCGAGTTTGACCGAATTTTGCCGAAGTGTAAATGAAGGTTATTCAAGGTCTTGTCCCCGTTAACTAGTGAGTTAAACAACAATATAATTTAAACACAACAGCGATTGTAAAACTGAATATGAGCGACTGCATACCTACTTCTTTTGATCCTCAGGAAAAACGAGCTATTCATTCGTTTTTCATTTATTACATTTTTGAACATTTCTGTTAATTACCGGCATGATCAAGGGTCATGCTAATTGAAGTTTGCAGATACATTCATTCCAGAACCACATGTCATCGAACATATTACGACTTCAGGTGCTGTGTGTTTTACTATCTAGTTTATCACGTCAACCCAGATATTTTTTCCTGTCTTTCTCTGCGCCTCTTGTCTTTCTTATTGCACGTTGTCACAAGATTTTTCAGACCATCCTTTCTGAGCCAATTGTCAAATGAACAAGACTTACAGGAATGTATGATTCAAGTAAAGAACAAAAGTCTTGATATAGGATCCATGATTGCAAAATTTGCGGACCACACAAAACTATGCAGGAGTGTCTCATCTAAAGATGAAGTGGTTATATTGAGGTCGGATTTAGATACAATTCGAGACTGGTCTGTGAGCTGGCAAATGGAGTTTAATATGGATAAATGTACAGCCATCCACATGGGTAGATCCAATGTGGAACATAATTACAGAATTGGCGAGAACAATATTATAATGATAGATAAGGAAAGGGGCCTAGGGGTTATAATAGATCATGCAGGTAAAGTCAGTGAGCAAGTCCAGGTATCAGTGAATACGGCAAATACAATGTTAGGTACGATAAAAAGAAATATTATACATAGGAATAAGGCAGTGATATTCAAACTGTATAAAGCATTGATTAGACCTAGATTGGAGTATTGTGTACAGGTGTGGAGTCCTTATCGAAGGTGAGATTTTTAACATGCTGGAAAGGACACAAAGAATAGCTGCAAAACTGAAAGTGGGATTCCAGAATTACGGTTATGAGGAAAGACTCAGAAAAACCGGTCTACGGTGTCTAGAAAAGAGAATAATTCGAGGTGACTTAATGCAGATTTATATGATAATCACAGAAAAAGTTGAATTAGATTATAACAAATTTTGTTTCTCAAAATTCAACCACCAAGAACAAGAGGGTACAGCTACAAATTAACTAATGAAAGGTCCAGATTCGATATTATAAATATTAGTTAGTCAGAGAGGAGTGGTGAATGTATTGCCACAGGAGGTAGTAGAGGTAAAGACAGTTAATGCATTTAAGAATAGATTGGATGCGCATATCTTTTATAGCACGGTAATGCAAATGTAACTGGTTGTATACAGACTCTGCAGAGTCTTCCAAACCAGTATAAATACGTTAAATTAAGTTAAGTATATGGATTGCATATTAACACTGAAAACAAATTAAAACTTTAATAGTTGGCCAAGTAGGCGCTGAATATACTATATACGTTCATATAGCCAGCGACGAGAGCGTGCCAAGAGCGTCTCCTATCTTGGAAATTTAACGGAGAATGGAGAACGCGAAACAAAATCAACAAGAGAATAGAGATGGCCGAAAGTTTGTTTTCACCAACGTGTATTGGCATCCAAAGAAAATAACTCGCAAAATGTGAAATGATGTCGATCAGGTGTTATGTCTACTCATCATTGCTAAATGGCGAAGAAATGTAGACAGCTAACAAATAATTGAAGAAGGGAACTAAATCAAAGGTTGCCTTTTAATGTTGATATATAGAAGAATGGGTCGCTCCTAATGGAAATAATGCAAAAGCAAATAAGGAAGTCTTGACAAAATTAGGAACGCAAAGAAAATGAATGAACGAAAGTTAAGATATTAAGATCGTCAAACAATTCCACGAAGGTATGCATGCCCATGTTGCTGAGTGACGGGGAAACATCAAATGTCTTTCCTGTAACAAATGGCGTCAAGCAGGGCTGTGAACTAGCCCCAACACCTTTCAGCATAATGTTTGCTGCTGTGCTCAGAGTTAGCTATCAGGGTTGTATCAAAAACGGAGTGGAAATTGAATACAAGACTGACGGAAAACTCTTCAATCACAGGCGACTGCAAGCTCACACCAAGGTAAAAGACAAGCATTTCAAACTTGCTTTTTGCTGATGACTGTGCCCTCGCTGATAGTACCGAAAGAGACATGCAGACCTATGTGGACAAATTCTCTACAGCTTGTGACATGTTCGATTTTGTAATTAATACCAAAAAAAACTGAAGCCATGTTTCAGCCTGCCTCGAGTGACACATATCACGACCCAGATATCAGCGTCAAGAACGAGGGGCTCCAATAAGTAGACAGCTTCCCTTACCTTGACAGCTCTCTTTCCATGGAAATTACTATTGACTCTGAGGTCAGTAACAGATTCTTCAACGCCAGTGCTGCCTTTTGGAGGCTGCACAACAGCGTTTGGAATCGGAGACGGTTTTGACTTGATACAAAATTCCGTCATCCTAGCCGTAGTGCTCTCCATCCTTCTGTATGCCAGTGAGACGTGAACTGTGTACAGCAGACAGGCTAGGAAAATAAACCACTTCCATATAAGCTGCCTCAGTATACTATTCAAAATAAAGTGGCAGGATAGGGTACCAGACACCGAGATCCTCGTGAAAGCAAAATGCAGAGCATCCACACACTGTTGCAGAAGACTCAGATTAGATGGACCGGCCATGTCGTGCGCATGCCAAACAACCTCATCCCCAAACAGCTAATGTATGGTGAGCTGGAAGAGAGCCTGCGTCTGGTCAGTGGCCAAAAGAAGCGCTTCGAAGACTCTCTCAAAGTATCTCTGACACGCTTCAACATCGATGCATACTCCTGGGAATGTCTCGCACAGGACTGCGAGGCATTGGCGTAGAACCACCGCCAGAGGTGGCCCCATTGCCGAGGAACGAAGCACAGACAAAAACGCACTTTGCGTGAAGACAAAACAACTGACACTCACATGTCTAATTCTGACCTTAAATGATACATGTGTGGAAGGGGTTTCCGTGCCAGAATTGGACTATACATCCACCTCCGGACTCACTGGTGAAGTATAAAACATGTCTGACTACTTTTGTCATCATCGCTTGCTATGGACGGCTATTATTATTATTACTACCAAACAGTACAGAAGAGTTAGATCAACTAATTGCAGGTGCAGTGAAGATAAAAACTTTTTTGTAAACATAAACAAAACAAAGATAATGATCACTCACAAAACAAGAAGACAACATCAATTCTAATTCTAATTCTAATTTGTTATTTTTTTTAAAGTGTTCGGCTTATTTCTCTAATCCACAAGGCGGTGTGCGGTACACTGTGTATTTATTTTGATACCCAGTATAACCGACTTTGGCATGCATTTTTTGTAAGGGTCTGATTCCTCCTGCATTTTCTAAAGGTTTGCTTCCCCGGGGTTACGGCCGGTGCTGTGATGGGGGGCGAGCCCAGCACCTTCAGATTTTGAGCTGTGTCACTTAAGCACTAGCCCATGCCGTCCCCTGGGTGAGGAAATAGAACAGGTCACTAACTTCGAGTATCTGGAGTCCATAAATAACGATGGCGCCTGCTCAAAACAAATCAGAAGTTACACAGTCCGAGGTAACTATGACATAATACCAGCAAAAGTTACACAGCGCGAAGTAACTGACAGAATACCAGCAAATGTTACATAGCCCGAGGTAACTATGACAGAATACCAGCAAACCAACAACAGTTACACAGCCCGAGGTAACTATGACAGAATACCAGCAAACCAACAACAGTTACACAGCCCGAGGTAACTATGACAGAATACCAGCAAACCAACAACAGTTACACAGCCCGAGGTAACTATGACAGAATATCAGCAAACCAACAACAGTTACACATCCCGAGGTAACTATGACAGAATATCAGCAAACCAACAACAGTTACATAGCCCGAGGTAACTATGACAGAATACCAGCAAACCAACAACAGTTACACAGCCCGAGGTAACTATGACAGAATATCAGCAAACCAACAACAGTTGTACAGCCCGAGGTAACTATGACAGAATACCAGCAAAAGTTACACAGCGCGAGGTAACTGACAGAATATCAGCAAACCAACAACAGTTACACAGCCCGAGGTAACTATGACAGAATATCAGCAAACCAACAACAGTTGTACAGCCCGAGGTAACTATAACAGAATACCAGCAAACCAACAAAAGTGAAAATGCCGAGAACGTCTGTTTTACCCGTGGCAGCATACGGCTGCTAAGTATGGACAGGGAAACCTCAAGGAAGCAAATGGGGTCTTGAGAGTCGAAATGTTATATAAGTGTCCCCAAAATACCAAAACCTCCTCCTCTGTCCTGGAACCACGCGCCACAGATGTGGGTCATGGATGTGGCCAACCGACGCAACGGGCCCCAGACATCTAAGCGAGTATTATTATTATTATTAAAACACCATGGTCCGAAAAAAAAGAAGAATGCGGAAATTTGACAAGAGTTGGACACAGAGGTAAATTGGTTCATAAATTCCACAATGAACAGAACATTGAAATAATTTGGCCACATCAAAAGACACAATAGTCTTGAGGGAACAGTAAAGGAAGGTATGGTGCCGAGAAAGAGAGGCGGTACAAGACTAGGAAGATAAAACTGTGTTAAGTAGCTGGAACAATATCTAGGAATGACCAAGAGATAGGACCCGTGGTTAAGTTAGTACAAGAGAAAGACATGTGCTATTTGCACGTAGCTCTTGATGTACAATAGAATATCATTCGTGTGTTTAGATTGTTAGTTATAATTCAGTTAGTGTTTGTAAAAATACATATTCATCTGTTTTTGCCGCCGTTCCAATAAGTGTTTTAATAAGAGTTGTGAGTTAAGAAGTGGTAGTTGTAAGAAAGAAAGCAGATAAGAGAGACTAGCCTGGTACAGCATCAAGATTTCAAATGATGTTCGGGCATAACTCGTGAGCAGGCTGAAGATTTGGCAAGCAATCGAGTAACTTTCAGACAGGCTATCATGGGAGTGATGTTCTGCTACCGACATGCTACATGATGATCGAGCAGAAGAGAGAGGCATTCCTCTCTGACTGAAAGTTTAACGATTATCTCGCCAAGACAAGTAGTCCACAGTTATTTAATTAGCTCGGCAGCGCATGAGCTGCAGTGGTTAGCGACTCATAGCGAAACAGCTGCCAAGACCCTTCTACACCTCCACGTGGTGATCCTGGATAACAGGATGCTACCTACAGGGCAGACTAACTAAGGAGAAGGGATTGAAGAGGGAATGCTAACCCGATACTAAAAAATTGCTTGCTGAAGTCGGATCTGTTGGACCGAAAGGTGCAAATATCGCAGTCAAGCTGTAAACTACGACACAGCGCATTCCGTTCTCTGAACTACATTCTGCTACTTATGCCCTTTTAGGGTTTGGTAGCGGGAGATTTAAAACGAACGAAGCCGAGCCATTTAATTAGCTCAACGAAAAGGAAAGAGTGCCAATTGTTACTATTGCTTCTCATAGCATTACAGAAACACTGCAGGGACATTGAATAGCTATAGTAGCGCATTTATTTTTCCATCCGTCAAGTAGACGAATTATGAGCTGTTATGTTGAGTAGTTTAGGGTAGACAAAACAAAGACCAGCATAAGTATCTAGAGGTAGCGGGGTACTGACCAAGAAATAGAAATGTGGGGCACGTAACCAAACCAACATACCTGCTATTTGCTCCTAAAGTATCAACAGAGTAGCCAGGGGGCAGAAAATCTTCAAGACAACACTAGAACTATGTGGATGTGATCGAGGCACTAGATCCATGAAAGGGAGAGTGTGAAGAAATGATTAAAAGTTTGTTTCGCATTTTTATGCCCAAATAAAGCTGTTTCTGTAACAAAGAGTTAGTGTAAGTGTGACACGTTTGTGTAGAAGTACAGTGAAGTGTGTTTATAGAACAGCAGGTGTAGAAGTGGTTGAGAATTGAACAGAGAGCGTGCAGTTCTACCACATGTTAGATCATTAATAGTGCCAGTGACCAGAAAAGAAACAGTGTGTTTGTAACAGAGGAGATGTTCATGCAAGAGGAGAACAGAAACAGTGTCAGTAACAGAGAGGTGGTTCAAGCAAGAAGAGAATAGAACAGTGTGTCAGTAACAGAGAGGTGGTTCAAGCAAGAAGAGAATAGAACAGTGTGTCAGTAACAGAGAGATGGTTCAAGCAAGAAGAGAATAGAACAGTGTGTCAGTAACAGAGAGATGGTTCAAGCAAGAAGAGAATAGAACAGTGTGTCAGTAACAGAGAGGTTGTTCAAGCAAGAAGAGAATAGAACAGTGTGTCAGTAACAGAGAGGTGGTTCAAGCAAGAAGAGAATAGAACAGTGTGTCAGTAACAGAGAGGTTGTTCAAGCAAGAAGAGAATAGAACAGTGTGTCAGTAACAGAGAGATGGTTCAAGCAAGAAGAGAATAGAACAGTGTGTCAGTAACAGAGAGGTTGTTCAAGCAAGAAGAGAATAGAACAGTGTGTCAGTAACAGAGAGATGGTTCAAGCAAGAAGAGAATAGAACAGTGTGTCAGTAACAGAGAGGTTGTTCAAGCAAGAAGAGAATAGAACAGTGTGTCAGTAACAGAGAGATGGTTCAAGCAAGAAGAGAATAGAACAGTGTGTCAGTAACAGAGAGGTTGTTCAAGCAAGAAGAGAATAGAACAGTGTGTCAGTAACAGAGAGGTGGTTCAAGCAAGAAGAGAATAGAACAGTACAGTAAGCTACATGTAGATAAAGAAAAGTGAGCAGATCTATTGCACTATGTAATAATCAATGGTTCCGTGAACTAGGATTCACAGAGAGCAGGCTGGAAGATCGTATGACAAGCTCTATTACACATACTTCAACAAAGGAGAAACATCAAGAAAAGGGATCACACCTTTAAAAGCATGTTTATTCCAGCAATGATATATGGAACTTTAAGAAGACACAGAGACGCCTAGAGTAGAGACGCCTAGAGTTGCTCAAAGGGCAACGGAAGTAAGAACATTGTCAATCTTTCTAAGATCCAGATCCCCAACACAAGGCGCCTAACTTCATTTCCAAACATATCAACATTGCGTTATTTAGGAAATACAGAGGATCCTGACAAGAGATTCATCGACAAGGGTTACATGCTTGAGTGTTGGACTTGTTATAATCTAAATGATCCTTCAACCTTCAGCGAAAATGCCATAGTACGCATGCCGGAAGTCGCAATCAACGATAGGCTTGACACCTCACCCAGGGCAGATGCAGTCGAGAAAGCAATCAGTGAAATGCTAAGCAGCAAAGTCCATGGGTCAGATATTATTACTGTTGAGGTTTACAAAGCATGAGGCGCATGCTGTTCCACAAGTGAACAGACCAAATTCGTGATCCTCTTCTTTGTCCTACTGCTCCCGTCTTGCAGCGTCACGAAGAGGAGTTGTGCATAGTCTTCTCGTCTGCCAACATGTTGAACTTTTGTGTTTCTTTGATCCCCTGTCTCCATCGCCGTCGACCTGAAACCATGTAGTATCTTCTTCTTCGTACGCTGTCAGACGTCAACTTGAATTTGTTCGAAGAAAGCAGCTGTCATCCTGAGGCTGTCAACACTGCCATAGAGCTTGTCTAATGTTGGCACTGGTGATGGCCACATGTGCTTTCTCTGGTCCTCGTATGTCGAGCAATTTTGCAGCAGATGTTCAGCGGTCAATTTCCCTGTACCACAAGTACATTCATCAGTGCCACCTATCTTCAGTTTATTGAATAGGTGGTACCTCAGTCTGTTGTTGCCTATGCGGAGTCTGAAGACCACGACCTGCTCTCTTCTGTTCAGCTGGTAGTAGGCATTTTTTGTGTAGCCAGTATGTTCTGTTTCCCATTTGGCCATGTATCTGGCCCTAATAAACCTTTTAAACCATGTAGTATGACCTCGCTGCAGGTTATCATACTGCATCCATGCCAAATCACTTCATTTTCTGTGCTTCAATATAGTGATTAACCTATGTAGCTTCTACCATTGTCCTCAACACGCTGTTGCAAATTGTCTTTCCTGCTCCACTTTGTACACAGTGCACCTAATAGGTCTCTGACAACATAACATAGGGATGATCAACATGTTTATTAGCGTCAGTTTAGTGAATATAGTGACACTTATTACGGGGGGAGCCACATGGATACATGATGATGTCAGTAGAGAGTGACTATGAGAGTTGTATGTTACAGGGGTAACCAGACAGATAAATGATGTAATGAGTAGAGAGTGATCATGAGAGACAAGTAAAATAGTGCGACCATTAGAGAATTTACCCAAATTACAACAAAACCAGCAAAACTGTTAATAAGAAAGAAAACTTTATTTGGTACAGTCTTATAATAGTCAATTATATTCAAACACAAATAGAATGTTTATACAAGGAATGTCTATTTTGTACAGCTTGGAATGTTAGTTTTGGTCATCAGAGACTTTCCCAATCCATCGTTCGATGTTACTCTCCCACTTATAGGGCTAAATTTGCATGGCCCATTTGCCCTAAACATTTCCTTTCAGCTACCAGTGGTGCATTCTTGCGATTCAAATGGTACGGCCAGACCCCAAACAATGAACTCACCTGATGGACAGGCCTCAAAAGAACTAAGCTAAACCATCAACGTTTGACTAATTTGGACATCTCCTGCAGAGGATGTCCCCACCCACCAGCTCTTAAAGCATGACATGGACATCAAGGATGGGAAAGGGCCTACTCCATAACGACCTTACCCCTGCATTACCTAGTTAGATCAATTAAAAAAGACATCATCTTCACTGTATGCAACCTAGGACTCAGGAACTCATGTTCATGGACAGTTGGCACAACAGACTCTCGTCACCTAAGCTGGACACCTACCAGTAAAGCGCCTTTTTTTTTTTTTACATGAACATATCTTGACTACCCGACTCTGTTGATTAATTCTCTTTTACTCCAAATTTCTCAGTTTCCTTATTTATTTTATTTTCTTTCCTCGAGATGCTCCTCATTCTTCTATATATCTCAGTTTCAAAGGCCTTTATTCTCTTTTCCAGGTGTTGGTAGTGAGTGAAGAGTAAGCAGGGTCAGGTGAAACATAATGATCAAGTCCCTGCTCCTATTCCTTGAAACACTATGTGTCACAGCAGTCTGACCAATGAAGTGGGGATCAACACTGCGATCCCCATAGTAATGAGCCTACTCAGAAGCCTCAAATTTCACTACAGCAGGAGGGTTCAGTCCAGCCTTCTACATGTCCCAGTTTATAAGAAAGTGCTACAACTGGTGACAATGTTAATCCACCAAATCAACACAGATCAACAACATATATATAACCACGAGTTCACCCGAGTTGTATCCAAAATAAAACTCATAGGAACAACTGTAACCTTCCTAACAAGTCATAAAAGGTTTCTAAAGAGAGTTGTGCATGGGGCTAGCAACCCCAAGCCATTGAACACCACCACCCCCCACCTCGGCATGGGTGCATGTTTCCAAGTGAGAGGCCAACTGTAGTGGTGACCATATCCTTCAGTTGCAGCCAAAAGGTAAACCAACCAATAGATGTGTTAGTGACAAGTGTTTTCTACTAGTCTTGAATAAGCAATAATAATCTGATGACAAGGCTTTTACTTCAGTGAAATGGTGTAATACAAGATGAACAGAAAAGTATTCACCATTAACTAAATTCATAATAAATGTCACAGCTCTCATGAGCGAGCCTGATATGGTTTTCTACAATTTATATAAATAAACATTCAACATGGAAATATAAAAGGGCATACTAACATGATATTTTCCATACACACACCCCCCCCCCCCCCCCCCATTTGCAATAGCCAGGGTTATATCAAATTGCCAGTTAATGAGCAGAGATCAAGTATTCATGCCAGAGTGGCTTAACATTACAATTACCTCTGACATGTAATAATCATTGCATATTACATCTGGGGGTAACAGCATGGGCCCTGGTCTTAACCCATGGATTCATCTGGTAAAATGCATGAAGGAAGACCTAGTAATGGTTGGATGACTGGGCAAATGGTTCTCTGCAAGAAGTGATGATTCCTTGAGACAGCCTAGAACCACAGAATAGTAATGTAGTCATGCACATTTGGAGGAACCACCCCCCCCCCCCCTAAGGTCAAGAATTCATAACATGCCACTGTGGTTCTTCCTGTGAGCCTAACATCAGAAGGCCCCTTCTAATTTCAAGCTGTAACAGAATGAGATAGGACTCATGATACCAACTCAACCACCTGCAGAAGTGCAGGAAAGCCACAAGATAGCCATAAATAGGTGATGCTAAAGAAACTTGGCATTAGCAGCAGCGATGGGAACATCTTGGTGGCTTAAGTTGAACAACAGCCAATAGAATGTGGTGCCCTTGAGGTCACCCTGGTGGCATGGAAAAATAACAAAATTAATCAGACAAGGTGCCTCAGAAACTTCTGTCAAGAGCTTTGGTGCAGGCTTCCTACAAGGCCATGCTGCAGTAATGGTACTATCCTCGTAATAAAGCAGAAAATGAAGGGGGATTCTATTGTAAATGTAAACACTGCTGTCAGGGATGAAGTGTTAGATACTATAGAATACTAAGCCATAGCCTTTTAAGAATGGGGGTGACCTGTGCCCCCCCCCCCCCAAAGTAATGCAGGTAGCCCTTTTGCAGTTGAGTTGAATGAAACGTGTCATAAATGTGGATCAAGTCGTGTACGTTTGCCACAAGAAGTGAGCACTATACCTCTAGCATTCATCTTACTACTTAATCACCTTTTGTCTCCACGTGAAGCGTAGAGCAGCCACAACAGCTGATCATATCACAAGAACCCAACATCTAAGTGCATGCAGTGGTGGCTTCCGCAACTCTCCTCACTAGATATGTTGTGACCAAGGATGCTGTGGGCGAGATAACATCAATCACATGGGTGCCCTGGAAACAAGGCTGCATCCTTACAGCCTAGCTGAAAGAACGCAGTCCCAAAAATTTGGCATTCTAAAACCAGATGTGCTGGATCAAAAGGTATGGATATCGCAGCCTCGCTGTAAACTAATCATGTCCTTTTCAGGACGAACAAAAAAGCTTATTCCTGTTGTAAATAGCAACTAAGAATGATACAGTAAGGAGCTTGCATCCTTATCACACAAAATAAAGTGTGCAAGAAAACATAACTGCGAAGAGCAGATAAATGTTTTGGAACAGACTTCAGAAGGCCAATTGCAGTTGACATCACACATTCCAGTTGGAGTGAAATAAAGGAAGAACACTGGAAATAACTATATACATTGAATGTAGTGAAAACAGTTAACAAATGGAATATTCTTGATGCTATATATATTTACATGTATGTCAAGCGTCAAATAGGCATGCTTAAGTAACCTTGTCTCTCAACTGCTGGTTATGTTTTCTATCAATGATCCTCTTCATGTTTTCCTTTGTGGTGTTGTTCATTTAGGTTTTAACTTTCAAAAACATGTGCACTGCTTTCAATTACAGAAGAAATATTTTTTGTTAATTAGTTAATTTTTAAAAATAACCAGCATTCAAGCCTAAACTCTTGTACATGGCCACAAAAGTACTTACTTGGCTTACGTTGTCAGAACTTCAGTAATACTATCTTCACACCAATTCTGCATGACACTTTAACTGCAAGTCCATTAGTATTTATAAGAGTAACATTTATATTTGTAAACCAAATGTTCTGCATGCCATCCAAATTGCCAAAAGTCTTTAAGTACGACTGATAACATTTTGTCTTTTAGTATGGCTATTGAAATTTAAATTTGTAAAACAAAAAAATTTGTTTACAAGACTCTCCATGCTAAGTAAGAAGCCTTCTAATATGATGGAGTGACTTGACAATTATATATATCTAGCTGTTGTCAGATACATCCAAATAGGAAACCTGTATCAGACAGTTACAAATCAATTTCTCTGGACACAATTGGGCCACTGGTGCTGCTAATGGTTGAGGGAGGCCCACCTCTCCTGTCATATCTGGGTGATGGTGGTTGCGTGTAGAAAGCTGATGGCGGAATGTACCCCTCCATTGGAGCTGGGGCCAGCACTGTACCATCATAGCGAACACTGTGGACCACTGGCTGCAAACCATATGAGTTTGGACCGTGCTGATGCGGGGGTTGGTACATATATTTCTTGCCAGCCTGTGAGGAAACATAGAAGATATGTTGCATTGTAAGAGGTGAAGAGCAAGCTCAGCATTGCATTGTAAGAGGTGAAGAGCAATCTCAGCATAGCATTGTAAGAAGTGAAGAGCAATCTCAGCATAGCATTGTAAGAAGTGAAGAGCAATATCATCATAGGTACTCTTGTTCAAGATTCTTTTTCTATCAACTGATGCTATGCTTTTAGCCAGGTGAGGTTCACAAAGGAGACTACATTTTAGGTCTTTGACGGCCCTCCGCGACTTTTCAAGCATGGTCGCTTACCCGGCCCAGGTTGCCTCTCTTTGGTCTGCATAAGCGGGATAGTCCTACGGAATATGTTCTGACGTACTTCACAAGTGCATGTGACAGTGTCTCTAAGACCCACTCTGTGGACCTTTATTGTACAATGGCTTATTCATATAGACTCTAAAATATAACATCGGATTGCTGTCCCAAAAAACTAATCTAGTCCTACAGTGGATTCCTGCCGACTGGGATCCTTGGAAATGAGAAGGCAGATGAGCTAGTAAAAGCCAGAAGTGATGGCACAGACTCGCCATCCAGAGCTATAAAGAAGCAATTCCTTGTTCTAAAAGCTATGTGCATCCAATCTATTCTTAAATGCATTAATTGTCCTTGCCTCTACTACTTCCTGTGGCAATGCATTCCAAGCATTCACCACTCTCTGACTAAAAAAATATTTGCTAATATCTAATCTGGACCTTTCTTTAGTTAATTTGTAGCTATGCCTTCTTGTTCTTGTAGGTGTTTTTATTTCGAAAAACTTGTTATAGTCTAATTTATCCATTCCTTTGATTATCTTATAAACCTGTTTTAAGTCACCTCGAATTCTTCTCTTTTCTAGACACTGTAGCCCAGTTTTTCTGAGTCTTTCCTCATAACTGTAATTCTGGAATCCCACTATCAGCTTTGTCACTCTTTTTTTTGTATCCTTTCCAGCATGTTTATATTACCTCTATGATAAGGAATCCACATCTGTACACAGTACTCCAATCTAGGTCTAACTAATACTTTATACTGTTTGACTATCACTACCTTGTTCCTATGTTTAATATTTCTTTTTATCATACCTAACATTGCATTTGCCTTTTTCACTGCTACCTGGACTTGCTCAGTCACCTTACCTGTATGATATATTATAACCCCTAGGACCTTTTCCATCTTTCTAATATTGTTCTCGCTCATTCTGTAATTATGTTCCAAATTGGATCTACCCATGTGGATGACCGTACATTTATCTACATTAAACTCCTTTTGCCAGCTTACAGACCATTCTCGAATTTTATCTGAATCTGACCTCAATATATTCACTTCTGCTTTAGATGAGACACTACTGCAGTTATGTGTCATCCGCGAATTTTCCGATCATGGATCCCATATCAATGTCCAAATCGTTTATATATATCAAGAACAAAATTGGTCCCAAAACTGATCCCTGTGGCACTCCCCTTTTCACTTCACACCACTCAGAGTACTCCGTATTTATGCCCACCCTCTGCCTTCTTCCCGTTAACCAATTTTCAACCCGTTTGGCAACTTCACTTTTTCCATGTGATTTTAACTTTCTAAATAATTTTTTATGAGGTACTCTATCAAAGACCTTTGCAAAATTTAGAGAAATAATATCTACTGGCTCCCCATGATCTATCATTTTAGTAACCTCCTCCATGAATTCTAATAGATTTGTTAAGCATGATCTCCCTCTGGTAAACCCATGCTATTTCTAATTAGATTAAATTTGTCAAAATGCATTACAATTTTTTCTTAGATTATTGACTAACAATTTACAGACTATGCTCGTTAAACTCACCAGTCTATAATTTGCTAGATCAAATTTTTTTCTTCTTCCATTTTTGAATAAGGGGATCACTCCTGCATCTTTCCAATCCCGTGGAACAATCTCTTTTGCAAGTGATCGAGAACATAATACAGCCAATGGTTTTGCAAGTTGGTCTCTAATTTCAAACAGCAATTTTGGATGAATACCATCTTGACCTGGACATTTATCCACTTTCAACCTCTCCAATTTTTTAAAAACCATTTCCTCTTTAATACAGATTGATCTTAATCCCGCCGTATCCATGTCTCCTTGAAAAATATCTATAGGCTCTGGGATCTTGGAACAGTCCTCTTTTGTGTGGACTGTGCCAAAGTACTGATTCAGTAGATTAGTTTCCTTCAAATTCTCACTTTTTATTTTTCCTGTGCTGTCTATGACAGGGGCTACTTTGTCTTTCGTTTAGTTCTAACATAAGAAAAGAAGCTTTCACTATCAGTCTTGATACTCTTGAGCAAGTTTTTTTCGAAGTCAATTTTTCTATTTTTGCTGACATTCACTTTCTGAGCTATGTTTTGCTTGTCCAAATATTTTAAATATGTTTCTTTTGATTTAGGTGCTTCTATATATTTTTTCAATGCTTTATTTTCAGCTCTTCTACATTTAACTACAAATCTAGTTGTCCACTGTTTGCGCTTGGGGTTTACCTCCCTACATGGAACACATTCCTCTTTTAGCTTTTCTAGAACTGTTTTAAAACTTTCCCACTCTGCTTTTTTCATCTTCTTAACATCTGCCTTACAGTAGTCGTATGTTCGCATGTTTATGTTTACTTTTTTCCCTGCTATAAGATCCCAACAGATGATCTGATGGTCATTTGAACCAAACAGTTTCCCAACGGTAACGTTTTCAATCATATTCTGGGCATGAATGAAGGCTCTAGAAGCAATACCTCATGATTGTGGGAGAGTAACCTTCTGGGTTTTTTAAAAGCTCTAGAAGCAATACCTCATGATTGTGGGAGAGTAACCTTCTGGGTTTTATTGAAAGCTCTAGAAGCAATACCTCATGCATGATTTTTAAAGAGGTAGTTCCGTAGTAGACACTATTTTCAGTGATGAAGTGTTGGAGGCATTGTCCTTTTTTATGAAGTTAGATGGCCAGTTCCCTTCCTTCCCTAAAAATAAGTCACATACAAGTTTATTTGGAGAATGTGGATTGATATGTGGACCTTAGCATAAGAAGCAAGTACTCTAGCATTCTGTTAGTCAGCCGCTCCTCATTCAAATGATATAGGAATGTTTCCACAGATTGCAAGAGGAAGTAGAAAAATGTCATTTTGGCTCTCGACCTATATAAGGGATTGAACGTATGTACGTGCATATTGGTCAACAAGAACCTGCTACTTACATAAGGGTCAACATCATACTCAAACTGATCTCTGGCTTGTCGGAGCTGCTGGTAACGGATCTGTCCCAAACTGCGACAGGTCACAAGAGCCTCAATCCAAAAGCAAACAGCAGAAGCTGCAATGACAGGTTATGGAAAATGAAGATTAGTGTTTGATGCCAGTGTGTTTCACGTTAAAACAAGCATCATCTTATTTGTGTCTCCTGAAAAGAACGTTTGTAACGTTGTGTCAGTTTACAGTGAGGCTGTGGTATCTGCCTTTTGACTCGACACATCCAAATTCAGCACAATATTTTTTAGACAGTTTGTCTTCCCTATTCGATCCTTAATCTCATAGCCAGCACGCATGGTTGCAATCTGTTTCCAGGGTCACTACTTGGAGGAGGAATAAGGTCTTGGCCAATTATGGGTCACTGACCCAGATGCAAGCAGACATACATGTCTGGCTGGTTGTTGTCACTGCTGCATCTTCAGCCTAAAACAAGTACAACTCTAGCCCAATACTATCCAATAGTATGTATGTATACATTTGTACATGTCTGTGTCTGTCTGTATGTACATACACACACATATATACATATATAGAGTCTAGGTAAATACATAGCAAATGGACTGAAAACATATAATTTAAAGGTAAATACATAGCAAATGGACTGAAAACATATAATTTAAAGGTAAATACATAGCAAATGGACTGAAAACATATAATTTAAAGGTAAATACATAGCAAATGGACTGAAACCATATAATTTAAAGGTAAATACATAGCAAATGTACTGAAAACATAATTTAAAGGTAAATACATAGAAAATGGACTGATAACATATAATTTAAAGGTAAATACATAGCAAATGGACTGAAAACATATAATTTAAAGGTAAATACATAGCAAATGGACTGAAAACATATAATTTAAAGGTAAATACATAGCAGTGAAAATGAATACCTATTGTCAAGCCTGCTCCAGCAATCACAATGTAGTAAGACCAGCTTGGTGTGACTTGGGGGGTAACGTCCGGTTCATTCCGGTACAGCTGCGTATACATGGGGATCATACGCCAAGTCAGATTATCCCTGTACCTGCATTTGGGAGGAGGAAGTGGGCTGCAGCTGCTCTTGATAAATACGTCACCACAAAGAATGACAACAAGTACTTCGCAAAATCCTGTGCAGAAGAGACACAATTGACATTGCATGAATGGTTTTCAATCAGGCATTTCAATGCCAGGTAGTCCAAAGCTATGATTTTTTTTCTGGAAATCCATCTGGTTGGCCCATTTCTTCCTTGTTTGTCTTTCTGATGTTTAATGTTTTGAGGGGGATTTCCTTCTTGTGGCTTACATGACCTAAGTAAGTGCTCATGTGTTTCCAGCCTGTAGACTTTTCCCTGCTGGCAGTTTGCCTACCCAGTAGTATAAGGTCTACACTTTGACATGCTGGTAACTGTTAAGCTGTCATTGTGTGAGGCCTCGCTACTGGACATTGCCCATCATCTCCTGGAGGTATGTCAACATTAATGGCCCTTAACCTGTTTAAACTTATCAATAACTTCTTGATCTAAATCTTCTTCATCCTGCATTGATGGTGGAGGAAGATTTTGTTTAGTAGTGAATTATGTTGTGCCTCCTTTTACAGCTGGACTGTGCGGAGCAAAGTGTAACTTCAGGATCAGATGAAATAAACTGATGAGCTCCACCTCATGTTGGGAAACATGCTGAGTATCAGCAGTCTGTCCAACAAAAGTAGGGATTGATACTGTAATCGCATAGCGGTGAGCTTCAAGAGGGGCCTCACATTACACTACAGCCAGGAGGACCCTAGTCAACTTTCTGACGTCTGCCTCAGCACCTACTGCAACAAACCACTAACAAAACGTAAAGTGGCGTCCACAAGAACACAACAACTGTTATATGATATTTGTCCCCAAGATTTTCTATTTAGGTGAACTCTTTCTGACCTTATATTTTTTTTTAAGGGTTTAACCTTCTTTTGTTGTTGCGAATGCCCCAAATTTTTTTATTTTTTTTTGGCGTTTGCCTTATTTCTCTAATCCACAAGGCGGTGTGCGTTACACTGTGGTTTTTATTTTGCGCCTGTCGGCCCAGTGCATCCAACTTCAGCATGCATTTTTTGTAAGGGTCTGCTTCCTCCTGCATTTCCCGGGGTAATGGCAGGTGCTGTGATGGGGAATTGAACCCAGCACCTTCTGGTTATGAGCCGTGTCATTTAACCACTAGCCCACGCCGTTCTCAAATGCCCTCAATGAGAAGGTTTAGTCTTTTGTGCATCCTGAAAAGGACGTTTAGTGGTGGTTTGTAGTAGCAAACATCCTGAACTTGCTGATGAAAGTGGACACCCGGGTCCTCCAGATGGTTGGTTAAATCTGTGTGACGCTCACTGCTGTGGGGATCATGTGGATACCCCACCTCGTTAGTCAGACTGTCAAGGAGGACAGCCCATTTCCCGGGAGGACTGCAGGGAAGTCATGGTGAGGGTCTTGGCAGGTATATTTTGACTGACCCTGACTAACATGTCTGATCAGTATGTTTTGTCTGACCAGAAATTAGTCTTCCTCCTAAACCTTCTTTTGATAAAGTAAACCTTCTATTGAAAGTATATTACTTTCAAACCACAGATAATCTTTTTGGTTATGACACATGCAGGTATTAAACTCTTGTGCAGTGATTTGCCTGCAGTTCAAACAAACAACTGGGCTTGTGTAGTCTTTGACTGTCCCCATACTTCCCGCAAAGGAGCAGGTGTTTTTAAGTCAGAGTTTCCTTCTCCTGGATGAATTTTCAGCCGTGGTTCATGTGCCTCATTCACCCAGAGCATTCTAGATTTAGAACAATAGAGACTCACGCCGTGGTTCATGTACCTCATTCACCCAGAGCATTCTAGATTTAGAACAATAGAGACTCACACTTTGTCCATTCTTCTGTTAGTAGAAATGCTCTTTTGAGAGAAGGCCAGTGATGCTCATGCCTTGGGAAAATTTAGTTAGGACAGAGTTATTGCTCAGTTTCACTTTCATCTATGACACCATTTGTAGCCTAACACAAATGGAAAGGTTTGTCAAAAGCAGATGTGCTGACAACCAAAGAAAGATCTTACATTCAACAAAACAAACAAGGAAAGACAGAATGACAGTAAAGTTGAAGCAAGTAGATGTGCTGACCAAAGAGTGATATCTTTCCCTCAACAAAGCAAGTAAACAAACAGAATTTGAAATGATAGTCAATTACCTCTTTTGTTGTTGTCGAAACTACTTGTATTTTAGTCCATCACACTGGATAAATTGTTGATGGCAGCAGGGGCTTCAGGTGTAAAGGGTTATACAACCCTGATCACTGATGGATTCAGTTCAGCTGTAAGTAAAACATAGTGCTCCCCACTTCAGCTGGCCCTTTACAGGAACCCCCCCCCCCCCCCAAAGACGGATGTGTCGGTCCAAAAGGTGCAATTATCGCAGTCAATCTGTGAACTAGCAACATAGCCCATTCCGTTCTTCTACATCCTGTTACTTGCAAAACCCTGTTCAGGGCTTGGTAGCAGAAGATTGACAACAAACGCAGAAGAAGAAGAACAGGATGCCTGTATCAGAGTATTTGCAGCGGCTTCCATAACAATCGTTTTACATGATGAGGTTGCTAGCTCCACGCACAACCCTTTTAGGCCTATTTTACAAGCTTGGGAGGTTACAATGGTCCTATTCTTTGTAGCCCCAACATCACTCAAGCAGTGAAACAGCCCTGCTCTGTGAATAATCGGCCAGGCAATTTGGGTCAAGTTAAAGTGTACCTTAGTGGGTGGGTGGGGAGCCTGTGAGTGTAAAGGCTTAAACAGCCATTATCTGCAAGGCAATTTAGTTTATGCTAGGATGTCGGTTGGGAGGGAGTGCCTTTAAGAGTAAAGGTTTTAACAGCCTAATTTACCCGCATGACAATTGGGGTCAGGTTATAGTGAGCACACATAGAATGTTAGCAGGGTCTTCGGTTTGAAAGAGTTAACCAGCCATGCACTGTAACTGACCTGCGAGGCTGACTGCACCAGCCATTATGAGCAGTCCTGTGGGAGATGACAGCCGACGGCACATCAACATTATTCCTGCTGCAAAACTGGGCACCAGGATGCATGACCCAAATACTGCAAAGAACTGGGCAGCCTGGAGTTGCTCTATGAAAATAAACCAACAAAAACAATGAGATCATATATTACAGTATTTTGTTGTCATATTTCCAATGTACGAGGAGTCTAAATATAACCTCAATATCCAATTTATTTACCACAGAAGAATATCTTAGGAGAGTATACCCACCAGAAACATGGACACACGTATATACAGATGGCTCATCTAACAAAGCCACATCCAATGGAGATGGAGGGGTCTATTACAGACTAAGGAATGGAGAAGAAAAAACGTGAGTGTTAACTTCGGGAACATATTCCAGTCATTTCCGTGCAGAAGCAGAGGCACTCAAGGCCGCAGCTGAGCTTGTAATCCAAGAAAACATAGTATTCCTGACTGATGCCGCGTCAGTAATAGTAGCGCTAAAACAACACAAAGATGAAGATCTTGAGCAATGTATGTTCTCCCTGACACAGCTCTCAGCAGAACACCCAAGGTTAGTCATACAGTGGATCCCATCCCACTGCAATATTGAAGGCAATGAAGCTGCAGACAAACTAGCAAAGAGTGGAGGAGCATCCCCATAAACAGACCTGAGTATCACATAAAATGAGGCCAAGACCAAAACTTAAGCCAACTTCAGGGTAAAATGGGCTGATCAACACCCCAACTTCCGAAAAGAAGACAGCTATTATAACTTAACTAGAGAAGAGCAAGTCATCATCTTCAGACTGAGAACTTGGCATTACAGACTCAAGAGTCATCTTAACAACAAAATGAGGATTGGGACAGATGACAGGTGCCCATGTGGGGAGCATATCATGACCGTGGAACACATCCTACAAAGCTGCATGCTTACGCAGAAAAAGAGAGAACAATGCTGGCCTCGTGAGACAGAAGCTGTATGGAGATGAAACAGCCTTACAAACAATGGTGTCCTTTGTAAGAGAAACCAGAACCTTGATCTGAGGATGAACGAAGAAGAAGAATTTCCAATTTGGCGAATTTTGTTAATAACCAAATATTATGATTACCGTTTTTTCCTTCAGACACATCTCAAAGACATCGATGTTTTACTCTCTGTCAGACATCTCACAAACATCCACTTTTTACTCTGTCATCCGCATCTCACAAACATTCACTTTTTACTCTGTCATCCCCATCTCACAAACATCCACTTTTTACTCTCTGTCATACACATCTCAAAGACATAATAATATAAACTGATATAGCTCAGTTCTAGGACAGAAAACAAAAAAATACTTACATTACGGACATAAGGTCTTCTTTAGGGATAATGAACATAAAGAAAACTATGAACAAATCAAAACAATTAGCATAGGATGTAAAATGAGCCAATAAAAGCCTGGTACTAAAGAAAACCTCTTTTAAAGAGAACACTCAGTACGGGTAAATTTATATTGTTCAACATGTTGATTTCATACATACTTGGAACAGCATCTCTGCCAGAGAACGTGTCCGTAAAAATCCAGTTGTCTAACTCTGATGCCTTTAAGAAGAACAACCCGCTCTCAACTGAAAGGTTCCCCAGTGACATAATGCCGAAGCTGCCATCTATACGGTCAAAGGTCAGCACAAACCAATATGGTGAGATAAGCATGCCGACTATCACCACGTTGGCTATTAGCAGCAGCAGAACACTAACAGCCAGTATAGTTGAGTCCAGCACATACCTGGTTAAATATGGATAAACTTGGTTAGCTTATACCTGTCAAAATATGGTTAAATACAGGTGAGATATATCCATGGCCTAATTTAGGCATAAGCTAAACAAGATAGTTTAAATCTGTCGATTTCCAGTGTCATTGTCCCATCAATATATGTCTTGAAACTGAATAATTATGGCAAGTTTTTAAAGCTCTTCTTCTGTGTTCATTCTCATCTCAATCTCCTGCTACCAAGCCCTGCAAGTAGCAGGATGTAGGCTGGAGAACGGAATGCAATGTGTCACTAGTTTACAGCGTGACTGCAATATTTGCACCTTTCGGTCCGACACATCCGTCTTCGGCAGGTTTTAAAGCTCTAAATTATGGGCAATAGACCGTCGGCTGGATTTGATTCGCCAACTGAAAATATTGGATGCGAAATCGCAAAACTGACTATCAAATCCAGCCCCAGGTGATCCTAATTATTAATTCAAGTGTATATTTCAGACTTGATCTGACGTTGGATAGAACACACATTAAGGAAACGAGCCACTAGCATTACAAGACAGTCTCTTCTGTAATCCCTAAGACAGGGGAAATATAAGAAGAACAAAACACATATGGAGAAACAAAGGAAACGAGGAAGACTATGACAGAGCTGGCATGAATTTGTTGAAGACATGTGCTTCACAGGGAGGTGAAAAGTTGATATGATCAGTGCTTCACAGGGAGCTGAAAAGTTGATATAATCAGTGCTTCACAGGGAGGTGAAAAGTTGATATAATCAGTGCTTCACATGGAACTGAAAAGTTGATATAATCAGTGCTTCACAGGGAGGTGAAAAGTTGTTATAATCAGTGCTTCACATGGAACTGAAAAGTTGATATAATCAGTGCTTCACAGGGAGGTGAAAAGTTGATATAATCAATCTTGTTTTCTCTTCTGTTGTCTGGGGACACAAAATATTGCTTTATGCTGCAGAAGACCGATGTGTAGGACCAAAAGGTGCAAATATCGCAATCTAGCTGTAAACTAGTGACACAATGCATTCCGTTCCCTGGACTACATCCTACTACTTGCAAAGCCCTGTTCAGGGCTTGGTAGCGGGAGATTGAGAACAAACACAGATGAAGAGAAGATGTTGCTTTGTGTATTTTTGTATGTGGAAACTTGCTATCTCTAATCACTAATTATTGAAAGCAGATAAGTATCTCTTCATTTTCATTCTCAATTCCATGATCTCTTAAAAAACCAATATTATCATTGCCAACTTTAGCATTGAATTCTCCCACCAAAATTGCAATGGCTTTCTTTCTCCCTTGTCTATTTTGAAGCCTTGCAAAAAATTCTTCTTTCACTAAGTCTCCTTTATCATTGGTTGGTGCATAGCATTGGACATTATCTTCCTTTTTGGGAGTTCTGAAAGCAGCTAGTATTATTCTGGGACATATTGCTGTCAATTCTAGAAGTACCTTTTTTTTAACTCTTTTGACTGCCATACGGTCACACCTTCTTGAGTGTGCCCTGAGGACAGCAGCATTCCACCCGTGCACAATTTCAACCTCTCAATGCCTTTTCATCTTGTATCAACCAGGCGGTCAGAGATACAGATTCTTCTGGCTTTGATGGCTGAAGTGTATATTTCTTATTAGCTGTCCTTATTCCTTGGAAGTTGTTGTGGCCTGAAATTTCAACAGGATGAAATAGTCAGTCCCATGTCAAACATTCCTAAGTCACCTCTTGCGACATTCTTGGCAGGTTTATAGTGTTACTATTTTTGCTCTCATGTTGGCCCCCAGCAACACGTGGGTGATATATTCAATTTGACGTCTGAAAATATTCAATGGAAAAGAATACGCTCCATGGAGTTACAATAATGCAAGATATGTTGTGACAGTTCCAGCTGGAGCATGGGCGTTTAGGGCAGGGAAGATTGTGCTGGTGACTCTGGGAACAAAGGTTGCCTGAATGCATGCCATGGTCAATCACCGTCTGGACACTTGGTCAACAAAGAAATTGAGGGGTTTCGGTGGAAGACCTTGTCTGCTATATGGAGGGAGTCGAAGTCGACCACTCTGGCATTCCAAATTAGTGTGTGTGGTGGTGGTGACAGTCAGATTCCGCTGCCATGACCGGCTACAACATTTAGATTTCATCTAATAACAATTAGTTGAGGGTAGTTACAAATTAGAGTGATGGTTAAGTGAAACCAACAGAAGACCATTGAACAACCATGACTATAAAATACTTTGCAAAGATGAACTAAACAGACTGGCTAGAAAAGAGAAACAGATTGATAGGCTGTCAGGAGTCTGTGAGTGTGTTAGCGTGCAGGGTGACATGAACAGCATACAGAGTTTTGGCCAGTCGCCCTATAGGTGTTTATGTTCGACACCCTGTGAATAGTAAGAGATCTGAATGTATGTCATATGTGTAGGACACTTTGTGAACTGATTGTATGTGAATGCACAGATCGACTGAGTATGTGAACACAAGTGAGTACATAATCCGACTATAAGTGACGTGATATAATTACATATGAATTCACAGATCGCTGAAGCATATGTGAACCGATTGTGTGTGAATGTACAGATTACCCGATTGAAGGTGATCTGATTATGTGTGAATGCACAGAACGACTGAGTACATAATCCGATCGTGAGTACGAGTTGGTGATTGTGTGTTAGTTGTGCAGATAAGGGAGAGCAGGCTGCAAGAATCTGGGTTGTGTAATTTGGAGAAACAACAACAGCTAGTGCTTAAAAACCTCCTATGTAGTTATTTATATATATATATATATTATGATTATTTAGTTTAGATGTACTTTGTTCTTTTTGTTAATAAACGATAATGTTATGTTTCCATTCAGGATAGTGTTTACTGCGTTTGACTGTGTGAAGTCGTGTCGTTGTGTGGATACATGTTGTAACTCTTTAGATAGGTAAACTACTCACATAAACCTAGACTCTACCACATATATTATTTTGGTCCAAGTGATCCGATTATCTTTGATAGGATAAGTACTACGCAACAGCTAAATGCCTTACGCTGCCACAATGTGACTCTTTTAATAGTTATCTTCACTCTTTCAATAGTTATCTTCACTCTTTTAATAGTTATCTTCACTCTTTTAATAGTTATCTTCAAGTTTACGTCTGAACAAAGGAGAAGTACAAGCTCTAAAGAGAAACAGATACTGTCTGAGAGAATACAAGAAAATGAATCATGAACAATACTGTCTGAGAGAATACAAGAAAATGAATCATGAACAATACTGTCTGAGAGAATACAAGAAAATGAATCATGAACAATACTGTCTGAGAGAATACAAGAAAATGAATCATGAACAATACTGTCTGAGAGAATACAAGAAAATGAATCATGAACAATACTGTCTGAGAGAATACAAGAAAATGAATCATGAACAATACTGTCTGAGAGAATACAAGAAAATGAATCATGAACAATACTGTCTGAGAGAATACAAGAAAATGAATCATGAACAATACTGTCTGAGAGAATACAAGAAAATGAATCATGAACAATACTGTCTGAGAGAATACAAGAAAATGAATCATGAACAATACTGTCTGAGAGAATACAAGAAAATTAATCATGAACAATACTGTCTGAGAGAATACAAGAAAATGAATCATGAACAATACTGTCTGAGAGAATACAAGAAAATGAATCATGAACAATACTGTCTGAGAGAATACAAGAAAATGAATCATGAACAATACTGTCTGAGAGAATACAAGAAAATGAATCATGAACAATACTGTCTGAGAGAATACAAGAAAATGAATCATGAACAATACTGTCTGAGAGAATACAAGAAAATGAATCATGAACAATACTGTCTGAGAGAATACAAGAAAATGAATCATGAACAATACTGTCTGAGAGAATACAAGAAAATGAATCATGAACAATACTGTCTGAGAGAATACAAGAAAATGAATCATGAACAATACTGTCTGAGAGAATACAAGAAAATGAATCATGAACAATACTGTCTGAGAGAATACAAGAAAATGAATCATGAACAATACTGTCTGAGAGAATACAAGAAAATTAATCATGAACAATACTGTCTGAGAGAATACAAGAAAATGAATCATGAACAATACTGTCTGAGAGAATACAAGAAAATGAATCATGAACAATACTGTCTGAAGACATACAATTATTGAATTGTGGACAATCAGTAAGCAAACAAAATGATCTGGACACCTTAAACTATCACTACCTTAAATTATCACTGACACCTTAGATGATCATGAAACACCTTAAATGATCATTGGGCACCTTAAATAATCACTGGACACCTTGGATGATCATGAAACACCTTAAATGATCATTGGGCACCTTAAATAATCACTGGACACCTTAGATGATCATGAAACACCTTAAATAATCACTGGACACCTTAGATGATCATGAAACACCTTAAATGATCATTGGGCACCTTAAATAATCACTGGACACCTTAGATGATCATTGGGCACTTTAGATGCTGTTCATTGGACACCTTGCATGATCACTATATACCTTACATGATCACTGGATACCTTACATAATTACTGGACAATTATACATGATTAATGGATCATTAGATGCCTTACCTGCATGTTATATTGGTACACCCTGAGAAAAAAAAAGGGTAATCAATTTTTGGTGGAGGTGGTTTGTACGTGTACGGGCTGTTGTACATCGAGGCCGACCTTGACATCGTCATCTTAGCTGGTTTATTTCCTTAGTGGAAACTGATGAAAACCTTATAAGAAGTATCTGCTCCTTCAAACTTGAAGCCTGCAAATAAAATTATGCTTTTTAGATCAACATCATGTGACTAGCAATAGTTACTATCATATCCTGGCAAAACACTAGATAAGTTCTATGGCAGTGTCGACAGCCTCAGGATGACAGCTGCTTTCTTCGACCAAATTCAAGTTGACGTCTGACAGCGTACGAAGAAGAAGATATCCTGGTAAAACGTATACTGAGCCAATCATCAAGATCAGTGATGAAAAACTGAAAGTTGTAAATAGCATGACATACCTCGGTAGTACACTGTCTCAGAATGTAGTCATGGATGATGAGATCAACATCAGAATCGCCAAGGCCAGCGTCATATTTGGTAGACTACACTCAAACGTCTCGCATTGAAATGGCATCAGCCTCCAAACGAAGCTGAAGGTGCACAGAGCAGTGGTGGTCACTGTGTTGCTTTATGCAAGTGAAACATGGACTGTACACAGGCGGCATGCAAAGAAGCTGAATCACTTTCATACACTTTGTCTCAGGAGGGTGATGAATGTCAAATGGCAAGACTGGGTCCCAGACACTGCTGTTCTTGAGAGAGCTGGTAACTCTAGCATTGATACCATCATGATCCAATCACAGATTCTCTGGGTGGGTCATGTAGTTCGCATGCCAGACTATCGGTTGCCAAAAATAATCTATTGTGGCAAGATGCAGAAGGGCGAACGATCCCAAGGAGGCCACAAAACAAAATTGCTTTAAAGACACACTAAAAACGTCTTTAAAAGCCTTCAGCATGAACCTCAAAACTTGGAAAGATGCTGCAAAAGACCATACAGCCTGGTGCATAACTCTCCACAGAGGAGCAGTGTCATGCCAGGCTTCTAAAAAGACTGCAGCAGAACAACAGAGAAAGGCCAGAAAAGACCGTGAAATATCACAGTCTCGTGAAGCAAACTTTCCATGCCCTCACTGCCCGTGAGTATGCAGATCCCAAATCGGACTTGTCAGCCATCTCCGCACCCATCCACAACCCAGAATTACAGAATACTCGACTGGAAGGACTTGTTAAAATGAAAAAAGGAAAAGTCCTCATCAGAACAAAACTATCATAACAGGGATTACTCCCATGGCGAGGCTCCACCTTGAAGAATATGGGACTGAGAAATAAAGGTTGCCTGTCCCTGCAGCTGTCACAGTGTGCAGACTAGGTTTTTAATTTGATGTCACAGAAAAAAGTTTATGCCTCCAGTGTTCTCTTGGTCAAGAGACAAGTGATCTAGCCATTCAGACACCTACTCCATGGTACTACTACTACTATTACTAATATGATATTAATGGTTACTGTGGCTGGACCATTACAGGGACCCTGTGTATACTGTATCAACACACCTGTGACGAGCATTCTGGCATTGCTGGTATCTGAAGCAATTTGCTTTACCATGTTTTACTAGCCCCATGCAGCAGCAGATCTGCTATGAAACTAATAGGCTTAAGCTTCAGGGCCATAGAAAAGACTGTAGTCCACAATGCTTAAATATTTTTGATCTATTGGTTAATGTTTGGTGAACTGTTGTGGAACAACCCAGGCATATTTGCCATTGAAGAAGTAAACAGTGATTACTCAGAACTTGTGACTGGTTTTGAATGGACCCCTTAGCATTTCAAGTTTCAGTGTAAGAGTGCCCCAAAAATGGAAAAATGTAGGTCTTCCACTGATCCTACCTACTATATGCACAAATTTCTTTGACTTTAGACAAAGTTTAGTCTTTGTTTTAGTAAAACGTTTACAGTAATAACATGTTTGAGAGTGGTAAAGTACAGTGGATGTAACTAATCATTCCTCTCTTGGTACCACTAGGAACAATTTTACACATTACAGGTATAATTAAATATTAATAAAATTATCATTGAAGTTCAGAATATTCTCATTAAAATATGACTCATTAGTTGTCCTTCCGCTTAAGTCAGTTAATGTCTGAGCATAGAGAAATGTTGGCTCAAACATATCATTGGCGTAGACGTAGATAGTAAGCATGTAGTCTAATTTTTTTAAAGTAAAAGTATGCAACTATGTTCATGTTGATTTAGATTGTAGAGTAGTACTAGTAGACTGCATTTTAAAATTGTAATTCAAATTCAATAAACATAAGTCACATCTTCATTTATGACGTTATTTATAATATTAGTACACAATTGAGAAAGTCAAATTTGACAAAAGGTTCTTCAAATAAATGAATCATACGACAGTTCGTCAATCACAGATTGAGTCAGTGTTTGAACCGTTACAAATATTTTATTCACCACTGAAAGTGAACAGAACACTCATCTTTTCTTCAGATTTTGACAATCCACAGACTCAGAGGGAACAAAATAGGATATGAAATATTATTTATGCTAACTAGCCTGTAATAAATGCACGCTTCATTAGATACTTTATTTATCTATACTTTTCTTCAACCTATTTCATACCAAGTTTACATGAAGGACGTACTTGTAAATAAAACCAACAATACTTCCGTCTTGCTACCAATGAACCGCCATGTTGAATGCGGAAGTTCTACCTGAACCAAAAAGGTAACAGCACGGACTAGGTCAATAGGGGAAGTAAGTCTTCACCAGGAACAGTAACTGAAAATTAAAAGCATTTCTCGTTTATAACATTAACAACATGCTTGATCGATCATATTCCGGAAACTCGCGAAAGGAATGGTCCCCTGAGACTTCATATGTACACTTTTGACGTTATCAATTAATTTAGTTATGGTTAGAGACACTTAAATACATTGACAGGTTTCAAAGAATACGTTCATCTTACAAGTAGACACATGTAACGCCGCCTCCAGTGCACTATAGTTTAATAAATGTCTTTATTTCCTTTAGTGGCGGCCCAGTGCTAAATATTTTATCATTAGGCTGGATTGCTCTCATAACTATCACTGGTTGTCTACAATGCATGGTACTGACCTCACTTAGCATCTAATAATAATAATAATAATGTTCGATTAGGCATCTGAACCCCGTTACGTCGATCGGTCACATTCATGACCCGCTGCTGCAGCGTGGTTCCAAGTCTCGTCCAGGGCGGAGGTTGATATCTGCTGGAGCCATGCTGTCCGGGGACGGTCCATCTGCGCCTGCAGCCGGTCGGGTGAATACTTTTGACGCTGATGGACGCCGACTTGTGTAGTGTCTTGTGGGCCGAGGCTTCCTGATCCAGCCGTACAACAGGACTGAACAAAGAAACTCGGCGGTGGTCAAGTGTTTCCTGATCCAGCCGTACAACAGGACTGAACAAAGAAACTCGGCGGTGGTCAAGTGTTTCCTGATCCAGCCGTACAACAGGACTGAACAAAGAAACTCGGCGGTGGTCAAGTGTTTCCTGATCCAGCCGTACAACAGGACTGAACAAAGAAACTCGGCGGTGGTCAAGTGTTTCCTGATCCAGCCGTACAACAGGACTGAACAAAGAAACTCGGCGGTGGTCAAGTCTTTCTGAGATTGGGAGGAGGCCTGTTTAAGCAGTGACCTCCACGTTGCAGATGTAGTGATGCCATCGGATGCCATGACACGCCGCTGGTTGCACAGGTGGAAGCCTTCCAGTCTCGACATGTCATGTGTCAGTAATGCCCAGGTTTGAAGCCGTAAAGCAGAACTGGGACCCGCAGGACTGGTATATGCGGATTTTTGTTTTAAGAGAGGTCTTGCCGTTTCTCCATACACGTCGGAGGTCGTGCATAGCAGACTCAGCTAGCCCGATCGGCCTTGACATATCGAGACCGATGTGCCTATAGGAGGATATACTGCCGAGATAAATACATTTTTTGGTACCCTCTGTAGTGTGACCTTGGGTTTCAATATACTGGGATGCTGTATCGGAAATGAGGTTCTGAACTTTGGTCTTAGTCCAGGTTATAGACAGGTCTAGGGAGGCGTTTTGCTGTCTAGGATTTCCAGTTAGCGCTGCAGTGCAGAGCCGTCTATGTCGAACAGAACAATGTCTCCCGTGTAAACGGGGTCAGTGAAGATTGGCTGATCAATAGCTATACCCTTCTGGTGCGCCCTGAGACGGTCAAGAAGCCAGTCGACGGTTTGCAGAATAGGTCGGGGGCAAGAACACATCCCTGTCTGACACCCGAAATCGTGGGGAACCTGGCAACTCAGACATGTTCTTGTCATTTTGCATCGCCTTCAGTCTGAAGATTAGCGGTTCATGGTACCGCCGCTTAGACATCCACCGTCACGCATGGATCTCTAACGACCGAAGGACTAGGAAGGAAATCGACCGCATTCTTGTGATAAGTCTCGTCCGGGTGACTTTCTGTCGTGTCTGACCACTGCCCATACTGACCATCGCTTGCTGATGATCACGTACTTCACCAGCCCATATGCCTCTCCGAAACCTGTGTCGACACCAAGGTACAATATCCAGCTCCTCAAGGCTAATCCAAGCGTTGCTGAGAAATACGCCGATAATGTCATGGAAACCTCGCTGCAGCGGACCCCCTTCCCGATGACCAGGAGGCAGCATGGGCAGCCATAAAGAACGCCACATGCGAGGTCACACAGACTAATCACCAGCCTAAAGACCGCAAAGCGTCAGCAATGGCTCTACGATACCTGACATGGCACCATGCTCCAAAAGAATTCAACCAGGCTTCGCAATGACCATGCAGAACGACGACAGCTGAAGGTCACATCCGCAACGGTCAGAGCAAACAAGGAACGCTTTCTCAACTAAATTGTTGACGAAGTAGAAACTGGTTTCAGATCTCATGACCTCAGACCGCTTACCAGGCTATCCGCCCTGGAGGCAAGCAGAGTGAGAGAAAAAAGCATGGCGTTTATCATTGTCCGACGGCTCCTTGCTATACGAGGAGAAAGCGAACAGTTGGAAGGAACACTACATGTATTCTCTTAACCACCCACCAGCAACGACATGCCCTGATCTGTCTGCTGAATCTCCTGATCCTCCCCTTGATATGGACACCAACATCAACCATCCCACTACAGCTGAAGTCCTTGCTGCTATTCAGAAACTCAAAAGATAGGCGGGCGGCAGACTCGGATCAGATCCCGCTGAAGGAATTGACGGAAGGGCACTACCATGAGTGGAGCCTGCGGCTTAAATTGACTTAACACGCCAATACTGTAGAATGACTGTCAAATCGAGAGCACCTTCGTGGGGTCTAATAGTGAACATGTGCTGGTATTAGACCCACAGAAGACAGGCTAGTCTCTTAACCCCCTAATGAAAGAGCATCTGCTATGGTAGTCTGGTCTTAACACTGCAGAAATCGCAGGTTCCAGAATTTTGGCCATTGACAAACTAAAAAGCCCTATATTGATACGTCCGGTCTACTATTGAACGGGTGCTGGAAATAGACCCTCGGAAGACAGGTCAGTTTTACCCTACTAATGACAGGGCGTTGCTACGGTAATCCTGCTCAACTCGAGAGGAGCCGCTGACATTTGGTCCACGTACTAGGCTGATAAGCCAACGGTGCGAGGCTACAAGGTGAGGGATTACGGCCGAACGCCTCTAAGCCAAAATCCCGCCCAAAAGCTCAGCACGATTGCAAAGGGAGGCTTCGACATGATGGGGACCTGGGGCTCCCGCTCCAGCCCCGCCCGGTCGAGCCGCAGAAAGAGGTCTCTGCCGTCCGCCGATCAAAGCGGGCGGGAAGCTGCTCGATATTCACCCCATACGGCGATGAGGTATGAAACCATTTGTAGAAGACTTAGTTCTCGGTCAGGGTGTCCTAAGCAGTAGATCAGCTACCTCACTGCGAACTACTGAAACTCTTGACCATGAGATATGTCCGCACACCAGGCGAACACCATTTCCGTGCCGTGACCAGGCTTGTCCCCTGGTCAAATGCACTCCTTCGAGAGAAATCACAGGTCGCTGACATTTGGTCCACGTGCTTGGCTGATAAGCCAATGGTGCGAAGCTACCATCTGAGGGACTACGGCCGAACGCCTCTAAGTCAGAACCCCTTCCTAAATCTCAGCACCGCTGTAAAGGGAGGCTACGGCATGGCTGGGACCTGGGGCTTGCGTCTCAGCCCGGCCCGGTCGAGCCGCAGAAATGCACCTGGATAAATACACTCCTGCCTTGCTCTTTACCTCTGTCTGCTATCAGTCATCCCAATGGACGCAGAAGAGATGCAGTCCAGCGGACATTGCACCCTCTGCCCTATTGTGACAACCTCTCAGGTGGCGGGGAATGCTAGGCGTACTATCACTGCAGATGAGCCGAGAAAATACAAGGAGCAAAGAGATACCTCACTCACATGCATATGCTACGTTTCTGGCAGGACGTGACGATCCTGGGACACAGTCACACTGGACCGCCTCTCTTCCGGGATAGTACAAACTAGTACATAGTCCATCATATCATATCATTGCCAAACCCTATAGACACGAGTGGGGAAGACTCGATAGTCCTGCAAGACAACTTCCCAAAGAGAGACAACTCTGACCAAAAACAACTGCTGCCTTGCAGTTAGGCTGGGGACAGCCAAAGGCTAAGGAGGGCAACCCTACAGAAACGCCTGTTGAAATCGGGTGCACTGAGCCACTGGCTTAACAAAATAAAACAGTGCAACGTAAATATCGCTGTAAACAGCATACGATGAAGAAGAAGAAGAAGATCCCGCTGAAGCTGTTGAAACACGCCATTGACCCGATCAGCTCCGCCCTCCATCACTTATTGCTGCACGTATGGAGGACTGGACATGTCCCGGCCGACTGGCACGATGGAATCGTTGTATCCATGGGCAAAGACAAGGGAGTCGCAAAGACTACAGTAATTACATGCATATAACACTTCTCTCGGTTCCTGGAAAGGTGTTTTTCGAGCGCTACTGGCTAAACTCCAGCCTCTATTGAGCATAAAACGTTGCCCTCAAGTCTGGCTTCATGCCGGGTCGTTCTTCTTCTTGTTCTTCTTCTTCTTCTTCGTACGCTGTCAGATGTCAACTTATAAGAAAACAGCTGTCATTCTGAGGCTGTCGACACTGCCATAGAGCTTGTCTAGTGTTGGCACTGGTGATGGCCACATGTGCTTTCTCTGGTCCTCGTATGTCGGGCAATTTTGCAGCAGATGTTCAGCGGTCATTTTCCCTGTACCACAGGTGCATTGGTCAGTGCCACATATCTTCAGTTTATTGAATAGATCCCTGGTCGTTCTACAACCGACGCTATCCCTGCTCTGTGCCTTCTCGCCGAACTGCACCGCACCTCCAATGGCCCTTTGTGCGCTATATATGTAGACTTGAAGTCCGCCTTCGACTCGGTTGATCAGTCGGCTTTATGGAAAGCCCTCCATGATATGGCACACCCCCCCCCCCCCCCCCCCCCCATTGTTTAGCATGATAAAGGAGCTACACAATTATACCGGCCCCAGAATTCGATTGGGTGAAACTCTCTCTGACACATTCCCCACTTAGTAACGTAAAGTCTCAACATTACATTTGAAGCGTCACTTGCAGCCAGCTCAGCTGCTTCCACCTCACCTTTAATCATTAGTGAACAAAGGGGCACAATGTCAGAGGTACTACACCAACTTCTCTGCATGAAAGGTGATAGTCATCAAATTGACACCCAACACCGAATTTGTGCCAGTACCAAAGATCAACTCAGATGAGATGGCTCATGTAATCAATCAATTAAAACCAGGTAGAGCCCCAGGATAAGAATCACAAATGACGTAATCAAGGCAGGCGGGTACTCCCTAGCGCGGTATTAAACTACTTTGTTCAGAATCTGTTTGAACGAATGTCAAATCCCCGACCAACGGAACAAAAACCATCCTAATCTATAAAAAGGGGGACAAGGAAAACTTGGCAAATGACCGACCGATCTGTCTGCTCTCCTCCTTGTCAAATGACCGACCAGGGGGACGGCGCGGCCTAGTGGTTAAGTGGCACGGCTCACAACCCGAAGGTGCTGGGTTCGATCCCCATCACAGCACCGACCATTACCCCGGGGAAGCAAACCCTTAGAAAATGCAGGAGGAAGCAGACCCTTACATAAAATGCATGCTGAAGTCGGATGCACTGGGCCGACAGGCGCAAAATAAAAACACAGTGCAACGCATACCGCCCTGGGATTAGAAAAATAAGGCAAACGCAAAAAGAAAACATTAAAAAAAAATAATTTTTAAATAAAAAATTTTAAAAAAAATTACTGACCGATCTGTCTGCTCTCCTCCGGCAAATGACCGACCGATCTGTCTGCTCTCCTCCGGCAAATGACCGACCGATTATTTTTTTTAATTTTAATTTTATTTTATGTGTTTGCCTCACTAGTTTCTACTGGCGGAGGCGCGCCTATTCCGACCCAGACCGCAGTCAATTTGGGCGATATTAAGACGCATAAACCAGTGCTTAGATGCGTGTGTGTATCTGTTTGTACCTAGCCTGGTATTTCCGTGATGTTCCTCCCGTTGTTCCTCGCTTTTGATGTTCCTAGTTGTCCGCCGTAGGTATTTGCATAAATATGCACAATAGTTTTCCTGGGACCATTTTTATTTTCTGTCATACTTGATTCGGATCTCTTTTTTTTTGTTTCCTGATTTCTTTCTTTCTTTCCCCCCCCCCCCCCCCCCCCCTCCCCCCCTCTTCCCTTCTTTTCTTTTTTTTTTTTTTTTTTCCTTCTATTTTATAAAAAAAAATATAAAGCCCCCTCATACATTTTATACACAATTGTGAAGATAGCAGTGTAGTGAGGTGTACAACGAGAATGAATGAGATGGAATGATTGGGAAATATAACAAACAATATACTTGACACATAAGGATTAAGAGTACAATATAAATTAATTGAAAAGTGTCTTCCTTCTGTTGTGAGGCCCATCTGTGTTGACTTCCTTCTGTCTGGTCTTGGTGTATCAGGTTTTGCCTGCTCTCATATTTTTCCATCGCATTCATGTACTCCAACTTGTAAGCGATTCACTGATTTGTGTGTCACCTTGTAGATCCCTCATTTCACCTGTGCCCTCTAGCTCTCGCAGTCAATTATGTGTTGAATGTGTGGTAGGCTCAGGAACAGAAGAACAATAGAAAGGTAGATAATTGATTAAATAATTATAGATAAAAAAGGGTGATGTAGTAGTAGTATAATTATATTAAGTGTGGATATATAGTGGTGAGGATGCCCGCAGAAGGGATATACATATATAAACCTATAAATACATACATAAGTGTAAATTAAAATGTCCACATATATATACTCATACGTACATATCTACACACCTACATATCTACACACCTACATATGTGCACATCTACATGTGTGCACACTGTAGCGTTCGTGATTTGTCACACCCACTTGCTACATAACCGATGGGCTAATTGTAGTGTGAGTCCGTTACATCATCAGTCGACGCATCCTCCCACTTAATCCACAAGCATCGACCACCGATCACCACGTGCAAGGCAAAGGCGACACAGAAACTGTGGCCAAGCTAGAGCAATCCACCGAGTCTATCGCCACATGGGCACCTGTGTGTTAATTTACCCACGGACAATAATAGGTCAAATTTAGTAGAATGTAACCACACGAAGCACCACATTTTTAAGTCGCGAGGTATACCACTGTCATTTTCAGATCCAACTCCGCACGTGGAAAATGGACCTCCTGCACCGCAGGAGAATAACCCCGTGTGCAGTCATCGCAGGAAAGACGAATCTTACGCATCGTCGGACTGCGCACCAAACAAAGTGTCAAGACCTGCTATGTCTCCAACAGCCCACCAAGAACGCTTAGAGATGGTCGCACATGTCAGCAGGGCATTTCTGCTCGCTCCGGCACATGGCTAGAGGGTACACGTCTGTCCTACAGGGAGACCACTCTCTTCATGTATTGAGCAAAGAGATGAATGGTATTGCCTTCCGTAAATCAGAGCCAGGAGCTGCCAATAATGCTGCCATAAAATGGGACATCCACCTCCGTGAGGCTTGTGCAAATTCATCAATTGCCCACAAAACTCACAACCCAGCATCAAGGTCTCTTTTGGGTCAACAACAAACAAAAACAAACCAAAAAAAAAAACTAAGTGACAGCTGTACACACAGTTATTTTGGTATGGAAGACTGTGTGGTCATAGAATTTCAGAAAGGGTGTGCCCTTAGCACGCTCCAGGATGTCTGAGACGCCCAGCTCGTCAAGTTATCAACAAGAAAAAATTTGATATTTTGTTTCTCTAAGTACGGTGACCCTACCAATAGTCATTTTTATACTGCTGGATTCGTCACGTCCATCTACACACGATTTTTGCCGGTAAAAGCACCGCATGCTAGATCACAAATGGCTTTTGACCGATTTATTATTTTTCCACCGATTGGGCCAGGCCGACTTTTTGGGGGGAAAGGTGAAGTAGGTTGTTGGGAAAGATCTTTATCTTGTACATCCGCCCATTTTACTTGTTTAGGTGACAGAACTACGCTTGAATTGGAGACCAACAGTTGTGTCGATATTGTAAATACAGTATCGATTCTTTGTTATGGTTTCCATGGTTTTCCATCGGAGCGCCTAGGCCTTATCCGGGAAGGTCCAAATATTTAAATTTTTCCGAAAAATTCACATTCATCTTCTTGTATCTCAGAAACCAACAAGCACACAACAACAACACCGACAAGTTCTTCATTCAATTGTGTCTATAAACACAAGAAAATCATACTTATTGACCACCAAATAGAACAGTTATAATTTTTGAAATTTGCAAAATTAAAAAATGTGAGAAATTTTCAAAAACTCAATGCAGTGTGCTAAAGGTAAGTACCGCTTTTTCTATTACTTTCTCTGTTTGTTTTTTAATTGTTTGGTAAGATTTTTGGTTGTCTTCTGTTTTGTATTTCCTGTATTTCTTTAGAGCTTTTTTGTCTTTTTTTAATTTGGTTAGTGCATTCCTCATTCCACCAGGGTACAGGTGTTTTGTTGTTTTTACGGTTACCGTAATGGTTTTCTTTTCCTGTGGATTGTATTAAGTTAGCTGGCATGTTTTTGTTGGGAATGTGCTTTATAGCTATCTGCAGGATGTTGGTTGTTAGGTTATGGTTGAATACGTCTACGTTATCTGAGATTAAGTCTTCTCTTTTGAGTCTGAGCAGATCTTCTTGGAATCCGTTCCAGTCTGCCTTATGGTAGTTGAAATAGGGTCTGATTGATCCAGTGTTTCGTATGTATTTTTCTTTTAAATAAATTGCTTTGGGCAGGTGGTCCTTCTTCTTCTTCTTCTGCGTACACAGTCAGACAGTAACCATTATTTTCTCGAAAAAAGCGGCGGTCATCCTGAGACTCTCGCCACTACCATAGAGCTTGTCTTGCAGTTCCACTGGCAATGGCCACATCTGCTCTCTCTGATCCTCGTATGTCGGGCAGTTCTGCAGCAGATGTTCAGTGGTCATTTTACCAGTACCGCACGGGCATTCGTCGGTACACCCTATCTTCAATTTGTTGAATAGGTGGTACCTCAGTCTGTTGTGGCCAGTGCGAAGTCTGAAGACGACGACCTGCTCTCTTCGGTTCAACTGGTAATAGGCATCGTTTTTGGTGTAACCAGTATGTTCGGTTTCCCATTTGGACATGTATCTGGCTTTGATAAGCCGTTTTGACTCTTCGTACGTCATACTGGTATCTGTTTGTGGTAGCCTTGCACCTTCTTTTGCCAGTCTGTCTGCCTCCTCGTTGCCTTGGATGTTGCAGTGTGACGGAACCCACTGTACCACTACCCTTTTTGGTGCGGACTGCTGGCACAGTTTGCAGAGTGCTGCTCTTAAGTCATTAAGCTCAGTGTTTTTCTGGCTTTTTAGCGCCGTGACTACTTCGAGAGCATCTGTCAGCAGGACTATATGGCTCTCATTTTCACTGTGTGTTACCATTTCTTCCACTGCCGCCCTCAGTGCCTCTGCCTCTGCTCTGAAATTGCTTGTGTACTTACCAGTAGCGAATGACAGTGTTATTTTTCTGCCATTTGGTAGGTTCAGGAATGCTCCTGCCCCTCCGTTCTGTGTAGTGTTTGTTACAGAACCGTCGGTGTATGCATGGGTCCAGTCCATGCTTGGGTAGCTTTTCGTTATGAAGCTTAGGGTAGTGTCTCTCCTTTCTTTTTCACTCTGGCAGTTTTTGTTTGCAATACCTGGTATATTTTCTACCACCTCTGGAAATATATCCTGCCTCCAAGTAGGTTTTCGTACAGTAGTGATGGGTTTTGGTGTTGTTAGTGCGTTTATGGGATCTTCGTGCATCTTTGCTTTGGCTATTTCTGCAAAGTTTCTCCGCTTTAGTTTCCCATTTCCCAAATTGTTTAGTCTCTGGTACATTGGATGGTCCGTCAATCTTCTGAGTTTCTCTGACTGCAGCTGGGCTCTGCAGTCTCTTCTATCGGTCATGGATTGCAGTTTTGTAATCTTTTCAAGTTCTACTATTGGCGTTGACTTCATGCCACCTGTTATAATTCTCATGGCTTGGTTTTGAAGTTTGTTAACTTTATCGAAGTTCGCCTTCGCTGCGGTTGTCCATGCCGCAATGCCATACTCGAGAACTGGTCTCACTCTTCCAGTGTACAGTTTCTTTAGTATGCCTTCGTCTGCTCCCCAGCTTGTGCCAGCAAGTTTCCTCATGATCGCCATTCTTTCTCTGGCTTTCATTCGGTTTCTCTCAATCTGACTTTTCCATGTCATGCGCCGATCAAATGTGACTCCCAGATAGGTTGGGTTGTCGTTTGGCTGCAGGATTTTGCCATTTAGCCTTAATTTGGTACTTTGGGGTTTTAATGAGAGCGAGAATATTGTGCACGTGGTTTTCTCCTCGTTTATTTTGACCAGCCATGAGTTCGCCCATTCTTCCAGCGATGTTAGGGCCGTCTGCATCCGATTTCTTGCTATGGTGAGATTCTTTTCAGAGGTCCACATAGCCAGATCGTCGGCAGGTGGTCCGATCCTGCATTATCCAGAACTTCCCATTTGATGGTTGCTAAGTTTGGCGTCATTATTGTGATGTCTATAGCCGTATCTGATCTATTTGGATTGTTATTTATTCTGGTCATTGACCCATCGTTTATTATTATTAGATTGTTTTCTTCGCAGAAGGTCATTATTTGTTTCCCTGCCGTGTCTATCGCGCTTCCTCCCCATGCTGGATGATGTGCGTTGAAATCCCCTACTATGATTGTTCTATTGTTTATTTGTGCTTTGATTGTTTCCATGTCATTTGTGGTGAATTTTCCTCTTGGGTTGTATATGTTTATTATTGTGATGCTCGCTGGACTACTGTCTATTTTAATGGATAGGCCTTCTAGGTTTTCGGTATTAAATGGATCCCAGTCCATTATTTTGTATTCTTCATTTACTATAAAGGCTACTCCTCCTTTCGCTCCTGTTTCTCTATCGTTCCTAACTATATTGTATTTTGGAATATTGAGTCTTTTGGTTGGGTTGAGCATGGTTTCTTGAATCGCATATATTATTGTTTCTTTTCCCAGATTGGCCAGTCCTAGGTATGGCTTAAAGTTTTTGTGTAGGCCTCTGCAGTTCCATTGTATTATTTTCATTTTGTGTTTTTTTTCACTTTGCTTGTGCTACGTGGAATTGTTAGTCTTTCTTGAGGTTCAGTGGTTCAATCCGGTCCAATTCTATAAAAGTATTGTTCTGATTTGGGAGATTTATTTTTATTTTTTTTAAACATTTTTTATTATCTATCTATTAGATTATGCTTGCAAGGTTCTGACCTTGGCTGTTTTCCACTCTTTTCCAACAAAGTGTTGATTCATCAATATTTATAAAAAAAAGCATAAATCATATTACCTTGATTCTGCATGGGCGATGTTTTACAAACCGATACTTTACCCTGTTGCTTGTGCTTCCTGTTTTACAGCATTTCCGAATATCCTCTTCACGTCTTTGTCTCGCGCGCCTGGCTCTGAGTAGATGGATAGACCTGGAGGTCCTACTTTTGTTTGATGTTGACCGACCGATCTGTCTGCTCTCCTCCTTTTATAAACTCTTCACCAGAGTAATCGTCAACCCCATAGAGAAGCTACTAGATGAGAACCAATCTCAAGAGCAGGCAGGTTTTAGGAAAGACTTCTTAACCACTGACGACTTCTACACAATCAACCAATTAATAGAGAGGGCTCATGAAGTACAGATGCCGTGTGCTCGTGGATTATGAGAACGCTTTCGATAGCATCGAAATAACTGCGGTGCTGAATGCCCTAAGAAATCAGGGAATTACAGAGAAACACGCTCAGCTGATAAGGGAGGTAAACAGCGGATACACAACGGATATCACCCTCTTCTATAGACCGATCACCATACCGATACAACGTGGTGTCTTACAGGTGATTCAATCTCATCAAAGCTATTTATAGCAGCGCTTGAGGAGGTCTTTAAAATCCAGGACTGGGAGGATAGGGACATAAACATAGACGGAGAAATTCTTACTCATCTGAGATTAGCTGATCACATAGTCATCCTCATCCATGACGTCAAAGATGCGGAGGAAAGCCTGAATGAATTCAGCAGGACAAGCGTGGCAGTTTGCCTACAAATCAATAGAAAGACAACCCAGTCCATGCTCAACACCTTCTGTCCAAAAAGAAATATGTGACTAGGAGATTGTCACGTCGAAAACGTAAATTCGTATATCTACTTGGACCAAGAAATAACGAACTCCCATTCAATAAATCTTGAGATCTCACGAAAGATAACAGCGGGCTGGCTCAGCTTCAACTGATTACACTCATACTGCTAAAGATGTTGCCGCTAGGGCTCCCACCCTCAACAGTCTGGTTATTCCAGCCATGGTATATGGATGCGATGTGTTGAACCTACGGAAAGCTGATGCAGATAGACTTAGCTTTGCCCAACCAGCGATGAAGAGAAGAACATTGAAGATCTCCATTCGAGACCAAATCCGAGATCGGACGTCTAAACTTCTTTCGCTGACATAGGTGTAGCGCTGTGCGAAAATACAGGTGGGACGGACAAGTGGTGCGCATGTCGGATAAATGATGGACACATAGTGGGACGTCGTGGTGGCCATACAACTTCAGCCGCCCTCTCGGTCGACCGAGGCTGAGGTGGAGAGATGGCCTAATGGAGGCCATGGGCCCAACATGGTACACCATAACACACGTGCCTGATTGAACACCAAGATTATGTGAACCCTGCGTTTTTGAAACCTCTCAAAATATAAACAGAGCTTCTTCCTGTGTGGAGCAATCCACGGAACATTGAAAGTAAGATACAAGTGTTTTTTTTTTCTTCAATTTCATCTTCTATGTCTATGTTGTTGCTGTTGCTGTTCTGGTTGTTATGAGCGCACAGTAAGTAAGTTTACTGTTTTGTGCACCATGGAATAGACGTTATGTGGCGGGTTGAAGTGGTTTCCTCACACTCCGAGTGTGCTGATTATGAAGGTTAGCCGGGGTACCCCAGGCTGATGGCTTATTCTTGGCTTCTTCTACGTGTTGCTCACTACTACGTGGATCATCTTATATGTAGTTGTGTGATTGTATCTTTAAGACAAAATTATACGTATTATTATGGAGACGTGAGTTGAAAAAGGGGGGAGGGGAAGGGGGTGATATGAGGTAAGCGAGGGGTGCGTTGAAGGACAGTTTGTTCAATGGCTGTGTTCAGAGACATGAGGCATGAAGAATACATGAGGCTATACAGAGGCGATCGCGCAGCAATTCTGCTCACATAAGCCCTTCTTCAACCTCGGCAGATGCGGGTGTCCTATTTCTTTGTACTAAGTGCGACATACAATTCGGGGCTCATATCGGCTTATTTAGCCATCTTGGAGCTCATGCGAACAGTGAATATTGACTAAGTGGTCCTCATCTATTACCATGGACGAACAACAACTTTAATTGTTAAACTGATGTTTCTTCCGTCCCTATTGTACAATTCAATTGACAGGCAGATGTTCTGCGAGAGTATTGCTAATTTGATAAAACCTTACATATTATGAAAATAGATGTACTGAAATATGCATCTCCACCACTGCCTGGGAGACAAGGTCTTCAAGCTTGTGCTTGCCATGCCACACGATCTACAGCTAACACGCTTGCATTAACTTGAGGTTTCCATTATACACATTAGATGGCAGCACGTCTTCTTTGAGAATGTTTCGTGGATATTTTCATAGCTCAGATTGTTCTGTGTGATAGCTTTCTCGTACAACAAACTGCCATGCATTCGTCCAGTCACCATACCTAGAAAAACATTTCATTCGTCCAGTCCCCATACCCAGGGAAACATCTCATTCGTTCAGTCACCACACCTAGAGAAACATCTCATTCGTTCAGTCACCACACCTAGAGAAACATCTCATTCGTCCAGTCACCACACCTAGAGAAACATCTCATTCGTTCAGTCACCACACCTAGAGAAACATCTCATTCGTCCAGTCACCACACCTAGAGAAACATCTCATTCGTCCAGTCACCACACCTAGAGAAACATCTCATTCGTCCAGTCACCACACCTTGGGAAACATCTTCTTTGCAACAATCATCAAAACGTGTAACCTAGACAGCAGCAAAAATGACATGTTCTGTGAGTATAGTGTCTACGGCAGTTGTATTCAGTTAGTGAAACAACTGAAGGTGTACTCAGCATTAAGAAAATATCTAGAAGACACCAGAAGTGTGAAAGTGTGAGTATTATTTCATTTTTCAGAATATCTAACCCACACACACAATACTAATGTATACTAATTAAAATCCACATCGAGCAACAACAAAAGACGGACAAATGTGCATAGCTGGGTAGCATGACTACACCACACAGTAGAACAGGCAAAGACATTAACACCAGAATGAGCAAAGCCAGAATGGGCTTTGCTAGCCTAAACAACGTTTTGAAGTTTTCGTAAAACGCCACAAATATCAAACTAAGATTATACAACAGCAGTAACCAAGCGAGACAACAGCAGTAGCTTAGTGTGGGGTGATCATTTTAGGGTAAGCTGAGTCTTGAACATAAAGGCATACTTAACGTTGTCGAAAAAATGTTGAAAAGTCATTTGTGTTGTGCTGAATGAGCTAGTTGAAACCCATGCTGTCGACGTACATCTGCACAGTTGTCTATGTTTTCTTTTAAATCAGTTCAAGGCGTCTTTTGTTTCATTTCTGAAAAAAATATATGTCACCCTCTCCATTAACACGTAATCTTGAGCGCATTGCAATAAAGTTCATTTTCAATTGAATAGTAGCCAGATGGGATAGTCTACTATTGGTCAGAGAATTACGCAGATATACTTTAATTGTTTCCATTGTACTCATTGGGCGGTCTGTAGTAGCCGAGCTCATCGGAATACTGAAAATATGTAGTAGCAACTTACCCGTCTTAACTTAACGTCTTTATACTGGTTTAGAAGACCCTGCAGAGTCTGTATACAACCAGTTACATTTACATCACCTTGCTCTAAAAGCTATGCGCATCCAGTTTATTCTTAAATGCATTAACTGTCCCTGCCTCCACTACCTCCCCTGGCAATGCATTCCAAGCAGACACCACTCTCTGACTAAAAAGATATTTCCTAATATCTAACATGGACCTCTCTTTAGTCAGCTTGTAGCTATGCCCTCGTGTTATTGTAGGTGACTGTATTTTAAAAAACTTGCTATAGTCTAATTTATCGATTCCTCTGATCATCTTATAAACCTGTATTAAGTCACCAAGAATCCTTCTCTCTTCGAGACACTGTAGGCCGGTTTTTCTGAGTCGTTCCTCATAACTGTAATTCTGGAATCCCACTATCATCTTTGTCGCTCTTTTTTGTATTCTTTCTAGCATGTTTATGTCCCCTCTATGATAAGGACTCCACACCTGTACACAGTACTCCAATCTAGGTCTAACTAAAGCTTTATACAGTTTGACGATCACTTCCTTGCTCTTATGTTTAATATTTCTTTTTATCATACCTAACATTGCATTTGCCTTTTTCACTGCTACCTTAACTTGCTCACTCACCTTTCCTGTATGATCTATTATAACCCCTAGGTCCCTTTCCTTATCTATCTTTCTAATATTGTTTTCTCCCATTCTGTAATTATGTTCCATATTTGATCTACCCATGTGGATGACTGTACATTTATCTACATTAAACTCCATTTGCCAGCTTACAGACCATTCTCGAATTTTATCTAAATCCGACATCAATATATCTACTTCCGCTTTAGATGAGACACTACTGCATAGTTTTGTGTCATCAGCAAATTTTGCAATCATGGATCTCATATCAATGTCCAAATCATTTATATATATCAAGAACAAAATTGGTCCCAAAACCAAGCCCTGTGGCACACCACTTTTCACTTCACTCCACTCAGAGTACTCCTTATTTATGCCCACCCTCTGCCTTCTTCCCGTTAACCAATTTTCAATCCATTTGGCAACTTCCCCACCTATTCCATGTGATTTTAACTTTCGAAATAATCTTTGATGAGGTACTCTATCAAAGGCCTTTGCAAAGTCTAGATAAATAACATCCACTGGCTCCCCTTTATCTATGATTTTAGTAACCTCCTCCATGAATTCTAATAGATTTGTTAAGCATGATCTCCCTCTAGTAAACCCATGTTGACTATTTCTAATTAGATTAAATTTTTCTAAATGCATTACAATGTTTTCTTTGATTATTGACTCTAACAATTTACAGACTATACTCACCGGTCTATAATTTGCCGGATCTGATTTTTTGCCTTTTTTGAATAAGGGGATCACTCCTGCATTTTTCCAATCCCGTGGAACAATCCCTTTTGTAAGTGATTGAGAACATAATATAGCCAATGGTTTTGCTAGTTGGTCTCTAATTTCATACAGCAATTTTGGGTGAATACCATCTTGACCTGGACATTTATTCACTTTCAACCTCTCCAATTTTTTAAAAAACCATTTCCTCTGTAATACATATTGATCTTAATCCCGCTGTATCCATGTCTCTTTGAAAAATATCTATAGGCTCTGGGATCTCGGAGCAGTACTCCTTTGTGAAGACTGTGCCAAAGTACTGATTGAGCAGATTAGCAGCCTCCCTATTCTCACTTATTATTTTCCCTGTACTGTCTATGAGAGGGCCTACTTTGTCTTTCGTTCTTTGTTTATTTCTAACATAAGAAAAGAAGCTTTTACTGTCAGTCTTGATCCTCTGAGCAAGTTTTTTTTCAAAGTCTATTTTTGCTGTTGTATTCGCTTTCTGAGATATGTTCTGCTTGTCCAAATATTTTACATATGTTTCTTTTGATTTACCTGCCTCTATATATTTTTTCCATGCTTTATTTTTTGCTCTTCTACATTTCACTACAAATCTAGTTATCCACTTTTTTACGCTTGGGGTTTACCTCCCTACATGGAACACATTCCTCTTTTAGCGTTTCTAGAACTGTTTTAAAACTTTCCCACTCCTGTTCAACATCTGTTCCTACAACAATATTTTTCCAGATTATGTGGTTCGCTGCCTCTTTCATCCTCTTAACATCTGCCTTAGAGTAGTCGTATGTTCGCGTGTGTATGTTTACTTCTTTCCTTATTCAAACACTGTTTGGAGGTCGTTATCTACAACGAAACCCAATAATTGAATGCAATGCTTGACTTTGTCTTCTGAGCTGTCAATATTTACCAGTACAGTGTGTAGTGTTATAAAATTACACACCTTTGTGTATGTGTTTTTAAGTTTTTCCTTTTTTTAAAAAAAATTACTGTCAGGAAAAGATTTTGAATAATTTAAAAATTCAACAAATGCATCTTCCCGAAAGTCGGAGAACCGTTCCTCTAAATGAATTATGATGGAGTCAAGAATTTCAAATGCGACGTGTTTGTGAGTTTCAACAAAACGCTGCGGTTGGAAGTCTGCCTGATAGTTTTTGTTCAACATCATACTCTCTCTTGGCACTCTTGTAAATCCTTATCGGAACGCAGAGACGAAATGTTTGACAATTCTTATTTCCTTGATGCATAAGTTTACATCTCTTGTGCACTTAGCTTGGAAAATGCCAAACAAATGTTCGGTGGAGAAAAAAAAATACAATGACAAAGGCACAATTAAAATTGGAACATTACAGAATCTAATATTCTCAGAAGACCTATTGCACAATTGACAGATTCAGGATACCAGTCATCAGATTCAGGATACCAGTCATAAGATTCAGGATCCCAGTCATCAGACTCAGGATCCCAGTCATGAGATTCAGGATCTCAGTCATCAGATTCAGGATACCAGTCATCAGATTCAGCGTCCCAGCCATCAGATTCAGGATACCAGTCATCAGATTCAGGATACCAGTCATCAGATTCAGTTACGTAGCTCACGACATTTCCCAACTTCTGGTAATGATATTTTGAAGGTTGATACAGCTCGTGAATTGTAGTTCCATCCTGTTTGCGCTGGATGAGGTAGCTGAACCCCATGCTGCTGAAGTGCTTCCACGCCAGACCAATTTCCTTCCGTTAGTAAAATCGATCCCTGTTCATTTACCGTCTGGATATACAAACGCTCCAAGAAGATCATTAGCCATTTTTCTGCTCAATTTCCGTATACTGGATGTACCTTCAAGTATACTCGTGTCTCTAATTTAAGCAATTATCCGTTGAAATTAAAAAATATATTCTACGGTTGGATATTTTACATTATTTCTTTTGGCATGTTGGTTAAAAGCAACCTGGCAATTTTACCGCATCTGTCTTGTTCTCAACTGTACTATCTTGAAAGCGTGTTTCTCACGACCTGAGACAAAAATTCACATCTGCTACTATGTTCCCTCCGTGGCTGACCACATGTTACTCTGTACTTCTCGTTAACTAATATCCTTGCATAAACAAAGTAGAACGAAACTTTGTCACATCCCATAATTTCAGCTCTATGAACACATCAACATTGAAAGATTGAAATTGAAAGATGCATAAATACAACAACAGGTAATGAAGTTAATAATAATAATATCATCTTGTTCTTCCGCGTTCGTTCTCAACATCACGCTACCAAGCCCTGAACAGGGCTTTGCAAGTAACAGGATGTAGTCCGGAGAACGGAATGCGCTGTGTAGTTAGTTTACAGATTGACTGCGAAATTTGCCCCTTTCGGCCCGACACATCCGTCGCCGACAGCCGGCATTTTTTGAGTATCGGATTGCCTTCCCTCTTCGATCCCTTCTACTAGGCCAGTCTGCTCTGTTGCAGCCTGTTATACAGGACCACCGAGTGTATGTGTAGAAGGGTCTTGGCAGCTCTGGTTCGCTGATCCTGACGCTAGCAGCAATGGGTCGCTGGTCTCTGCAGCTCAAGCGCTGCTCAGCACCTCTATCAAGTCTCAAAATTACTCTCTTACTTAATCTCTTACTATCTTACTAGATCTTGATCCCATAATAATAATATTTTTTCATTTAATAGAACAAATTATTGATCAGAATAATGTTATTTTCTTCTTTATGAGACTTTACTCATAACTGTAATACAACTTTAAGTTTTGTTTTCTTTCCAGCATGTTTATATCCCCTATATAATAAGAAATCCACACTTGTATACATTACCCCAATCTAGGTCTAACTAATGCTTTATACAGTTTGACTATCACTTCCTTGCTCCTATGTTTAATATTTTTTGGGATCATACCTTACATTGCATTTGCCTTTTTCACTGATACCTGCATTTGCTCACTCACCTGACTTGTATGATATATTATAACCTCTTATCTATCTTTCTAATATTGTTCTCGCCCATTCTGTAATTATGTTCCATATTGGATCTACCAATGTGGGTGACTGTACATTTATCTACATTAAATTCAATTTGCCAGCTTACAAATCATTCTTGAATTTTATCTAAATCCGACCTCAATATATCCACTTCTACGTTAGATGAGACAACTACTGCATAGTTTTGTGTCATGAGCAAATTTAGCAATCATGGATCCCCTATCAATGTGAAAAATCGTTTATATATATCCACACAAAAAATTGGTCCCAAAACCGAGCCCTGTGGTACTCTACTTTTCACTTCTCAGAGTACTCCTTATTTATGCCCACCCTCTGCCTTTTTCCTGTTAACCAATTTTCAATCCATTTGGTAACTTCTCCACCTATTCCGTCAGATTTTAACTTTCGAAATAATTTTGTATGAGGTACTCTATCAAAGGCCTTTGCAAAATCTAGATAAATAACATTCACTGGCTCCCCTTTATCTATTATTTTAGTAAACTCCTCCATGAATTCTAATAGATTTGTTAAGTACGATCTCCCTCTAGTAAACCATGCTGACTATTTCTGATTAGATTAAACTTTTCTAAATGCATTTCAATGTTTTCTTTGATTTCATGGATGTTGTCATAGAAATGGACATGTTCGTCTTTGTCTGCTATTTGTGCATACACTTGACACAGATTAATCAAAATAGTTGAACATTTTGAAACCCTGAAAGTTTCAGCCGCCTGGAGAACACCAGTCCCACCTTCATCAGCACGCTCGGAATGTGATGAAAGCTACGGCAACCCGTTACCCAACTCCCTTTTCAGAGCCATACAAGAGTTAAAGATTCTCATCTTAGGCATTTAAAAAACTACAACTGCTAAATAAAAGAATGTGTAGTATTGAACGTGTATTAAGCTCGAAAAAGTAAAGACGAAATGTACGACGTTCTAGTTTTGAGTGGCTAGCTCTCCTACATCGTAAGTAATATTTTATTCAAGAAAGCAATATGGCTGACAAGATGTCTAACTCTCTTCCCTTGTCAAGGGTAAAAACAATAATGAAAAGTTCACCAGAAGTTTCAAGTATTAGCCAGGAAGCTCTTCATTTAACAGGCAAAGCAACGGTAAGAGGTACAAGTGTTCTCTCTATCCTGAAGCAACTGTGGGCTTTTTTCCCGATTGATTTGCGTGTGGTAAAGCCCAAAGGTAAATTAAAATATGAAACAGGCTGAGGAGTTCTCGAATCTCAGTTCTGCAGTTCTCTGATCTGTGAATACTGAATTACTCACTGTCACAGTATTCGTCTGTCCCCGCATAAATGATAAATAAAATAATAAGCAGACCTCAACAAACTTGAAACTGTACTTTGAATAGTGAGGGTTACAATGTAGGTAATTTGATGAAAATTTCAAATTGATGCTACATCATTACTACAACTGTTACTTAGAAAGCCCCAGAAAAATGCAATCCAATGATATATCAACTATGTCTCTATTAGCTTAAAAGTCCGCAAAGGGGCTATAGAGGAAGAGTAAAAATATGGACTATGAAAACTTGTATCCGAAAAGCAGAGTGGAGTGGACAATAACCAAAATGCTGATTATCTCAGCTATTCATGACAGAACACCTGTAAAACCATACATTTTTTTATTCGGGAGAACTAAATACAACCGATGGCGGTAATTGCATTACTTTTCCAAAAGGCAGGAACTAATTAATATTCAAAATGGCGACCTCATTTGCATAATTCACAACTAAAATAATGCTGCAATATATTTCTCGTCTTGTTATACTACATGTGATATATCATATTGATCGTCTTTTTGAGAGGAGCATTAATATATTTATTGTATGGTGTTATTTCATTAAAATGCTTGCAGAATTAGTATACAGAACAAATTATAACACAAATTTAAGAACAATTTTTTTTACTAAGTTATGCAACATACATAGTTGTTAGAAATAAAGGAATGTTAGAAATAAAAAGAATATACTTACAGACGGTGCCTGGAACATACTTACAAGCTACAGTTGATTATTTAAATGTGGCATTTGCAAAAACAAAATCAGCTAGGAACTGAGTCACTGGCATGTCGTAATCCGTTTCTGAATAGGTAACTGGCATGTGGTAATCCGTATCTGAATAGGTAACTCAACTGGCATGTCATAATCCTTTCCTAAATGGATACTACCAATAATAAGTAAAGATAACTGCTTGTAGATGTTGGCCGTGTTCAGTGATGTTTGTTTCGTGGTAGGCCTTCCTCTGATCAATTGAATATACAACAAAAATTATTACATACATTTAACAAGAGGCATGTATGATATGCAGTTTAATTCATTAATGGTGTTAATGTAGTTTACAAACAAGTGTGTTCCAAACAGCAAAACATATGGATTAACAGTCTTTATTGGGTAAGTCTGATATGTTAATTGTTTTTGTCGTGCAGTTTGTTGTTGCATGTTTCTTATTATTTTACTATTTGACAAATAGAGATATATTTATATCATTTATATTTTCTTAATGCTCAAGCAATCCCATTGTCTTCCATATATAACCACATAATATGATAATATAAAACATGGACATTTTAACTAACAATAGATGAAATTTGAAAAGTAACAGGAGATGTCTGGCATTAAAGATGGAAATACTGCTACATCCTGAAAGAGCTAACCAAAAAAAGTTTCCATATGGCTATATAATATACAAAAAGAATATACTTACAAACTATTCAAACTTGAGGTCCCCAAGAGCAAAATCAGCTAAAAATGCAGCCACTGTCATAACATAATCCTCATTTGGCGGCAGTTCATCTATTGACCAGTACTTCAGACAGACACACTTCTGGTCAGGTTTCTTCCTCGTCTGCTTTATTGATAAGGAAGTGATGTAAAAGTGGAATATCTAAAATGAAATAATGATTGTCAATAAATTGATGCAGTTTAAATTTTACACTATCATCTAAATCTTTAAAAATATCTAATTCTAATATGGGTGTATTGTTAAAAATGGCACAACAACAAACTTCTTTCCTTCCATGAATGATGATGACGGCGGCTCAACAGACACATCTGAAACAGTTGACACTGTTGTTGCTGAAATCTCTTGTGGCTGCAACAAAACAGTATTAGACACATCTTTAAAATTTATAGGAAAGGGCTGCTGAAAAAGATTTACGAGTGAGTGCCATTGACTACTCAAATTGTTTTTCTTCAGCTTCAGTTCACTCTGCAAGGTTCGCATATTTGAGCCGAGCTTTATCTCATCTATACACTTATCCTGTTCTATAAACATAGAAGGAACAAGAGTCTTGACTTTCCGCAGCAAAACAGTGATTGATGGATCTCTTGTTTCCATCAGCAGCTGTGCAATGTATCCTTTCTGAAATGGATACACGGGTTCAAAGCACGCCAAATGTGCTTTCAGATCAACAACAGACTTCTTGCTTGCCATGATGGAGGATGACTAATAATTTCTAGAAACAAAGAAAGATTAAATAAAACTAAAATTGCAAGCTGTTGTAAAAAGAATATAACAATATTAAATGTAATACTAATTGACAGTTACTAATAATACTATACTCAGTATACTGAGTTTACTTGTGGAGTTAATGATTAAAATAAAATGGAGGGCAGGATTTAGTATTTTTGGAAAATAGCTTACTTTGTAATTAAACATCACATGTCTTAAAATATACATTTTAATGACATCAAATTTAGCAAACATACAGATAAGAGATTGCAGAATGTAAAAAATATCAATATTGTATTGCTGCATCAACATGAACATGGCCATTCAAAGTCAAACAAGTAAAAATAATTTATCTATTTTTGATCATTTCAAAACAGTAACACACAACACTAAACTGAAAATTTTTTGATGAAATCACGTGTGTTTGGTTTTATGGTAGTGATTAACACCAGTAAACTAATTTGCCTATCATCTATGATCGTGTTTAAAATGATTTATGTACTAGATGTGCAATTGATTAATCAATCCGGCTATTCTTTTACACCATCATTCACCATGTTCTGGAACAGAAAAAAAATGGCGGACATTAAGTGACTTTTTTTTTTTTTCTTTTTAAATTGCTTACTTTTCTTTTAACTCCATGTGCTTTAATTTTTGTTGAAATGCCATCAAATTTACTAAATAGACAGATAATTGGATGCAGAATGTTTAACAAACCACTAAAATATTACCAAATGCTATTAGGCACGTACATAACAAAGTAAACTTACCTCTATTTTTCAATTGCTGAAAAACGACTATAGTTGATATTGATTTCCGATCAAATGCACTCTATGGTCAAGAACATTCAAAGTGCGATACCAATCGTTCTTATATACACTCCAAAAATCATGTGTTTGACCTAGAAAAGAAAAATTCTTAACGCGTCATAAAAAGTTACGCGTTTAGCGGTATTCACAAAAATTTTTCCCAGAGGCCGGAAACTGCCATTTAAAAAAAATAGATTTCCGGGCGAAATCGAAGTACCTATACAATGATTAGTGACAGTGACATTACATAGTCACATACTGACACACACTACACCACAATCCAGGACCACATCCATAAAAAAAAAATAAAGGATGTTATCTAGGTATAAATTATAAGTCTATCTAGTCAATAAAAAAAATAGCATGTTCTTTACAGAACATTGCTTCTTACAACCGCCACCTATTTGGTTGTTATAAGAAGTTATAAGTATTAAGTTTCTTGGCAAGTGTGCAGTAAGTAACGGTAGGTTGCCATTACTTTCCGTATGTGGAGGAGCAATCACCCTTTACTTGGCTTTAGGCCACACAGTCTCCTATAAATTTTATAATTTATTTTAAGTATCAGTATAATACAAATTTGGTATAAATCTGGCAAAGATGGCGCCATAACTGGCTGCGAGTCTACATTTCTCTACTGTTTAGGATCATTATGGATGCCGCTAGACCACAGATTTGCCTGGAATTCACACTAGTTGACGACTTACACTTGTGTTCACGGAAACGTGGTGTTGTTTTCCGTCTGGACTTATTTCGTTCTTTTTTTGTGATTTCTTCCATCCGTTTATCCTGGTCTGGACACCAGCTGAATGGCACTACGCTTATTCCTGTGTCGTATTTCATGGGTTAGTTCTGCCAGTTCACTTTCACGAATTTGGTGTGTGGGAATTTTAGATGCTACTATGATGAGCTGAATACAGCTGGGGAGAGATGCCAGACTCACTCACACGCTGAGTGTTGTCCATACGACCTCTTGTGGTTATCAAAATGGCACGACAAACTGCGTTAGATGCCATCCCACCTTTCTACCCTGTGGACGGAAAGGCTTCGGTGGTAACCCTGAGGCAAAATCTGCTTCCTATGCTATCTCCAGTCGTCTCGATAAATGTCTTGCCACTGGCAAAAGGAAGCTTTGGCTCTGTGAGTGAGGTTGACAAAAGGCGCATTTCTTCCTCACTTTAATCCAAATAACCGCGCAAGTCACCCATTTCAGCGGACACAGCAAGAGATACGACGATCCACACGGCTGAACAAAGAGAGTGGTCTTCATCACTTGTGATGGGCAACTATTATAAATTTATAGTCGAATCATAATGTAGAGCATCTTGGATTGTGTTAGTCTAAGACATGTCTCTGCTGGAGGTGACATGGTATTGATTTATTGATCTGGGGATTGTTGGCTTAAAGTTTTTACAGGATGAGTTAATCTGCCTGATGCCAGTCACCTTATGACATGCTTGACAGGGTTTCAGTATTACCATTCTTTGCTCCCATTTCAGGCCCCAGTAACACTTGGGAACACAAATGGTTTGCTTGTAAGTTAATCAAGTATATTTTTCCATTTCAGGAACTGTTTATCCAAGCTCTGGCCAAATTCTCCTATCAGCAGAGCAGTGATAAGTCTAGTCTACAATACAAGGACCTTGCTGAGATTGTCAACTCTGAGGACACGCTGCAATTCTTACACGGTGAGTAGGACAAGCATCCATGTGTTACCTGGGCTTAAACAGGGAGCAAACAATAGTAAAACTGTAACATGCCAGACAACTAAAAATGTTTGGACATAGGGGCTAGATACACAGACATGTAGAAACTAAAAGCCAAAATAACAAGAAATAAAAAACATGAACACCCCATGGTAGAGGGGAGCCTCGTAGCACAGTGGTTAGCGCGCTGGCTTCGCATCTCAGTGGTCCTGGGTTTATTTCCCAGTTGAGGCGGAAATGGTTTTTTAGACTGTAATGGCTCCTAGGTTGACCTAGCCTTAAATGGGTTCCGGTTCAGTCCAGGAAGTAAAGGCGGCCGGCAAGATGCTGACCACATCATCCACTAAATGCCGTGGGTTACAAAATAATATATCGACCTAACACCATATTTCCTATGTGACGCATGGTGTGGCAGGATCTTTACCTTACCCTGTGGTAGAAGAGGAGCACCTAAAGAAGGTTGGGAATGGGACTACATTCACAGTTATGTAGAAACTACTCTAGCCACCCAAAAAAAGGAGTAAACATCTCTACACCCCATGGCAGAAGAGAAGTGGCTGTCTGCTTTATATTCCAAGGGGAATCAGAAAGATTAACTAAAGTTCTTGCAGTTCTCACAGAAAATGTGATATGTGTTTGTTAGGGTTTTCACCTTCTTTTGGTTAAGGTGCTCTTGTTTTATGTTGGTAATATTAGGGCATAAGCCATGCAAATGTATTTAACTTCAGATCTAAACTCTTGTGCAACACTTAAAGGAACTTTGCCCTGAAGGTTGCAGTCTGAAACAAACAGTATATGTAATGTTGGATGTGTCATGTAGTATGTAACATGAAATGTGTCACATAGTATCTAACATTTGATGTGTGACGTAGTATGTAACATTGGGTGTGTCACATAGTATCTAACATTGGATGTGTCACATTGACGTCTGACAGCATATGAAGAAGGATGTGTCACGTAGTATGTAACATGGATTGTGTCACATAGTATCTAACATGGGATGTGTCGCATAGGGATATGTCACAAAGTATGAAACACACATGTCACAGAGTGTGCAATACATGATTTGTCCTAGAGTATGTAGCACATATTTCAGAGTATGTGATATGCCATATATTATGTTCTGTTATCTTTACGGCGTTTATTCCCATTGCTGAGGTCTTCTGTGAGGATTTAAGGCCACATGTCCAGGCAGTCGTCACATGCTGTTCAGGTTAGATTTTAATGTGACCTCACTTAGAATAATAAACCTTTGCTGTCTCAGGTTTGAACTTTAGCCTGCTGTCTGAGGTTTGAACTTTAGCCTGCTGTCCGAGGCTTGAACTTTAGCCTGCTGTCTGAGGCTTGAACTTTAGCCTGCTGTCTGAGGCTTGAACTTTAGTCTGCTGTCTGAGGCTTGAACTTTAGCCTGCTGTACTAGGCTTGAACTTTAGCCTGCTGTCTGAGGCTTGAACTTTAGCCTGCTGTCTGAGGCTTGAACTTTAGCCTGCTGTCTGAGGCTTGAACTTTAGCCTGCTGTCTGAGGCTTGAACTTTAGCCTGCTGTCTGAGGCTTGAACTTTAGCCTGCTGTCTGAGGCTTGAACTTTAGCCTGCTGTCTGAGGCTTGAACTTTAGCCTGCTGTCTTAGGCTTGAACTTTAGCCTGCTGCCTGAGGTTTGAACTTTAGCCTGCTGTCTGAGGCTTGAACTTTAGCCTGCTGTCTGAGGCTTGAACTTTAGCCTGCTGCCTGAGGCTTGAACTTTAGCCTGCTGTCTGATGCTTGAACTTTAGCCTGCTGTACTGAGGCTTGAACTTTAGCCTGCTGTCTGAGGCTTAAACTTTAGCCTGCTGTCTGAGGCTTGAACTTTAGCCTGCTGTCTGAGGTTTGAACTTTAGCCTGCTGTCTGAGGCTTGAACTTTAGCATGCTGTACTGAGGCTTGAACTTGACCAGTCGTACTTCGATCAATTTTTTTCTTATGTTTCTCGCTCCATATGGTGGAGCACAGTGTGCTATAAAAATGACTAGGGTATTTTAATTATCTATTTGAAGTCAGAAGATCAGGTTACACATTTTGAATATTTTGGCTCGAGAATTTACAAAAATGATGACTGCTCGAAAGAAATCAGATGAAGACTAGCTATGGCAATGCAGAGACTGAAGAAATTATGGCAAGGCTCCAACAAAACGGTAAAAGTAAAAGTCTTGAGAGCCTGTGTTTTTCCTGTGGCAGCTTATGGCTGTGAAACATGGACGATTACCAAAACTTCTAGACAAAGAATCAAATCCTTCGAGTCAAAATGTTACAGAAAGATCCTCATAATACCCTGGACAGAGAAAAGAACAAATGTAGACATTTGGCAAAGTTGAGCATAGAGGAGAACTGGTTTATCAATTCCATTTTGGCTAGAAAATGCAAATACTTTGGTCACATCAAGAGACACAACAGTCTTGAGAGAACAGTGATGGAAGGTATGGTGCCAGGCAAAAGAGGAAGGGGTAGACCAAGAAGACGATAGCACCAAGATATCCAGGAGTGCCTGAGTATGACAGTGGCGGAAGCTGGTGTTTTGGTAAGGGAACAAGTTTCTTTCAGACAGACTGTGATGGGAGCGACGTTCTACAAAGGATATGCTACATGATGATGATTTGAAGTCACCTGTCCTCAGGTACAAATCGGGTGGTCAGAAAGCTTTGTGTCACTGTCACACAATCCACAGAAGCAGTGTCATCAAACATGTTGCAGTTTGGTACCTTGAAAGAAAGATAGCAGCCATATGTTCCCGGGCTGCGTTTTATGTAGTCCTATATCTGACATGTTAGACATTTGCGTTACATTATCTAATCTCTGTGATTTTATAAACATAGTAGGCATGTCACATACTATCGAGATTTGATAGGGCAGACATTTGAAAGATGTGTCATGGACACATGAGGTCATCACAGCGAGGGGAAACAGCTGTTGGTAAGAGTGTATTAGCTTAACATATGAGATGTTACTTGTGTGACATGTCACAGGGTATGTAACGTGTGATATGTCCCTCTTCCTCCACAGATATTGTTCCTCGGAAAATCAAGGCCAAAGAATACCTGAAAATGTTAGAAGAGTCTGGAGATGCAGATTGAGAAAGTGATGGAGATGATTTGTGCACTGTAAAAATGAACTTGTCAATAGATGATATGCCTGTGTGAAGGAAGACCTACAGAGTGTTGGATAGATAACATTTAATTATGGCGAGAGATATGGTAACTTTTGAGATGGATAGTCAGAAGTGGAAACAGACAATTGATAAATGCTGTCGTTGTTTTCGAAACTACCTGTACTGAGCTATTCGCTCTTGGCTAATTTACTCTGGTTCTAGGTTTGTAGTGTCTCTTCTTACTAATGGGGTGTACTGAAGAAGGTGGACTTTGGCATTCCTTCCTGCAAGGCTTCTCAATAGCCTCATCACTACCTGGATCACAGTGTTGATCCCCATCTCTTTGGCTAGGCTGCTACAACAGAGGAATGTATGGTTGAGTTTTGGTCAATATGTTTTACCTGACCCAGACATGAGATCAGAATTGGGTTAATATATTTCACCTGGCATGAGGTCAGGTCTTGGTCAATATGTTTCACCTGACCCTGATGTAAAGTATGATCTTGGTCAATATGTTTCACCTGACCCTGATGTAAAGTATGATCTTGGTCAATATGTTTCACATGACCCTGATGTGAAGTATGATCTTGGTCGGTATGTTTCATCAGACTTTGATGTTAGCCTTCGCATCCTCATAATTGAGTTATATGTGGTGCCACAATATTTTCTATGTCAATTAAACAAACCCCTTCATCTTTCCAGTGGTTAAATTTGATTGTTCTAAAAGTTGAAAAAAATTTATTGTGAATTAAAAAAATATGTGTGTGTGTCCGTTTTGGACCAGCAGGGCAACAGTATTGCCAGTAAAATCAAGATATCTTATGCTGATCTATAAGCATGCGAAATGTGGGCTGTCTATAGCAGCAGACGTGTCAGAAAACTCAGACATTTCCACATGAACTGTCTCTGCAGGATGCTCGAAATCAGCTGGTGGGATAAAATACCTAAGTTCTCAGCAGGGTTTGGCTCTCGAGCATCCGTACACTATTGCAAAGAGCTCAGATCAGATGGACTGGGCACATTGTTCACGTGCTCGATAAGCACCACCCTAAGCAGCTCTTGTACCGGAGCTCAGGGCAGACAAATGCTCAGAAGAAATTTACAAACTCTGTGAAAGCACCTCTGCTAACAGTTTTTCTCATTGATGTCACTTCCTTGGAGCTGCATTCACTGAACTGCTCAACCTGGTACACTGTCATCACACAAGAGGCTCACATCGTTGAGAAGAGACTTCTGCAACGCAGAAAAGGCAAGCTGCACGAGAGGACATCATGTTTGATGATCTAATCACAGATGCTGCCCACATGCAGTAGAGTATCTCAAACTCATATCGAACAGTAGTCATTTGCAGACACATCTGAATACAGATGTCTGACGCTGTCGCTATTTTCATTTGCAATGGAATACTAATAATAATAATGTGTTTATGTGAGAACCCATCTTCTATCATAGGTTTTGTGGTCCTCTTGTCTTGTTCTTATGGGGTCTTCTTGTCTTGTTCTTATGGGGTCTTCTTGTCTTGTTCTTGTGGCTTATATATAGGTTATACAGAATGAGGTAACCAGCCCCGTGCTCGTCATTCCTCTTCTACCTTTGGGTGCCGATGTATTTTTTCTTGTATCTTACAGTTTCTATGGGATGGGCCAAACCCATTCCCAACCCCAGTTTCTATGGGATGGGCCAAACCCATTCCCAACCCCAGTTTCTATGGGATGGGCCAAACCCATTCCCAACCCCAGTTTCTATGGGATGGGCCAAACCCATTCCCAACCCCAGTTTCTATGGGATGGGCCAAACCCAGTCCCAACCCTTCTTTGTTTCCTTTTTGTCATGCCTGCCAGGTTTACAAAAGTTGCTCCCCTTTCATGCCTCTCTATCACAGAGGTGATACTTTTTCAAGGACATAGAAGCATATTTAGTCTTTGGGATTGTTTTTTACATGTTTGCTCTAACATTGACTGTTCACATATCCGAGTTGAGTGTTTGCTCATCTCTTTCCTGTGTCAGATTGAATGCCTGAGGGGAGGATCACTCTAAATTCTCATGGCAAAGATATCAGGTTCTTCTTCATTTGATCTCAATCTCCCGTTACCAAGCCCCGAAAAGGGTTTTGTAAGTAGCAGAATATTGTCTGGAGAATGGAACACGGAATAGTTTATAGCTTGGCTGCGATGTTTGCACCTTTCGGTCCAACACATCCGACTTCAGCAAGCATTTTTGAGTACTGGGTTAGCCTTCCCTCTTGAATCCGATCTCCTTAGTCTTAATCTGCTCTGTTGCAGCCTGTTATCCAGGATCACCACGTGGAGGTGTAGAAGGGTCTTGGCAGCTCTGGTTCACTGGCCCCGACGCTAGCAGTCAGCTATGGGTCGCTGACTGCTGCAGCTCATGCACTGCTCAGCATCTTGATCATGTATTTGGTTCAGTCCCAGTCAACTCGGCTGTGAAAGAATACCTGACAAAGTCAGGGAAACATTCTGAACTGCCATGTAAGCTATTGAGTTCATGCTCTGTTGTTGTCACTTTCAACATTGAAGTCAGATCTGTGACTCATTTTCCATTTCCACAATCAGAGTTAACAGTCAACAAATGATCCTTTGTTTAGAACTAAATCTCAGTTTTAATTTTAGGTTTCGGGATTATAATCAAACCAATGTGGAGTGGATGGATGCCCATGAGGTTGGAGAGGTCAAACAAAAGTGAACAGAGTTGGATATTTGAGAGGAGAAGTAACAAGATGCTAGAATTTTAATGACTTCTTTTATAAATGGCTCCTTATGACTTCGTACAGATCAGATATTAGTGATGGTAAAAATAGTCTATTAGCAGACTGACATATGGGGTGAGGTGGAGTGACCAGTTCTCTTCCTCACTGCCCATTCTTCCCTACCAGAAATTCAATAAATCCACAGACTGGTATGTGGCACTTCTTCAATGTTGGCAAAAATAAACTCAAAACTACCTACTGTACAACCGAAAAGTCTTCATCAGAGAGAAGTTGGTCAGAGACGGAAGAAAGTAACAGTATGTCGGGTGCCCATTTGCAATTTGGTAAACTGGTGAATGATTCCCAGTGTTGGACAGAATAAGACCACTCTATGTATGTCATAAAATATTGACTTGAGAAAGTAGTGAATGGGGCTAGCAATCTCATCTTCTAGCAAACTTTACTATTGATACTGCAAATGCTTGGACACAAGACTTCCTGTAAAGGGACAGCTACAGTGGGATCAATATGCGATAACTTGGAGCGCAAAGATTAATCAGTACTACTGGGGGCGAAGAGTAATCAGGGTCAGTTGAAACATACTGATCAAGACCACACCTCACATCCTCATTCATGCTCCTGGAAACATGCTGTGTCAAAGTGGTCTGGCCAACGAGGTGGGGATCAGCATTGTCATCCCTATAATGTGAACATGCTGAGGAGCCTGTCATTACACTACAGCTAGGAGGACTCTGATGCACCTTCTCAGGATGTAAGAAGAACCACTGTAAACCGCTACCAAAAAAGCATAGAGAGTTGAATAATTCAGCACAAGTATCTACAAGGAACAGCAATAACCTTTCACGTTTGTCATAAAAAGGCAACTGAAGCAGGTGGAGCATGAGACTAGCAACTCATCATGTAAACCATTTCCATTGAAACCACCACTACAGGTTTCCTGTAGCGGGGGCGACATACCATCACTTGGAGCAAGAAGGTCAGTCAATCAATCAACACTACTTTCAGCCACAACAGTCTTTTGGCGATATTAGAGTTAGAGCCTGAACAAAATAGTTGTCATGCATGGCCAAACTCTTGAGCTGGACCAAAATATTTGTCATACAGGGCCAAACTCTTGAGCTGGACCAAAATATTTGTCATACAGGGCCAAACTCTTGAGCTGGACCAAAATATTTGTCATACAGGGCCAAACTCTTGAGCTGGGCCAAAATATTTGTCATACAGGGCCAAACTCTTGAACTGGACCAAAATAGTTGTCATACAGGGCCAAACTCTTGAACTGGACCAAAATAGTTGTCATACAGGGCTAAACTCTTGAGCTGGACCAAAATAGTTGTCATACAGGGCTAAACTCTTGATCTGGATCAAAAAGCACTTTGCCCTGAAAAGGGTTACAATCTGAGCAGATGACCAGATTGAGCTCTAACACATTACTAGCATGTCTTTGACTTCAGCCTGTCAAGAATTCATGTGCCTGCATGCCAGACAAGCCCGCCCACAGGTGATCAGTCTCCTTCAGCAAATGATGAAGATCGTGGATACTGATGGTCGTACGTATTCCTGTCCCATTCTCTCAGTTGCCCCTAACTGCATGTCTGACACTCGATTTCATCATTCAACAGTCTGTGGGTTGTCACTTCTGCATTAATCTTCACATAACTGTATAAACATGTACATTTGCTTGTTTTGATTGCCATATTTGTCCATTGTATCATTTTCTATCACCAACAAAATAAAATTGAATGTCCATGATTGTTGTACTGAACATTGGATTCTTTCTTATATTTTATATTGCTTCCACCTGTCCATTAATTCCTGTTCGGTATTGAATGTTCTTATTTGATCCATCCCTTCAACAAATTAAAGATAGGTGGTACCGGCGAATGCCCGTGTGGTACCGAGAAAATGACCGCTGAACATCTGCTGCAGAACTGCCCGACATACGAGGATCAGAGAGAGCAGATGTGGCCATCACCAGTGGAACCACAAGAGAAGCTCTATGGCAGTGTCGACAGCCTCAGGATGACGGCCGCTTTTTTCGAAAAAATAATGTTTACTGTCTGACTGCGTACGAAGAAGAAGAAGAAGAAGATCCATCCCTTCAAAGAATCTTGTTGCCACACAATCTGTAGATCTCATTCCAGTTGGAGCATAAGGTCACCACTATAGTTGGCCCCCGTCAGAAACCTACATCAAAGCACTTTTCATACTCGTGCAGTGGTTGTTTCTATTTCAGTTTGTTTCACACAATGAGGCTGCTAATCCATGCACAACTTTCTTTACTGACTAATCTTCACCTGTATAACCTTGGTATGCATAGACCATCAACCAGAGTTGTCCATTTTTTCAGTCTTTCTATGTCTTCTTCTTCGTACGCTGTCAGACGTCAACCTTAATTCTTTCAATGTCAAAGATGGTCGTGTCCTGTCATGTCATAGATGGGCATGTCCTGTGAATGCCATAGACTGTGTTGAGTGGCCTTTCTCCTTCAAGGAAGACTAGTGTAATAAAATAGTTAGTTTTCATTCAGAAATGTTTTTCTGGGAGCTGGCCCAATGCACAACCGTCCTCCTTGCTCAACTGAGCTTGGAACTGGCCTAAACGGAGTTGTTTCTATATCTCGCTGGCTCTATACACTTCTCTGTCCTCACATGTTTAACCCACATTTGATATCAAACTCCTGCAGTATGTGTTGTTATCCAACATGGCTGCAACATGACTGAATGGCAGACATAGAAGCCTTTGCGAGACTAAAGTGTCCTGATCATGCCGGGGTTCATGATGAACAAACTGGCATGCTCACCACAAAGACTTGCGTAGTGGCTAGATGAGAGTAACATTTTAATGTCCATCAATGACCTGCTCATGTATGTTGACACAACAGTCGATGGACTGGCAATCCATGACTGCAGAATTTTTCAAATGAATCGCGAGTCAAGCAAGGATGGTCATCTAAGAGGAAGGAGCAGAATTATGTACAACCAGTGGGCTGCTGGAACCATCACACATGAACAAACGGCATTAATTTCAATATTAAAAACTAATTTTTAAACAAAAATTGCTTGTCTCTGTTTGCTTTGTTTCCTAAGATGCAGTGTGTTGTGCTATATTTTGTGTTTTATAGCCCAGTGCATCTGTTCACTTCCCTTAGGGGTATGATCTTCCTGGTTAGTGGATCCAAACACATGCAAGTTTAGTTTGATTTGTGAGCCATAGCGCCAACCACTACGCTACACCATCCCATGGTCATTGGCTGTTTTTAAAATATTAGCTTGTACCTAATTTCTCCACATTGTGTGAACAAAAATCATATGATAGCAGTCTCTAGTATGGCAGTTGAAAGGAAGGCTGTTATAGCAGGACTAGGCTAGCGATCTGAGACAATATTAGTCGTGTTACGTCAGTTCTAGTGGTGGCTATCCGAGACAATATTAGTCTTGTTACGTCAGTTCTAGGGGTGGCTATCTGAGATAATATTAGTCTTGTTACTTCAGTTCTAGGGGTGGCTATCTGAGACAATATTAGTCTTGTTACTTCAGTTCTAGGGGTGGCTATCTGAGACAATATTAGACTTGTTACTTCAGTTCTAGGGGTGGCTATCTGAGACAATATTCGTCTTGTTACTTCAGACCGGGTGGCTATCTGAGACAATATTAGACTTGTTACTTCAGTTCTAGGGGTGGCTATCTGAGACAATATTAGTCTTGTTACTTCAGTTCGGGTGGTTGTCTGAGACAATATTAGTCTTGCTCATTATTATGCAGGACTCTGAAACACTTGTTTCAGAAAGGATGTTCTGGAGTGGCGAGGATGTGAGTGGGTAGCAGGCATAAAGGCCTCAAACATTGAAGACCAAATATGGATCTACTATCCTGGTTAAGCTGGGGTTCAGGTAAATCAATGAGCAGACATTGATTGTTGGGACATGTAATAGTCGCATAAGTTCTGATTTTGTTATTACTTGTAGTGGCTGGAACCTTGTTTTGGTGAAGGTCCGCCACTTTCAACCAGAGATTGAGACAGTTTGGTTATATCAGAGTGTGTGGGACAAAAACACAATAATGGGTATAAATGTCCTTGTGAGAAACCACTAACACATCTAGCACTGTATGAGAATAGGGGCCTGTATCAGGCAAACAAACCATTAAATGACATGCCTTTGATAGAAGATGTATTACCTGTAACAGAGAAGAATTTTACTCAATCCTGAAAAACAAAGTACCAGGGATAGATGAGATAGCTTTCGAGCTCTTCAAAACTGGGAGAAACTTTACAAAATTATATATTTTAAGCATGTTAATATTTACAAGAATGAAATTTGTTCAAAGGAACACACAACTTCAATAGTAATTACTTTGCTGAAAATATAAAATGTAGTAAATTCCAAACAATAAGCTTAATACCACATGCATCTCAAATTCTATTAAAAATAATTAACCCCTAACAGCCCAACCTGATTTACAAGATGTTAATCTTAATGTCCAATGTGGAGCTGACAGACCCGCAGAACATGCTTCACTGTTTGTTTGTTCTCCCCACATGTCTGTGTGTCCAATTTTTAATTTGTTGAATAGATGATTTGACAGTTTGAATATTGTGATTTGATCTCTTCTTGGCAAAGTGTATTATGCGCTTCTGCTTGATTAGATCCTGGGTGTTCTCTGTGCCACGAGTGAGTTGGACAGTAGGGAGATCCAAGTGTGCCACCAGTGAGTTGGACAGTAAGGAGATCCAAGTGTGCCACAAGTGAGTTGAACAGTAAGGAGATCCAAGTGTGCCACCAGTGAGTTGGACAGTAAGGAGATCCAAGTGTGCCACCAGTGAGTTGGACAGTAAGGAGATCCAAGTGTGCCACCAGTGAGTTGGACAGTAAGGAGATCCAAGTGTGCCACCAGTGAGTTGGACAGTAAGGAGATCCAATAACAATAGCCTCACTGAGGTAAGTGCACAAAGACACATTGAAAATGATACAAAAATGAAGATTGCGTTGGCTGGGGCACAATAGACATGAAAGTGTTCTACTGAAGATAGAAGAGGAAACCATGACTCATCTTTACATCTCAGGCATGCAGAGACATTCAAATACGGACCTATGCTGAAAGGAAGAGAGCTACATAGGATAGGGTCAAATGGAGAGTTATAGACAATCAGTCTTAGATCTGATCAACCAAATTTTGATGATGAGCATACATTTCTGAGTGATAAATTATCTTCAGATCATCCCCTCTTCTATGCATGTATGTCATGTACCAGACACAGCGTATCAACAGCCGGCAGTTACAGTGAGAATACATAAATTACAAGAGGTTGTAAAATGTCTTCACCTCGGAAGCAAGTTGTCGAGATCAGTGAGTATTGCTCTACACGTATGAGAACTGGACTGTCTACGCTGGTGCCGTCAGAGACTAAATCATTTCCTCCTGATTGTCTGAGACGCATACATGCTGGCAGTACCATATCACATTTTAATGAAGTGTTATCCAGAGCCATTTTGTCAGAGTATTCATGCACTTTTGCAACAACAAAAAACTAACTGAGATGGGCTGGCCACCTTGTTCGAATGTCAAGCGAAAGGCTTCCAACGTGGCTCCTTTATAGTGAACTGAGCGGAGGAGAACGGTCCCATGGACATGCAAAAAAAACCGTTTTAAGGATGTCTGAAGGACTCCCTTAACAGTGCTGTCAACAAGACAATAACCCTTAGGAAATCTCGACTCAAAATTGATAACCTGGAAAAGTGCGGACATAAACGGCGTTGAATTCAGCGAGGCCTCCGTGTTCAGGCAGCCCAGGATAGACGCGCAATTAGGAAGTCTAGAGCAGAGGGAATACCAGAGGCAGCTGTGGACTATGTTTACTAGTCGTAAGATCGAATTTTCCACGCTCGCATTGACCTGATCAGTCACATACTCAAAAATGCATTATTGACGAAACTGGACGAATTATTATCCCTGTATCAAATTTTGGTTATTATTTCTAGAGCATTTTTTTCCAAACCGAGAATGGTAACACTTAGATTTTCAAAAAGTTACATCAGGAAAATATGTGATGAAAATGTGTTAGAAAGATAAGTAATATTGCTTCATTGATAACCGTAGTAATTATTTGGTTATCTGCCTTAGTTAATCACGCGCTTACATTCCACTTTGTATTTCTGTCTGTCCATAACTTATGATATTAAATATTCACATTGAGTAAGTCTATTTTTTGTGCGCCCTGAAAAGGTCGGTAAGTGCCGGGTTACAGTAGCTTTCCTCACATCCTGAGCGACATGATGAAGGAGGACATGTGTCCTCCAGACAGTTCATCTGCGTGCCGATTACTACCACTGGAATAACATCGATCTCCCATCTCGTTAGCCAGTCTGCCACAAGACAACCTGTTTCCAGGGGGACCTGCGTGGAAGTGAGATGGAAGCCATGCCCAGTAAATGTTACCTGTTCCTGACTAACATGTTCGATTAGTACGTTTTCCCTGACCAGAGGTTAGTCTCCTCTCCACGCTCATATACATAATGTGTAAGCGGTGACAAGAAACAACTTTACCCAAAGTAAAAAAGATATATCTGTATTAGTTGTTAGAGAACTGTCAGACTTTGGAATATCGTTAATCAATTTGTGGTAAACATTTGCTGCTTTTTCAAAGGACATGTTTCAAGTCACTTCAGTTCAAATTTTTATTTTCGCGTCACGTTGTATGTATACAATTTTATGTATTTATCTCTTTCGTTTTATTCCTAATATTACTGTTGTCGTGTGACCTGCCTATAATTACTGTTGTCGTGTGACCTGCCTAATATTACTGTTGTCGTATGACCTGCCTAATATTACTGTTGTCGTGTGACCTGTTGAGTAGTCATCTTGGTTTAAGTCTTATAGTTTTTACCGGATAGGGTAGATATTTCCAATCCTTCTTGGTCCATCTTCTTCTGTCATGAGGTCTAGAGGCCTTTCTTTTTCTTCTGGTTTACAGTTTTAACAGGATGTAGCACCGGTCTCCTATCCAACCCTCATTAGTCGCCTCTTGTGTCATGCCTGGCAGGTTACAGCTTCACTATTTGTTCTCCCTGTTTGTGTCCAGGTAATGCATATGCACTGTATATATTAACGTGCTTCAAAATGTGTGTGCATTTTAAACAAATATAGATTTCTAATGTTTTTTTTTGCAAATATGTCTGAGTCTGTGTCCCTCGTTGATGATCAACCTCACTTTCGTCCTGGATCAAGCTGCAAACGTAGTGCGTAGTGGGGATAAAACAGGATGCAGCGAGTAGCCATGTATGTAAAGTATGCATGGTGCATCAAGACTGCAGAGCGTCACACAACGTTCTCACATCACTGAGTGGAGCTTTTCTGCTAAGACTCAGAAAAAGTACACTTCTCCAAAGCAAACAACCGAATCTTCTTCTTCGTACGCTGTCAGACGTCAACTTGTATTTGTTGTTCTTCGTACGCAGTCAGACAGTAACCATTATTTGTTCGAAGAAAGCAGCTGTCATCCTGAGGCTGTCCAAACTGCCATAGAGCTTGTCTAGTGTTGCCACTGGTGATGGCCACATGTGCTTTCACTGGTCCTCATATGTCGGGAAATTTTGCAGCAGATGTTCAGCGGTCATTTTCCCTGTACCACAGGTGCATTCGTCAGTGCCACCTATCTTCAGTTTATTGAATAGATGGCACCTCAGTCTGTTGTGGCCTGTGCGGAGTCTGAAGATCATGACCTGCTCTCTTCTGCTCAACTGGTAATAGGCATAATTTTTTCTGTAGCCAGTATGCTCTGTTTCCCATTTGGCCATGTATCTGGCCCTAATAAACCTTTTGGACTATTCGTAGGTCACACTAGAATCTGGTTGTGGTAATCTTACACCTTCTTTTGCCAGTCTGTCTGCCTCCTCGTTGCCTTGAATGTTACAGTGGGATGGAACCCACTGTACCACTACTCTTTTTGGTGCGGATTGCTGGCATAGTTGACAGAGTACTGCTCTTAAAACATTAATTTCAGTATTTTTCTGGCTTTTTAGTGCTGTAACCACGGACAGGGCATCTGTAAACAGGACTATCTAGCTTTCATTGCTTTCGCCTGTCAGCATTGCTTCTACTGCAGCCTTCAGTGCCTCTGCCTCCGCTCCGAAATTGCTTGAGAATTTTCCAGTTGCCACTGACAGTGTTATTTTTCTGCCATTTGTTAGGCTCAGGAATACACCTGCCCCTCCGTTCTGTGTTTTGTTTGTTACAGAACCGTCAGTGTATACATGGGTCCAGTCCATGCTTGGGTAGTTTTTCGCTATGTACCCCAGGATTATGTCTCTTCTTTCTTTTTCAGTCTGGCTGTTCTTGTTTCCAATACCTGGTATATTTTCTACCACCTCTGTAATGATATGCTGCTTCCAGGTGGGTTTGGGTACAGTAGGGATGGGCTTTGGTGTTGTCATGGTGTTCATAGGGTCTTCGCTCATCTTTGCTTTGGCTATTTCTGCAACGTTTCTCCGCTTTAGTTTCCCTTTTCCAAATCTATTTAGTCTCTGATGCATTGGATGGTCTGTCAGTCTGCTGAGTTTCTCTGCTTGCTGCTGGGCTCTGCTGTCTCTTCTATCGGTCATGGATTGCAAGTTTGTAATCTTTTCAAGTTCTACAATTGGCGTTGACTTCATGTCTCCTGTTATAACTCTCATGGCTTGGTTTTTAAGTTTGCTAATTTTATCAAAGTTCGCCTTTTCTGCTGTTGCCCATGCCGCAATGCCATACTCGAGAACTGGTCTCACTCTTCCAGTGTACAGTTTCGTTAGTATACTTTCGTCTGCTCCCCAGCTTGTGCCAGCAAGTTTCCTCATGATTGCCATTCTTTGTCTTGCTCTCTTTCGGTTTGTCTCGATCTGCCTTTTCCATGTCATGCGCCGATCAAATGTGACGCCCAAGTAGTTTGGGTTGTCGTTTAGCCGCAGATATTTGCGATTAAGACTTATTTTGGTGTTCTGTGGTTAAACAACTGAATCCATTCGCGTGTGTCAAAGATAGATGTGAATGTCCAGTTAGGATAGGTCTTAACAGCGATAAGCGATCACGAGACACGTATCATGTAGTTGCCATCTTGGATTATGATGAGGAACTATTTTTAATGTGCTTCAGTCCACCAAGCTGTAAACGAGTACCTGTTTTCTGTTTTGGGGGAGAAAAGGTAGTGTGGAAGGGAACATCATAAAAAAGCTGTAGTCTAGTACACTGAAGTCTCTAACACTTCATCCTCAACAGCAGTGCATAAAATGGGACTTAAAAACAACAACAACCCTTGTCTTACAACCACTGACAGCTGTTCTGGTTATATAAAAAATTCTTGTAACATTAAACAGTACTTCATTCTAAAAATAGCTATTCCATACAGTTTAAACACGTGACTAGCGGAATTGCTGGACTTCAAGATGTGTTATCGTCCCCCTGTTCTCTCTCTCTCTCTCTCTCTGTGTCTCCCCACCCTCCCCCTTTTCCCTGGTGTTTTTCTTTTTTTTTTAAAGTGAATTCTTTAAGCTTGACGGATGTTTTCTGGCGATGAGCTCTTCCTACTTCACTGTAAACGAAAATATCCATCGGTTCGCTCAGATCCCTGGGTAAGCTGACATCCCTGGGTAAGCTGACACTCCTGGGTAAGCTGACATCCCTGGGTAAGCTGACATCACTGGGTAAGCTGACATTCCTGGGTAAGGTGACATCCCTCGCTACGCTAACATCCCTGAGTTTTGCATGTGCCCTGCTTCTCCTGGATGTACAACAATACGTAGCTTCTCAGTAGGCTCATTAAATGGGAATCACACCCACCAACTCATTCACCAGAATGCTGTAACACAGCATGTACCCAGATGCACATCATGGACGAAAGATGGGGTCTTGGTCAGCAGGTTTCACCTGAGCCTACACTAGATCATCAATGTCTCACTGAACGCTAACGCGATGTAGTGTTTTGATCAGTGTGCTTCATGTGACACTGGCGTGAGGTGGCCATTTTGGTCAGTAGGCGAGTCCTGATGCGAGGTTCCAGTCTTTGTCAGTAGGTTTCACCTGACGTGAGGTGCGGTCTTGGTGAATATGTTTTACTTGACACGAGGTGGGGGTCTTGGTCGATATTTCACCTGACCGAATCGCCTGGCATAACTTAACAGCCATTTCTATACCTTAAGAAGAAATACTACCACCACAGTTGATAATGTGTGTGTATATATATATATATATAAATATATATACTCTATTTATCATTTGTTGAATACGTTTCCCCCTAATTTAAAAAGACAAGCTACCTTGAACTATACAGAAATGTACTTTGTTTTTCCTGAATTCAGTTAGGAAATACAGAGAATAAGGGAACTTAACTGGTCACCCCAGTTACAAATATCTGAGGTCAAGTCAAATGAAGTCTCTAACACATCCTGCCCAACCCGAATCGACTGCCATAAGACCACCTTTAGCCCTTTGTGGTATTCAGGTCAGGAATAAAAGGTGTAACGGGCTAGATTATAAATAGGGGAAGCCACATCCGCCACAACATTGAACTCGTCCTAGTTTGTAATTTATCCAGATTACCCCAGAATCTCCATTTAGTTAAAAGTCTCTTTAACTTTGAGGAAATTGAGATAATTAATTGTTCTATGATGTTTTATGTCATTTTTGGTCATTTCAAAATGATTCTAAGCGGAAGAATACAAGCTATAAACGATCGGCTGGCATCAATCAGCGATGCCAACTTGGATTTTTAAAAGCCAAATTCCAGAATACTAGCTTTACTTCCAATTGGTTGGTGTCCGAACAATATATAATTTGGCTTTACCGGATTTCTTTTCACGCAATTTTTTTTTTTAGGAGACGAAAAACAAAGGAAAAGGGGGGGGGGGGTGGAGCAGGAGGGAGGATACATTGTTTGTCTTTTTCCTTGAAAGGTTAAACAATTGAGGAGAAGGGGAATATTATTTGGTATCACATAAAATCCATTTTACTTTAATGTATCCCTTGCCGGAACACCTTTCCAGAAAGTGTATTTTATTCAATTAAATAACAGACATAAACAAAGAGGATGAAAGAAGCAAACTGACTTTTTGGTGGTAGAGTTGTACTATTTAGTGCCCAGTGGTAGATCATGTCATTCAGAAAAAAATGTTACAATATTAATGTAAATATCTACTTGTCTGAAATGTACGTTTAGATTTCCTCGTTCTATTTTTCATAGCTCTATTTGTTGTTGTTCTTGAATGCACACAATGAGAACGTTTACTTGCTCTTGGTCAGAATATTTCGACTGACCATACATTGTTGGATCAGTATGTTTTGCCTGACCGACCAGGCATTAGTCTCCTCTCGATCTAAAGGCTGTTTTTGTTTTTTTAAATCTCTGGGTTTTTTTTTTTATAAAGAGGGTGTGGGTTCACTTCTTTTACAGTCGATAAAACACGTGCAGGCACGACTCGGTGACCGCAGCAGTGGAGAAACGCGTACAGGCACGATTCGGTGACCGCAACAGGGAAGAAACGCGTACAGGCACGGCTCAGTGACCGCAGCAGTGGAGAAACGCGTACATGCACGATTCGGTGACCGCAACAGGGAAGAAACGCGTACAGGCACGGCTCAGTGACTGCCCCAGGGGAGAAACGCGTACAGGCACGGCTCAGTGACTGCACCAGGGGAGAAACGGGTACAGGCACTGCTCAGTGACTGCACCAGAGGAGAAACGCGTACAGGCACGGCTCAGTGACTGCACCAGAGGAGAAACCCGTACAGGCACGGCTCAGTGACTGCACCAGGGGAGAAACGCGTACAGGCACGGCTCAGTGACTGCACCAGTGGAGAAACGCGTACATGCACAGCTCAGTGACCACACTGGGACAGAAACCAAATTAAACTCACGGTAGGGTCACAAAACCTTGATCGAGAACAAAGAACAATTGGCATTTTCTAACAAATCTTAAAATGAACAAAGACAACCGGCTTACAATACTCCAGGAGATGACAAATGTATTTAGTATCTAGGTGGCAGGAACAAAATATGTAGGAGTCCGACATATTGCTCGGTGTCTAAGTAGGGTTGTGCAACATTCTAGATGGTATGGGTGAATGAATTGTTCTACATATGAATTCTAAATGTTTTCTGTTTGTTTTCAAAGTAATGCTTACCTATTTCTGCTATTTCGTTTATGATATGTCTTCGTTGCTGTTTAACAAGCCGGAAGTCTGAACTTGAAAGTTTACAGAAGGAGAAGAAATTACGTACGAAAATATGATATGTGTGTAAAACTGAGGATGGATATACGCGATGGAGGAATTGTGAGTGTAAATACTTTATGGATCCTAAAATATTGTACAGGATAGCAGCATTTCTTGGCGATCTGGCCACTGTGATTGGTTGTGCGCTGCAATATGCAAAGCGGCAGCTATATTAGACAGAGAGTGACTAAGATTATATGAATCATGGTATACCAATTAAGACAACGTAGGGGGGAAGAAAGACAACGTGGGGGGGGGGGGAAGCAAGACAACGTGGAGGGGGAAGCAAGACATGAAAATACAGGAACCAATGAGTATACACACTAACACATACCTTTTTTTTCTTTTACGTGTTTGCCTCACTAGTTTCTACTGGCGGGGGCGTGCCTATTCCACCACATACCGTAGGCAATTGTGCGATATTAAAACTAGTGCTTGGATGTATGTGTACGTCTGTATGTACCTATGCTAGGTCTGTGCGCTCTCAGAAGCTAGCTCAAGCAAAGTACAATGGAAGGGCATCACCCCGAGGGCGAGTGTGAAAGTTGTACAAGAGTGTGATTGTAGGACAGAGTAAAATGAAACACATACCCCTACAAGAGACGCACATATATACTTATACAAAAACAAACATGTAAATGGGTGTATAAACATAACAATGGTAAGGAAGTGATATAAAGGTAGAGGGATTAAAAAAGGCGCAGGGTATGGAGAAAGATCCTTTGCAAAGGAATGAAGTGAATTCAACCAATGAGGTTTAAGGCAGAACATATGTAAATTTGATAATTCCCGAGATCTAACTGGTGTCGACCATCGATGGAACAGAAGACGATGCCAGTGAATGATCTAAATCTTACCCTGGTGTTCAGGGCTATTGAAATGGTTGGCGACCGGAGATTATGTGATTTTGAAATGTCTTTGAGGTGTTGGCAGAAGCCAAGTGTCCTCGATTCATATTACACAAGTTGCACGTTATAATGTCAGATTATGTGGTGAGATTTGTAGGTGAATCTCTCTTTTATCTGAAAAACTGGTTTGGTGAAGGCCACCTAACGTGTCTGAACAACTAATGTTGGTTGCCGTTAGTCGCGTGAGGTGGTTTTCTCAGACCGCTTCTGACCAACACGTCACGCTATTTTTCATCACGTCTGTGGGATATCAATGGAGGATCACAAAATATCACACTCGTGGAAGAATCAGAAAGAAAGATATGAAGATGGCGGAATAAGGTCTCACGGACATAGTCGATGTGAGGATGAATCGTTAGAACCGGGGCCGATAAGAATGGATGAGAGAGCCAATACGAGAGAAAGCGATAAAATGATGGAGGGCGGAGGTAATGATTAGCTCCAGGATAGAGACGATTTCAGGAAAAGGCAAGCATATCGTGGACCTGTTGTTCCAAATCTTTGCCTTCTTGGCATAAAGGTAGTGTTCGGCTTTTGTTCATGCCTTTGTTTTTCCTCTTTCTTCGTCGTTCATTGTCCCATTACTAAGCCACAAAAAGAACTTTTTGAGTAGCAGGATGTTTTCCGGAGAACAGAATGCTCTGTGTCGTACCTTACCGTTTGACTGCGATATTTGCATTCATCGGTCCGACACATCCGACTTCATCATGCCCTTTTTGAGTACCGGGTTAGCCTTCCCTCTTCGACCCCTTCCCACTAGCTTGCATGCTCTGTTGCAGTCTGCTATACAGGATCACTACGTGGAGGCGGAGAAGCGTCTTGGCAGCTCTGGTTCGCTACGCTCGTGTCTAGCAGCTTTATGTCACTGACCGCTGCAGCTCACGCATTGCTCAGCATCTTGATCCCAATGCCTTTGTTTGAAGATTTTGTTTCGAGTTTTTCCGGATCTGTTGTGGCAGTATTTGTTCTATTTTTGTCGTATAGTGCTTTACCTTTTTAAAGGTTGTTTTTGGGAGCGGCATTATTTTACTCTTTCCCAGCTTTTAAAATAAATTATTTAAAAAAATTAATTGAAAAACAAATTGGTATTTGGCTTTTTCTTGGCATTTTTCTGGATGCCGTTTAGCATATAAAATCAGTATTAGTCTGGCACCAATAGCGAGGTTTTCGTGAGATGTGAGTGCAAAGAGGTGTTTTTGTTGTGGTTTTACACAGATATTTTGAAAGACGCACACGATTCTTACCAGAAGGAACCAATAATTTCAGACAAAAAAATAGGAGTATGCCTTGGTGGAAATATTATACCTTTCTGGCCATTTTGTGCCTAAGTGGATATACAAAGGGCACAGCGGAGAAGCCTCGAGGTTTCACTTGGAATGTAAGTAGATCGACGTCTGTATTGTATACTGTGTGTATCTCTGTTGTTGGTATATCTGTATCAATTACGGACGAGATGTTAATTATACGTTTATAGATGTATAGTATAATTGGCGTTGCAGATGTATGTTTACGTCTAAACATAATATTCTGGTGTTTTTGTATCACGAGTATAGCAACTTTCTGATTAAACGCCTTGAAACATCGTCTTTGTGAAGAGCTGCCACAATGATTCAATGATGGTTGAATCATGAATGAATTTTGAGTGGATGATCGTCCATGACCGTGTTGATCCTGTCGCAAGCCTATACTTATGGGACATTTGATGGCTTCAAATTTGTCATATATGCAGAATTTCGTTGTGGATATTTTGTGCTAGGTCTATTACTTATCAATTGTCCATAAAAACATTCCAGTTGTCATGCAATCTTAGATATGATGATCAGAAATAACACACTGACACTCAGAATAATGGCCTTGTGAGTGATGGATAGTCTATGTTTGATTCTAAGAGAAAGGATTTGATATTATCAGTCAGGAATGAAATGTTTTACTTACCCCACATATGTCTACTTTCATTCACTCTGATTCAGCATACCATTTATTGCTATGAATCAATTTGTTGGTTGAAGCAACTCCTGCTGAGTTAACTCTTGTTTCATTGGCAGCGGGTTACAGTGGCTTTTCTTACATCCTGAGGCATAATTGAGGTGGAGCCGGGTCATCCTGGTTGTAGTTCAATGTTAGGCTCCTCACTATAGGGATACGGTGTTAATCACCACCTTGTTGGTCGAATTGCTGTGCACAGCAAGGACGCGATGAGGTGTCTTGGTCAGTTGGTCTATGTAGAGTTTCACCTGACCTTGATTACTTTTTGCTCCTTATTTATTGGTGTACACTGTAATAAAATCATGTATTTGATATGGGTCTTACAAATTTGGTCTTTGAGAAGGTCTACCACAGTCACAATGAATGTTATCGTTGATTCCATGCTTATGGATAATTTGGTGCCTTGTAAGTCCTGGCTAACATTTGTTGCAAACACACAATTTCCTGCAGTGTATTTTAATATTATATGCCAGGTCAATTAATCCAGCAGTTATCATTAAACCGTTAAAATTTTCTATAGGTGACGATCATATAATAATATAACATCATTAACGATGGATGTAAGATCTAATTATAAATGTAAGCATTTTATGTCAGGTTTAGAATGTTTCACTTGTCCCAGAAGATATCTCCTTTTTTTCAGTACTGTTCTACTGTATTTATTGGTGTAGTAATAACAGGTATTTCTGATATGGTCTTAAAAATATAATCTTTGTGAAGTTTTACAACAGTTACTGTCACAATTAGTATGGATTCCATACAGGAGATTTGATATTTGATCTATCTTGCCTTCAAATTTGTTCCAAATGTTTAGTTTCCTATTGTTACAATTTACTTGCCTAAGCATTGTTGAGGTTGCAAGGGGAGCAGAGAATAGTAATGTTGGAATCCTCCCAAGCATGTCGTAAGATATGACTAAAGAGGGTTGGGTATGGGGCTAGCTATCTCAGCCCGTAGAAACTTTAAACCACAACAAATTATACAAATAGAGACAACTTAACTAAAATTTAAAACAAGTGGCGTGGAGGAAGATGAGAATAGAAGCTAGCTGCAGAGGAGGGTCAATAGGCAGCCTTTATTTCCCACTCTGATGAATCGCTAATGGGCATCAATAATTATAGTTTACAATATAAGACTTTTCAGTTGACAGCTCTGAAACCATTCTCATGTGAAGACCTGGTCTGATACACACAGTTATTGAATGTTGATGCTTTAGACAGGATTTTATTTCTGCTTGAAATTTTTCATTTGTCCCACAGAAGTCTACCTTCTTCCATTATATGATCTTGTTGGGAATGGTTACTGTCTGACTGCGTACGAAGAAGAAGAAGATATGATCTTGTTGGTGTGTAAATATGCATCTTTCTGATCCACATCATCTTTGTGAAGGCCTCTTGGTTCCACATATCTGTGTGAAGTCCTCTTGATTCCACATCATCTTTGTGAAGTCCTCTTGGTTCCACATCATTTTTGTGAAGGTCTCTTTGTTTCACATCATCTTTGTGAAGTCCTGCTGACTCCACATCATTTTGTGAAGGCCTCTTGATCCCATGTAATCTTTGTGAAGGTCTCTTGATCCCACATATCTTTGTAAAGTCCTGCTAATTCCAAATCATCTTTGTGAAGTTGCTTGTAACAATCACCATATTTTTCATGGTTATTGTTTATCCTAACAAAGTTGTTGCCAGAAACATGCACAGTGTGTAGAAGAGAATGTTTTTATATAAAATACATGAATTGTTAGTTTCTTAAATTGTTTTCCCAGTCATTCTTCTTTCTGTCTCTCCATTTGTTGAAACATATGTCCAACATACCAACATATCTGACACATCTAACCACTTTTTAGAAAAGTCTGATTCCAGCCACCTGCAGTGCGATTTTTTAGCAATGGTTTTTAACATTGTGATGCTGTCAACCCCATGCACAACTTTTTTTATTTGCCTCCTGTGACATGGTGGAGGACATGAAGGGATTGGAGACAATTGGATTACTTGACAGTCAGCAGGATGTTTGCTGGGTATATGGTGATATGTGCATTACCTCTTTCATCAATGTTGGATGTATTCACAGAATAGATACTAGGTTACATGGGCCATTAGACCTTTGGCAGTTTGAAGTGTTGATTCTAGAGTTTCTTTTTAAAGTACAGGTGGCTGCTCTACATTGGACATGTCTTTGGTGTTTATGAATGGTGAAGTATGTATTTCCATGAGTTGGAGTGCCTTCTAACATAGAAGTATGTATTTCCGTGAGTTGGAGTGTCTTCTCTAATATAGAACTATGTTTTTCCATGAGTTGGAGTGTCTTCTCTTATATAGAAGTATGTATTTCCATGAGTTGGAGTGACTTCTATCATAGAAGAATATATTACCATGAGTTGGAGTGTCTTCTAACATAGAAGTATGTATTTCCATGAGTTGGAGTGTCTTCTAACATAGAAGTATGTATTTCCATGAGTTGGAGTGTCTTCTAACATAGAAGTATGTATTTCCATGAGTTGGAGTGACTTCTATCATAGAAGAATATATTACCATGAGTTGGAGTGTCTTCTAACATAGAACTATGTTTTTCCATGAGTTGGAGTGTCTTCTCTTATATAGAAGTATGTATTTCCATGAGTTGGAGTGACTTCTATCATAGAAGAATATATTACCATGAGTTGGAGTGTCTTCTAACATAGAACTATGTTTTTCCATGAGTTGGAGTGTCTTCTCTTATATAGAAGTATGTATTTCCATGAGTTGGAGTGACTTCTATCATAGAAGAATATATTACCATGAGTTGGAGTGTCTTCTAACATAGAAGTATGTATTTCCATGAGTTGGAGTGTCTTCTAACATAGAAGTATGTATTTCCATGAGTTGGAGTGTCTTCTAACATAGAAGTATGTATTTCCATGAGTTGGAGTGTCTTCTAACATAGAAGTATGTATTTCCATGAGTTGGAGTGTCTTCTAACATAGAAGTATGTTTTTGTTGTTGTCTTACCTTCAAATTATGCAATGTCATTTTTGTATTTTTTTATCTTTTCTGATAAGAATCAACACTATCACACTCCAGTCAGGCCAATAGGTGCTTAGTCCTTCTCAGAAAATTGTCAAGAGTAACTCGCTGGCTGTACACACTTGTTTTGTGTCCTCTCTAATGGATCAGTGCATGGTTACAAACTTTGCTATCTGTGAATCATTGGTTCAGAGTTTGCATTGTCTTCATCCAAGAGGTGGTTGTTGATCAATTTCCAGATTTCACCTCTGTCCATTGTCGACTTCCCAGTTTAGGTTTACCTAAGGCCATGATATGAGCTCTATCATTTATGTCCCCACTTTGGGTTCACCTTAGGCCATGATGTGAGCTCTATCATTTATGTCCCCACTATGATTTCACCTTAGGCCATGCTGTGAGCTCTATCATTTATGTCCCCACTATGGGTTCACCTTAGGCCATGCTGTGAGCTCTATCATTTATGTCCCCACTTTGGGTTCACCTTAGGCCATGCTGTGAGCTCTATCATTTATGTCCCCACTATGGGTTCACCTTAGGTCATGCTGTGAGCTCTATCATTTATGTCCCCACTTTGGGTTCACCTTAGGCCATGATGTGAGCTCTATCATTTATGTCCCCACTTTGGGTTCACATTAGGCCATGCTGTGAGCTCTATCATTTATGGGTTCACCTTAGGCCATGCTGTGAGCTCTATTATTTCTGCAAACCCCAGCATGAGCCGAACAGTATATTCACACGAGGTCCTGAAGGTTCCTTCACAGACCTAGTGGTATGTCTCAGGCTTCTCTTGTCTCCATATCTCTCAAGTAGTCACATCTATTTCCCTGTCTCTCAAGTAGTCACATCTATTTCCCTGTCTCTCAAGTAGTCACATCTATTTCCCTCTAATAAGTACTTTAGCCAGCCTAGTTGCAAGAATCTTGTCAGAAAGTATTCATGTCCTCTAGCGGTGGGTGTCGGTATATTTCTGTGTGGTCCATGCTTGATGATAGAAAAGTTAGGAAAAAATAGCCTGCATCGGCCTAGGTCTTTATACCATATATGCAGTATATTGGCATGAGATAGACTAGTTTAATTATTCTTCTTTGTTTTCAATCTCTCGCTACCAAACCATGTAAAGGCCTTTGCTTGTTTAGCAGGGTGTTGTGCTCTGTGTTGTAGTTTACAGCTTGACTGCGATATTTGCACCTTTCGGTCCGACACACCCGACTACATCGAGCATTTTTTAATATCGTGTTAGCCTTCCGTATTCGATCCCTTCTCCTTAGCCAGCCTGCTCTGTTGCAGCCTGTTATTCGGGATCACCTCGTGGAGGTGTAGAAGGGTCTTATCAGATATGGGGTGCTGACCATTGCAGCTTATGCACCGCTCAACATCTTGATCCCACTAGTTTAATGAGAACACAAATACCATAACTCATGTCTTTCTTGCAGCAAGGCACATCTGCCACCTGCATATTTGTGGTTGGAAACTGTATTGCCTATTTATTTTACTTTATTTTTTGTCATCTAGTGTATATGTTTTCTGAGTGATATTTGCTGATACTTTTACTTTGTGTTTCAGTACCACTTTGGTTTTTTATGTGTTTCAGTACCACTTGTTTTTCGTGTGTGCTTCTGTACCACTTTGAGTTTTTTTATGTGTTTCTGTAACACTTTGGGTTCTTTGTGTGTTTCTGTAACACTTTCCATTTTTGTGTGTTTCTGTACCACTATAATTTTATATGTGTTTCTGTAACACTTTGGGTTTTTTATGTAGTTTTATACCACTTTGGTTTCTGTGTTTCTGTACTACTTTAGTTTTCTAGATCAGCATAAATAAAAACACTGATTCAGTGTCCGAGCAGCATAATGGTTGAGTGTTTGCTTCCCAAGGCAATAGTTCGGTTTCGTTATCAGCACCATCAAGTTGACCCAGCTGTAAAATGAAAACTTGACTTACTTTATAGAAAGGACCGGCCACCTACTTCATAACAAAGAATGGAGGCTGGTCTCTAACACTTCACCCCCCATAGTAGTACCTGCTATGGGACTCCATTTATCTGACACAATAGGGCATCGTCGTCCCAAGAGGTCAAAGTAAACACGTGTGCACAAAATTTGGATTTATAAATGTAGATTATATTCATGGACCCGCACCAGACCCCCACAGGCCTCTCATGAACTCAGTTTGGGGGCCCAGCTAGCCCAATTAGACATAATGCTACTAGTTATGCAATCCGTGCATCCAACAAAGAGATTTGTGGTTTGAAATGTCGATATTTACGAGCATGGAAAAATCAATGTTTATGAGTGAGATATCATGCTGGCCGCCGTGATATGTCATTGATGTGTATCTTTACTGCCGTGATTTAGTTATCGATATTGCTATCAGATTGCACATCCACGCTTGTAATTTTGTTTATTAAACGCCGCAACCGTCCATAATAACGTACAGATAGGGATATCAAAATAAGAACAGAAAATGAGCTTTCTTTGTTTTGAGGAAACTTATGACAAGAAATTAAGTTCACCACAAAAATACTAGTCTTCAACTCCAATGTCAAGTCTGTTCTATTGTATGCTTCTGAAACGTGGGGGAAAAAAAACAAAGGAAAAAGATACATACTTTCACTATCTTTCATCGTTCGTCATGAAAAAGACGTATGTTAATAGTGATACATGCTCCTTTCCACCCGACACATGGGTTTCAGCGCGGCGTTTTTTTTGTTGTGGAACCGAGTTCGCCTTCCCTCTGTGACTCCTATTCTATTTGCCAGGCTATACTAGTGCAGTCTATGTCCAGCGTTGCCACGTGGAGGCAGACGGAATGGGGTATTGAACAGCTACGGTAAGCAGCAACTATGAGTCGCTGGCTGCTGTCAGCTCTTGTAGTGAGTGATGTGTCTTCGGCCACATATTGCTTTCATAAGTGTGTGCCTGCTCAGAATAGAGAGATTGAAATTGTCTGGTCAGATTGCTAACCTGGAACTGTCGGAAAGCTGATAAGATTGCTAACCTGTAACTGTTAGAAAGCTGATAAGATTGCTAACCTGGAACTGTCGGAAAGCTGATAAGATTGCTAACCTGGAACTGTCGGAAAGCTGATAAGATTGCTAACCTGGAACTGTCGGAAAGCTGATAAGATTGCTAACCTGGAACTGTCGGAAAGCTGATAAGATTGCTAACCTGGAACTGTCGGAAAGCTGATAAGATTGCTAACCTGGAACTGTCGGAAAGGTGATAAGATTGCTAACCTGGAACTGTCGGAAAGCTGATAAGATTGCTAACCTGTAACTGTTAGAAAGCTGATAAGATTGCTAAACTGGAACTGTCGGAAAGCTGATAAGATTGCTAATCCGGAACTGTCGGAAAGCTGATAAGATTGCTAACCTGGAACTGCCGGAAAGCTGATAAGATTGCTAACCTGGAACTGTTGGAAAGCTGATAAGATTGCTAACCTGGAACTGTCGGAAAGCTGATAAGATTGCTAACCTGGAACTGTCGGAAAGCTGATAAGATTGCTAACCTGGAACTGTTGGAAAGAGACATACATATATCAGTAGAATATGGTGTGAGAAAAACCAGCTGATAACAGAACAGTCTCTCTTGAATCCCAAAAGCCAAGAGATATAGACTAAAGCACACGGTTAAGCCAGCTCGCGACACACACACGCGAGAAAGATACGACATGCACAAAACAGCAACGGATGGCACTGGACAGGAAATATTTGTATGCATTTGCATCAATACCCTTAAAATGGTCTCTTGGATGATTTTGGCATGTGGATGTAATTGTTACACAATTATGCACAACGCTGTCTAAAAAATTCGTCCATACCGGTTTGCATTATTCTTTTGTTATTTCGTTCAACTATCTGGCAAGAAATATAATCATCCTACTTATTTGATGTTAGGCATGTCTTGGAAGAATTTATATTTCGTCTGCATGCATTCGATATCATCACTATTCCAGCAAACTGTTGGTTTCTTTTCTCTGACGTCTCTCACATTCTACGTGCCGCGGTCATGATCGTCTTACTGGTGGCCTCCATTCACTGCCTATGTCCTCAGTCTCTCTATGTGTCAGGACAACTTTCTTCATTTCACGACATACGAAAGCTTCCTGTCTAATTATTGGAAATACGTGACCTCTACTGCTTTACCTGCTCACCAACTTGTTTTCTGAGATGATATTGCGTTAATACAACTGGCCTATGATCAGTATCAGTAGAGACGTTAGGGGAGATTACTCTGACGTATGTTAAATTGTTTGTCTATTAGTCTAATGAGGATGTCTTCCATTTGTGCTGCTACAGTTATGTTGTTTCATCGATACCATGTTTAGTGTGACTTCTTCTGTGTTAGAAGATGGCATTTGTCATTATTTGACTATTCTCAATGCATGGGTCCATAATCTGTTCGCCATTGTATTCCGCTCTATGGAGGTGTCAGCGAAAAATCTCAACCAGTATTCGTTTTCTTCTCAGTTCTCGCATTCAAGTCAGCCATCACAATTATCCAGCTCATCAACCCGAGTGATATCCCCTGAAAGAGACTCCAGCTGTCTCTCCACATTGCTGTTATGGCATGGAGCCTATACTGGATCAGTGCTGTCTCTCCACATTGCTGTTATGGCATGGAGCCAATACTGGATCAGTGCTGTCTCTCCACATTGCTGTTATGGCATGGAGCCTATACTGGATCAGTGCTGTCTCTCCACATTGCTGTTATGGCATGGAGCCTATACTGGATCAGTGCTGTGTCTCCACATTGCTGTTATGGCATGGAGCCTATACTGGATCAGTGCTGTCTCTCCACATTGCTGTTATGGCATGGAGCCTATACTGGATCAGTGCTGTCTCTCCACATTGCTGTTATGGCATGGAGCCTATACTGGATCAGTGCTGTCTCTCCACATTGCTGTTATGGCATGGAGCCTATACTGGATCAGTGCTGTGTCTCCACATTGCTGTTATGGCATGGAGCCTATACTGGATCAGTGCTGTCTCTCCACATTGCTGTTATGGCATGGAGCCTATACTGGATCAGTGCTGTCTCTCCACATTGCTGTTATGGCATGGAGCCTATACTGGATCAGTGCTGTCTCTCCACATTGCTGTTATGGCATGGAGCCTATACTGGATCAGTGCTGTCTCTCCACATTGCTGTTATGGCATGGAGCCTTTACTAAATCAGTGTTGTTGTTTCTCCACATCCGTTTGTAGACGTTACGTGATATCAGCCTTTGACTAGTGTTTCCAGTAATAGCAGAATGTATATCAAATGTCCTGATTCAAGTTCAAATCTTTGGTTAGGGCAATCAGTTCACGAAATGAAGAACCAGGTACACAGACCTGTGCACTATTAGAACAGACAAGCAGTTTAGCATGTTCTCCAAGACTGTCGACTCCACGAGAGCAGCAGAGGGGTATCATGGCCGTCCGCACCTTTGCGATGAACTTAATTTCTTGTCACAACTTTTCCCAATACAATGAAAGCTCCATCCGCTTTGTTGGGTTTCTATTCTGATGTCTGTGTCTGTACGTTCTCATGGACCTTCACGGCGTTTAGCAAACAAAATTACAAGCGAGACTCAAACCTGTGCCATCGGAAGATTAAGCTATGTACGAGAGAGAGAGAGGGAGAGCTTAAGACAGCCTGTTTTATGAGGGCAAATGCAATGATTTTTAAAAATGTTAGAAAAGAGAGATGTCTTCACATATGGTGGGAGAGGGGGTGGATGACTTTTGTGGCACGGGACTCGTAACACATGCTTGTAGTTTGGGGGAAAAAAACATCAAAGTCTTATCCTTATTGGAAGTACACCCATTCAATAATGAGTGCTGAAGTCAGATGCGCCGGGCCGTTAAGACACAAAACACAGTACCGCGATCTCTATCCTGGTCTATGGAGGTCCAGTGGGGGATTGCCGTCCAACATATCATGGATGTTGTAGTGGAGTGCAAGGGAGTCTGGTCAACACATTGGAGATCTACCCCGACGTTTTTTTTCGGACACAATGATAGTAGACTGCATGTCGATGTGCTCTAACGTTAGTTGACATGCTCTTCTGTGGCCTGCACATCGATGTGCTCTAACGTTAGTTGACCTGCTCTTCTGTGGCCTGCACATCGATGTGCTCTAACGTTAGTTGACCTGCTCTTCTGTGGCCTGCACATAGATGTGCTCTAACGTTAGTTGACATGCTCTTCTATGGCCTGCACATCGATGTGCTCTAACGTTAGTTGACCTGCTCTTCTGTGGCCTGCACATAGATGTGCTCTAACGTTAGTTGACCTGCTCTTCTGTGGCCTGCACATCGATGTGCTCTAACGTTAGTGACCTGCTCTTCTGTGGCCTGCACATCGATGTGCTCTAACGTTAGTTGACCTGCTCTTCTGTGGCCTGCACATCGATGTGCTCTAACGTTAGTTGACCTGCTCTTCTGTGGCCTGCACATCGATGTGCTCTAACGTTAGTGACCTGCTCTTCTGTGGCATGCACATCGATGGTTTACCTTGTTTGCGTGAACAACTGCATCGCTCAATGATAATTGTCGTATGTCGAGATTGTGGGGTTTCTGCGCGCGCTGGTTACGGAGAGTCGGATCGACCTTGCACCTCTCAAGAGGGAGCCGGGTCACTACTGGCCAAGAGGGAGCCGGGTCACTACTGGTCAAGAGGGAGCCGGGTCACTACTGGTCAAGAGGGGGCCGGGTCACTACTGGTCAAGAGGGAGCCAGGTCACTACTGGTCAAGACGGGGCCGGGTCACTACTAGTCACCAGGGAGCCCGGTCACTACTGGTCAAGAGGGAGCCGGGTCACTACTGGTCAAGAGGGAGCCGGGTCACTACTGGTCAAGAGGGGGCCGGGTCACTACTGGTCAAGAGGGGGCCGGGTCACTACTGGTCAAGAGGGGGCCGGGTCACTAGTACTCTGTTCTTTATTACTGTCCATGTTTCAGAAGCAAAGATCATTGTGAAGTTGAAGAGAGAACCGCATAGGGTCCGATCCCGGAAAACTTCCAGGACTGTACAAATGGATGAATAGGTCGCCAAGCTCTTGTTAGTTCTGGTTCTAAATTATTCTGCATGCCGAGGAGGCGCCCAAAACAGCGGTATTTCTAGACGTCTTCCAAGTTTTTTCAGGAAATGCAATTTTAGTAGAGTTCGTCGACAGTGCACAATCAATCAAACACGCTGATTGACGGCGTTCCTACAGCCCATTGGACGGTATCTCCCGAGTCAGGCTGCCAGAGAATACCAGACTACCTTGATCTTCACCTTCATCGACTACAAAAAGGCATGTTGGTCCTGGCTACATCAAAGCTCTTGCCAACTGTGACACAAATTGCACTACCGCCTTCCATCCACTTCAGCTCGTTGGAGATCTAATACAAAGAAGGTCTGCCTGTGAGATCCTGTTTCACCGAATCTTTTGTCCGCGTGTTTGTATTCGATCATCAGTTTTTGCGGCTGCGAGGACCTTGGACGATGTTGATAGCAGACACATCAATCATCCTCCATTCCAAGAGTCATCCAGAGAAGCCAACCTCTTGTTAGCGATGCTCAATAAAGAGAGCAGAGCTAGAAATGAATATCTACAAGACCAAAGTCACGCGGAACTGTTTCAACCATTGGGGCCCCTTTATCCTCGTAGTGGAACCTTATTATTATGTGTTTTAAAAATGCGTACCCACCCACAATTACTGCTCATGTATCTGTGCTATTATTTTGTAATTGTTACAGTAGGTCATTTATTGACCCCTGGTGGCTAGAGGGACTCCTGCCGTAGTCCGTACATGGGGAGGACGGTAGCTTGTGAGGCCTCAACGGGGCTTAATCCGTGCTGAACAGCATGCTCTCATATTCATGGGGGGTGATCCGTGTGGTGTTCGAGAGAGCTATGTGTGTGCGTGAGACAAGGACATGAATAGGACCATTGGCACACTGACAGTTTATCGTAAAAGGTGATTAACATTGCAGTCTTAACATTTTTAGGCTTGATGGCTCTCCAACTCATGGATTGGCATCCTTCCATTGATAGAAGCCAGACAATTGGTGAGTATGGACCAACCTTTGCTGAAGAGAAAGCCTCTAGAAACAATACCCCATTTAAGATACAGGAATAGCAAAGTGATTAGCTAGAATTCCCGGCTACCAGAAGAATAAAACGGAAAAGCAATTCCTATGCGAATTCTGCATGCACAGCCACTCGTGGTAATATTCATAATAGTCATTGAAATGTTGTTATTTTCGAGCGACCTTTGACCCGGTACCGGAAATTAATACACAATGAATGTCGATGATGATGGTGGCGTGAGAACGGAAAAGCAAACAAGATACTCTGTGTGTGTGTGTGTGTGTGTGTGTGTGCGCGCGCTCGCGCGTGTATGTGGTGTAATTTGTGTAGCCGGCTGCGAGACGCACCGGGTCTGAGACTACCAATTTGATCATTCCATTGGGTGTCGTTGTGTGTGTCTACGTATGTGCGTAATTTTTGTGTTCCGGTGTACGGCTGTGCTGTTTGATTTAAACAAAAAAAACTAACATTACAGCTTTGTTCTCATTGCTGAAGTCCATGTTCGGATTGAATTGCCGAGCAATGGCGGATTAAGACATGAGCCTGGTATATTTTCTGCAGCCTCGTGTAGAAAATGTTATAGGTATTCTGTGTTTAGGTCTATATCACATTGAGGTACACAAACAATCTTACTCTGGCACTGGTGCTTAGGAATAAAGGTAGCTTGACGCTGGAGTCGACATATACGACATATGTTATTTTATATATTTTACCTCCGATTGAAAATAAGCTGTCTCCCTGAGGCTTTGAACGCACTGCACTGTCTAGCGGCCAGAAGTCTGGCATGCAAACCGGTCCTTTTCTGGTTTAATACTCGCAGTAATTCGTCCTGTATGTTCACTACATTATGATGTTTCGGCGGCTTTGATGATCACGTGAGCTATGTAGGCGGGAGTCATGTGTTCCTGGCAAGTGTGGTCTGACAAAGAGTGCGCTCCCCTTATACTTCATATTTTTTTTGGGGGGGGGGGGGGGGTGTGTGGTCTAATAACCCAAAACAGAAGAAGGATGTGTTCTAGAATCATCAGCAGGGGCTGAGAATATCAGTACAGCAAGCAATGTCTTTCTCTACGTTTGGTTAGGGTCTACAGCAGAGCTGGGAGTTAAGTGAAACATCTAGGACTAAGGGGCCCCAGTGGTTTCGAGGTAAGGTGTTTCGCCTCGGGTGCTGGGGGTCGCGGGTTAAAATCCGGATAGAGACCGGGTTTTTTGTCACGTAGATCATCCGGTAAACATTTCCCCTAATCTCTGAGTAGTGAGATCAGACACCCGTGTGTAGTGGAGCACACATTAAAAATACCTTAGCCGTTGGAAATCGAAAAGAGCAGGCTTAATGGCCGCTGCTTGGGCAACATTCAGTTAAAAATCTTCTCAAATTATTCTAGGAATTTCTAGGCTGCTGGTCTACCTTGCTCTAATTTACGCTTCCACCACCACCAGTCCCCAAAATAGGCGATCGTATATTCCAGGGGCTAACATATGCTGGGATTGACCTGGCAAGTCACCAGTGAATATTTGCCTGCCAAAAAATATGAAACAAAGGTCACACATCCCCACGACGTCAAATGGCATAAGTGGGCTATAGATAGATAGATAGATAGATAGATAGATAGATAGATAGATAGATAGATAGATAGATAGATAGATAGATAGATAGATAGATAGATAGATAGATAGATAGATAGATGATATATAAACTTAAACGCATTAGTATTTGCATTTTTCTCAACATAATTTCCACCATCATTGACACACTTGTCCCATATCATTATAAGCTCCCCAAAACATGCAGCATAAACATATGTGGTCTGCTATCTCAGCCACATGTGAACCGCACGATCAAGCTCTTCGTCATTTGTGAAACGTCTTCTGCCAAGGTGGGATCAAGCATAATGCTGTATATTAAATCATGCAACCGCCTTGTATCTGCTGCTACACTGTCTATCGTTACTCGCCTGTCAGTTCGATTCACCTCCCCCACCCACCACACATACGCCTCTGTTGCAATCTGAACAGAACGACCAGATCAGGCTTCATCGGCAATTTGTTAGCGTCCCTGAGAAAATATATCGACCCAGTTATGGACCGCTTTAAGCTACAAACATTTCTCACCGTAAACATGAAACATCTCTTTATAAATTTCCGTTGAAGAAGGTCCTTTTGTTCTCTCAATCCGCCAAAATTAAAATGCACTACAGCAGGGATGTTCTTTGATTGTACACTCTGTGAGCACGGACATCATTCGGTATCTGAGATGCCCACGTGCATGCGACACCTAGCGTCTGCTGCCTGCAGTAATCTCAAAGTTGAATATTGCTGCCATCTAATATCACCAATAGAGTTTACCAACTACTTTTTCAGCTATCCTTTTTTCCGTTTGTGACATACTTACTGACTCCCCATTGTAATTATAAAAACAAACATACAAGGAATTCAATGAAGACAGTTGACAAAAAAAAAACCAACAAACCAAAACAATGTACACGAAACACTTCTCTTGCACTGAACAAAAACGATGGCGTGCGGACAGAGTCTAAGTGCGCAGTTTTTGGTTCCTACAAACGAGCACGGACGCTGTTGGACTTGACCGACATGCGCGTAGACGTAAATGAAGAAGGGGTTGTAATTTCAATCAAACGTAAGAGCAAATGGACATAAGGCAAGGTACTGCTGTAATGTAATTTCAATCAAACGTAAGAGCAAATGGACATAAGGCAAGGTACTGCTGTAATGTAATGTCAATCAAACGTAAGAGCAAATGGACATAAGGCAAGGTACTGCTGTAATGTAATTTCAATCAAACGTAAGAGCAAATGGACATAAGGCAAGGTACTGCTGTAATGTAATGTCAATCAAACGTAAGAGCAAATGGACATAAGGCAAGGTACTGCTGTAATGTAATTTCAATCAAACGTAAGAGCAAATGGACATAAGGCAAGGTACTGCTGTAATGTAATGTCAATCAAACGTAAGAGCAAATGGACATAAGGCAAGGTACTGCTGTAATGTAATTTCAATCAAACGTAAGAGCAAATGGACATAAGGCAAGGTACTGCTGTAATGTAATGTCAATCAAACGTAAGAGCAAATGGACATAAGGCAAGGTACTGCTGTAATGTAATGTCAATCAAACGTAAGAGCAAATGGACATAAGGCAAGGTACTGCTGTAATGTAATTTCAATCAAACGTAAGAGCAAATGGACATAAGGCAAGGTACTGCTGTAATGTAATGTCAATCAAACGTAAGAGCAAATGGACATAAGGCAAGGTACTGCTGTAATGTAATTTCAATCAAACGTAAGAGCAAATGGACATAAGGCAAGGTACTGCTGTAATGTAATATCAATCAAACGTAAGAGCAAATGGACATAAGGCAAGGTACTGCTGTAATGTAATTTCAATCAAACGTAAGAGCAAATGGACATAAGGCAAGGTACTGCTGTAATGTAATGTCAATCAAATGTAAGAGCAAATGGACATAAGGCAAGGTACTGCTGTAATGTAATGTCAATCAAACGTAAGAGCAAATGGACATAAGGCAAGGTACTGCTGTAATGTAATTTCAATCAAACGTAAGAGCAAATGGACATAAGGCAAGGTACTGCTGTAATGTAATTTCAATCAAACGTAAGAGCAAATGGACATAAGGCAAGGTACTGCTGTAATGTAATGTCAATCAAACGTAAGAGCAAATGGACATAAGGCAAGGTACTGCTGTAATGTAATTTCAATCAAACGTAAGAGCAAATGGACATAAGGCAAGGTACTGCTGTAATGTAATGTCAATCAAACGTAAGAGCAAATGGACATAAGGCAAGGTACTGCTGTAATGTAATTTCAATCAAACGTAAGAGCAAATGGACATAAGGCAAGGTACTGCTGTAATGTAATGTCAATCAAACGTAAGAGCAAATGGACATAAGGCAAGGTACTGCTGTAATGTAATTTCAATCAAACGTAAGAGCAAATGGACATAAGGCAAGGTACTGCTGTAATGTAATGTCAATCAAACGTAAGAGCAAATGGACATAAGGCAAGGTACTGCTGTAATGTAATGTCAATCAAACGTAAGAGCAAATGGACATAAGGCAAGGTACTGCTGTAATGTACTACGGCACAGGCCATATTCTAGGGAATCTCTCGCAACGTGCTCTGATTGCAGCCAGATAATCAAAGTCAGGTCGCTGATAAATCTTATGCTGATGACTGCTGGAGTCTCGTGGACTGAACTCAAGAAGACAGCTCCAAATGGCACAAATTGGAATCATCTGGTGCAACTCCTTGATCCAAGGGGAACCAGATATATTAATGAGGATTAGACTAACCACATTTGTCTCTCGATGCTCCCCGTGTATTCGTATTGTGGACCGTCTAATTGAATTCACAATTGAGACTCTAGTTGCCCTAGCCTCCTTTGATACCATTGTCCGTCAGGTGGTACTTGGCCTCTCCACTTCGTTTCTTTCTATGTGGGCACGAATCCATTTCGTGTGTGCTCATGCTGTTGATTTGTTTTTCTCTTTCATGAAAGTTACCCTAGTTCCTCCGATTCTAAGACGCACATTGTTTCCAACTAAACCATCTGTCAATTCGGACTGTCACATAGTAACAGCTGTCATTATGAGGGATGCCAGATCTACAGACGCTTGTGACAAATGGCAGGGAATCTGTTTTCGCTAAACTGAAGGTAGTCCCGCACCGGGAAATCTTTTGTGGCAGAAGTTCGGAAGCGTTATCAAGTTGCAACAGGTCTGCTACAATTACTGTTACACGGTAAAAATTGCAACACAATTTCAACAATAGAGAGAGAGAGAGAGAGCGCAATACATTATGCTTGGGGATTTCATAAAAGAAAATTACAAGATTGGATAACACCAGAAATACACACACACACAAAACCCAACAAACAACAACTAAACTATAGGGATGAGAAAACTAAGAAAATGAAAACAACGGGCGCTAGAACAAGGTATATGCACAGCGACGAATACAGACAGCTGAGCAAGGAAACAAGGTATCAAACGTGCCAATAAAAGGGAATTCTTAGGATTATTTTGCAAGGCAGGCTGAAGAAGCAGCACTGGGGAATGAAAAAAGCACAGCAAACATAATAACAAAAATCATCTGCGGAAAACGATGTGCAAATAGCATTAGACCAGTGAAAAATAAACATGGAAACCTCATCACGGCGGAGCATGAACAAAACATTTCAGAGAAACGCTCAATAAGAATCCACCTGAAACGTAGTTAAACATTTCTGAGACCAGACCTGGATGTAAACACAGACATTCCTCGAAGGGAAGACATTATCACAGCTATCATAGGGATAAGACTGGGAAAAACCCCAGGGCATGACAGCTTGAACGCAGAACTTTTTAAAACGAACCCTGAATTAGCAGCAGAGATATTCAATCCACACTATTCACACAAATGTAGCAGACAGAAACACCACGGGGATGAAGGAAAGAAACGATTGTAAAAATGGGCACAGACTACGTTAACGAGAGAAATCAATCTTTTACTATCTAGCAGCATACTAGGCAAGATAACAAACAATCCAATTAATATCAACTGGACTCGATACAAAATTGAGGAAGCAACAAGCAGAAGGAAACAATGATGCACAGACCATATCTTCTCCCTCAGAACCACAATATAGTAATGCAGAGAATATCAAAGACAACGGTAAATACATTTTCTTGATTTTGATTTCTAAAAAAAGGCCGTCAACAGCATACGCAGGAAAAAGTTTGTGTTGCGAAACTAAGAGCGTACCGTATCCCAAACCTCAATGTGTCGATCATTAAAAGCATGTATACACATTTGACATGTTGTGTTGAACAGAGCGACCAAACTTTTTGAAGCGGCGGTGGAAGTATGACAGGGATGCCCTAACCATCATCTCTTCTTGGCCGTTATCGACTGGGTTATAGGACCTGCTACAGAGACCACCCCTAGACGAATAAGTTTGACTTTATTTTCTACGCTGGAATATCTGGATTATGTAGGTGTAAAGGTCCAAGTAGTCCAGTAGCATACACTGATGTCGAGGAGGAGGACGTGTAACGAGGTCACAACTGCCATTCTTTTCCAAACAGTAAGTAACGTATCTATTTACAGCTGGGTCAACTGGGAGAGACGGTCATACCATGACAAAATCACTGACACACCCGACATGTTGTGAAAGAGCGCTTAAGACTGCTGATAGAGTGTTTACAACATTTGATACTCAGCAGTAAGAGACTGCTGATAGAGTGTTACAACATTTAATACTCAACAGTAAGAGACTGCTGATAGAGTGTTTACAACATTTAATACTCAACAGTAAGAGACTGCTGATAGAGTGTTTACAACATTTAATACTCAGCAGTAAGACTTCCTCATAGCAAAAAAGACTTCCGTTAAACATAAAAATCAGATATTGATTTACACAAAAAATAAGTAATAGTTACACATTGATAAAAACATGACCTAACTTACTAAACAATTATGAATCTAAGTCAGGGAATATTAGTATGAACTAGATGGAATCCCTGAAACTATCACACCCAGCTATGCAGTCTAATCTAATATAGATATGAAATTCTGTAAACTCCTGTTCTATCTACTAAAATACTCGCAATCTCGTGTGCCAGTCCTAGTAGTTGGTGCAGATGGACTCCAGTGGTACCCATTGCATTCGATACAAGTCCCCATTGCGTTCGATGCGTCCCCCAGCGCCTATAAAGTGTATGGGTAGACACTGAAAGCGGAGGTCCTCCATGGTTGCAGCCGTTGTACGGGCAGTATGGGGTCGAGCATTGTCATATTGCAAAAGGACACGTTTACTCCACGTCGTTTGGATTTGATTGCGGGTCGAAGATGATTCCTGAGATCTGTATACGTGACCAAGGCGACAGTGTTCCCTCTGGGTATGTAGTGTTCTAAAATATTGCCTGGTATTAAAACTAATTTGCTCAGGAAAGGGGGGGGGGGGGGGACACACACTGTATCTATTCTATTATTTACTACACCACAATATACTGGTTCCAAAACGTTAGAAAAATGCAGGTGCAAATTTTGTCCGCGGTAGCCATCGCAATGGACTGTAAGCTGCTGCCAACAGAAAGTTGTCTAAAGGATGGGAATGGAGGCGGTGTTAACATAGCCTAAGGCCAACGTAAATTTGGTAGCGGGGCTCGTTCGTTTGATTATAATTGTGTCACATTAAGTTTCGTTGTTCATGTTGATCTCGTATTGCCAGTTAATAAGATTGCACTATGAAACTGCATTGACATGATACGTTATTGTGTATGAAGATTAACACGGGAATAGAGCCGCAGGGCGAAATTTGACGTAAGTGAAGCAGTTGTTGATCGATGTAGAAACGGCACCAATACCTTATTTTCGTGCACAGTTATCGATGGCTCAATATACGGTGTTATGAGATAATGCACATATAAAGGCTCGACAAGCCATTCAGAAGAACCGGACTCTGAATTTGATTGGTTGCTAGTGAATTGATTTCTCTTGGGAGGTAGTGCAAAGTCTGGTGCATTGGGAAAGTGGACCTCGAGGTTAAACAACTAATAAGCGAAGATGTCCAGGATTCTGATGCTGGCATACATACATACATATATATATATATATATATATATATATATATATATATATATATATATAAAACACAATGTCAGCATAAATTTACAGTGGGTGGTGAGGAAATAGATCAGGTTACACATTTTGAATATCTGGGTTCCAGAATCGACAAAAATGGTGATTGCTCGAAAGAAATCAGAAGAAGACTAGCTATGGCAATGCAGAGACTGAACAGCCTGACGAAATTATGGCAGGGCACCAACAAAACGATAAAAGTAAAAGTCTTGAGAGCCTGTGTTTTTCCTGTGGCAGCTTATGGCTGTGAAACATGGACGATTACCAAAACTTCTAGACAAAGAATCGAATCCTTCGAGTCAAAATGTTACAGAAAGATCCTCAGAATACACTGGACAGAGAAAAGAACAAATGTAGACATTCGGCAAGAGTTGAGCATAGGGGAGAACTGGTTTATCAATTCCATTTTGGCTAGAAAATGCAAATACTTTGGTCACATCAAGAGACACAACGGTCTTGAGAGGACGGTGATGGAAGGTATGGTGCCAGGCAAAAGAGGAAGGGGTAGACCAAGAAGACGATGGCACCAAGATATCCAGGAATGCCTGAGCATGACAGTGGCAGAAGCTGGTGTTTTGGCAAGGGAACGAGTTTCTTTCAGGCAGACTGTGATGGGAGCGACGTTCTACAAAGTACATGCTACATGATGATGATATATATATATATATATATCTCGATGGATCTGTGCTACGTGGTAAGAAAGTTTGTTTGGACTTCTCTGCTAGAGCGAGCGGCAGGGTCGTTGCTGAGAGGAGAGATGCATACTTAACAACAACATGCAGTATCAGAATGGAGAACGAGGCAGTGACTTCAGCTTTTATGTATCTATCTCAGGCTTCATTTATTAGAACCGTAATCATCAGTGACTTCAGCTTTGATGTATCTATCTGAGACTTCATTTATTAGAACCGTAATCATCAGTGACTTCAGCTTTGATGTATCTATCTGAGACCTCGCTTATTAGAACCGTAATCATCAGTGACTTCAGCTTTGATGTATCTATCTCAGACCTCATTTATTAGAACCGCAATCATCAGTGACTTCAGCTTTGATGTATCTATCTCAGACCTCATTTATTAGTACCGTAATCATCAGTGACTTCAGCTTTGATGTATCTATCTGAGACGTCATTTATTAGAACCGTAATCATCTCCCGACTCATTCTTTTCTTAGGAAGATGCAGAAAACTGACTGTATCGTACGTGGTAGCGGATATAGATGCTTGAAACCTTGGATAACTTGTGTGGATCTGACATAATGTCTGGGGCGTGCGTGCTAGCGGGCATAGATGCTTGAAACCTTGGAGAGCTTGTGGAGATCTGATAGCATGACCTCAGTGTACTCGCAACGTGAACGTTGACACCAGATAGAAGTGACGGTTAAATTGATAAACGGCAATCATTTGGATGAAGACACTGCAGTCGATGAACCAGCAGTGCACAGATTTCAGAGTTTTGAAATTATACATCCAGCAGAGACGGGCGCTTGAAAGGACGGAGCAGGAGTGTGCCTAACCAGCGAGCTATATGAACCATCAGTACCTTCACTCTTTGTCACCTGCTGAAAGTGGAAGAACACCTATAGGTATGCAATGACGTCGGTTCTGAACACAAAGAATAGTCAATGGATTGAAATAATTCATGTTATTGTCTGTTCCAGTCTCAGCATTGCATCTTTTCATTGCTGTGCTCATTGTGATGAAAAGAGGGTGCAGTATTACAACAGGCGGTTATTGGAAGTGGAGAAATACGCTACTTATATCAATCTCTACTCTCATTCTCTAATCTTCCTTTATATTATTATTCCGTTTTGTTTTCAACCGGAGGTGGACATTCTTTTAAAATGTATTCTATCTGTGGCTCCAAGTGAAGCATATGGTCACCAATACAGCTAAAGGCCTTACCGGAAGCCTGTATAGAATTACTTGTAGTTAGTTACAATATGACTGCTCAAATATGATGATGTTCCTATTTCCATGCACATCGGTCTTTATTTGATGTTTGTGACTTATTTGGAAGTGTACTCTTTTCAACGTGGGCACTAATCCGATAGTGTTATTGTTAGTCGATGTAAACCGACGATAGATACACGTGGGTGTACATCGATACATGATCAGAAATGATGGTAATCTGCCACAGATGTTTCGACATGCGAATGTATAGCCAATTGTTACGTATTGATTTCCGAATTAACACTGTTATTATCTGTAACTATGGTCTCAAACTGAGCGCAGCTTCAAGTCAGATCAATGTACAAGGGCAACGGGAAGTCTGGTTAATTGGTCAAGGACAACGCGAAGTCAGGTTTATGGGTCAAGGACCACATGAAATCAGGTTTATGGGTCAAGGACCATGTGAAGTCAGGTTTATGGGTCAAGGACCACATGAAATCAGGTTTATGGGTAAAGGACCACGTGAAGTCAGGTTTATGGGCCAAGGACTACGTGAAGCCAGGTTTATCGGTCAAGGACCACGTGAAGTCAGGTTTATGGGTCAAGGACCACGTGAAGTCAGGTTTATGGGTCAAGGACCACATGAAATCAGATTTATGGGTCAAGGACCACGTGAAGTCAGGTTTATGGGTCAAGGACCACGTGAAGTCAGGTTTATGGGTCAAGGACCACATGCAGTCAAGATGATAGACCAATGACTATGTAGCCATGTTATTAAATCAAGTCGCGTGCTATTGTTTCTATGCCCCCTGTGACCACTTCAAACTAACACCCTCTGCATCTGTCATTGTCTATACATGAGATGTAGTTCCAGCTTATAGAACACGACACACACAGCGCCCACCATTCACGAGTCTGCTGGACGTGGGCTAGCTGTTTGAATTTGAAATATATCTACAGATACAATACTCCGTATAGGGTACATGAATAGCAGAGTGTAAGACTTCCTCTATCTCCGCCATGGCCGGCCCTAAGCCCGGATGAGAAAGGAAGGTTGAGCGTGGGGTCAGCTACCCCACCTAATGAAAAAACAAAAACAATTGCTAATAAAAACGACAACCAACGCAAACCAAAAGCCGCCCTTGAAGGGACATTTCCCCTCAGCAGTGCATATGACGCGGGTCAGACAAACCCGAAAGGAAGCTGGACTGTCGACTACCTTTTTTTCGACAAGGTAGCCTTCCAGACTCGGCACCTGGAACGTTCGAACCATGTGGGAGGAGGGGAAGACAGTCCAGATTGCAAAAAAAGAGGGAGCGATATGGCATTAGTATCCTTGGGCTGAGTGAGACTAGATGGACTCAGCCAAGAAAGGTACTATTGGCAACAGGGGAGACTGTGATATACTCAGGACACGAGGAAGAGAAAAACGCACCACACACAGAGGGAGTGGCTCTAATGCTCTCAGCGCAGGCCCAAAGTGCGCTCATAGAGTGGAGAGCAGCCGGATCACGACTGTTGATGGCTACATTTAGAACAAAGAACAATACGGTTAAAGAGGTTTTCTACAGCAGATTACAGCAACTAGTGGAGGAGACAGGGAGGACTGACATTACCATACTAATGGCAGACTTCAATGCAAAAATAGAACATGACGTCGTATGATATTAGGAGATCATGGGGAGGGAGGGACTAGGAGTCCTTAACGAAAACGGAGAGCGGTTTGCAGATTTGTGTGCAGGAAACAAATTGGTCATAGGAGGAAGTATGTTTGCACACAGAGTCATTCATAAGGCAACATGGGTATCCCCAGACCAGAAAACGAAGAATAAGATTGACCACATCTGCGTAAACTCCAAATGTAGATGATCATTATTAGATAACGTCTACAGGGGAGGGGGGGGGGGGGAGGTTGTGGCCTGACCACTTTTTAGTGATCGCCAAGGTACAGCTGAAGTTAAGGATAGACAGAACAGAACGATGCAAGACAGCAGGCCACGGTACTGCGTACAATATCTGAAAGAAGAGGATAAGAAAGAGTTCCGTATAACACTCAAGAGTAAATATCTAGTAGTGGAGTAGCTAGATGAAGAGGCCAGCCCTGAGAATAAATGAGAACAAGTACAAAGTACATGGAAAACTGCATGCGTAGAAGTGCTGGGAATGAAGAAACAGCAGCATAAAGAATGGACAACAGCAGAAACAATAACTAAGACCGAGAAGAGGCGAAACAAGAAAATGGCCTTATTAAATTGTCAAATGAGAGCCGCAAGAAGCACAGCACAGAAAGAATATGTAGAGAACAACAAAGAGGTTAGAAAGAGCACCAAGGCGGACAAAAGACGTAGATTGATGGTCTGGCGCAGGAGGCTGCAGGAAAGGGAAATATGAGAGGTCTATATGAGGTTACCAAGAAACTATCAGGAAAGTATCAACAACAAGGTAGACCAATCAAAAATAAACTTGGGGAAAAGATAAATAACCTTAAAGAACAGAAGAAAAGAAGGGTAGAATACTTCGAAGAGACCAGCACCAGACAACCCACGAGCAGAGTAGGACTTACCGATAAATTGATAATTAAAGTAAAGAAGAGATTAGAAGGACAATAGAGATTCTAAGGAACAGAAAAGCAGCAGGACCTGATGGGATACCACCGAAAGCCATAAAAGCAGACGTTGAAACATCTACTAACAAGCTCCACAGCTTGATAGGCGCCATCTGGGAGCAAGAAAGCTTACCTAAAGATTGGAGAGAGGGCTAGCTGGTGAAATTGTCTAAGAAGGGAGATTTACAGGAGGGCAAACACTATAGAGGAATAATGTTATTATCAGTGATGGGAAAGGTGTTAAATAGTGTAATACTAGAAAGATTGAAAAAGGCAGTGGATAACAAGATCGGGGATGAAAAGGCGGGCTTCAGACAGAATAGATCATGTATTGACCAGGTAGCCACGTTACGGATAATTGTGGAGCAATCACTGGAATAGAATTCGAGTTTGTTCATCAATTTCGCTGATTATGAAAAGGTTTTCGACAGTTTGGACAGAGCTATACTCTGGAAACTACTGAGGCAATATAAAATTCCTCAAAAGCTCTCAGAGATAATTAGACGTATGAAAGTATGCAATGTAGAGTTATACACGAAGCACAACTCACAGAGCCATTCAAAGTTAAATCAGGGGTATGACAGGGTTCCCTACTGTCACATTTCCTGTTCATCCTGGAAGGGGACTGGATTATGAAAGTAACAACAAATGAGAGAAATGGAATCCAGTGAACTTGGAATAATAAACAGATGGAGTACCTGGATTTTGCGGATGGTATATCCCTTATGTCCCCCTACAACCCCCAGCCAAAGTCAAAGGAAACTGGATAGACTCGATTATACCTCTAAACAAGTCGGTTTGAAGACCCCCCCTCAGGAAAAGACCAAAATAATTCGGGTAAATACGGCAAATACAGAACCGATTCGGCTGAGAGGAACACCACAGGAAGAGATACAGGTATCTAGGAGGTTTCATCAACAAGTATGGCAGGGTTAACGTTATTCACATCCTAGGTAACGTTATCATTTATTTATATGTGGCAAGGTTAACCCTCACTTATTATATCACCATTTACTACTAATTTTTTCACTTACCACTATCACTCCTTAACTCACTTTAATTAAACCACTGACAATTCTTTTAACACCAGCAAAACATTGAATGTTTATTTGTTGAACATTATACACATTATAATAGTAATACTAATGCATGTTGGAATGGACCGGTTCTCTGCCGCATGCGACAATTTTGGCCTGGCCATAAATGCCAAAAAAACAGAGGTCATGTACCAACCAGCACCAGGCATGCCGTACACAAAACCAGAGACTACAGTCAGCGGGTAGACGCTGAATTTCATAGACAAATTCACATATCTGGGCAGCACGATGTAGAGATCTGTCAGCCTAGACGATGAGGTGGCAATCAGAATATCAAAGGCCAGCACAGCCTTTGGTAGAATGCGCTCGATGGTCTGGGCACGTCGTGGCATCAGCGTCAAGACCAAACTCAAAGTCTACCGTGCAACCATCATTCCAACCCTACTATACGCTTGTGAAAGCTTTACTGTATACGCTGGACATGCAAGGAGATTAAGCCACTTTCACACAGGTTGCCCGAGGCGAATATTCCACATCCGATGGAAAGATCGTGTCACTGACATCGAGGTTCTCTCGAGGGCTAACATGCCCAGCATCCATGCACTGCTAGAAAAAGCACGAATAGGATGGGCCAGACACCTTGTCCGTATGTCAGACGAGCGGCTCCCAAAGAAGCTTCTCTACGGCGAGCTAAGAGAGGGATGGCGAGAGAGAGGGCGCCCAAAGAAACGTTTTAAGGACGGTCTGAATGACTCACTGAAAAGTTGCCAGATAGACATCGACACCTGGGAATGTCTGACTTGAGAAGCGCTGTCAAATCGGATGTAGCTACCGGCGAAGACGACCGTGTTGTGAAAGCCCAGAGCAGACGCGAGACTCCTCAAGTTCTGTGTGGGTACCCCGAACGGTATTTTCAGGGCTTCCCTGGCGTTGGCTATCTGAACTCTTGTAACTCTGTTACACAAGGAAGGAGGGCAGGCGAGGATATAAAAACAAAGATACAAAAAGCATGGGTAGCATTCAGCATGTTGAAACCTATATGGGACTCCAAAGAAATAAGAAGTAAGACAAAAAATATGCGTTTTCAATTCAAATATCAAGCCAGTTCTGCTGTATGGAGCGGAAACCTGGAAGATGACCAACAGAAATGAGATTGCAGGGTTTTGTCAACAGATGCCTGAAAAAGATTCTTGGTATAAAATGGTTTGACAAAGTTACAAACGACAGACTGGGAGAGAGCGGGACAAGGTAAATTGGAACCAAAAATCTTAGGAAGAAAGTGGAGATGGATGGGTCATACAGTGAGAAAGCTCCAGGTCAATGTCACAACAAAACTTCTCATAAACTCTAAAACTATTTAGTTACAACTTAATGGCCCCAGCTAGCTCGCCGTCCTCTCTCTCAACAGACAATCACAAACTCGTCTTCACGATTAGATCACATACTCAGCCGTTCTGTGTACTCACATTAATCAGATCACGTATAATCAGGCGATCTGTGCATTCACATATATTTAGATCACGCATAATCAGGCTATCTGTGCATTCACATATCATATCACGTACTCACATATAATCGGATCACGAACTCACGTGTGATCACGTATTCAGTCGATCTGTGCACTCACACCCAATCAATTCTCGTACTCATGCGAATTGCACGTTCACGTGCAATCAGATCTCGCACTGTTCACATGGTGTCCATCATAAGCACCTATTGAGCGCGACTGGCCAAACTCGAGGTCTATGATAGGACAACCACCCTACAAACTCTCTTATTGCCAGATTCACTCAGTCTTCATGCCAGTCTGCCGAGTTTATCTCTGCGGTGTTTTTTGTAGTGTCAAGTAACAACATGGCTGCCCACTGGTCTTCTCTGGTTCGGCTGATTTAGCCATCACTCCAATTTGGAACTACCCTAACTAAAATGATATTGGATGTCTATCCACGAGTCACTGTCATTCTAAATGTGGTAGCCTGTCGTGTTATGTTTCAGATTGACAACAACCCCCATCCTTGTCAAGTCTGACGCCAGAGTGGTCAGTTCTGACACCCACCCCTGCACCAGACAAAGACCTCTACCTATCGTGTGTCTAACCCCTCGTTTTCCTTGTCGACCTAGTGTCGAAACGGTGCTTGACCATGGCGGACTTGCGTTCGTCCAACGCATTCAGACAACCTTTAATTCTTAGCGAACATAGTCGCCAGTTCCATCTCACCTGCCCTAAACGCCCGTGCTCCAGCTGGAACTGTCACACCAATATCACCAGTCAATCCCTGTCATGAAACTCCCAAGGAAGACATAGGCAGACCAAGGAATACACGGAGACGAGATCTGGAGGCGGAAGTAAAGAAAACAGGAAGGAAGTGGAAAAGATTGCGCAGGACAGAGCTGCTTGGCGAGGGTTGGTTGGTGGCTTATACACCCATGGATGATAGAAGGCGAAAGAGAGATGTTTGTTGATATGACGTGTACTTACTCTGTTTGCAAACCTCTAGGGTCTGTTTATAAAACCCTGTGGGAGTTGAGGAAGATAATCCTGGTCAGATGAAACATACTATGTATGCCCCCAACCTCAAGTCCTCGTCCACACCAGTTTGTCCAACGTGGTGAGTGTTGTCACTGTCAATCCAGCAGTAGTAATTGTTTTCAAGAGCCACGTGTTGCACTGCAGCCAGGTAGATCCCGGTTCCGCATTCTCAAGTACTCATCGGAATGTAAGAAGTGCAGCTGTAACCTGATACCATAGAAACGTCAATTCAGCACGAGTAGCTGAGAATGAACACAAGTTTCGAATAACGGCACAATTTAGTACGAGTAGCTGAGAGCTACATCAGAATACAGTGTCTATTTAATTTATATGACACATTGCCTGTTTGTAATCCACTTTTCCTATCTACAAAATCCCGTATATTTATTTGGATCACTGACTATTTATAAAAGCGAGTCTCTCTATATGATTCCATTTATAAGATTCCATGTTTGTTTATAAGACGCAGTGCCTATTTATACAACCCGGTCTGTGAATAAGAGCCCCTGTTTGTTTATGAGACCCTATTTGTATTTATAAAACTGTTCATAAAACCAGTCTCTTTCTATCCCTCTGTTTAGAGCCACTGTTTGTTTATTCATAAAACCAGTATGTCTCTCTCTCCGGCTCTCGCTCTTTTGATATGATCCACAATTTGATTATGAAACTATCTTTGTGTTTATAAATCTCTGTTCACAAAACCAATCTCTCTCTCTCTCTCTCTCTCTCTCTCTCTCTCTCTCTCTCCTTCCCTCTCTGTTTATAAAACCACTCTCTTCACTTATACAAGCCCTATCTGTGTGAAAGACTCCTTCTGCGTATTGATGAAACCGCACCCTTCGCTAAAAGTAAAACTGCCATTGTTGTGCCATGCTCACATGTTGGCTCTTAGTTCACAATTCATGTTCTACGTTTGTATTTACCAAGGAACACTAACTAATCGATGAAATCTTCATCCACACCGCTACTATGACAATGTATCGTTGTGGACTGTTCTCCGTTCTCGCGTCCAGCTTAGACCATTCTTATAAATTGCGAGGAAAGTTGCGTCGGCTAATGGATCAATTCCAGGTAAAGTCTTCTCTCAAAGACAGATAGTTGAGTTGTTGGAAGCTACTCGTGACGAGGTTACTTTAGTAGCCAGTTACAGTTCTTATATCCAGAGGCGTATTGACAAAATTGGGAGCGCAGAGGAACATCAGGACCAGCTGAAACATATTGCCTCAGGACCCTTCTTTTCTTCATAGTGCCCATGGAAACAGTCACACAAGATTGCGCTGGCGTCAGAACCATTTTTTGTTCCGGGCTAATTTCCCGCAATTGTATTTTTGTGGTTTTGTGGACTATTTCTGTCTGTAATTTTTTTTTTTTTGAGAGGGGGGGGGGGGGGGGAGAAATGGTGGTGGTTTGCCTAATTGGCTGGCTCCAGGAAAAATTGGGGGGGGGGGATTAGCTCGGGACAACACGTTGACCTATTTTTTCGGACATTAAAAAAATAGTCATTTCCACATACCGCCCTCGTACAGCAACCGCTTAACGTAATATGATTATATCTTATATCATCCATGTTTAAATAATATTTGGTAAGTCATCCAATCCTACAATTTAATTTCACTTCCTGTGGTGGAAACAATCAATGTTGCAGCGAATTGCTCATTTTCTCGGACAAAAAGGTTTGATTTTTTAAAATGTTTTATCGACTAGTTGGCCCAAGCACATTTTTTTGTGATGGCTTCTGATAATCGGAAACAATCATTATCGGCAGTAAAAGCATTAGGGTTTATCTTTTCACGGATCGAGGATATGATCAATAAGGACGGTACTTCAGATTTAGAGGCCCTAGTAGGCCTCATCACACCCTCTAGGCCTCATCTACACCCCACTAGGCCTCATCCACACCCTACTAGACATCATTCACCCTCCACTAGGCCTCGTCCACACCCTACTAGACATCATTCACCCTCCACTAGGCCTCGTCCACACCCTACTAGACATCATTCACCCTCCACTAGGCCTCGTCCACACAATACTAGACATCATTCACCCTCCACTACGCCTCGTCCACACCCTAATAGACATAATTCACCCTCCACTAGGCCTCGTCCACACCCTACTAGACATCATTCACCCTCCACTAGGCCTCATCCATACTCTACGAGACATTCACCCTCCACTAGGCCTCATCCACACCCTACTAGACATCATTCACCCTCCACTAGGCCTCATCCACACTAGACATTCACCCTCCACTAGGCCTCATCCACACCCTACTAGGCCTCATCCATACTCTACGAGACATTCACCCTCCACTAGGCCTCATCCACACCCTACTAGACATCATTCACCCTCCACTAGGCCTCATCCACACTAGACATTCACCCTCCACTATGCCTCATCCACACTAGACATTCACCCTCCACTAGGCCTCATCCACACCCTACTAGACATCATTCACCCTCCACTAGGCCTCATCCACACCCTACTAGGCCTCATTTACCCTCCACTAGGCCTCATCCACACCCTACTAGGCCTCATCCATATTCCAATAGGCCTCATCCACACCCTACTAGGCCTCATCCATACTTCAATCGTCCTCATCCACACCCTTTTCTAGGCCCATTCACCCTCCACTAGGCCAATTCACCCTCCACCAGGCCTCATCCATCCTCCACCAGGCCTCATCCATCCTCCACCAGGCCTCATCCATACCCCACTAGGCCTCATCCACAACCCATTAGGCCTCATTCACCCTCAACATGGTCTCATCAGACTCCACTAGGCACGTGACAAGAACATACAAGAACAACAACAGCCATATAAATGAAAGTAATGTCTTCTTGTTGCCCCAATTTCCCTACAGTCTGAGTGTAAGCCCACTACTACAGTTGACCTCCTTTCAGAAGTTTGCACCAAAGCACTTGTCATACTTTTGAAGTGTTGGTTTATGTTTTATTTGTTTTACATGATGAGGTTGCTAGCCCCATGCCCAACATTTTAGTCGCTTATCTCCAATTGGTAGTTCAGCAATGGCGTCGAAAGCACACATAGATAAGGCAACTCCGTTCAGTTCAAGTGCCATCTCAACATCAAAGAACAGGAGCACTGGATGCCCATTGCCTTGGTCATGCAATCTACCAGACTTTTCCTCGTCCATCTTTTGATGGGGCCTTTTGAAACTTGATATTTTTTGGATGAATTTCATTCTGTTTTGATTTCTATAAATTCCTCGAGATAGTGAGAGCTCCATTCGCCTTTTGTATACGTATTCTGACATGCGTCTCTCGTTTTGTCTATATTGCTGGCAAGATAAAGAAACTATGAAGGAACTCACATTTTGTAGGAGGATGTGACCCAACATACATCTGATTATCAGTAGTTGCATTGATTATGAAAAAAACCTGTGTTTTGGCCCTGTGTATTTGCAAACCCAAAGTCTGAGAACCCTCATTAAGCATACTTATTTTATTTTTCATCTGCCCGTATGTATGGGCCAGAAGAGCCAGGTCATCGGTCAAGTCCAGATCATCGAGTTGTTTTGGTCATCCATAAACATCCGCCTGTGTTGGTCGATCTCTCGATAATCCAATCAATAACAAGCAGAAAGAGAAGTGAATGGTGACAAGAGACATCCGTGTCGGGACCCCGTTCTTAGCATGGAGCATTCACAAAGCGGACCTTCAAGCAGAACCCAGAAAATCATATGTGCATATCTGGAATGCAACACAAGTGCTAGAAAACAAACTAAATATCTTTGAAAAATAAATGCTTAAGAAAATTATTGAATATACGTTGAGGCCAGTTCGTTACCAATGACTCGATAAGAGCAGAGTCAAACCCAATATACGTGTCGACCATCATCCGGGAAAAAAAACGATGGGCATACATCGGACATGTCCTTAGAATGAACAACATCTTCCATTACAAGCACTCGAATGGACACCAAAGGGCGTTCGGAAAAGAGGGAGACCCAAGGAAACACTCAGAAGAACAATCATCCGAGAGGGCTCAACTATGGGCCTCAACACCATACAAGATCTAAAAACAGTGGCGTCACACCGTTCCAACTGGAGATCATTTGTTTCTGCCTTATGCACCGTATTTGGCCCGCAAAGAACATATATAGATGGATGGATAGATAGATTAGATAGATTAGATAGATGGATAGATAGATTAGATAGATAGATAGATAGATAGATAGATAGATAGACAGACAGACAGACAGACAGACAGACGTTTTCATAATTATCTGCAGTTCAGTTCATTCTGTGATCTCCTGAGATCGTTGAGGCATCCCTGCTGACACCTCAATCTTGCACAACCCCTCCCTGTTTGTGGTTGCTTTGTGTTCCTCATCCTACCGTAGGTTAGTCCAATCATGGATGTTGTCTTCCCATCTTGATGCACTTACATTATGCTGGTGAACTTATGGGGCACTAAGTGATTCTCCGTCTATTTGTCACCGTGTTTAGTAGTCCATGAATCCAATATAATGTGCACCTTATTCAATACTTATGCACGAGACTGTTGAACATGAATATGCAATGTAGCTATCTGGTCTGCACAGGACCTGTTTTGTGAAATGTCTGTCTGTTCATCTCACAGATGTTCGTCAATGGCTTGCTTTATTTCAATCCCTCTAGAATGATCCTATTTAATATTTTCCCAGGTATGGATAATACCATTACTAATTTATAATGTATACGTTGCTGCAGATTTCTCTTCTTTGACAACGTAATTGTCCTTTCTTCAATTCAGTCGGTAATTCTTCTCAAATGTGTAAGTGACTTGTCACTATGTGACTCACGTTGGTGAAAACAGATTTGGCCATCCCCTACCACTTCTTGATTTCCATTTCGTATCTTCCATCCTCCGGTATTATATTTACAGATTGGAGAAGCTCTTGACCTGTTCTAGTGTTTGATCATCTATTTTTGTATCTACAGAGTAGATTTCGTCTACTTTGCTGACTGTTATAGTTTTCATTTTCTCAGTGTATTATTGTATGACTTTTGTTCTTTATTTTAATCACTAATTTTTTTCCATTTCGTATCTTCCATCCTCCGGTATTATATTTACAGATTGGAGAAGCTCTTGACCTGTTCTAGTGTTTGATCATCTATTTTTGTATCTGCAGAGTAGATTTCGTCTACTTTGCTGACTGTTATAGTTTTCATTTTCTCAGTGTATTATTGTATGACTTTTGTTCTTTATTTTAATCACTAATTTTTGTTTCCGTGGTTATTTGAAAGCAATCTATGATTAAAGTAAATGGATATGTTTAAAAAAAAAAATTAAAAATGTAATTAAATAACCTTGACAAATAAATAAATTCAAACAAGTCAATAAAGATGATAAATTATAACTTTAATATTGATCAATTGACTGGAAAACTTGCTGCAGCAATAGGCACCAACATATGATGCGCATAGGTTGCACACATGACCTTCACCAGTATCATTCCCGGACAAGCTCTATAGATATTCCGAGAACCTCAGTCTGGTCACTGCTTCCTTTAAATAAATATTCTAACTGACGCCTGACAGCGCAAGAGGAAGTATCACCTGGACAGACAATGACGAGTAGTCTAGGTGTTCTAAGGCCAACATCATAAACAGTTCTTTTGTGAATACACCCTGTAAGGAGCCATCTACAGTGGTGGTGCTATGCTTCATAGGTAGCTTACATTAAAAAAAGAAGGAAGAAGAAGAATGAATAAATAGGTCCACTCCTCTTACAGTACATGACAGTGGATTTGAAATGTTCACAGTTAGTAAAAAACTTGGATCAAGACGCCGAGCAACGCACGAACTGCAGCGGTCAGCGACCCATAGCTGACATCTATCACCAGGGCCAGTGAACCAGATCCTTCTACACCTCCACACAGTGCAACAGAGCAGACTGACTAAGTAGAAGGGACCGAAGAGGGAAGGCATCCCTGAAAAAGGGTACTGAAAAACGCCTGCTTAAGTAGGATGTGTTGGATCGAAAGGTGCAAATATCGCAGTCAAGCTGTAAACTAATTTTATTCTCTTCACTACATTCTGCTACTTACAAAGCCCTTTTCAAGATTTGGTGGCGGGAAATTGAGAACGGTCAATCTCTGTAGTGGGAGATTGAGAACGTTCAGGGGTTCTTAACGTCTTTATTATACTGGTTTAGAAGACTCTGCAGAGTCTGCATACAACCAGTTTCATTTACATTACCTTGCTGTAAAAGCTATGCGCATCCAATTTTATTCTTAAATGCATTAATTGTCGCTGCCACCACTACCTCCTGTGGCAATGCATTCCAAGCATTCACCACTCTCTGACTAACAAAATATTTCCTAATATCTAATCTGGACCTCTCTCTAGTTAATTTGTAGCTATGCCCTCTTGTTCTTGTGGGTGGCTGTATTTTGAAAAACTTGTTATAGTCTAATTTATCCATTCCTCTGATCATCTTATAAACCTACATTACGTCACCTAAAATTCTTCTCTCTTCTAGACACTGTATGCCGGTTTTTCTTAGCCTTTCCTCATAACTGTAATCCCACTATCAGCTTTGTCGCTCTTTTTTGTATTCTTTCCAGCATGTTTATATCCCATCTATACTAACTCCACACTTGTACACAGTACTCCAATCTAGGTCTAACTAAAGCTTTATACAGTTTGACTATCATTTCCTTGCTCCTATGTTTAATATTTCTTTGTATCATAGCTAACATTGCATTTGCCTTTTTCACTGCTACCTGAACTTGCTCACTCACCTTACCTGTATGATCTATTATAACCCCTAGGTACCTTTCCTTATCTACCTTTCTAATATTGTTCTCTCCAATTCTGTAATTATGTTCCATATTAGATCTACCCATGTGGATGACTATACATTTATCTACATTAAACTCCATTTGCCAGCTTACAGACCATTATTGAATTTTATCTAAATCCGACCTCAATATATCCACTTCTGCTTTAGATGAGACACTACTGCATAGTTTTGTGTCATCAGCAAATTTTGCAATCATGGATCCCATATCAATGTCCAAATTGTTTATATATATCAAGAACAAAATTGGTCCCAAAACCGAGCCCTGTGGCACAGCACTTTTCACTTCACTCCACTCAGAGTACTCCTTATTTATGCCCATCCTCTGCCTTCTTCCAGTTAACCAATTTTCAATCCATTTGGTAACTTCCCCACCTATTCCATGTGATTTTAACTTTCGAAATAATCTTTGATGAGGTACTCTATCAAAGGCCTTTGCAAAATCTATATAAATAACATCCACTGGCTCCCCTTTATCTATGATTTTAGTAACCTTCTCCATGAATTCTAATAGATTTGTTAAGCATGATCTCCCTCTAGTAAACCCATGCTGACTATTTCTGATTAGATTTAATTTGTCCAAACGCATTACAATGTTTTTAATTATTGACTCTAACATTTTACAGACTATGCTCGTTAAACTCACTGGTCTATAATTTGCTGGATCTGATTTTTTTCCCTTTTTGAAAAAGGGGATCACTTCTGCGTCTTTCCAATCCTGTGGAACAATCCCTTTTGTAAGTAATTGAGAACATAATATAGTCAATGGTTTTGCTAATTGGTCTCTAATTTTAAACAGCAATTTTAGATAAATACCATCTTGACCTGAACATTTATTCACTTTCAACCTCTCCAATTTTTAAAAAGCCATTTCCTATGTAATACATAATGATCTTAATCCCGCTGTATCCATGTCTCTTTGAAAAATATCTATAGGTTCTGGGATCTTGGAACAGTCCTCTTTTGTGTAGACTGTGCCAAAGTACTGATTGAGTAGATTATCTGCCTCCCTATTCTCACTTATTATTTTCCATGTACTGTCTATGAGAGGGCCTACTTTGTTTTTCGTCCTTTTGTTTATTTCTAACATAAGAAAAGAAGCTTTTACTATCAGTCTTGATCCTCTTAGGAAGTTTTTTTTTAGAGGTCTATTTTTTCTGTTTTATTCGCTTTCTGGGCCATGTTCTGCTTCTCCAAATATTTTAAATATGTTTCTTTTAATTTATCTGCCTCTATATATTTTTCTATGCTTTATTTTAAGCTCTTTAACATTTAACTACAAATCTAGTTATCCACTTTTTACGCTTGGGGTTTACCTCCCTACATGGAACACATTCCTCTTTTAGCTTCTCTAGAATTGTTTTAAAACTCTCTCACTCTTGTTCAACATCTGTTCCTACGACAATATCTTTCCAGATTATGTGGTTCGCTACCTCTTTCATCCTCTTAACATCTGCCTTAGAGTAGTCGTATGTTCGCGTGTTTATGTTTACTTCTTTACCTGCAATAAGATCCCAACGGATGATCTGATGGTCACTTGAGTCAAACAGTTCCCCAACGGTAACGTTTTCAATCATATTTTCCTCTAGTAAAAACTAGGTCGAGTATGTTTTTGCCTCTGGTGACTGCTTCTATATGTTGAATTTAAAAAAATTGTCAGTTATGCACTTAACAAAAGGTTTTAACTCTACAAGTAACTCTGCCATATCCCATTTTATTTCTGGAAAGTTGAAATCCCCCATTAATAATAATTTCCCTTCATTTGCCTTTGCTATGCTACTAATCAGCTCCTCATCTTCCTCTTTTTGACTTGATGGACATCTATAGCATACTCCAATCACTGTTTTTTCACCCCCCTCTTTCTATTTCTCCCCATACACTTTCATGTTTGTTACCACATGATAAATCATCTTTGATCGTTATATTATCTGAATTTGTACAGTATAATAAAACGCCATCCACCTTAGCCTTGTCTCCAACTACCCTATCTTTCCTTAACATTGTATATACCTCTATTTAAATTTCACTATCTGCAATGTCCTCATATGTCCATGATTCTGTTAGCCCTATTATATCTGGTTTTTCTTCTTCTACATACAGTTCTAATTCTTCTCTTTTATTTACTATGCTTCTCACATTTGCATAAAAGCATTTTAGTTTGTAATTTTGTTGTTTTTCCACTTTTTGCTTTTGCTTTTGCTTTATCATTTTCATTTTTGCTTTTACACTACTTATTTTACACTTCCCTGACCCCAACTCTCCCCTTTGACTACATTCTCTATAGGACCCTATTGTAGGCCTATCTTTAGTCTCATACTTCATAGTCCTTACTAGTTAAAATGTCTAACACAATGATTAAACATATACTTTGTTACAACATGCTGTCCTATCTCATTTAGATGTAAACCTCTCCTGTCTAACATTTTACTTGTCTACTTTCACATCAATAAATTCCATTCCCATGTCCGCACACATCACCTGTAACCTAACGTTGATACCTATTATCTTGCTATCTAGATAGTCTGACCCATCTGCTCTGTCTAAAATGCCCGCCATTGTTACTTTTCTTAACTTTTTTTTCCTCAAGTGTTTCCATAAGACTTTTTGTATTTTTTCATAATTATTTCGTTACCATCTCTCTTTACATTATTAGTTCCTACCAATACTACAACATGAAACTATCCTCTTTATTCTCCCTTCTTTATCCTCAATTTTTGCTTCCCCAATATCTATTTTTCAAACATTTTGTGTTTAGACAAATATCTGCCATCATCCCTCACTATTGAATCTCCTACTACCAATACTGACCCCTCACCTATATTTGCATACCTCTCTGCAAAGTTCTCTCCCCTGTCAACTGTTTCTTCACTAAAATCTCCCTTACTTCCAATTCCTATTATTACCTTCTCCAACCCATACCTAACTGACAGTGGTTTCATTTTATCATCTTGACTGCAGCTTTTAAAAAAAAATTTCCTCAATTTCTCTTGTTTTCCTTCTATTTTCAACTGCTTCTTTCTATCTCCTCCAATCTCTTCTCATTTGTTCTTATATCGCACTCCATTCAAGCCTGCATCTATTCGACTCTACATACCCTTATAAGGACTTTTCCATCATCTTCCAACGTTGTATCTAACCCTACACTAATACAAACATTGCCGCCACATAAATCACAATCTGACCTGGCCTTTCTTCGTAGCATTTCTTCTGGTCTTAGCGGCCATACTAATTATGATATTTATTACCGTTAGCCAGTAAGTTATACCTAATACAATGTATACTTGTTAAAGCAACACCAACAAATCAAATGTCGGTAGTATTTACCTTACAACAACTTACGGCTAACTACTAGGCCTATACTAAATTTACTGTTACTACCACTTACTATGCCACGCTATTTAATAATGCCAACTCACTAACTATCTGTTACAACCGGACCCCTATATTTGAAAATACGTTGCTACAGTAAACCATAATTACAACTGCATTATTTTTACACAAATTGATTCTCAACACTAATACTTATCTGAAAATATAAAGATCTCTGTACTGTCAACCACATTTACCTTATATGTAAGTCCTCCAGGTAGACCCCTAATTGAATTAGACCGGCCCTTACAAAAGTTTAGAAGAACTAAATAGAATAGTTTATTCTTCTATTGTCCTTTTTTGTGTGCTCTATCTGAATCATGGAAGCGCTAACTACAACTGATCCTTTTCAGGAAGTCTGTTTTCAAGTGCTGGAGGGCTGTTTATATAGCAATGACTTTACATGGTGGGGTTGGGAACAAAGAGTAATATTAGGATCATGTGAGGTATACTAGCCAAGACCATACCTCACGTCAGGGTCAGGTGAAACATACTGATCAAGACTATACCTCACGTCAGGGTCAGGTGAGACATACTGATCAAGACTATACCTCACGTCAGGGTCAGGTGAGACATACTGATAAAGACCATACCTCACGTCAAGGTCAGGTGTTACATACTGATCAAGACTATACCTCACGTCAGGGTCAGGTGAGACATACTGATAAAGACCATACCTCACGTCAGGGTCAGGTGTTACATACTGATCAAGACTATACCTCACGTCAGGGTCAGGTGAGACATACTGATAAAGACCATACCTCACGTCAGGGTCAGGTGAGACATACTGATAAAGACCATACCTCACGTCAGGGTCAGGTGAGACATACTGATCAAGACTATACCTCACGTCAGGGTCAGGTGAGACATACTGATCAAGATCACATTTTTCGTCCACATCAGGCTCATGGAAACAGGCTGTATCACAGCAGTCACACCAACGAGATGGGAATCGATGTTATGATCCCCGTAGTGGTGAGCTTACTAAGCAGCCTAGCATTGTACTACAGCCAGGAGGAACCAGGTCCACATTTTCGAGTGCGCTTCATGATATAAGATGAACCACTGTAACACACCACAAAGTAGACAGTTGCTTCCAACAACAACATGATGCGGCTGCTAGCCATATGCACATCTTCTTTAGTCCATCTTTCTGACTTGTTTGAAAGCTTACGATGATGTTGTTCTTCTCAGCTTGTTGTACCATTCGGGTATTCTCAAATAATCACATCATTTGTCTTCTTTGGCCGCACCGCTCTAGGCGAAGCATAAAGTAACCACGACAACTGACCCCTTCCAAGAAGAATGTGTCCTAAAGCCTGCAGTGGAGTTCTCAAAAGCGTGGGCTTTGCATGATGTAGATGCTAACACCATGCACAACCTCTGTAGTCGCTCTTTACGACATGCTTGGAAGGTTACTACTAGAAGCGTTCAAGTCAAACCGGGACTATTTTTTTCTTTAAAGTAGTCAATGTTCCATGTATTTCTCGATATAATCTCTTGCAGCGTTTATACACCTATCCTATCGTTTAAGTAATGCATGAAACGCTTCAACGTTGAAAGATTTGTCAGTGTGTCTGAACCAATTCAGAACAGTCTGTTTCACTTCGTCATCAGTGCTAAAATGCTGACCTCACTGGATTTCTCTTAGGGTCAAAACTGGTGGAAATCGATTGGCGCGAGGTCTGGGCTGTAAGGTGGATGTGGCAACACCTACCAGCCGATTTGATGTAGATGGCACATAGTGCGGTAAGCCGCATGAGGTCGAACAGGCTTGAACTCTGTCTCTGCCGGTCAAAAGCGGAAATATGTCTTGGCACCCGACGTGCACTAACCTTCCGAAAATCCAAATGTTCATGAATAAAAATGTTCACCGTACCCAGAGAAAGACTTGCTTCTTGTGCAATTTCGCGACAGGTTATGCGTCGATTTTCCAGGATAAGGCGTTAAACGTATTGGATATTTACAGAAATGATTGTGGTGGGGTGAGACCTACCACGACCGGAATCATCACTCACGGATGAACGGCCTTCTCTAAAACGTTTACACCATTCAAATGTCCTACTGCGACTGAGTGTCTCATCATCGTATTGTGATTGGCGGCTGAGTGTCTCATCATCGTATTGTGATTGGCGGAATGGGGCATACATGACAACAATCTTCACCTGTCTTCTAGAGTGGGAGGCAGGGTCGTTGACGAGCGGAATGGTGCATACATGACAACAATCTTCACCTCTGCTAGAGTGGGAGGCAGGGCCGTTGATGAATGGGCACGCATACATGACAACAATCTTCACTATGGGAATGGAGATCGAGGCAGTGATCAGCTCTGAGGTGGCTATCTAGGACTTTAATTTGTGTACTAGATCCGATCGATTTGATGGAACGATGTCGGAGACGGTAAAGGGGTCTGCTCTATTCTATTGCTCTCTACACTCACTCTAAAAAAATTCAAGTAACACTAAATATAAATACAATACAACATATCATTTAATCAAGAAACACTGCCAACTATAAACTTTTTTGCAGGCATCACAATTTTGTTTTTTTCTGTGTTAATGTTATTATAATAATATATTATTTATTCCGGTTTAGAAGACTACACAGAGTCTGTTTACGACAAGTTTATTTGTTCTCCAGTTTCACTTGCACCAAAGATATTTATGTGCATTCAATTTATTATTTTGGAATGCATTCGCTGATTCCACCTCTACCATCTCCTGTTATATTTCAGTCCATGTAATAACTAATCTCTGACTAAAAAAGTGTTTCCTTATGTCCAACACGGATCTACAATTTGTGCTCACTTTTTGCCATCAAAATTGTATCATCCGCATTTTGAAGTTGTTAAACTGAAATTCTTTCTCTCACCATTTATTCGTCACGATATCCTATTCTCCTAATCTGGTCCGCTGCAATCGAACTTGGTCGCGGATTGCCGCTGATGGTAAAGTTCGTAGGTTCTGATCCCAGGTATGACGTCCGTGGCCTTGTTCCTCTTTGTCGGCGGTAGAGCAAAATGGTCTCAACGTGGTCAGGATAGACTGCATGAAATATGATCCATGGGATCACTGTAAAACTGCCTCTAGCTGCGAATGACGACTTACATTCACTTACATTCTCTACGCCGGGATTTATATTCGATTTGCCTCCCAGATCACGTGATTTCCAAAACCGCCTCCCGTTTTTGTCCGTCTGCTTGCCATCATCCATCCTGTTCGCGGGGTTTCCAGACGACGCGGTTTTGTCGGCGGCAACAAGCCTAACCAATATCGTTCCAGGTGTTGACACATGTTCTGTAACTTACGTCAGGTTACGTCATAGTTCGATTTGGTTACTCAAATTCTGGCGGGACTGAGTTCAGCTGCACTGACTCAAATCTCACTAAGAAGAAATAAATAAATGGTTGTCTAAGCTCCTACCTATATGTTTTCTGTACACCTAAGACCTGTTACAATTTAATGACGGATGTAATAGTTTGACTCTCAATCCTTGCTTCTGAATATACAGAAGGACTGGCTATGGCTTGAGTGGATAGTGGACATAAAGTCCTCCAACCTTCTGGATCTTGTGTGGTTCTACTGTACTGGTCATGCTTGGGCTTAGGGTCATCCTGACCTTATTGACACCTACAATAAATACATTGCTAATGGGTGGAGCTGACATTTGGAAATTGATCAGCGACGACGATGTAATCGATTAACCAGTGATGTACATATTACACTTTTGGAATTGTACACAGGTCCACCCGAGAGGACGGAGCAAGAGTGTGTACAACCAGCGTACTACATGAACAGCCGGCATTTACACTATTCGCCGTTTGCTTAGAGGGATTGTGCACACGTAGTTCTTTCTACCCAGAGTGCAATTCGTCGAATCTTAACATACCAGGACAAAGCTCTCTCATTGGCCCACACCTCATCGTGACCTCCCACTCGTATAGCTAGCTAGCTACATGCATGCATGTACACGATGGCTTGAACTTTGGTGCATAGTTAGCTAGCCGCACGCAGGTATGCCCAACTTGTGTACACGATCAACTAAACGTTGGTACCAAGCTAGCTAGCCGCACGCATGTATTCCCAACTTGTGTACACGATCAGCTGAAATATGGTACATAGCTAGCTAGTCGCAAACAGGTATGCTCAACTCGTGTACACGATCAGCTGAAATATAGTACATAGCTAGCTAGTCGCAAGCAGGTATGCCCAACTTGTGTACACGATCAGCTGAAATATAGTACATATCTGGCTAGTCGCAAGCAGGTATGCTCAACTCGTGTACACGATCAGCTGAAATATAGTACATAGCCAGCTAGTCGCAAGCAGGTATGCCCAACTCGTGTACACGATCAGCTGAAATTTAGTACATAGCTAGCTAGTCGCAAGCATGTATGCCCAACTTGTGTACACGATCAGCTGAAATATACTACATAGCTAGCTAGTCGCAAGCAGGTATGCCCAACTCGTGTACACGATCAGCTGAAATATAGTACATAGCTAGCTAGTCGCAAGCAGGTATGCCCAACTCGTGTACACGATCAGCTGAAATATAGTACATAGCTAGCTAGTCGCAAGCAGGTATGCCCAACTCGTGTACACGATCAGCTGAAATATAGTACATAGCTAGCTAGTCGCAAGCAGGTATGCCCAACTCGTGTACACGATCAGCTGAAATATAGAACATAGCTAGCTAGCTACGAACCGAAGCTACTGTAACCATAGAGCCACCAGCTGTTTACACTGTGTATGTCGTTGCATTCAACCTTGGTATCTAAGACTTGTTACAGGTATCACGTTCAACTCAAGATATTTTTGCAGCCGCCATGATTACTCCTGGTCAATGGTTCTCAGAGCGGGGCAAATGGCTGCAATAAGGCACCACTGCCACAATTCTGTGTATGGTGTGGGGTTGAGAGAAGGGGGGAGGTAAAGAAAGCATTGGTAGGGGTGTTCACATATGATGTCACACAGTATGGAGGAGTCTATTGTTCGAAAAAGAAGGGGGAGGGGGAGTGTTAGCGACATGTGATGTCACACAATCAATACAGCAGTGCCTCGACTTTCGTCGGTTCGCTCTCTCGTCGGTTTTAATTAAATAACAAAAGGTTTTCAGATTTTGTGGCTTGCTGTCCCTCTTTTGTTGTATTTCGTCGTCACTACGCGCCAAATTTGTTCTTTGTTCAGTTTTTGAATTGAAGTTGTGTGTGCACTGTTTAAAAAAATGATCCATGTTGAATTGATATTCTCCTTTTTTTGTATGATTAGGCCCAAATACTATTTTTTTTTGTGTGGGTACTATAATATATTCATAATGGGTCCTAGATGTAGTGACAAAGTCACAACTTACAGAGATGCATGTACCGCAGTTAAACAATGCAATCCGAAAAAGCGTTTGGTCAAAATATATTCGTTTCCTAGTGAACGACTTTGATTGGTCTATTGAAACAGCAGAGACCATCACTTCAAATGTTGCGGGAATGGGAGTAGAAGCTATAGTTGTTAGAGAGCTGATGTAGTTTCATGATCAGTCCCTTCTGCTGGTTACCGAAGAGCAAAGAAGACTGTTGAATGAACAGGATGCCATGTCTGAAGATACAGCTTGCTTAGCCTACGGAGATGGTCACCATGTACCGAAAATTATATCGCCAAAATATAATATATGATTGCATATTGGTAAAAGGTAGATCCCAATTTCCACAGAAGTTCTAAAGTATATAGTGGTCTAGAACACCAAATAGAGCCTGTTACAGAGGATTTTTATGGAATGGAAGAAGTCATCAATGAAGCAAATGTCCGATTAGACGAATGTGGTGAAACGATTGATATTGAGCTAGAGAAGAAACAAATCTGAATTTATTTGAACATTGTAGGACAACATATGATCAACGGGGACTGCAGATATTTAATTAACTATTTGATTTAGATAGAATACCCCTTGCAATCATCATCATCTGCTATCCATTTGTGCCGTGAGACGTCGTGGGGAGGTGTAGTTTTCTTTCGTGAGCCGATGTTGTTGTCATTCTGTGTTTCTTCAGTGTCTCACCGACACCATCTATCCATCTTTTTCTTGGTCTACCGCTTGCTCTGCAACCCTGATGTCTGGTATTGTAGATCCGCGCTATAAACGATACTAATCAATAGACAAAAGGATTTCTCGTTTGTTCAACGGAGAAGCATTTTCCTTTACGATAACGAACAAATAATTACTTAACGCGTTTAGTTTTCGTTGATTTCTTATAAAGATGAATACTATTAAAACACACATAAATGTTCAGTAATAATTTCAGGGGGCTGATGTGAATGTTTCACATTTCATTCGGTTGACGTGTCTAATGTCTAATATTAATTCAATATTAAAACACATTTCTGAAACTAATTATCAGGCTAAGCATTCTGTCTCTGTCTATACAAGGAACAGACAGCCTCTGTTGTTCTGTTAGAATAGTTTTCAGTGATTGGCATAACATTTTAACATTATTTTTTTATTTGAGAGAGAGAGAGAGAAAGAGATTTGTGGTGTCATATTTGGGAAGGGGGGGGGGTGGTGGTAACGAAGTGTGACCAGGAGGAGGAAGAGAAGGTCCACAAATTGAGTGACATATGGGAATGCACCCTTAGGATGGGGTTATTGATATCTCAATAGCTGCTATTTATTGTTCTAACACGTTCAAACATTAATTTTAATATACCTATTGAAAACAGAAGTTCTTAGGATAGAGACGCGGTAGAGCTTAGGATAGACCAGCGGAAGAGTTTAGGATAGAGGAGCGGTAGAGTTTAGGATAGAGGAGCGGTAGAGTTTAGGAAAGAGGAGCGGTATAGTTTAGGATAGAGGAGCGGTAGAGTTTAGGATAGAGGAGCGGTAGAGCTTAGGATAGAGGAGCGGTAGAGTTTAGGATAGAGGAGCGGTAGAGTTTAGGATAGAGGAGCGGTAGAGTTTAGGATAGACCAGCTGTAGAGTTTAGGATAGACCAGCGGTAGAGTTTAGGATAGACCAGCGGTAGAGATCAGGGTAGAGGAGCGGTAGAGTTTAGGATAGACCAGCGGTAGAGTTTAGGATAGACCAGCGGTAGAGTTTAGGATAGACCAGCGGTAGAGTTTAAGATAGAGGAGCTGTAGAGCTTAGGATAGACCAGCGGTAGAGTTTAGGACATACGAACGTAGAGCTTTTTTGTCTATTGTGTGTATTTGTTTTGGAATATTTAATTAGTAATTGTAAGTAATATGAACAAGTAACGAGAGTCCATCAGACTTAACCGCTGGTCAGGAATGAAGTGTTAGAGACTTTAGTATACTAAGCCAAAACTTGTGTGAGTTGGGGTGGCCAGTTCCCTTCCTCGCTGCCTTTTCCTTTTCTAACCGTAAAGTCAGATACCCACTTACAGCCTGTTCGAGTGAAGTGTTACGGTAGCTGGGGTTGAACCGCGTACCATTGCCGTGTAATACGAGTGCTCTACCACCACAGTAGCCACACGCTAAGTAATGTATATGAATCTTAGTATAGCTCAACCATAGAAGTGTATCTGTGGAACTAGTTGTCCAACCTGTGCTTTGTTTACTTGGTTGGTGACTTCCAAGTAGAGCATTGGTCCACCACTACAACAGGCCCCCTGATTAGAAAAATTGTTCGAGCAAGTCTAATGGCGGTTTCAAATGTAATAGTTTTAATTTAACAGGCTGCTACCACTTTATTCGCCGTCCAAGACATGCACGTCATTCAATACACACCTTGAAGTAATGTTGTTATACCGTATTTCATTTGCTTAGTTACATTGATTGATTTGCCTATTGGCTCCAAGTGAAGCATATGGCCACAGTTGGCCCCTTACAGGAAGCACGGATCAGACCATTTGCAGTGGCAGTTTTCATAGCATTGATTGTTGATCACGAGGTTATTCGACCAATGAATAACGCTTTTACTGCATACATACATTTGAATGTACACTTCCGATGTTCAATGGATTGTGTTCCCGTAATGGCATCCACTTTGTGGCACGTGATTTTCTAAACAAAATAATATATGCGAGTGAGTGCATCCCACCGCACTAAAGGCAAAGGCCGAAATACAGACACGATTAAGGGCAGGTTGTAGCCGGCAACAGTAACAGACGATAATTTACGCCTCGACCTGAAGACCTTTATCTGGGACTCGACAAACAAGAACAAAACAAGCTACAAATAGTCAACTAAGCTAAACTAATAGCAATATTTTTATTTTTTTTGCGATCGCCTTATTTCTCTAATCCCCCAAGGCGGCGTGCGTTGCACTGCGGTTTTTATTTTGCGCCTGTCGGCTCAGTGCATCTGACTCCAGCAATCATTTTATGTAAAGGTCTGCTTCCTCCTGCATTTTTATAAGGGTTTGCTTCCCCGAGGTAACGGCCGGTGCTGTGATGGGGATCGAACCCAGCACCTTCTGGATGTGACACTTAACCACTAGGCCACGCCGTCCCCCTAATATCAATATAAAATAGCTAGGAAGGATATAAGGCAACAATCGAAGTTGTCATAACTTATCTTCACGTCACGCCATGCTGATATAACCTGCTCGTCTATATCTGAGGTTGAAAGATATGTACCTTTGCCAGAAATCAAGGTAAACCTTTCACGAACAACTTGATATCAGGCACACCGTGTGCTGCTGACATGATTTCATGATATGTTCTCCCTCATTTCCTCTAGGATCTAAGGGACCGCGTGGTCTAGTGGTAAGTGACACGGCTCACACCCAGAAGGTACTGGGTTCGCTCCCCAAACAAAACACGTAGAAAATGCAGGAGGAAGAGACCCTTACATTAAAATGAATGCCGAAGCCAGATGCACCGGGCCGACAGGCACAAAATAAAAAAACACCGCCTAGGGGAAATATAGAAATAGGGCGAACTAAAAATAAAAAGGTTAAAAAAATGCCCATATGATCTGATTTGCATCTTATTAGAGGAATTCTAGAGCACTTTCACGGCAAAGGAGCCAAACCCATCTGTAAATGGGTACATGGCTTACTATCGAAGAAGGGAAAGTCAGAACAGACCAAAGAAAACTGGTCATCCAAGCTCATAAACAAACTGTGACCTCGTGTTTCTAACACTATCCCCGATAGCACTGTTTGCTATGGGGCAATCTTGACTATTTACTGAACACGCTGGGGAACTGAGACGCTAGTCCAGTCAGCACAACATACTGACCATAACGACGCGTCAAGGTCAGGCACAATACACTGACCAAGACCACAATATCTTTTCCATGTAGCGTTCCCTGGAAACAGGCTGTTTTCAGGCAGCCTGGCTGACGAGTGGTAGATTGATATGATCGCCGTACAGCTGAAGCCAAGCATAGCACAACCGCCTGGAGGAAAGCTACGAGCACCCACCACTTAACGTCTTTTTCAGTAAAGGTAAACTTACTTATTGTAGGCATTCAACAGCCACCGGACATGCCAGCTGTACTATACCGGTATCCGTTTGGCTTAGTTGACTGTTTATATGTTTTTCTAGTTTGTCAAGTCCGCGATAATATCCTTCTGGTCGAAACGTCCATTAACGTCTGTTACTGTTCTCAGGCAAAACTTTTGTCTTTTAATATTTGTTTTTCTGCCTTCATTAAATTACGGAACAGTTTCCTAGTTTTGTTTGAATGGATAGGAACCTATATATCTTTAGTGGCCTACAAGTGTCAAACATGGTATAACCAGGATGATGATATAATCAACCTACCCGAAGTTAAATATTTCATTGTTACCTACAGTTGACTTATTAAATATTATTGTGGATTACTCTCACAACTAACTTTCACAAATTGTCAACATTTAGTAGTACTGACGTCAGTTTGTAACGTGTAGTCTAGATGTGACATCTATTACTTCACTTGCAATCAGCCCAGGTGCTTCCATCAACCCTGTAATAATTAGTAAACCCAGAGCTTCTGGAACCTTAAAATGTAGGTAGAGGTTTTTCTTTGGACTGCTATCGGTGACACCTAAAACTAAAACGTTATTTTTTAAAATCGTATCTTCAATGCACAATTAGACGTGTTTGATTGTATCTTCAAGACACAATTAGACGTGTTTGATTGTATCTTCAAGACACAATTAGACGAGTTTGATTGTATCTTCAAGACACAATTAGACGAGTTTGATTGTATCTTCAAGACACAATTAGACGAGTTTGATTGTATCTTCAAGACATAATTAGACGAGTTTGATTGTATCAAGACACAATTAGACGAGTTTGATTGTATCAAGACACAATTAGACGAGTTTGATTGTATCAAGACACAATTAGACGAGTTTGATTGTATCAAGACACAATTAGACGAGTTTGATTGTATCAAGACACAATTAGACATCATTATGGAGAATAGAAATGATCAGATTGCTGTAAATGCTATACTCAAGCGACAATGGCGTCCATCACAGCGAGCAAACGAGACTCAAATAGCAATATAACCGTTTAATTTTTCTTCACTTAATTTTACTTACTTACTTTCCGTGTCTAAACACCATGTCACACAGCATCCGTCCAGTATTCAGCAACTTGAACTGCCTTGTCGTTCGCCTCCATCATGTCGTTCATGTCACAGGTTTCAGGGAGGTTGGGGCAGGTCGTCAGATGGTCTTGGTCCTGAACTGCGCCACATTCACATGTGTCGACATCTGAGTATCCCTATTTCTTCAAGTTCCCTCTGCATCTTGAGACACCAGTTCGAAGTATGATCATTGCCTTCCACACGGCGTAGGGCAGGTGGTGTCCAGGCGCAGCCTCCTCTTTGAGCTCTATCCATGGATCCTGCATTGTTTCACGCCGCCTCTCGATGCGTCGACCTTCCGGGCTTGTCTGGATGGTCTCTGTCGATTTTAAGAAACGGTGTCTTGATTTAAGTCTTGAGGCTTGTTCCTGATGGCCAAACATCGGGTGTCTAGGGTCGTTTTCCTGTTTCCCTCGTTCGATTTCCGCAGCTACACCTCTTCTTATATCAGGTGGTGCAATGCCAATTAAGGGATATATTTTGTTTGTGGGGGTGGGTTTAAGGCACACCGACACTATCCTGCCCATCTCGTTCACTGCTGTATCAACTTGTTTTGCATGGTCGGAGTTTTTCCAGACTGGGGCTGCATATTTCGCCGCGGAAAGGCACAGGGCCATCGCTGATGTGCGTAAGACTGATGGCTGAGCACCCCATGTTGTGCCAGTCAATTTTCGGATAATGTTGTTTCTCGCATGTACCTTACGCTTTGTCTCCTGACAGTGTGTCATATAGAATAATGTGCGATCCAACTTTACACCCAGGAATTTGGGAGCCGGGCAGTGTTCAAGATCCTATCCTTGCCATCTTATCCATAGTTCTCTGTTTGCCTCTCTGTTCTTGAGATGATAGGCGCATACCTGAGTTTGCTAGGGTTGGGTTTTAGGTCAGTTAAGAGTTGGGCCGTACATAAAACGAAGCTGAGAACCACTGTCATCTGCGATACTAGGTCATGTATCCAGCCAGTTTAGCATGTGACAAGGCGCCAGTATAAATGACACTAGCTCTTTGCACTTTTCCTGTCAAGCGGTATAACTACATGCACATGGAAAGTGTGCGCACATGCGTAGTTGATGTTTATGGTTCGTGTTTGGGGGTTATATCATGGACTACGAGAAAGACTAGTGACAAGTTTTCACAACATTTTTTGTCTCAAATCTCTGTGGAAAATTGGCTTTTCAAATATATACCCCATACGAAGAGTCAAAAAGGCTTATTAGAGCTAGATACATGACCAAATGGGAAACAGAACATACTGGCTGCACAAAAAACGATGCCTATTGCCAGTTGAACAGAAGAGAGCAGGTCGTGGTCTTTAGACTTCGCACTGGCCACAATAGACTGAGGTACCACCTATTCAACAAATTGAAGATAGGTGGCACTGACGAATGCTCGTTTTGGTACTGGGAAAATGACTGCTGAACATCTGCTGCAAAACTGCCCCACATATGAGGATCAGAGAAAGCAGATGTGGCCATCACCAGTGGCAACACTAGACACGCTCTATGGCAGTGTCGACAGCCTCAGGATGACCGCTGCTTTTTTCGAAAGAATAAAGGTTGACGTCTGACAGCGTACGAAGAAGAAGAAGAAATATACACCCACACCACCAAACTATATGTCCAGTCTCCATGTGTTGGGATAACACTTGGAATAACGAGAATGGCAGAGAAAGTGTGTTTAGAAATGTGCATTTGGGCTTCCTGTAGAATATGGAACTTCAGCTACGTTTGCGTGCCTGCATATTTGTAGTTAATCTGCATGCGTTACGATAAATCTTAGTGTAGGAGATACGGAGACACATTTAGATAAGGATTGGAGGGAAAGTCTAGTTTTTAGTTTGCGTTTCAGCTTCCTGTGGAATATAGGCCGTCAGTCAAATATCCAAGGCTACCTACTTGTGGTTAAGTTTTGTCTGTGCTGGGATCAAACGTCAAGTAATTGAGAAAGAGGTAGATATACCCATAGATAGGGATAGAAAGTCGGAGGAATAGATGAATAAGAGAGTGAGAGATCTTGGAGGTGATGGGGATAATGTGTATGCCTTTTCAGTCATGATTGACCACATTGTGATGCGCCCTTGGAATAGTAGGTTTCTACTGAGAATTTGGTTATTCTTTCCTCTTCGGCTTTGTGTTTTCGCATCTCTTTTCATCCAATCTGTCATTATTCAGGGTACATCTCCACTTAAATCGGCCTGCAGCTTTGTCTTTCCAGGATGGTAAACCTATTTTCAGTGACTTTATGCATGGCCATCTTAATCTGCAGGCCTGCTACTAAAATCGATTAAGGAAAACATAACTCTCACCGGAGGCAGCATAAATGCACTTCCGTTCTACCCATATTTCAAAGTGTGCATTCAGATCTATTACTATGGATTATATTGTAACTTAACTTAATTATACTGGTTTAGAAGGCTTAATAGAGTATGTATGCAATCAGTTGATATTTTACGACGTGCACAGTGGAAATCATTGCGAATGCCACGGAAATGTTGTGTTCCAGGTTGTAAAACAAATCGTTCTGAAGGTCGTAAGTAGGGCGATATGGATTCGTACCATTCCAAGGAAAGACTATAAGTATACCCGAGATTCTGTTGTGTGTATAAACCATTTTTATTGTATATGATGTTCTACACGAAGATAAGTTAAAACGTGATGTTGGGCCTGTAGTTAGTTTTCCACGAAAAGCCCCAAAACTCAGTGAAGATGCAGTCCCTTCGAATTTTCTGAATCTACCAGCATATTTGTCAAAGCCTCAAGCAAAATAAATAAGAAGAGAGAGAAAAAGACGCTTTAAAGAAATTCCATTAAGATGATTCCAGTCTTTTGAATATTTGTGTAAAGAAATCAGCAAACATACTGCCGAGCTTGATTGGATTATTGTTAAGTCTCGGCCTGTAGTGACATTCTACATCACAGATGCTTCAGAATGTCCAAAAATTATCATTTCAGGGAATATTAATTCCGATTTAACTGTTCAAGTGTATTGTGATGAAACAGAAATTAAGACTTCAGTGTTATATTCCATAATTTCACCTACTTCCAAAGTAGACAAATGGACTAAACTGGACAACATTTTGAATCAGTTCAGACATATTAATGACTGTTCAGAGGTTTTGCAATCAAAGATTTATAAAACAATTTCTCTATTGCCATACCGCAGTGTTAAGATTGCTGTGGATGATACAAATCAAAGGCCTGTTCGCAGTGTACAATTTTGCTTGGACAGATAAAGCTAAGTGACACAACACGAAAACATTACAGTTCTGAAATGATGTTGTGGTCTGCCAAATAAGTCATATCTTCCGAAACTGACATCATGTTTGTCATTACATGCTAATTTTTTTTATTGGATACAAATTCCCATCTCGCGTGTTAGAGGAGTAAAGCTTTACAGTTAGAAACCCACAGCAAAATTGGTTTCTTTAATGATTGATGAAATTAAAATGCATTCTAATGTCAGGCGGCACTGTTCAATGATAAGCAAACAACAACACAAAGGAGCAGGCTAAAACAGTGCAGGCATTTATGCTGTCATCTCTGTTGTCAGCAAACAAAGACATTGTTGCTCTTGTGCCACTTAGAAGAAAATTGTTTGGTCAAGCTAGCACCGTCTCTGACACACAAAGCGTTGTACTCTTTAAATATTGAAAGTCAGAAAGTAAGCCTTGCACAAAAGATCATCAATAAGAAAGTAGTTTCAGCCCTTCATCTGTTTCCAGGTTTAAGTGATTCTGTTCTTGGTACTAGAACATTTATTCAGATAATTTTGCAACTCTGGAAAATCTTTAACACCAAAGACATAATTAAAGTAAGACATTTAAGAGACCGTGACAGGGGACCTTTCAAATGTTTTTTTTCGTTCGCCTTATTTCTCTGATCCTCAAGGCGGTGTGCGTTGCATTGTGGTTTTTATTTTGCGCCTGTCGACCCAGTGCATCCGACTTCAGCATGCATTTTATGTAAGGGCCTGCTTCCTCCTGCATATTCTAAGGGTTTGCTTCCCCGGGGTAACGGCCGGTGCTGTGATGGGGATCGAACTCAGTACCTTCCGTTTGTGAGCCGTGCCACTTAACCACTAGGCCACACCGTCCCCTCTTTCAAATGTTTGAATGACATAAGGTTTGCATTGATGGATAAGTTAGTCATTTGGCTCGAAGCGTAGGATGAGATGAAGTTCAAGTATGTTTGTCGCTAGAAACACACTTTGCTCTCAAACACACCATCATTTCTTTACAGCTTCTAATAAAGTTCTTGCTAGATACAGAAAATGTCACCTATTTGTTACCAGGTAAATTCCAAATTGACATCTTTTAGTTAAGATTGTCTCAGTATTGACAACTATCTGGAGGAAACTATAACATTTCTGTTCATCAGATTATGGAGTTTGAGAAGAAGCTAAAATTGGTCAGTCTCTTTCATTAGAATTCTGCCAGATGTGGACAGTTTAGCCTGAAGAATTTCATGACTGACTGTGAGGAGGAGAACGTTGCAGAAGATGTAACAAGTGGAATGAATGATTTTCCATAATTATTCGATGAATGTATTGACATTGACTTGAATGAGAGACATAAAACCATCATTGTCTTTATTGCAGGTTACATTTCTTATAAAGTCGGCAGAAATGTGAATTGGAATCTGTTCATATCTGCACTGTGTTTTATCAAATACATGCCCATTGAGCAAGGATCAGAATATGGCCTTTATTTGTCATATCTGAAAGACATTGACAGGGGCGATCGGAAATGGCCATCACAGTTTATTACTGACATTGTCCTCAAAGTTTATTCTGTTTGTGAGAGACAGATTTCTAAAAAAAAAACGCGATCAAGAATTTTTATCAATTAAAAATTAGAGACATATTCTTTTCTGAAAAAAGGAACGAATTGATAAATGCTGAAAATTGCACATGTGAATGGGAAATGACAATATCACAAATAGTTTCAAAATGTGTTCTAATTGCTTCCAACATTATGCTGAACAATTACACCAAGATTGTCAATGACAAACGATCAAGTGCAACCTTTTGCAAAGCACAAATAAAACATTCCACTTTTCAACGGTAATTTGTCTTTTTCTTCCATTTTCTTCTCCCTCAATCTTCTTCCATCCTTCTAAAAATAGACCAGTAAATTATAAGAGATATTTAGAGTAATTTATGAGAGATGTTCAGAGTAAATGATGAGAGATGTTCAGAGAAATGCTGTTACTGTTCCAGTAGTTATTTTATTTTTATTTGCATACATGATTTTTGCAAGTATCACCATTTTGTTTTTTCTGTGTTAATGTTTTTTGTTTAACTTATTTATTCCGGTTTGGAAGACTGCACAGAGTCTGTTTACGACAAGTTTATTTGTTCTCCTATTTCACTTCCGCCAAACACATTTATGTGCATTCAATTTATTATTTTGGAATGCATTCGCTGATTCCACCTCTACCACCTCCTGTTGTATTTCAGTCTATGTAATAACTAATCTCTGACTAAAAAAATATTTCCTAATGTCAAACCTGGATCTGCAATTTGTGCTCACATTTTACCATCACAATTGTATCTTCCGCATTTTAAAGATTATTTATTGCAACTAAATATATTTGTGCACATATTAAAAAATATATCAAATATCATGAACAGTTGTTATCGATTACTTAATGATGGCCTTGTGTGGTTGCGGTTGCTAGTATAATCAAAGAGGAGGAGTGAAACCAATACTGGAAGGAACAACTGCACAGTAGTATTATATCTTAAAAGCAGCTGATGTAAGATGTGAAGTAAACCACTTGTAATAGAAAAGAGCAACGAACTATGAACACTGATTACAAAACCTCGTAATTAGTCTAGGTACCTCCTGCATCACTTGATTTAGGATCAGGCCTGGAGTAAAGATGGCCATGCTTTATGTCACGCTTTGAACTCGGTTGTGGTTGACTGATTGGTCATTTGCTATCTGTCCGTAGAGAATATCTTGTGAATGTGACCGTCTTCCATGCGGCGAATAAGACCAAACTTCTTAGTTTTCACTGCATGGGGGAAAAATGTCTGGGGAAAGTGTAGATTGTTTGAATACCAGTTCAAGAATGCACCCTTCCGTTTGTCACTGTCTTCAAATGAAGCAGCAAGAAAAGTCATCAGGCGCCGTAGATTGAATATGTTAAGTCTTGTTTGGCAAATGTTGCGCAGGTCTGGTTACCATACAAGATCGTACTGACGACACACGCATCGTAGAACATTGCCTTGGTCTTAGCTGTCAGTTCCAGGTCTTCCCACAAACGTGTTGTGAGACGGGAAAATATGTCAGCAGCTTTGTCAATGTGAATATCAATGCCAGGATCTAGAGTGAACGTGTCTATGATGAGAGGCCACAGATACGTGAATCGTTGGGCAACTGCCAATTTATAATTATCTATGGTGACGGTTGTTGTGGCATTTACTTCCTGTCCCAGCACATTTATTGTGTCTAGGCTTACCGTGAGACCAACATATTTTCTAGCCTGGGAGAAGCGAATTTAACAAACACTGCGAGTGACAAGCATTTCGTTATCAGCGTGCTGCCAATCAGTGACAATGACATTCCTGATCTTCCTTTTTGCTTTGAGCTTCGCAAGATTGAAGTAGGCGAGAGACGTGCAGAAACTGATGGACAACAATGAGAGAAGGGGGTGTACGTTTCGACAGAAAGAATGTGAGAGAAATTGTAAAAAGATAGATTAGATTGGTAGGTAGGTAGGTAGGTAGATAGATAGATAGATGGATGGATGGATGGATGGATGGATGGATGGATGGATGGACGGACGGACGGACGGATGCATGCATGCATGGATGGATGCATGAATTAATGGATGGATGGATGGATGGATGGATAGATAGATAGATAGATAGATAGATAGATAGATAGATAGATAGATAGATAGATAGATAGATAGATAGATAGATAGATAGATAGATAGATAGATAGATAGATAGATAGATAGATAGATAGATAGATAGATAGATAGATAGATAGATAGATAGATAGATAGATAGATAGATAGATAGATAGATAGATAGATAGATAGATAGATAGATAGATAGATAGATAGATAGATAGATAGATAGATAGATAGATAGATAGATAGATAGATAGATAGATAGATAGATAGATAGATAGATAGATAGATAGATAGATAGATAGATAGATAGATAGATAGATAGATTGATAGATTGATTAGATTAGATTAGATTAGATTAGATTAGATTAGATTAGATTAGATTAGATTAGATTAGATTAGATTAGATTAGATTAGATTAGATTAGATTAGATTAGATTAGATTAGATAGAGCTCCCTGTAGAATATGGGCATTAAATTAGATACCTAATTCTGTATATTTTGGTGTTAAGTTTTGGTATGATGAGAATAAGCATTGCGTGGAGAAAGAGAGAGAGGGAGGTAATCTCATTCTTTTCTGCCATTCAGTGCCGGGACCTGTGAAATATGGATCTTCAATTAGATATTAAAACATAAATGCTTGGTGCTAAATTCAGGTAGTAGAATAGAGAGTGAGACAGGCATACAGATATAGAGATTAGAAGACTGGGAAGTGGCGGAAACATATTTCCCTTATGCTAAGCCTTTCGGCTTCATGTAGAGCAAATGGCCTTCAACTAGATATTCAAGCTTAGATACTTGAATACTTGAAGTTAAGCTTGGTGTATGATAGAGAGAAGACGTTGACAGACATGACAGATTTGAAGGAGGGAGAGAAGAGAAGAGATATAGTCTCCTTAGTCTTTGCCGTTAAGTTCCCAGTGAAACATGGGCTTTCAACTACATGTCCAAACTGATATGTACCTAATGTTCAACTGTGTGTGTGTGTGTGAGACAGGACACACATTGAACCACGACGGACTTGAAAGATATATATATATATATATATATATATATATATATATATATATATATATATATATATATATATATATATATATATATATATATATATATTCCTTATTGTTCGTCTTTCAGTTCCCTTAGGAACATGAGTCGTCAACTATATATGCAAGGCAATGTGCAGGGTGTTGAGCTTTGCTTGTGTTGGTGGAGAGGGTGTAGGAGGGATACATGCCATGGCAATGTGTTGAGCTTTGCTTGTGTTGGTGGAGAGGGTGTAGGAGGGATTATTGCCATGGCAATGTGCAAGGTGTTGATCTTTGCTTGTGTTGGTGGAGATGGTGTAGGAGGGATACATGCCATGGCAATGTGCAAGGTGTTGATCTTTGCTTGTGTTGGTGGAGAGGGTGTAGGAGGGATATAACATGTCAATGCAAATGTAGAGATTATTTACATTTTTTCCCTTGTAGGTTCCCAGAAGGGAGAGAGAGACCAAAAGAAAGGTGATTGAATAGTCTCATATTTTCTCTAATGGGGTGCAGAAGTATTATTTTCGTTTTTCTTGTCGCTTATAATTTCTAAAGTTGTGCTAGCCGGCCCCATTCTCAACCCTCCTTCTTTCACTGGGTCTAACCAGATCTTCTGTCGTTTTCTTGTTGCCAACAGTTTCTACAGAATGAGGTAAAGCCAGTCCCTTTCCCTAACCAACTTTAGTCATCACTTACGATACATTGGCAGGTTACGGTGTTACTATATTTATCACCTCATATGGGCGCAGTAACACGCACGCAGATTAAGATAGGTTTGATTTATAATTAATCGATCTTTCTAGGCCCGAGAAACACTTTAGATTGGTCGGCAAGTTGGTCTATTCAGAGGGTCTTCAAACGCGATACACCCTTTTCACCATACGTCAGATTGTTATTCCTTCTTTCCAAGATTGTCGAGCTCAGTGTGAATTCCAAATAATAATAATAACCTTTGAGCTCCCAATGGAGCATATATCTTCAGCAAATACGTGGCACGCCTTTCTATTTCCTGCCATCATGTCCAGCTCTGTCCCCGTCTTCCCTGCTGCCTCTATATTTGTCGCAAGCTCTCTTTTACATGCATGTCTTTCCTTTTTTCGCGGTTGGCATTACAGAACACTTGCTTGTAAAGCTGTGTGTTGTAATGTTTTTCGCAATGTGTGTTATATACAACGCAGCGCCTTCACCATATGTCAAGTGCCGTTGAAATATGTACCTCACAGTTCCACACGAATGACTTTATCTAACCGTTTTAATTCCTCTGTTCAACACAGCATCCGGACATTTCTAACTGAATTCTTCGTTGTTTCCCTCGTCACATAGCCAGCCTAGCACAAAAAAAAACGAACTTGTGAATTTGAGTTGAAGATTTGAATTTTTGTGGTGGGCTTAATTTTCTTTGATTTCCAGACATTTTCTTACGACATGAAAACACTTTTCTGCTTGTCTTCTTAATTTTGTATTTCTATCTGAACTTGCTATTTTGTCTACATTTATGTCAAGATCTCTGCATGATTCCATCTCTTGTAGTGTTGTATCTCCAAACATTCATCTGAATGCTGTTAAGTGCTTTTATTCTCGCAAGGCTACGTTCTTTTTTCTGTGGATCCAGTCCCAATTTTTGTTTACCATTCTTAAAATATACTTTTTGGGGGCCAGGTTGTGGTTGCAAATGATCACCAAAGACCAGATCATTAAGTCGTTTTGTCAAGTGAAATTTAATTTAATTTTCATTGTTTGATGTCAAGTGAAATGGCGATAAGAGACATCCACTTTGATAGACCAGTTATATCTCTGAAAGTGAAATGGTGGTAAGAGACATCCACTTTGATAGACCAGTTATATCTCTGAAAGTGAAATGGTGGTAAGAGACATCCACTTTGATAGACCAGTTATATCTCTGAAAGTGAAATGGTGGTAAGAGACATCCACTTTGATAGACCAGTTATATCTCTGAAAGTGAAATGGTGGTAAGAGACATCCACTTTGATAGACCAGTTATATCTCTGAAAGTGAAATGGTGGTAAGAGACATCCACTGGTCAGAAGCTTACATTGAAACACTAACAATCCTCACTGGGGCGAAATTACTCTCTCGGTCCAGCCCCTCTCTCGTTCCAGCCCCTCTCTCGTTCCAGCCCCTCTCTCGGTCCAATCTCTCTCGGTCCAGCCCCTCTCTCGGTACAGCTCTTGTCTGGGTCTAGCCCCTCTCTCGGTACAGCCCCTCTCGGTCCAGCCCCTCTCTCGGTCCAGCTCCTCTCTCGGTCCAGCCCCTCTCTCGGTCCAGCCCCTCTCTCGGTCCAGCCCCTCTCTCGGTCCAGCTTCTCTCTCGGTCCAGAACCTCTCTCGATACAGCTCTTGTCTCGGTCCAGCCCCTCTCTCGACCCAGCCCCTCTCTCGGTCCAGCTTCTCCCCAGAGGCAGCCCTTCTCTCTACCCAGCGTTTCTCCCGACCCAGCGTTTCTTCCGACCCAGCCCTTCTCCCAAATCGAACCCTCTTCCGACTCACCCGTTCTCCTGACCCACCACGAAATGCCTATGAAGTCCAGAAGTATCGATGCTATAACACACCGGATCTCACTTGTATACCGTACACGCTACAGAACGCAGTTACCTACCTAGCTAGCTATCTGTGTTACAAGGAGATGATGAAATAATCAGCCAGCCTGGCTTACCTGTGTGTTTTACTACAGCTTTTGATTGTAAGTGATGACCAAGTATGCGCTTCCTCTATCCAGGTGTGAGAGAAATCAAATACTTCAGGGACCTGGAATGCTACTGAAGCTTCCACGATGTTGTCGACTCTTCTCATTCACCCCGTTACAACCTAACATATAAGAAAAATGATTTCTTCTTCAGTAACGAAACCTTCTTTTTCTTCTTAGTCTTGTTTTGTTTGTTCTTGTTCTTTTTCTTGTTATTTTTCTTGTTATTCTTCTTCTTCTTCTTCTTCGCCTTCTTTTTCGCCTTCTTTTTCGCCTTCTTCTCCTTCTTCTTCGTCGTCTTCTTCTTCGTATTATTATTATTCTCCTTCTTCTTATTCTCCTTTTTCTTCTCCTCCTCCTTATTTCTTCTTCATCTCCTCATTCTTCTCCTTTTCCTTCTTAGTCTTCTTCTTCTATTACTTCTTATTCGAATCCCCAGAAAGGCATATGTTGTTTTTCTGTTTGGTGTGAAGTAAGCAAACAACCAGCATACGGCGTGGCGAAGGGGAGTCCTCATCCCTTAACTACCCCAGCAATGGAAATAAAGTGCTACAACATGTCAAGAATAGTGCCTTTGATAATGGTCAATCGACTCGACCCGACTTATTTCTGTCAGAACACCCAGGCGGGCATCCCCCCTCCCCATAATTAACTCACCATCTTTAGCCTCGTCAATGATGATACAGTTGCCACCGTCTCCGCTACCACACACTGTTGCTCCTTCCAACGGTTACAGACCTCAACGTCGAATAGATCTAAAGAAAGCAGCGGTCAGCGTGTAACCTTGCTTCCCCTGCCTTCTCTTAGCATACGGGTTCCAATCAAGCGCTTGTATAGTTAAATTATTAGTAACTGCAGAGAAAAGTGATTACACGGCGTTGTTCGGATCTATCCTGCTGTCTCACAAACTAGAGAATAAATGGAGGATTAATGGCACCTCTTGTTTCCCACATTCATACTGTCCACCTCCGGTCCCCACATTCATACTGTCCACCTCCGGTCCCCACATTCATACTGTCCACCTCCGGTCCCCACATTCATACTGTCCACCTCCGGTCCCCACATTCATACTGTCCACCTCCGGTCCCCACATTCATACTGTCCACCTCCGGTCCCCACATTCATACTGTCCACCTCCGGTCCCCACATTCATACTGTCCACCTCCGGTCCCCACATTCATACTGTCCACCTCCGGTCCCCACATTCATACTGTCCACCTCCGGTCCCCACATTCATACTGTCCACCTCCGGTCCCCACATTCATACTGTCCACCTCCGGTCCCCACATTCATCCATCTCTAGAGAAGCGTGAAAAAATAATATTGCTTGTGTTGTAGAGTCTTCTACCATGCGATGTAGCTATCGCTTTTCTTGTTTCTAGTGGCTGATAGTCTTTTACATGGCGATGTAGCCGGCCTCATGCCCAGTTCTCCTCCTTAGTCACACGGCTTCTACCATGATAAATAGAGGTCTTCTTTTTATTATACTCAAGGATTATAATTTCTACAGTATGAGCTAGCTTGTCCCATTTACGACCCTCCTTAGTCACCAATTACGCCGTGTCTGGCAGGTTACACAGTTGTTATTCATTGCTCTCCTTATCGACGCACACGAGGGCTCCCCGGACACCATTAGGGCTAATGCGATGGACAAATGGAGGCTCAAACGTGTGGCTCGCTTGTGAGACAAAATAAAGAACGAAAAAGAGTATACAAGAGAACAATCTCTATGGAAACATAAGCAACATTAGGCGGTCGTCTGAAAGCCTAGGAAGAAGAGAAGAAGAATCTACTCCAACATACTATCTTTACTTGAGATAGGAAGAATATACTATCTCTGAAGAAGAGAAGAAGAATATACTCTTACATACTATCTTTATAGGCGAGAAGAATATGCTCTTAACATACAATCTTTACATGAGTGAAGAAGAATATACCCTTAGATACTATCTTTATAGACGAGAAGAAGAATATACTCTTTACACAGTATCTTTATAGGCGAGAAGAAGAATATACTCTTTACACACTATTTGTGAAGAAGAGTAAGACGAATATTATCATGGTTAGCATTTTCTTTCAAAGAGAAGCTTAACACCACCCAAAGTTTGGCCCTTTCCAGGAAGCATTTATCCTGTCACTTGCAGTGGCGGTGTTATAGGCAATGGTTTGACACGATGCGATTGCTAGCCTCATACACAACCATCTTTAGTAGCTTTTACTACATGCTTGTTGGGTTCCAGTACCCCCGGGTACCACTCAGGTGAAAGAAGAATATGCATAAATATATATCTCCGAAGAAGAAGAAGAAGAAGAAGAAGAAGAAGTAGATACTGACATGTAGATGGGTAAGGAAGAGGAAGAAGAGTATACTTAATTGTAGATCTTTTATAAAGTGGAAAAGGAATATTCTTAAGTGTAGATATTTGATGGCGAACGAAGGATATACTTAATGAAAATCTCCGAATAAGAGAAAGAAGAATATACTTAAATGTAGATCTCCAAGTAAAAAAAAGGAATAAGAATATAAATATAAATGTATATATTTAAAGAAAACGATGAAGAATGATGTACTTAAATTTAGATAATGGAAGAAGAAAGGGAGGAAGAATATACTTAAAATGTAGATGTCCGAAAAGGAGGAAGAAGAGTATGCTAAAACATTCTGTCTCGCACGCAACAAACAAACAAACAAACAAACAAACCCGCGGACACAAATAGCCCAACCTTTGATGAATATGGCAGAATAAATAAAAGTACTGGATAGGACGCTGACACCTGGGCGTTGGACCAAATGATGAGGGGGTTATTCCTAGTTTATTTAAGCAAAGATCCCTCATGATGTTGGCTCGTGCGCAGGTGTGCTGGAACGCGCGTTTACGCGCTGTGTATGTGTTTATTTTCTTGTCAAGAAATGGCCAAGAAAAAAGGTGTAAAGAAGAGATAAACCTAGAGAAACTGTCGGTATGACTTTCTTAGCTCTTCTTTACCACGGGTATTGACGTCTTCTTTATGTTCTGCTGGCTTCTGGCGATACAGAAGGGATGGTTGAGGCATGGATGGACACACTCCTCAAACTTTCTACGGTCCTATTTATACTTCTCTTCTTCTTCTTCTGAAATCCTATCTCAACTACTCGGAAAGGTAATTCACAATCACGCCTGGTGGCTTCTTTGAGGGTTCAAACAAACTTCACTGCAAGACAAGCTCTATGGCAGTGGCGACAGCCTCAGGATGACCGCCGCTTTTTTCGAAAAAATAATGGTTTCTGTCTGACTGCGTACGAAGAAGAAGAAGAAGAAACAAACTTCTACTGATTCACTTTCTCAGCGGCGTCCCAGCTGTGGTTCGTGATTTCATTTTCGACTTTCATGGTCCTTCACCGGGTTATCTTCGGGTCGGTGACTCTTTCTCTTCACTTTTGGGGTCCATATCATGGATGTTCAGGTGAAGATGCCAGGCTCTCATCTTTGGATATAGTCGATCCAATTTATCTTTTAACCCGTTATGTCTGATGGTGTGCAGATCTTGGTAGATCCAGGCAAACATCGCATAGCAATATTTGTAGATCCATGCAATCAGTTCTCTAAAAGTGATCTTGGTAGATCCAGAAAGCAGTTCTCGTATAGTGATCTTGGTAGATCCAGCAATCAGTTCTCGTATAGTGATCTTGGTAGATCCAGCAAGCAGTTCTCGCATAGTGATCTTGGTAGATCCAGAAAGCAGTTCTCGTATAGTGATCTTGTTTGGCCATATGATTCTGTGAATCTTTCTTAGACATGTTGTGTGATACGATGACGTCATTGGCGATGGAATAGCTGCCCATTCTGCTTCCAAATGTGGAGCTATTTAGATTAGGTGGTGGGGCTATTATATATAGGTAGATGGGGCTATTATATATAGGTAGGTGGAGCTATTATATATAGGTAGGTGGTGAGGCTATTATATATAGGTAGGTGGTGAGGCTATTATAAATAGGTGGTGGGGCTGTTATATATAGGTAGGTGGTGAGGCTATTATATATAGGTAGGTGGGGCTATTATATATGCATAGGTGGTGGAGCATATTGATATCAATTTATGAAGTCTGCTGGATAAAGATATTGGCAATCAACAGACTGTAGGGTTTTGACACCAAACACATGAACACCAAACACCTAAACACCAAACACTTGAACACAAAACGCGTGAACACTAAACACCAAACACTTGAACACCAAATACATGAACACCAAACACATGAACACCAAACACATGAACACCAAACACATGAACACCAAACACTTGAACACCAAACACATGAACAGCAAACACCAAACACAGCCCATCGCCCGAGTTGGTAGAGAATGGTGTACAGCAATGAGTTACTCAAACCATCATCGTCTATATCCTTCACCATTTGATGAGATGGTATGATCGCCTGTGTGTCTGCCAAACTGCAGTGATATCATTTCTTTATAGCATAACACTGTGGCTTATATTTTATGCAGGAAAGGATAGCAGGCCCGTTTCCCCAGTCGCTCCACTTCTACCATTGGGTGTAGAGTCTTCTACCCAGTCGCTCCACTTCTACCAATGGGTGTAGAGTCATCTTCCTTACTCAGTCGCTCCACTTCTACCATTGGATGTAGACTCTTCTACCTCAGTCGCTCCACTTCTACCATTGGATGTAGACTCTTCTACCTCAGTCGCTCCACTTCTACCATTGGATGTAGACTCTTCTACCTCAGTCGCTCCACTTCTACCATTGGATGTAGACTCTTCTACCTCAGTCGCTCCACTTCTACCATTGGATGTAGACTCTTCTACCTCAGTCGCTCCACTTCTACCATTGGATGTAGACTCTTCTACCTCAGTCGCTTCACTTCTACCATTGGATGTAGACTCTTCTACCTCAGTCGCTCCACTTCTACCATTGGATGTAGATTCTTCTACCTCAGTCGCTCCACTTCTACCATTGGATGTAGACTCTTCTACCTCACTTAGTCGCACCAGTTCTACTATAGGGTGTAGTGGCTTGTTAGTAGTCAGACCGATTTATTGGAAGATTTAGAGATTGATGATGGTTCGAATCTGGCAGGAGTCACATTTTTATTTATTTCAAAGTTGACTAAAGAAAACCCAAACTGGCAGTTCTTTAATTTTATTTTGAGAACCACTATTCAGTTCAGTTAGTCCCGTGACCTTTTGAGATTGTTCGGGCACCCCTGCTGACACCTCCACAAACCTGCGCCATCTTTCTCTGTCTCTGGTTGCTTTTTGGACCTCCTCGGGTCGTAGGTTAGGCCATGAGTGGATGTTGTCTTCCCACCATTTTCTCGGACGTCCTCGGCTCCGCTTGCCCTGTACTGTGGCATGTCGGTATATATAGATGCACACACGCATCCATGCGCTGGTTTATGCGTCCTGATATCGCCAAATGGACTACGGTCTGGGGTGGAAAATGGCGCGCCTCCGCCAGTAGAAAATAGTGAGGCAAACATCTAAGCAACAACAACATATGGCAAGTCCATTGGACTGTGTGGCCATAACAACAGGTCTTAGTTATGTGGGTAGCGGAGCGGCTTAGATGGCGCCTGACAGGCTATGGGTCTACCTTGCTCTAATTTACGCTTCCACCTCCAACGGCCTCAGACGTGGTCATACCAAGTCAGTTTTCACATTTTGATCGTTGTGAGGAGGTGGTCGTACGGTCCACTTGCATTCTCGATTCAATGTCGTACTTCATCACTTATGATACGGTCTTCGTATGTAATATTTAGGAGTCTTCTAAAACATCTCTCCGTGCTATGGATTCTTCTCTGTAGGTCTAGTGTAATAGTCCACGTTTTGCAGGCGCAGATGAATATCGAAAGAACCAGTGAGCGCATTAGTCTGACCTTTATGGCGAGGGAGAGTCGTTCATCTTTCCATATTTTCAATCGTGCAAGCACTGCTGTTGTATGTGCTATTCTGGCTAGGACCTCTGGTTTAGATCCTTCATTAATGATTGTTGAACCCAGATATTTCAAACGGTTCAGTGTTTCAAGATCTATCCATTTGCTTAGATCACAGTGTTAATTCTTTCAGTGTTGTTGGTCATCAACTTTTACTTTTCTGCGTTTATCTCCATGCCATAACTATGTGCTGTTACATCCAGTCTTCGGATCAATTCTCCAAGTTCTGTCTCCGTCCCCGCCAGCCCAGCCCCTCATTGTCATCCGCAAAGCGTAAGTTGGTAATCGTTCTATCCCCTATCCTTACGGTGCCAACATGATCTTCAAGGGCATCACTCATAGTTCTTTCTAGGAATATATTGAAGAGTATCGGGGAGAGTAGACACCCTTGTCTGACGTCGACGAATATGCCTAACCATTCATCCATGTTTCCACCCACAAAGACTGCGCTTGTTGCCTTATCATACAGATCGCTGATAACTCTCACAATGTTGCTGTTGATGTTATATATCTTCATTGTTGCACATAGAGCATCATGTCAGACTCTATCAAACGCCTTTTTAAAGTCAACAAACACATGGTATAGGTGTAGTTGGTCCAAATATATTTCGTCTAGTATTCGTACATTGAAGATCCGCTTGATGGTGCTTCTTCCGGTTCTAAAATCCGCCTGTTCTTCGGCAATGATGTTCTCGGCTTCAGGTTTTAAGTCTGTCGAGAATTAGAGTAAGACTTTGCTAGGGTGGCTAATGAGTATGATTGTTCTAGAGTTTTGACAAAGCTTTAACTTTCCTAACTGAGGTATCGGCAGGACCATCGATTTTGACCAGGCTGCCGTCCATTTTCCTCTCTGCTATGTAATTTTGCAGATGGATGTCAATGATTGCACCACCATCCGCCCGTGTGAGCTCTGCCGTGATGTTATCCACTCCAACAGCTTTCCCCTTCTTCAGCATCTTCACCACTGCAGCCACCTCTTCTTTAGTTATCGGTTGATTTTTGTCAGTCTCATGAGGTAAGGGGGCGATTGCTTTTTCTGGCTCACCCCGACACTCGTGATTGTATAGTTTTGAGCAATATCCCGTCAAGTGTTATGATCTCTTTGTCCTCTGTAAGACATTTCACAGTTTTATCCTGTATTGTCACACTGCGACCTTGTATATGCTTTACTAGATCTTTGACCTGGGGGAGGCACCTACCTTCTACCAGGCGCGTCAGCAGGGTTGCGGATTGCTGAAAGGTCTCTTAATTTGGAGGTTAGCTGCGAATAAATAAGCAGCCTTGGACAAAAACCGATCGGCAGGCATGGAGGCTGAAAGGAGGCAGCCCCTCAACCATGCAAAGACACAACAGGCTAATCACCTGTTTGTCTTATAAAAAACGATTACAAGTCAAAACACAGAGAAAACCGGACTGACCTCAACGGCGACGAACAGGCGAGAAATAAGGACCACGATTTACGGAACATGGAATGTATGAAGTATAAACGGAAAAGAACACGAACTAATAGAGGAGATGAAGAGAGCAAAATTGACAGTCCTGGCACTTACAGAAAAAAAGAAAAAGGGACAGGGCGTTCTGGACCATGATGGCAACATGCTATACTACAGCGGAGTTCCCATGAGTGAACGAGCCAGGGCAGGGGTTGGCTGTATAGTGAATGGTAACAGCAAAGCAAACATTAAAGGACGGAAGTTCATTTCAGAACGACTGATGGTTCTAAGTCTACAAGAGGAGGATAGTAAAATGGATATCGTCACTGTGTATGCACCAAACGAAGATGAGAGCACTGACATAAAAGATGAATTTTATGAGCTCCTTCAAAGGACCATTGACGATTGCCATAATGAAATACTTCTCCTTGGAGACTTCAACGCAAGAGTTGGAAACGACTATTCTAGATGGGATGGAGTGATTGGTAGGTATGGAGAAGATGTCTTAAATGACAATGAAAAACGACTGCTCAGATTCTGCAGAGAACAAAACCTTGTTATTACAAATACAAGGTTTCCACACAAGCGTATCCATGCCTGCACAAGATGTGAGCCGGCAAGAAATGAAAGATCCATAATTGACTATGCAATAGTGAGGAAAACTGATTTCAAGTGTGTAAAGGATGCTAGAGTGTTCAGAGGACCAGAAATAGGAAGCGATCACTACCTAGTTGAAATAAAGAGAGAAATTGAAAAACACTATCCAGCTAGGCCAGATGTTAAGAGGATATACCAAGGGCTTATAACAACAGCAATAGAAAGGATAGAGGAATCTGAAGAAGATATGGAAATGCTTTGGGTAAAATTCAAAGACATCCTCAAAGAGGCTGCAGCAGAGGCATGCGGTCAAACCAAAGAAGGGTGGAAGAGAAAAAGTACACCATGGTGGACAGAAGAAGTGAAAACAATAATACGAGAAAATAAAAAGGCACGGAAGCAATACCTATGGGCTAGGAATACAGAAGAACAAACAAAGAAATATAAAAAATATGTAAATTTTAGAACAGAAGCAAAGAAGACTGTGGTCAAGGCCAAACAGAAATCCTGGGAAGAATTTGGAGAGAAACTGGAAAATAATGCTGGAGAAAACCAGAAACTGTTCTACAGGACCTTAAAGAACATGAGGAAGGAAAAGGAATGCCCCCTGAAATTTGTTAAAGATAAACAAGGTGCGCTGTTGACTGCCCCAGAAGAGGTAATGAACAGATGGAAAGAATATTTCTCAGATCTCCTTGGAGTGGAGGAAAACCAAGCTCTGGAAGTAACAGTCCCAATTCAAGAAGAGGGAGCCATGGAGGGAAACGATAATATCACAATGGAAGAACTAAAGGCAACATTGGAGAAAATTAAGATTGGTAAAGCAGCAGGACATGATGGTATAACACCAGAAATGGTTAAATACATGGGAGCGGCAGGAGAGATGCTATTCATGAAGATTCTCAAGGCAGCTTGGCGCCACAAGAGGATACCAAGAGATTGGGAGGTTGCTATAATAATACCACTATTTAAAAAGGACGACAATCGACAATGTGAAAATCACAGAGGTATGTCCCCGGGAAAGTCTACTCTAGGATTCTAGAACGGCGATTAAGAGGTCTAGCAGAGCCAAATATGGATGAAACTCATTGTGGGTTTAGGGCAAACAGAAGTACTCAAGACCTTATCTTTACACTCAGACAGCTAAGTGAAAAGGACCTTGAATATGATAAAGAGATGCATCTCTGCTTTTTGGATTTGGAGAAAGCATTTGATAAAGTTCCTTGGAACAAACTCTGGGAGTGCCTGACAAGGAAGAACATCCCAGGACCCCTGATCTCTGCCATACAGAGTTTCTATAAAACGTGCAGAAATTATGTGCGGACATCAAATCAAAAGTCAGGAGAGTTCAAGACCACTAGCGGAGTAAGACAGGGGGACATTCTATCACCGTACCTTTTCATACTCCTCATGGATGAAGTCATCAAAGCCTGCAAGAAACGGACAAAAAAGTATGAAGTAGGGTACTCGAAGATGAGACCAAGTTACATATCGGAACTAGCATTTGCAGATGATGTGGCCCTGATCACGAAAACCGAAGCACATCTCCAGATCAACTTGCAGATCTGGGAAGAAGAGTTGAAGAAGAGAGGAATGCACATCAGCAACTCCAAAACAAAAACCATGGTGATCGCCAGAGATGAAAAGAGACATCAGATAACCCTGGGAACACGAGCACTAGAGCAGGTCAGCAACTTTAAATATCTAGGAGCGGTAATATACAGCAGGAGAGGAATCAAAGAGGAGTTAACTGCACGAAGGGCAGCAGCAGGTAGACTGTTCCATGCAATAAACAGAGGTTTCCTCAGTAGAATAGAAATAAGCAGGAAAACAAAGATGGATGTATACTGCTCGACCTATGTGCCTGTCCTGACATATGGATGTGAGTCATGGGCAATGACTACAGCCCAAGAAAGGCAATTACAAACTTCAGAAATGAGGTACCCAAGAAAGGCGATTCAGGTGACGAAAAGGGACAAGATCCGTAACCAGATAATACGTAGCAATCTTGAAGTTCAACCCCTGCAGACACGAGTGGAGCAGTCCCAACTACAGTGGTTTGGCCATGTCTGTAGAATGGAAGAAGATCTGATAAAGCGGTCATGGGAGATCAAAAGTCAAGGACGCAGACCCCCAGGACGTTCCAAAGTACGTTGGGAAGACAACATACGACAGTCCATAAGTGATAGAGGGCTGGATTGGAAAGAGGCCAGGAAAAAGACGGCGGATAGAGCAGTGTGGCGTTCTCTTTGGCAAACCTCTACACCTCACGGTAGAAGAGGAGCGACTAAGTAAGTAGATCTTTGACAATCGTATATGCTCCTTTGGCATAATTGCTGCCCAGTTTCTGCTCGAAATCTTTACACTGTTCAGCGATCCACGCTTCTTTTGCCTCTTTCATCCTGAACCGAATTTCTCCATTTATTAACCTATACCTAGTGAACCCGTATGGAGTGTTCGCTTAGCTCTTTAATTTCCACTATTAAAGACATGAATTTTATTTCTCAATGTCAGGTATGGAAGAACAATGTGCTCGGCATATAGAAGATATAAACAAGGGCAAATATCACTCTTTTCTACCGGCCAATTAACATACAAATTGAACGTGGCACACGACTGGGTGATACAATCTCTCCCAAACTGTTCACGGCAGTCCTTTGCACACTAAATTGGGATGAGCGGGGAATTAACAATAGATGGAGAAATGCTCAACCACCTCCGGTTTGCGGATGGCATTGTGATCATCAGCCACAGCATCAAGGAAGCTGAGCATTGCCTGGATGAGCTCAACGACGCAAGCGCGGCAGTTGGTCTAAAAATAAATAAGCTAAATACACAATGCATGCTGAACAGTTTCTGTCCCTGCGAGGAAATACGGCTTAAAACTGATTCTGTCAAAAACGTTAATTCCTACATATACTTGGACCAAGAAATTACGAGCTTTCATGACTTGCTTAAAATGATCTCCTGAAGGTTGCTGCACAGTGGTTCAGCTTCAATCGCATCAAGGCAGTACTTCAACAAATAAAAAACAACAAAGCGAGAGCTCACACCTTCAACAGCCTGGTCATTACAGCCATGGTGTACGACTGCGAGGTGGGGAACATACGAAAAAGTGACATGGCGCGGCTCCAAGCTACTCAACCAGCGATGGAGCGTAGAATACTGTCACTTTCACTACTTAACAAGCGATGGAGCGTAGAATACTGTCACTTTCACTACTCAACAAGTGATGGAGCGTAGAATACTGTCACTTTCACTACTCAACAAGCGATGGAGCGTAGAATACTGTCACTTTCACTACGAGACTACATCCATACACCGCCGTCAGGAGTCAAACCTGCTTCAATGATGTCTCAGATATGATGTTGATAAAAAAAAAGTACAGGTGGGCAGGCTACATGGTACGCATGCCTGCCAATAGAGTGACACGTAAAGTGACGTCATGGTGGCTGCTCACCTTTAATCGTCGATCCGGACGTCCATCAATGAGATGGAGAGATGGTCTTCGACGGGACTTTGGTCCGCCATGGTACTTAATGGCAAAGGACACAGATGAGTTTAGACGAGATTTGGCAACCTGGCATATGACACAAAATGTGCCTAAGTGAACACCAGGATTACAGTATTTCAGAATTGAATTTATATACATTGAATATTTTACACTGGGACCCAGTGGTCTCGAGGTAAGGTGTTCGCCTCGGGTGCTCGAGGTCGCGGGTTCAAATCCCGGGGGAGACACCGGGATTTTTTCACGTGGATCATCCGGTAAGTATTTCCCCGCATCTCTGAGTAGTGAGATCAGACACCCGTGTGCAGTAGTGAGCACGTTAAAAATATCTTAGCAGTTGGAAATCGAAAAATGTAGGCTTAACGGACGCTGCTCGGGCAAAATTCAAGTTAAAAATCTACTCAAATTATTTTTGGGATTCTCGCCTCACAGAATATGTCGCAAAAAATGGGACTGTGTAGCCATAACAACAGGTCTTGGTTATGTGGTTAGCGGAGCGGCTTAAATGGCGTCTGACAGGCTGCGGGTCTACCTTGCTCTAATTTACGCTTCCACCTCCACCAGTCTCAAAAATAGGGAATCGTTTATTCCAGGGGCTAACAGATGCTGGGATTGACCTGGCAAGTCGCCAGTGGATTTTCATCTGTCAAAAAATATGAAACAAAGTAGGTCGCACCTCGACGTCTAACGACATAAGTGGACTGAGATAGATATAATATTTTACACGGCAAACTGTTCCCCCTTTTTTGTAGTTAGTTTATTGTACAACACAAAGTGAGGGATATGTGTATCTAATCATTGAATTGTAAAATAATACATTTTATACTGTTGCTATCCAAGCCAGTTTAATTTGTCTTTCAAAGTTGTATGATAAAAACTTTTTACATTTTTAAAATCGTATTTTGACTGCCATCGAAAAACATCCGTCATTATTGACGGGTTAGATGCTAATCAAATAGATTATACCATAACAACAATTGTATAGAATATGTAAATGGCATCTCGTTCGTCTTGTTTTTACACATGATGGCCAGTGCTCTGGAAACTGGTTACTATGGTGCAGAGTTCTTCAAGGATCCCAAACAAGATTTATGTATTATTATTATTGTGTCTGGCACGCCGGGTAACTCATTTCTCCACACGCCATTCTTCTTCTATGGCTTTTATTTGATCGATTTCCTCTCATTTTCTCTTACTCCCTTCTACTCTCATATTATTGTGCTTCGTCTGTCCTCATTTACATCCAATACTTTATCTTTTCCTCCAATATATTCTCGTTCTGTTTCTTCTTCTGTGTCTACTCTTTTTTCTGTCGTCTAATTTTCTCTTCCTTGCATACTCTCTCAATCTTTCCTCCATGAACTCTCTCACGCTTCCCCTTCTTCTGTTGTCTTCTGTCTTTTACCTCCTCCGTCCAATCATTCTCCTTCTTCTCTCTACTCTCTCAATCTTTCCTCCATGAACTCTCTCACGCTTCCCCTTCTTCTGTTGTCTTCTGTCTTTTACCTCCTCCGTCCAATCATTCTCCTTCTTCTCTCTACTCTCTCAATCTTTCCTCCATGAACTCTATCACGCTTCCCCTTCTTCTGTTGTCTTCTGTCTTTTACCTCCTCCGTCCAATCATTCTCCTTCTTCTCTCTACTCTCTCACTCTTTCCTTCATCTAACCTCTCAACCGTTCTTCCACCTCTCCACCGTACACCCACATTCACATACTCGGCTTCTCTCAGCTACTCACTGACGCTTTCTCTCCACCAGTCACTCTTCTGATAATTCTTCCATCTAATGACCCCTTCATTCTACCATATACCTTGTGCGGCCCTCTCCCACCCCAGCTCAGTCTTTCTCTCTAGCTTGTCTTTTTCATCTATGTTCATTCTCCATTTAACACCCCTCCCCTCTTTCCACTTCTACATACTCTCTGTCTCTCCCTGCCTCTATTATCTACTACTACTACTGCTACTACTACCATCGCTACTACTACTACTACTACTACTACTACTACTACTACTACTATTACTATTACTACATATGAGTAACGTGACAGAGATGCATTTTAAAAATACCCATTGCGGTCAACCTTTTGTTGTTGGTTGATATGGTGCCTGAAGCGCTCCAGAAGTGTTGCATCGGGAGTCTGTTGTTACCCGTTCGATCCTGGACAGAAACCAGTAGACTATTGGCTCTTCTCCGACCAATGCCGAATCGTACACACTCAGCGATGGGCATTGCTAACTGTGAAGTAATCGGGTCTGGTGAGCTCGCTGCTTTACCCATAGCTGAACACCAGGTCCCACCAAACCATCTAACCACTGCGCTACCCACCCCCATCCACCCATAAAGTGGTGGGCTGTCCATAAGTCAGTGCAAAGGGGTGGGGGTGGGTGGAGAGATATGTGAAAGATGGACATCAGAACTTGGGGAAGAGGGATACAAAGAGGAAACTTAAGTGGAGGTTGGACGTCAAACTCATAGACCACGTGAACGTCAAACTCATAGACCACGTGAACGTCAAACTCATAGACCACGTGAACGTCAAACTCATAGACCACGTGGACGTCAAACTCATAGACCACGTGAACGTCAAACTCATAGACCACGTGAACGTCAAACTCATAGACCACGTGAACGTCAAACTCATAGACCACGTGAACGTCAAACTCATAGACCACGTGGACGTCAAACTCATAGACCACGTGAACGTCAAACTCATAGACCACGTGGACGTCAAACTCATAGACCACGTGAACGTCAAACTCATAGACCACGTGAACGTCAAACTCATAGACCACATGGACACACGTACAAACAAATCGTATCTTCGAAAGCTTCTTAATGTCCAACTAAACCCAAATAAACATTCCTAGAATGTTGTCTCTCTTGCCAAAGTTTCTAAACTTTCTAAGCCTAACATCTTCTTCTTCTTCTTCTGCGTTCATTCTCAATCTCCCGCTACCAAGCCCTGAACAGGGCTTTGCAAGTAGCAGGATGTAGTCCAGAGAACGGATTTGCGTTGTGTCGCTAGTTTACAATTTGACTGCGATATTTGCACCTTTCGGTCCGACACATCCGTCTTCGGCAGGAACCTAACATCTTCTAATACGGATAGAAATGTAAGTAACAAGTGGTTCACATACTTAAATTCAGTTATCTGTATATCACTTATGTATTTATTATTTGAGGCTGCGTGGCCTAGGTGTGACACTCGCTTGGTTACCCCTATCCCAACGCAACGGGTTCGATTCCCATCGTGCCCATTTTGGCAGACTCAGGAGGTTTTCTCGGGCGATTTCTCCTCCACGTACGGAAAGTAATGGCAACCTACCGTACTGCACACTCGCCAAGAAACTTGTAACAGCCAAATAGGTGGCGGTTATAAGAAGCGACGTTCTGTCAAGGATATACTACTTATTTTAAAGAACAAAACACAAATTTGAAGTACAGGCAAGTGGTCATAATATTTAACTGTAAAAGGGGGAGTAGGGTGGGGGTGGGGGGGGGATAGGAGAGACAGAGAAGAAGGAAAGAAATAATCAGAAGGGAAAAGTTACAAAATGGCCGAATATGTTTGTTATGGCAATCCCTTACGTTGTACACACAATGACGTCAAATCAATGGCAAGATCATTGAGAATTATCATTACATTTTTATATTGACAACTTAATGATCTCTCTAACGAGCTTATAGCTGGAGATGTCATCATTTTATATACAAGGGCTCGTTGAGACCTGGAAGTTGTTTCAAGGGTTTCTTCTGGACAAAATGGTTGAGAATGTTGATTTAGAGAGTTACTCATTCAAATTGCTGGGGATTAGTAAATAAATAAATAAAAATAAATATAAATATACACACATATATATATATATATATATAAATATATATATAAATATATATAAATATATTGAAAGAGAGAGAGAGAGAGAGAGAGAGAGAGAGAGAGAGAGAATGCCATGCTTGCGTTGAGTCAGTTGTGTGTCACTTTAAGGGTGCTGTTCGCTCTATTGACAAGCGGTTGGTTGATTGGTTTGGATGTCGGGATTGTATCCACGGGGGAAACGGGCCAAAACCTCTGTAGGTCACGTGATTTTCTTTTTCTTTCGGAAATAAAAAACAAACAGAACAAACAAACACAAACAACAAACAACAGTAGCATGTGTGAAATATTTATGATTGTCAATTTTGCTCTATGCAAAGCATAGGGTCACCACTACATTTGGGCCATTTACAGGAGGCCTTATCCGAGTATTTCAATGGCGAGTATCAGCATCATAGGTTTTACATCATAAAGTTGCCAGCCTCATGCACCTCCTTCTTTAATCTTTGCTGTTCAACAAGTTTCAATAACCGTCCATTCGCTTTTGCTGGGAATGTTTCAATTTAGGTTGCCTGAACACAGCTGTGCTAGACTGTATTAGGTGCGCCATTTATCATCTTCCGTCTCGTCTTTCCCATGTCCGAAGGAATGTCATTGGAGGAGCATCACACCCTCCTCCTCCTCCCGCCCCCCCCCCATGACCGAAGGAGTGTCATAGGAACATCATGCCCTTCCCCCCTCCCCCATGAACGAAGACATGTCGTAGAAGGAACATCACACCTCCCATGACCGAAGGAATGTCGTAGAAGGAAACATCACACCTCCCATGACCGAAGGAATGTGGTAGAAGGAAACATCACACCTCCCACGACCATAGGAATTTCGTAGAAGGAAACATCACACCTCCCATGACCATAGGAATGTCGTAGAAGGAAACATCACACCTCCCATGACCATAGGAATGTCGTAGAAGGAAACATCACACCTCCCACGACCATAGGAATTTCGTAGAAGGAAACATCACACCTCCCATGACCATAGGAATGTCGTAGAAGGAAACATCACACCTCCCATGACCATAGGAATGTCGTAGAAGGAAACATCACACCTCCCATGACCATAGGAATTTCGTAGAAGGAAACATCACACCTCCCATGACCGTAGGAATGTCGTAGAAGGAAACATCACACCTCCCATGACCATAGGAATTTCGTAGAAGGAAACATCACACCTCCCATGACCGTAGGAATGTCGTAGGAGGAACATCACACCTCCAAACATTAGGAACCAACTGTCGCCACCATAATCTGCCCATCTCTATTATGTCGGTTGATGCCCGCACATTTCCGAACATCATCTGTTTAGGTGATCTTAGTGTGACCTCCCTTTCTTTTGCCACCAACCGAGTAAGGATAAGGAAAGTGATATCTAGTAACATAACTAAGATGGGTGTATTCGGCTCTACCTGCGTACACATTTTGATTTACTTGTGTCAATCATAGACAGTTACCACAACACAGAAAAGTCCGCCCCAAGTCTCTAAAATGAGATATCTAAGATAGATGGTCTAAGTAACAAGAAGAGGGAAGGTCCGCAATCAGATAAAGTGACAAGATCTCTAACACTCAGCCATTGCAGTCTCAAGTGGAGCAATCGCAACTTCTGTGTTTTGGTCATGTCCGCAGAATGAAAGACGATCGACTGCCACGGCTGTCATGGGACACAAAGAGTCAAGGATCCAGACCACTAGGATGACCCAAAGTCTGACAACATAAGTCAGTCTATACGAGATCGATGCATAGACTGGAACCGGACCAAGAAAAAGACAGAACATAGAATAATCTGAAATTCAGAAGGCTGATAAACTACCTAATGTACCAGAGAATAAAAACGGAGCAACTTTGTGGCATCAGTGAAAGAAAAGTGAACAGATACTATAAATGGCACATCACAAATAAAACCAATGGACACTACACACACGCTTCCCACCTGGAGAAAACAGCGCTTACCACATGGAGGGAACAGCTCTTCCTAGAGCTGATTGAAAACATTTCCGACAAAAAAAAATCAGCCAGACAGAAAGAAGCGTCCTAACTATAAAACTATATTTAGCAGAGGGGGGGGGGGGGGGGGGGGCGGCATGTTTCCGAACCTAAAAACAGTACACAAAGACAGCTGTCAGTGGCGACTGGAACATTGTCAAGTAACTCCAGAGCAGAGTCCTTCAAAACTGCAGCAGAAATTCTAATAACAGATGAAAACACAGAGAGATAGAGAGACAAGTTGTACTTTTCACAGGCGGACTATCAGTGGTTGACACGGGGGAGCCAGGCAAATATAGACCTAATGGAACTAAAAGTGATACTCAAACTATATCCCATATTCAAGAAAGTTGTGATACAGTGTATTCCATCTCAGTGCAATAATGTTGGCAATGAAGAGACTGCCAGATTTTGAAGAGAAAGTGGGAAAACTATTTCAAACCTGATAGAGAGGTATAACTTATGAAAAGACCAATCGGTTTATCACTTTTAGATACAGGAATAAGTGGGAAACAGAACACACAGGGCATCAACCAAATAACGCATATTACCAGCTCAACAGAGGGGAGTCGCACAGGCCACAACAGACTGATATTTAACAAACTAGGGATAGACAATACTGAACCTACAATCACGGAGAGTATGTCGCAAACAGCGCAGAGTTGTGGCTGAACCTCCAATTACAGTGATGGAATCGCAGACTGCACGGATAGTTGTAGGCTGACTGCGACATTAGTACAATGTGTGAGCGAGTAGAGGAAGGCTGGCTGGGACGTTAGTACAATGTGTGAGTAGAGGAAGGCTGGCTGGGACGTTAGTACAATGTATGAGCGAGCAGAGAAAGGCTGGCTGGGACGTTAGTACAATGTATGAGCGAGCAGAGAAAGGCTGGCTGGGACGTTAGTACAATGTATGAGCGAGCAGAGAAAGGCTGGCTGGGACGTTAGTACAATGTGTGAGTAGAGGAAGGCTGGCTGGGACGTTAGTACAATGTGTGAGTAGAGGAAGGCTGGCTGGGACGTTAGTACAATGTGTGAGTAGAGGAAGGCTGGCTGGGACGTTAGTACAATGTGTGAGTAGAGGAAGGCTGGCTGGGACGTTAGTACAATGTATGAGCGAGCAGAGAAAGGCTGGCTGGGACGTTAGTACAATGTATGAGCGAGCAGAGAAAGGCTGGCTGGGACGTTAGTACAATGTATGAGCGAGCAGAGAAAGGCTGGCTGGGACGTTATCACATTGTGTGAGTAGAGGAAGGCTGGCTGGGACGTTAGTACAATGTGTGAGCGAGTAGAGGAAGGCTGGCTGGGACGTTAGTACAATGTGTGAGCGAGTAGAGGAAGGCTGGCTGGGACGTTAGTACGATGTGTGAGCGAGTAGAGGAAGGCTGGCTGGGACGTTAGTACAATGTGTGAGCGAGTAGAGGAAGGCTGGCTGGGACGTTAGTACAATGTGTGAGCGAGTAGAGGAAGGCTGGCTGGGACGTTAGTACAATGTGTGAGCGAGTAGAGGAAGGCTGGGACGTTAGTACAATGTTTGAGCAGAGGAAGGCTGGCTGGGACGTTAGTACAATGTGTGAGCGAGTAGAGGATGGCTGGGACGTTAGTACCATGTGTGAGTGAGCAGAGGAAAGCTACATAAGTGGTAGCGGAAATATAAACTACCGATAGTTTCTGTTCTGATTTGAAATTCCGAAGGCAAGAGACGTAGAGACAGACCAAAAGAAAGACTGAGGAAAGAGACCTGCCACATGGAGACAAGAACGACGTGGACAGACTTGGAACTGATGGCACGGGACAAGAGGGCTTGACAATTATCTGTCGAAGACCTGTGCTCCACGTTGGGCTGGAATGATTTGATGATTATGAATAACACGAACGATCAAAGTGTACACCCAAACACAAGACAAAACAAATGATTTGCACTTCACAGCCTCTGTTAAATAAATTCAACACCCAGACTTAACAAAAACAAACACATTCCCATGGCTGATAGAACTTTTACGACTGCAGTTCAAACGATAACCTTAAAAGTGGGTTAGAAATGAGAAAACCATGCCGTTGCATTGTAACTTGTTAATGTGGTTGCCAAGGATGTTATGAGTGTCCTGCACGTGCTATCACGTTGCAGACAAACAACATAACGTCATAATTACAGTTAAAAGATGGCCGCCCCACTATTGACGTGTACCAAAGAAAAGCAGCTTTCTGTTATCCGTTTTGACGCCATTTTGTTCGTCTGCATCATGATGGCACGTGCAGGACACTCTTGACATCCGTGGCAACCGTATTAACAAGTAACAATACTAAGGCATTGTTTGTCTCATTTATATTCCACTTTTCAGGTTTTCATTCGAAGCCCCCTCGTATATTTTGGTTAAAAAAGTTGTTGAAACAGACACTGTTGTCGGGGATGGAGTGCTAGAGAATTCATTGGACAAAGTCTCCGTTTAAAAAAAATGTAATGTATGAGCCAGTTTCATATCTTACTGTCTCTGGATCTCGATAAGTAAGCCGTGTGTCCGTTTACAATTAGGTTGACTGGCCCGTTGTCTTTGCCTGGAGAGGTAAGTGCACTATCGTCCTGTTACTCCGACGTTCTATATTTTGCTACGTTATCAGTAATGAGACCCAATGTTTTATCACGCTAACCTGATAACAGTTAGGATGTCCCTAACACTGCGTGTAATCTTAAGCGAAGTTTCGTGCCTTGTACGTGTGGTTCTGGTGTCAGCCTGTGTTGAGGTGTCCTTTATCATTGACAAAGACACAATATTTTTTCATACGCCCAACTTGAATATATCTAACGAAACAAGAACAGTCAGACTAAAAGAAAGAAGAGACATAACCCTGAGGTACATAACGAAAAACTGCACAAGCATGGACTGGACCCATGCATATACCGACGGTTCTGTAACAAACACAACACAGAACGAAGGTGCAGGGGTATTCCTGAGCCTACCAAATGGTAGAAAAATAACACTGTCAGGGCAACTGGAAAATACTCAAGCAATTTCAGAGCGGAGGCAGAGGCACTGAGGGCTACAGTAGAGGAAATGCTGGCAGGCAAAATAAATGAAAGCCATATAGTCCTGTTTACAGATGCCCTGGCCGTAGTCACAGCACTAAAAAGCCAGAAAAATACTGAACTTAATGATTTAAGAGCAGTACTCTGTCCACTATGCCAGCAGTCCGCACCAAAAAGGGTAGTGGTACAGTGAGTTCCATCCCACTGTAACATCCAAGGCAACGAGGAGGCAGACATACGGGCAAAAGAAGGGGCAAGACTACCACAACCAGATCCTAGTGTGACCTACGAAGAGTCCAAAAGGCTTATTAGACCCAGATACATGACCAAATGGGAAACAGAACATACTGGTTACACAAAAAACGATGCCTATTACCAGTTGAACAGAAAAAAGCAGGTCGTGGTCTTCAGACTCCGCACAGGCCGCAATAGACAATAAATTGAAGATAGGTGGCACTGACGAATGCACGTGTGGTACCGGGAAAATGACCGCTGAACAGCTGCTGCAAAACTGCAAAACATACGAGGATCAGAGAGAGCAGATGTGGCCATCACCAGTGGCAACACTAGACAAGCTCTATGGCAGTGTCGACAGCCTCGGGATGACCCCTGCTTTTTTCGAAAAAATACAGGTTGACGTCTGACAGCGTACGAAGAAGAAGAATATATCTAACGAAAGTAGTGGTCAGTCTGAGATTCTTGTTGCCTCAATGGAGCGTGTCCTCCACCATACTTCTTCTTCTTCTTCTTCTTCTTCTTCTTCTTCTTCTTCTTCTTCTTCTTCTTCTTCTTCTTCTTCTTCTTCTTCTTCTTCTTCTTCGTACGCAGTCAGACATCAACCATTATGTTTTCGAAAAAAGCAGGGGTCATCCTGAGGCTGTCGACACTGCCATAGAGCTTGTCTAGTGTTGCCACTGGTGATGGCCACATCTGCTCTCTCTGATCCTCGTATGTTTTGCAGTTTTGCAGCAGCTGTTCAGCGGTCATTTTCCCGGTACCACACGTGCATTCGTCAGTGCCACCTATCTTCAATTTATTGTCTATTGCGGCCTGTGCGGAGTCTGAAGACCACGACCTGCTTTTTTCTGTTCAACTGGTAATAGGCATCGTTTTTTTGTGTATCCAGTATGTTCTGTTTCCCATTTGGTCATGTATCTGGGTCTATTAAGCGTTTTGGACTCTTCGTAGGCCATACTAGGATCTGGTTGTGATAGTCTTGCACCTTCTTTTGCCAGTATGTCTGCCTCCTCGTTGCCTTGGATGTTACAGTGGGATGGAACCCACTGTACCACTACTCTTTTTGGTGCGGACTGCTGGCATAGTTGACAGAGTACTGCTCTTAAATCATTAAGTTCAGTATTTTTCTGGCTTTTTAGTACTGTGACTACGGCCAGGGCATCTGTAAGCAGGACTATCTGGCTTTCATTGCTTTTACCTGTCACCATTTCTTCCACTGCCGCCCTCAGTGCCTCTGCCTGCGCTCTGAAATTGCTTGTGTATTTTCCAGTAGCGAATGACAGTGTTATTTTTTTGCCATTTGGTAGGTTCAGAAATGCTCCTGCCCCTCCGTTCTGTGTTGTGTTTGTTACAGAACCGTCGGTGTATGCATGGGTCCAGTCCTTGCTTGGTATTGTGTGGCCTTTTTTATCCCCGTATTGTGTGACCTGTGGTATCCCCGTATTGTGTGACCTATGGTATCCCCGTATTGTGTGACCTGTGGTATCCCCGTATTGTGTGACCTATGATATCCCCGTATTGTGTGACCTATGATATCCCCCCGTATTGTGTGACCTGTGATATCCCTGTATTGTGTGACCTATGATATCCCCGTATTGTGTGACCTATGATATCCCCCCGTATTGTGTGACATATGATATCCCCGTATTGTGTGACCTATGATATCCCCCCGTATTGTGTGACCTATGATATCCCCCCGTATTGTGTGACCTATGATATCCCCGTATTGTGTGACCTATGATATCCCCGTATTGTGTGACCTATGATATACCCGTATTGTGTGACCTGTTCTTCTGTTGAGCTAGTACAGCTGACATGCATTACGTTTTGTGTGCTTAACCTAGATCCTCGTCTACTTATATGCACTTGTGGTAGACCACTTGAGTCCCTTCACAAGTTCACTCTCTGGGAAATCCTTGGGTTAGAAAGAAAGTTCTAGAAGCAATACCACCAAAATGGTAGCAATAAAATGCCTTCATACTGATTGTTCTCCCCCTTCTCCCCTCCCCATTTGTTTCCCCATTCCCCCAAAAATGTATATACATTGTGGCGCTACATGGAACGAGAAGGCAGATAAGCTTGCAAAAACGGGAGGAGATTGTGAACAAAAAAACAATGAAACCACTCATCATCATCATGAAGCATGTCCTTTGTAGAACGTCGCTCCCATCAACAGTCTGTCTGAAAGAAACTCGTTCTCTTGCCAAAACACCAGCTTCCGCCACTGTCATACTCAGGCATTCCTGGATATCTTGGTGCCATCGTCTTCTTGGTCTACCCCTTCCTCTTTTGCCTGGCACCATACCTTCCATCACCGTTCTCTCAAGACAGTTGTGTCTCTTGATGTGACCACAGTATTTGCATTTTCTAGCCAAAGTGGAATTGATAAACCAGTTCTCCTCTATGCTCAGCTCTTGCCGAATGTCTACATTTGTTCTTTTCTCTATCCAGGGTATTCTGAGAATCTTTTCTGTAACATTTTTACTCAAAGGATTCGATTCTTTATCTAGAAGTTTTGGTAATCGTCCATGCTTCACAGCCATAAGCTGCCACAGGCAAAACACAGGCTCTCAAGACTTTTATTTTTATCGTTTTATTGGTGCCCTGCCATAATTTCTTCAGGCTGTTCAGTCTCTGCATTGCCATAGCTAGTCTTCTTCTGATTTCTTTCGAGCAGTCACCATTTTTGTCAATTCTGGAGCCCTGTAATTCAAAATGTGTGACCTGATCTATTTCCTCACCACCCACTGTAAATTTATGCTAACATTGTGTTTTATTGGTGATCATTATCTTTGTTTTGTTTATGTTTATGAACAGATTGTGTTCTTTACTATGTCCATTAACGGCTGAAAGTAGCTGCTCTAGCCCTTCTGCACTTCTTGATAGTATCACTGTGTCATCTGCATATCGTAACTTTGGAATCTCGTACTCCCCAATCGTAAATCTGTCGAAACTTTCAATGTTCTCATCTTCTCGAACATTTCTCATTATACATTCCGCATATATGTTGTACAGATTAAGTGAGAGGATACATCCCTGTCGGACTCCCTTTTGTACTGCAAACCAATCTGATGTTTGCCCAGATACTCGGACAGAAGCTTGTTGATCTTAGTATAATGTTTCAATGAGATGGGCTATATGCAAAGGAAACCCCATTTCCTTCATGATTCTCCACAGATTTTGATGTTTTACCGTGTTGAAGGCCTTAGTGTAATCAATGAAACACGTGTACAGGTCTACATTAAACTCTCTACATTTTTCATAGATATTCCTTAAATTGAATATGTGGTCCTGGGTCCCTCTGTCTTTCCTAAAACCTGCTTGGACTACGTGAATTTCAGATTCAAACCTTTTCTCTATCCTTCTCTATCTTTCTTTCAGAAAAAAAAGTTATCCAGGCTGTCAGAAGATAGCATAACCAACCAAACGACGATCACCACACCCTTGATTGAAAGGGACAGATCACCATTCTTCATCTCAGAACAGGGCACACCTGACTGAATGAACATGTGCAGGCGTGGGCTGTCTGCTTCACTACTGTTCACGTGCAGACTAAACCAACAACTTAGCTAGCTTGTATCATGCCTGCCACCGTATATGACAGTTCAGAAAGATACACTGCCTTACCGATTCAATACTAGGCTCATTGCAACGGCCAAGTTATCTCGGGGATTTGTCTGAGGACGTCAGCATCAAATATGTGATCACAAGAAGAATAAGAAGCCTATAGTTTCTACAGGAAGGGGTAGGCAGTCCCATGCCCAAAACCCTCCTTAGTCATCTTTTAGAACAGATGTCGCAGTTTGATTAGTTGACCGTTTTGCTCCAAGTGAGCCATAGTATTACAACTACAACTCGCCTCATTACAGAAAGCATGTAACCATATATGTTCTCTATCTACATATGTCCTGTGGCCACACATTATCTGTAGTCCCACACATTTCCTGTAACCACACATTTTCTGTAGCCACACATTTTCTGTAACCGCACATTCCTGTAGAATCACATTTTTTATTGTAGATTCAAAAGCAATGGTATTTACATGATGAGGTTGCTAGCCCATTGTGCAAATCTTTTTATTCATATTTTACAGCATGCACTTTTAGTATTGCCTAAACATACCAATGTTATTAACTTGTCTGCATTTGTTTTTCTTTGCAGGACAAGAAAGCAAACAGTGATATCATTTTTGTAAGTACAAACATTGTCTGATTTTATTTTCAGCCTTTTGTGTGGTGAGGCATATAACACCCAGCCATAGATATGTTGTTGTTTGGTCATGTGACAAGATGGGCACACACCATTCAGTCATAGATCTGTTGTTGTTTGGTCATGTGACAAGATGGGCACACACCACCCAGTCATAGATCTGTTGTTGTTTGGTCATGTGACAAGATGGGCACACACCACCCAGTCATAGATCTGTTGTTGTTTGGTCATGTGACAAGATGGGCACACACCACCCAGTCATAGATCTGTTGTTGTTTGGTCATGTGACAAGATGGGCACACACCATTCAGTCATAGATCTGTTGTTGTTTGGTCATGTGACAAGATGGGCACACACCACCCAGTCATAGATCTGTTGTTGTTTGGTCATGTGACAAGATGGGCACACATCACCCAGCCATAGATCTATTGTTGTTTGTTAGTTATTTATTTTTGGCTTATTAAATGGTTTTATCATATGCCAAGAATGCCTCCAAACCTTCACTTCTCGTGAGACTATAACACCAGGCAGCAGGGCTTCCGAGCTATAGGAAGATACAAAAATGATAAGTTGATGGCATTAAAGAAATACGAATAGATGAAATAGATAGATAGATTAAAACTGACCACATCACGCGTTTGTACATTTAGACAAGACGTACAAACAGTTGATATATCCTACAAGACTGCTATATGCTTAAGAATCTGCGAAATGAGCACTGGCCCACAGTGACAAACCTTTAAAGAAAGATGCCAGTGGCCCTAAAGAACTCTCCGTCATAGCAGCCTTTATCTAATGAACTGGATTTTATGTGTAGAGAATAAAGCAATTTTTGTTGTTGTTTTTTTTGCATTTGCCTTACTTCTCTAATTCCCCAAGGCGGTGTGCGTTGCACTGTGGTTTTTATTTTGCGCCTATCGGCCCAGTGCATCTGAATTCAGCATGCATTTTATGTAAGTGTCTGCTTAATCCTGCATTTTCTAAGGGTTTGCTTCCCCGGGGTAATGGCCCGTCTGTGATGGGGATCGAACCCAGCACCTTCGGAATGTGAGCCGTGCCACTTAACCACTAGGTCACGCCGTCCCCTCAATAAAACAATGACAAACAAGAAAAAGAAGAAATATTACTGGGGAATGAGTTGAAAATATGAACAGTCACACAAGTGGCACACAAAAGAAGATTACAACTCCCTATGTTGTCTAACTAACTACATACTTTGACCCTTAACTTGAGGTGGTTTCCCACTCAATCTGAAGCATAAAGTGAGTGAGCACCGTTACTCTTAAACACACACCATTCTTCTGTCTATGTCTGTGTTGGATATGATCTATACTGCTTCTGACAGGACAAAGATCCCATGGAGTCAGTGGCTGGCAGCGGGGGACGGATGATCCATGTGTCGGATGATGAGGATTTAGTGGAGTCTGGGTCTGGGTCAGGCAGTGGAATGGAAGAAACTAGTCCTGATGGTAAGTTTGTTTGTCTGTCTTTCTTTATTTTTCTGTATGTTCGTCTGACTGTCTGTTTGTTTGTACATGTGTATTTGTATGTCTGTTTGTGAGTGTATGTGTGTCTCCATTTATTTGTTTCTTTCTCTTTCATTATCTATGTATGTGTGTATACGTTTGTCTGTTTTTATATGCATGTTGTCTTTCTGTTTGTGTACAGTTTTGTATGATTGTACTCTGTATGTGTGTTTGTCTGATTTTCTGTTTTCATACAGTATTGTCTGATTACCCAGTTTATATGTTTGTTTGTCAGTTCTTCTGTTTTTATACAGTTTTTTCTTCTTGTTTTTATACAGTTTTTTTCTGACTATGTATGTGTGTTTGTCTGATTTTCTGTTTGTGTACAGTTTTGGCTGATTGTACTGTCTGTGTGTTTGTCTGGTTTATCTGTTTGTTTGTTATGCAGATTTGTATATTTTTCTATCAGTTTGTCTGTTATCTCTTTGTTTCTTTGTGTATCTGTCTCTCTATTTTTTATCTGTTTTGCTGTTGATTTATCTGTATGTATGTCTGTCTGTTTGTTTCATTGCACGATTATCTGTTTATCTGCATAATGTTTGTCTGTGTTGTTCCTTGTTTTAAAACATTTTTTTATGGTCTTGCATAAAAATCATGAGTCACTTGAAGTGACTCAAGAATAATGTACGTTGGGCTGGCAACCGTATGTAAAAGCAAATGATTTGAAACCACACTGCCTATGACTGAAATGAGACTTCCGTAAAAATCAAACTCATGTCAATCATTGAGGGATGCCTTAGAGCCTGTGTACTGTCCATCCTAAAAATCAAACTTATGCCAATCAATGAGGGACACCTGTGTACTGTCCCCTTAAAAATCAAACTTATGTCAATCATTTAGGGACACCTGAGAGCATGTGTACTATCCCCCTTGTCTACTTAATATTACACAGAACACATTTTTAACAGATAAATGGCAGGTCAGGATTCATAAACGTGGAGTATTAATAAATATTCTCAGATAAGCAGATAACACAGTTCTACTGGCTGAAAGAGAACAAGAGGAACTACAGGAATTGGGGATTGAAATAAGAACAGTCAATTGTATGAATTTGACATTCACACTCAAAAAATGGAAAGTCAGATATTTAGCAAAGTGGATTCTACTAGTAAAACTACAGATACAAATTAATGAAACACTGGGACAGATCAATAGCTTCCATCTTATAATAACAGAGAATGGAAGATGCCAAAAATCAAGAAGAGAATAGGGAAGGCCAAATCTCTTTTCACCAACATGAGTTACAAATTTACATCTAAACAAGTCACCCACAAATTGAAAATGAATGTGATCAGAACTTATGTGTATACTCGCCTTTGTAGTATGGCATAGAATCGATGACAATAAACAAAGTTGGATAAGAAAATTGATGCGTTTGAAATGTATATTATATATATATACTGGTACACAAGCTGAGAGCTAATGAAACCTTTTATCCATACTGGTACACAAGCTGAGAGCTAATGAAACCTTTTATCCATACTGGTGCACAAGCTGAGAGCTAATGAAACCTTTTATCCATACTGGTACACAAGCTGAGAGCTAATGAAACCTTTTATCCATACTGGTACACAAGCTGAGAGCTAATGAAACCTTTTATCCATACTGGTACACAAGCTGAGAGCTAATGAAACCTTTTATCCATACTGGTACACAAGCTGAGAGCTAATGAAACCTTTTATCCATACTGGTACACAAGCTGAGAGCTAATGAAACCTTTTATCCATACTGGTGCACAAGCTGAGAGCTAATGAAACCTTTTATCCATACTGGTACACAAGCTGAGAGCTAATGAAACCTTTTATCCATACTGGTGCACAAGCTGAGAGCTAATGAAACCTTTTATCCATACTGGTACACAAGCTGAGAGCTAATGAAACCTTTTATCCATACTGGTACACAAGCTGAGAGCTAATGAAACCTTTTATCCACACTGGTACACAAGCTGAGAGCTAATGAAACCTTTTATCCACACTGGTACACAAGCTGAGAGCTAATGAAACCTTTTATCCATACTGGTACACAAGCTGAGAGCTAATGAAACCTTTTATCCATACTGGTACACAAGCTGAGAGCTAATGAAACCTTTTATCCATACTGGTACACAAGCTGAGAGCTAATGAAACCTTTTATCCATACTGGTACACAAGCTGAGAGCTAATGAAACCTTTTATCCACACTGGTACACAAGCTGAGAGCTAATGAAACCTTTTATCCATACTGGTACACAAGCTGAGAGCTAATGAAACCTTTTATCCATACTGGTACACAAGCTGAGAGCTAATGAAACCTTTTATCCACACTGGTACACAAGCTGAGAGCTAATGAAACATTTTATCCATACTGGTACACAAGCTGAGAGCTAATGAAACCTTTTATCCACACTGGTACACAAGCTGAGAGCTAATGAAACCTTTTATCCATACTGGTACACAAGCTGAGAGCTAATGAAACCTTTTATCCATACTGGTACACAAGCTGAGAGCTAATGAAACCTTTTATCCACACTGGTACACAAGCTGAGAGCTAATGAAACCTTTTATCCATACTGGTACACAAGCTGAGAGCTAATGAAACCTTTTATCCATACTGGTACACAAGCTGAGAGCTAATGAAACCTTTTATCCACACTGGTACACAAGCTGAGAGCTAATGAAACCTTTTATCCACACTGGTACACAAGCTGAGAGCTAATGAAACCTTTTATCCACACTGGTACACAAGCTGAGAGCTAATGAAACCTGTTATCATTTGCTGGCAGAGACCGAACCTCTAGACTCTGCGAGTGATTCGGACTCTGATTAATCTTTTTGTGTTCAAAAATTGTAATTTAATTAAAATTTTAAAATAACAAAAACATAAATGTTCTGATAATTACATGATAATACAAAATAATTAAGCTTTTCAATCAATCAAAACCGTTTCTGATCCCTGTGGAGCAAATGTCTTCAACAAATACAAGCCAAATCATCAATCATTGACCTATCTATATCTGTTAAAGTTTTTGTGGCATAAAGTTTAGGACAGCCAGATCCACGACCAACCCTCCTTAGTTGCCACTTATGACAGACTGACAGGTTACAATGTTACTATTCAATGCTCCCTTTTAGGGTCCTAGTAAAGCTTGGTGATTCAGCCTTTACCAGGCTAATCCAAGGCTTGCTTTGCACTATGAAGATGTTAAATGCCCCCTATAATAGCCAAAATGGCACAGTGTGGGAATGAAAGGGTTTCCTTCTCCTCTTCTTAGATCCTTGGTTAATGACTGATACAGAGTTCAGTGACCATCACATCTGATGGTGTCTTTGGTGTTCAGTGACCATCACATCTGATGGTGTCTTTGGTGTTCAGTGACCATCACATCTGATGGTGTCTTTGGTGTTCAGTGACCATCACATCTGATGGTGTCTTTGGTGTTCAGTGACCATCACATCTGATGGTGTCTTTGGTGTTCAGTGACCATCACATCTGATGGTGTCTTTGGTGTTCAGTGACCATCACATCTGATGGTGTCTTTGGTGTTCAGTGACCATCACATCTGATGGTGTCTTTGGTGTTCACTGACCATCACATCTGATGGTGTCTTTGGTGTTCAGTGACCATCACATCTGATGGTGTCTTTGGTGTTCAGTGACCATCACATCTGATGGTGTCTTTGGTGTTCAGTGACCATCACATCTGATGGTGTCTTTGGTGTTCAGTGACCATCACATCTGATTGCAGTAATAACCTCCCTCCACTTCTTAGATCCTTGGTCAATGTGTGGTACAGTGACCATCACTTCACATCATATCTTTAAGGACATCTCAGGTTTGATCTCCATTAAAAGGTGTGCATCTTGTTGAAATGAGACAAACATACTTATATAGAACAAGTCTTCATCTCATTTCTTTCTTCCTATCTCCTTCAGTGGCAAAACAAATAGAAACTCAGAGGCAATTAAATACACACATTTCTGGTCATGATAATCGCACATTTCTAGCCATGACAGTAGCACATTTCTAGCTATGACAGTAGCACATTTCTAGCTGTGACAGTAGCACATTTCTAGCCTTGACAGTAGCACATTTTGTAGCCATGACAGTAGCACATTTCTAGCCATGACAGTAGCACATTTCTATCTGTGACAGTAGCACATTTTGTAGCCATGACAGTAGCACATTTCTAGCCATGACAGTAGCACATTTCTATCTGTGACAGTAGCACATTTTGTAGCCATGACAGTAGCACATTTCTAGCCATGACAGTAGCACATTTCTAGCCATGACAGCACATTTTGTAGCCATGACAGTAGCACATTTCTAGCTGTGACAGTAGCACATTTCTAGCCATGACAGTAGCACATTTCTAGCCATGACAGTAGCACATTTCTAGCTGTGACCATTTCTAGCCATGACAGTAGCACATTTCTAGCTGTGACCATTTCTAGCCATGACAATAGCAAACACAAGTATATTATAAACACTGGGGTGTCTTAACTTAACTTAACTTAACTTAACTTAACGTCTTAATACTGGTTTAGAAGACTCTGCAGAATCTGTATACAACCAGTTTCATTTACATTACCTTGCTCTAAAAGCTATGCACATTCAATTTTATTCTTAAATGTTCCTGCCTCCACTAATTAGCCTAATCTTGTAACTCATGTCTTTCTATGTATCAAGGCGTATTATTCACTAGGGATCCATGATACAAACAAAGAGTGCCTATTTCTGCTGACCGGGGTATATGTTTTCTAAATGCTTAGAATATGTTAGACTTTGTGGGTGTTGATGCTAACAATTTCTTTCTCTCCTTAGGACATGTGGAGAAAACCACTGAACTGATAACCACTACGACTACGATGACCACTGTCCGCACAACCACGAGCCGTCCTTCCACAGTCTGTGAGAAATTAAGACAGGCTAGTTGGCAGCTGTCTGGCAAGCATGTGCCTAGATGTCTGCCTAATGGGGAGTATGACTCCTTACAATGCCAGGGGCATCCTGGGATAGGCAGCTGTTGGTGTAGTGATCTGGAGGGAAGAGATATTCCCGGATCTCATGTAGAGGCCCCAGATGTTCCTAATTGTGACACCGGTAAGTAATGATTCACTTTTTGCTTAGGGCCACCGCAGCAGCTGGTGCCTTTACAGGAAGCCTATGTCTGAGCATTTGCAGTGGTCATTGAATAGCAATAGTTTTAGATAATGAGGCTGCTAGCTCTCGTGATTTACGTTCTTGCATATGGCCAACACTGCAGCTGACACCTTTACCGTACCAGAAGGCTGTATTCAATTATTTTGCAGCGGTGGTTTCAGGAGCGGTGATTTTGCACAATGAAATTGCTTACTTCATGTACACCTTCTTTAGTCATGTTTGTATGACATGTTATGTTTCGAGGGTTATAGTGGTATTATTTGTTTCAACCTGAGTATCACTTGAGTTGACAGTGCAGTTTCATTTATCAATCCAAGCCTTTCAGATCTCCCTGTGGAGCACATGTCACAATAAATGCCAAAAAGTTCTGAGTGGTTTCCAGCTCTCTCCACATCTTTACTTTTAAGTTTGTCTTGAATTCTTGTGTCCATGTGTGTTTTTTTTTGTTGTCCACCTCTATTTCTCTTTAGCTTTGTTCCAAGCAGTATCACAGGATACCTCTACTACTTCTTAGCTGCTTCTTATCTACAATGGAGTGAAGAGGTTGTCTGATTTTTCTTGTGGTTTACAGTTTCTACAGCCCAGTGCTCAACCCAAATCTTAAGACATGTCTAGTAGGTTATAGTTTAATGAGTGCCATGATCAACCCTCCTTAGCCATCACAACATGTCTAGTAGGTTATAGTTTAATGAGTGCCATGATCACCAACCCTCCTTAGCCATCACAACATGCCTAGTAGGTTATAATTTAACTTTTCATTATTCCCCTTGAGGCACCCGTAAGATGCCCAGAATATCAGTCTGATGATTTCTTATTTCTACCACCACATGTGCACTATCTGTCTGATGATTTCTTATTTCTACCACCACATGTGCACTATCTGTCTGATGATTTCTTATTTCTACCACCACATGTGCACTATCTGTCTGATGATTTCTAATTTCTACCACCACATGTGCACTATCTGTCTGATGATTTCTTATTTCTACCACCACATGTGCACTATCTGTCTGATGATTTCTTATTTCTACCACCACATGTGCACTATCTGTCTGATGATTTCTAATTTCTACCACCACATGTGCACTATCTGTCTGATGATTTCTTATTTCTACCACCACATGTGCACTATCTGTCTGATGATTTCTTATTTCTACCACCACATGTGCACTATCTGTCTGATGATTTCTTATTTCTACCACCACATGTGCACTATCTGTCTGATGATTTCTTATTTCTACCACCACATGTGCACTATCTGTCTGATGATTTCTTATTTCTACCACCACATGTGCACTATCTGTCTGATGATTTCTTATTTCTACCACCACATGTGCACTATCTGTCTGATGATTTCTAATTTCTACCACCACATGTGCACTATCTGTCTGATGATTTCTTATTTCTACCACCACATGTGCACTATCTGTCTGATGATTTCTAATTTCTATCACCACATGTGCACTATCTGTCTGATGATTTCTTATTTCTACCACCACATGTGCACTATCTGTCTGATGATTTCTTATTTCTACCACCACATGTGCACTATCTGTTGGTTCAATGTTCATTGCAAGTACCAAATCTGGATATTTTCCTGGAAGAGCACAGGTAGCTGTTGTTATTGTTGTTCAAGGCTTCTGGTGCTGAGCTGTTCACTCTTGATTAATTTTCTGTTAGCAGATTGTAGTTGCTCTGCTTATTTATAGGTGCATACTGAAAAAGGTGTGCAGAAGGCGCTGACGTTAGATGGGACACACATTACGGAAACCAGCTGATAACATTATGAGACAGTCTCAGTTCTGGAATCCCAGTAGCAAGCGAAGCGAAACACACATAGAGAATGGTTCTCAAGGACAACATAAAAGACAGGAAAAGTATTGGCAGACCTGGAAAAGATAGTCCAGGACAGAAAGACTTGGTGTGTAGTTGTTAACAGTCTGTGCACCTTTCTCAGTTGAATGGTTCTGATGATTGATAATGGTTGACCTGGACTCTTCTGGCTGCTGTGGAATGCTAGGCTTCTCAGCACTCACTACTTTGAGGATGATAATGTTGATCCTCACTTCATTAACTAGACAACTGTAGCAGTCGTTACCAGGTAGACATGAGGTGGGGATAGCCAACACGATGCCCTCCCATCACTAGTCATCTCTTACAATGTCTGGCTGATGACAGGGTTAATTTTCTTTGCTTCACTTTTAGACCAAAGTAACCTTGCCTTCCCAAATTGTAAGTCAGTTAGCAATTTACAGTTGAGTAGCTTATAGATAAGGGATCAAACCTGGTCCATCAGGGATACAGACTACCCAGCTGAGGAGGAGAAACATTGTTACACTTGTATCAGTAACTCAAACCCTAGGTCTACCACATTCAAGTAGTCAAGCCCAGTGAGTGAGCAAGTCCAGGTAGCATGGAAAAAGGCAAATGCACTGTTAGGTATGAAATATTAAACATAGAAACAAGGAAGTGATAGTCAAACTGTATAAAGCATTAGTTAGAGCTAAATTGGAGCACTGTGTACAGTTGTGGAGTCCTTATCGTAGAAAGGAAATAAACATTCCCGAAAGGATACCAAAAAAGAGCGACAAAGCTGATAATGAGATTCCAGAATTACAGTTATGAGAAAAGACTCAGAAAAACCGGCTTACAATGTCTAAAAAATAGAAGAATTTGAGGTAACAATACAGGTTTATAAGATAATCAAAGGAACAGATAAATTAGACTATAACAAGTTTTTTTCAAAATACAACCACCTACAAGAGCAAGAGGACATAGCTACAAATTAACTAAAGAAAAGTCCAGACTAGATATTAGGAAATATTTGATTAGTCATTGAGTGGTGAATGCTTGGAATGCATTGCCACAGGAAGTAGTGGAAGCAGGGACAATTAATGCATTTAATAGATTGGATGGGCATAGCTTTTAGAGCAAGGAAATGTAAATGAAACTGGTTATTTACAGACTCTGTATAGTCTTCTAAACCAGTATAAACAAGTTAAGTTATTTGTCTTCCTGTTGCTTCATATGGTAACTACCAGCTTACAATATTAACAACCTGGTCAAACTAGGCTGTGATCCCTTGTAAGAATCCATTCTTTGTAAGGAGCCCTCTTGTAAGGAGCTCTCCCATGTAAGGATCCATCCCTTGTAAAGATCTCTCTCTTGTAAGAATCTCTCCCTTGTAAGGATCCATCCCTTGTAAGGATCCATCCCTTGTAAGGATCTCTCCCTTGTAAGGATCCCTCCCTTGTAAGGATCCATCCCTTGTAAGGATCCATCCTCCCTTGTAAGGATCCATCCCTTGTAAGGATCTCTACCGTGTAAGGATCTATCCCTTGTAAGGATCCATCCCTTGTAAAGATCTCTGCCTTGTAAGGATCCATCCCTTGTAAAGAGCCCTCCCTTGTAAGGATCCATCCCTTGTAAGGATCCATCCAGTGTAAGGATCCATCCCACGTAAAGATATCTCCCTTGTAAGGATCCATCCCTTGTAAGGATCTCTCCCTTGTAAAGAGCCCTCCCTTGTAAAGAGCCCTCCCTTGTAAGGATCCATCAAAGATCCCTTCTCAGATAAGAAAAGCTTAATATGCCATTATGACAGCTTTCTTAAGAGAAACGTTTTCTTCTTTCTGTGCCCTGGGCACTACATCAGATATCACGTTTCCAATGTTCAACCACCCAGATTTCCTTGCCATTCCCCTCAACGTGTCATCGACATTGCATATTTCCAGAAGGTTTTGGCAGATCATCAGGTGGTCTGGATCTTGTATTGCTCCACAGTCGCCATGTCTCATCATCACTGTATCCCCATCTCTTTAAGTTCATCAAGCATTGTGATGCACCAGTTCTGAGTCTGTTTAGGGACTTCCCATGTTGTTTAAAGCAAGTGCTGTGCCGGCGTAGGTTCCTCCCACAGGGGACCTGTATCATTACATTTCCATTTTTCAATGCACCATTTTCTAAGACCACTTTGTAGTGGCTGTGTTGACTGTAGAAAACTTTGTCCAGATTTCAGTCTTGTGCACTGTACCTGGTGTCCAGATAGGGTTCCTCTGGTCATTTACCTATTTCCCTCTTTGAATTTCTGATGGAACACTTCTTTGTCTCAGGTGGTGTTATGTCATTTATGTGGCATATTTGTTTCAGTTGGAGTACATTTTAGGCATCAAGTGACTGTCTGGCCAGTCTCATGTATTGCTCTGAAACAACTCTGAAAACACACAGCTACTGCCTTGCAGGTAGACTGGGGACAACCATATTGATTCCACTCATAATGATAGTCACAGGCACGACTTTTTTGGAGCCATTAATGTGGATTTCTGATGGCGAATGAGGACATACTTAGCCAGAGAGAGAGAGAGCACATTCAAATAGCACTAAGGAGCTGACCAAACACCATAGATGTTGCCTCCTGAAGCAGTTGCTGTATGGTGAGCTCAGAACAGACATATGCGTGTCTAGGGGACAGAAGACATGCTACAAAGACTCTTTGAAAATGTCTCTGAAGAGTTTCATTGATATCACAGCCTGGGGATGATTACACAAAACCGCTCCATCTGGTGAGTGAACATCACTCAAATGCTCAGAACAGCGAGCAGAATATCATTGCTGAGACTTGTAGAAAATGAACTACCCAAAAGAATAGAGTGCATGAGAACCCTACAGTTAGACTATTTTCATGTGGCAGAGTCTGCCTTGCTAGGATATAATTTTACAGTCATGCGAGATCACATATCACAACATAACTTTAATGAGATCACATCTCACAATATAACTTTAATGAAATCACATCTCACAATATAACTTTAATGAAATCACATCTCACAACATATCTTTGATGAGATCACATATCACAGCCTAACTTTGATGAGATCACATCTCACAACATAACTTTGGTGATGTTGCCATCTTCGATTGTGATGGGCAACTATTAGAGATGTTGCTAAAGGAGTCACATTGAATATCTTTGCCCACACAAGAAGATTTACCACTCAAATGTTTGCTAAAAGTGTTGTTAAAGTCACATTGAATATCTTTGTCTACACAGGTAAGAACCTGCAGCCCTGTGTCCACCAACTTGTTCAACATGTCCGCAGCAAAGTTCTGGGAAACTTCAGACCCAAATGTACGAGCGATGGTCAGTTTGACCGCATTCAATGCCAGGGATCCATGTGCTTCTGTGTGGATGAAAGCTCAGGAAGCAGAGTTTCCGGCACAGAGGTCCACATACCAGACAGTCCAAACTGTGGTGAGTTTTGTGGGAATGCTCTTACTTCTATTGGCAAAAGTTAACAGTAAAGGTAGTCCCAAAGCATACATTGCTATCAGAGACTTTATTTTACCGGACTACAGCTTGTTATGTAACATCACATCCAATTATCTACAAAATGCCATTCATAAAATACCTTACCATTTAAACAAAACTACAGCTTTAGATTTTTTAAAGGTGAAAAACAAGTGAGAAAAAAAAATGAGTATACCACATATTTTTGTATTTAGTAGTTAATAAGTTAACAGTAAACCAGGTACCCATTTAAAACTGAGTCAGCTTGATCATAACAGGGATAGAACCATGTAGCTATACAATGAGAGGTGAGCTTTTTACCTAGTGTTGTCCTTCAAAAGATGGCTAAAATCAGCTATTTAGTCCCAATTCTCAATTAAATTTGGTTTTATTGTTTGTCTATTTAATGATAGAAATGGGGAGGCCAAAGAATGTTACAAATGGGGGACCAAAGAATATTACAAATGGGAGGCCAAAGAATGTTACAAATGGGGGACCAAAGAATATTACAAATGGGAGGCCAAAGAATGTTACAAATGGGAGGCCAAAGAATATTACAAATGGGAGGCCAAAGAATGTTACAAATGGGAGGCCAAAGAATGTTACAAATGGGAGGCCAAAGAATGTTACAAATGGGAGGCCAAAGAATATTACAAATGGGAGGCCAAAAATATTAAAAATGGGAGGCCAAAGAATGTTACACATGGGAAGGCCAAAGAATTGAGGAGAGCAGAGTGAATGAGTTAAAATATATTTACAACCTTGTTACAATCATTTGTTGTCATTTATAAATGCAGATGATGACTCAGCTGATGTCAATGTGCCAGATATCACTACAGGTATCGTGCTGCCTAATATAGAGGATACAATTGAGGTATGTCCACATTTATCAACTTGTACGAGGTGAAAACCTGTACACTAGGCTAATTTTACCTGTACTGGAGGGGAAGATAGGTGTACATAATAAACTGTACCTCTGTGTGTGACTGGGGCTAGAAAGTGAATCAAAGAATCGACACACAAAGCTACTAGGCATATTCTAAGAAGTTGTTGTTGTTGAAGGAATGCCCACAATGGGTAGATTTAGCCTTTTGTGTGCCCTAAAAAAAGGATGTTTAGTGGCGGATTGTTGTAGCTTTTCTTATATCCCAAGTGTGCTGATGAAGGTGGACCGCGTCCTCCGGTCGGTTGTGCTATGCTTCGCCTGCGTGTCACTCACTACTACAGGGATCACGTCAATCCCTCACCTTGTTAGTCGTGCTGCTTTTATGGCAGCCTATTTCCAGAAAGGGCTACAGGGAAGTCAAGGTGAGGATCTTGGCCAGTATATTTTGCCTGACCCTGACTAACATGTCTTCTTCTTCTTCTTCGTTCGTTCTCAATCTCCCGCTACCAAACCCTGAAAGGGCTTAAGTAGCAGAATGTAGTCCAGAGAACGGAAAGCGTTGTGTCGTAGTTTACAGCTTGGCTGCGATATTTGCACCTTTCGGTCCAACACATCCGACTTCAGCAAGCATTTTTTGAGTACCGGGTTAGCATTCCCTCTTCGATCCCTTCTCCTTAGCCAGTGTGCCCTGCTGCAGCCTGTTATCCAGGATCACCACGTGGAGGTGTAGAAGGGTCTTGGCAGCTATGGTTCGCTGGCCCTGACGCTAGCAGTCAGCTATGGGTCGCTGACCACTGCAGCATCTTGATCCCGACTAACATGTCTGATCTGTATGTTTTGCCTAACCAGACATTAGTCTTCTTTCCCCATTCTAAGAGGTGATTAAGGAGAATTGGGGCATGAGGCCTGCTACATCATCTTGTAGAGCAGACTTTCTCAACCTGGTGCTCGCGAGGTCTGTTTTTCAATTCCAACTTTGTTTGGCAAACCCAAACAAATAATGTTGCTATCCGTTAATTATGTTTTAGGCAGCCTTAAAGTTGTCAAATTGTGTGTTTGCTGCCAGAAAACATATTTACCACTCTAATGTTCTGAAATATTTCTCACTACTCACTTGATTTGGGGGGTTTCTCAATGCTAGTCAAGGTCAGCTTTGTGTTGCTTCTTGGGTACCTGAATTGATAGATCTCCAGTCCTCCTTAGTGCTGAAATATTTGTTTTAAAATGAGAAACTCATAACCTTTTGGGCAGTAGAAGAAAAGGTTCCAAATACTGCTGAGTGCATCTCTTAAATGTCTGGCTATGTTCACGATGATCTATCTGTGCAAAAAAGCTTTCTCACCAATGAAATACCTTAAGAGCAAAGCATGATCACAATTAACTGATTCACATCTGCAAGACTGTTTATGGGTGGTTACAAGCGACTTCTTCTAGGACATCACTGAACTTCTGAGTAGCTTTCAAGCTCAAGGATGTCATAAACCCTGTTAGTGTTTAAAAAATTTTTTTATTTAAAAAATGAAACCCATTAGATTGCAAGGTGCTCGTGCACTTAATATTACATGTGAATGAAGCTCGCAATCTTAAACGGTTGAGAATCCCTGGTGTAGACACTATATACCACATAAAGACTCTAAATTCCATTCATATAAGAGGAGCAACTTAAGAGGGTTGTTCATAACTTACTTAACTTTATTATACTGATTTAGAAGGCTCTACAGAGTCTGTATACAACCAATTGATTCCACTCCACCAATACTAAAAACTGTGAGCATCCAATCTTACTAAAAACTGTGAGCATCCAATCTTACTAAAAACTGTGAGCATCCAATCTTACTAAAAACTGTGAGCATCCAATCTTACTAAAAACTGTGAGCATCCAATCTTACTAAAAACTGTGAGCATCCAATCTTACTAAAAACTGTGAGCATCCAATCTTACTAAAAACTGTGAGCATCCAATCTTACTAAAAACTGTGAGCATCCAATCTATTTTTGAATGCATTAACTAACCCTGCCTCCACCACATCCTGTGGCAATGCATACCAAGTATTCACCACTGTTTAAAAAAAATAACCTTTCCTAATATCTAATCTTTGACAAACTTGGTATAGTCTAAATTTATCCTCTCCATTGATTAATTTATAAACTTGTATAAAGTCACCTCAAATTTGTCTCTGTTCTAGAGTAGACCAGTTTTTCTGAGTCTTTCCTCATAACTATAATTCTGGAATCCCACGATCATTTGTGTAGCTCTTCTTTGTATCCTTTCTAGCATGTCTATATCCACTCTATGATGAGGACTCTACACCTGTACACACTACTCCAATTTTGGTCTTACCAATGATTTATATAGTTTGACTATCACTTCATTGCTCTTGTGTGTAATGTTTTAAAAAAAAATCGTTCCCAGCATTGCATTTAGCCTTTTTCCCTGCCACCTGGACTTACTCCTTTACCTGTGTGATCTATTATAACACCTAGGTCCCTTTACATTTTTATTGTCCTAATATTGTTCTCTTCCACCATGTAATTATAATCCTTATTGGAACTTCATATGAATAAAGTATTAATATTTCTTTCAGGATAACATTAATATTGACGAAGACGTAGACCAGTCAAAGAATACATTACCAGAAGGTGAGATATCTTCCCTTTTTAACTGTGAACTTCATAGGTCAAAGTCTGTTTACATTATTCAAAGATTCTGAGCCAATTTTGTCTATTTTACTTACCTTAATCAACAGAGTTCAAAGGTTATGTGTTATTACTTGTGTCTTCTAACTGTTGTGTGCCATTACTTGCTCTGGTCAGAGTTCAAAAGTTGTGTCATTATCTACTTCAGCCATAGTGCAAAGGTCATATGGCATTACTTACTTTAGCCACAGTTCAATGTATATGTGGCATTACTTACTTAAGCCAAAATTCAATGTATGTGTATCATTACTTACTTTAGCCAGAGTTTAAAGGTCATATGTCGTTACTTCAGTCATTCACATTATTTTAGTAATTCAACGGTTATGTGTCATTACCAGTGGCATGTAGTCAGTGGACTAGTAGGAATGCATTCCATTCTCCAGATTACATCCTTTTACTTGCAAAGCCCTGTTCAGGACTTGGTAGCGGGAGATTGAGAACGAACGCAGAAGAAAAAGAAAGGGGACTCGGATTTTTAAATTGTTTCCTCACAGCAAAGCTTGCCAGAAACAAGTTAGTATAAGTAGATCAAAGGGATGTAGTGCGATGATATGTCACACTGTTGTGCTCTCGATTCAGTTTTGCTTGGAACCCTCAATTTTGAAGAAAAACATAAAGTAAAGCCAGTGACAGACATTTCTGTTAAAACAAAAATGAAAGACATAACACGTCATTTCAGAACAAAGTATTATACTTCATTTCTTTTTCTTCTTTTCGTTCTGATCTTTTGGTCATGCTATATCGGCAGGCCAGTTGCCATGATGAAGTCGAAGCGGCTGCCCCACAGCTTTTGTCTCAGCTCCGCACCCTCTGGCCATGTCTGGCATCTCATTTCCCTATAGATTGGGCATTCTTGTAGAATATGCTCAGGGTTCTGGCATCCTGTTCCACATGGACACTCATCGGTGTGTGAGATCTTCAGTCGGTATAGATGTTCTAGTAGTCTGCAGTGTCCAGTTCTCAGGTGAAATAAGGTAGTTTGTTGATTTCTTTTTTTTTTTTTTTTTTTTTTTTTTTGCGTTCGCCTTATTTCTCTAATCCCCAAGGCGGTGTGCATTGCACTGCGTTTTTATTTTGCGCCTGTCGGCCCAGTGCATCCGACTTCAGCATGCATTTTATGTAAGGGTCTGCTTCCTCTTGCATTTTCTAAGGGTTTGCTTCCCCGGGGTAACGGCCGGTGCTGAGATGGGGATCGAACCCAGCACCTTATGGTTGTGAGCCGTGTCACATAACCACTAGGCCACGCCGTCCCCTCGTTGATTTCTTTTGAGATAGTGAATTGGGTCTGGCGTACTGCTTATGTTTCTGTCTTCTCTCCATTGGTGTATATACTGATTTCTGATGATGTTCTTGATTTCTCTGTATGGTACTCGATGATTAAATTGTACCTTTATGCTGCCATCATTTGCCAGAGCATCAGCTCTCTCATTTCCTATGATTCCGCCACTGGAGCGCTATTGTTGAGGATCTCTGGAGTTTTTCCAGTTTTGCTCTGATCTCTGATAACAGTGGTTCGTTGTTTGTTTTTTGTAATGTCTCTAATAGTTCTTTGCAGTCCGTGAATACAGCTATTTTTGTTGGAGGTTGCCTTTCTGTTTGAAGTATTCTCAGTTTCTGCAGGAGGGCCATCGATTCTGCTCTGAGGTTTGTGGACAACTTTCCTGTTACTTCATTAGAAGGGCTTACTGCATGCAAATCAAGAAACCGACTGTATTGTTGGCCTTGTGTGCCGTTTGAAACAGATCAGAGAGTGTGGAATAATAATGGCTTTTGTGCTGTCAGTCATTTTCACAAAGCCAAGATGAGCAACGAAAAGACTTACTTAGACCTATCCGCAATAACTTCATTAAAAACTTTCGGGAAAACCAGAATAGATTTTTGAAAATTTTACATAGAATATATTTGTTTATTCCATTTCTAAATTTTGTGCATCGCTTGAAGTGAGCTAAACTGCATGAACTGTGACCAGTAAAAGTATAATTGGAAAGCTACATATTGTACATTATATGGCAAGTGTTCCTCTTTAGCCCAATAATGAAAGATGTCCACGAACCTAGTCCACTTTGAGAAAAGTCACTTTACCCCATTGGTCATTACCTTATTCATTCAAAAGTAATGTGTCATCACTTTAATCAGAGGGTAATCTGTCATTAGTTTAGTCACAGTTCATAGGTTATGTGTCATTAGTTTAGCCAGAGTTCATAGGTTATGTGTCATTAGTTTAGCCAGAGTTCATAGGTTATGTGTCATTAGTTTAGTCAAGAGTTCATAGGTTATGTGTTATTAGTTTAGTCAGAGTTCATAGGTTATGTGTCATTAGTTTAGCCAGAGTTCATAGGTTGTGTCATTAGTTTAGCCAGAGTTCATAGGTTATGTGTCATTAGTTTAGTCAAGAGTTCATAGGTTATGTGTCATTAGTTTAGTCACAGTTCATAGGTTATGTGTCATTAGTTTAGTCAGAGTTCATAGGTTATGTGTCATTAATTTAGTCAGAGTTCATAGGTTATGTGTCATTAGTTTAGCCAGAGTTCATAGGTTATGGCATTAGTTTAGTCAAGAGTTCATAGGTTATGTGTCATTAGTTTAGTCAGAGTTCATAGGTTATGTGTCATTAGTTTAGTCAAGGTTCATAGGTTATGTGTCATTAGTTTAGTCAGAGTTCATAGGTTATGTGTCATTAAAAAATTGGAGGGATTGAAAGTGGATAAATGTCCAGGTCAAGATTGTATTCATCCAAAATGGCTGCTTGAAAGTAGAGATCAACTAGCAAAACCTTTGGCTATATTATGTTCTTAATTACTTGCAAAAGGGATTGTTCCATGGAATTGGAAAGTTGCGGGAGTGATCGCCTTATTTTAAAAGGCAGAAAATCAGATCTAGCAAATTATAGACAGGTGAGTTTAACGAGCATAGTCTGTAAATTGTTAGAAACAATTATCAAAGAAAACATTGTAATGTATTTAGACAAGTTTAATCTAATCCTAAATAGTCAGCATGGGTTTACTAGAGGGAGATCATGCTTAACAAATCTATTACAATTCATGTAGGAGGCTACTAAAATGAAAGATAAAGGGGAGCCAGTGGATGTTATTTATCTTGATTTTGTTAAGGTCTTTGATAGAGTACCTCATCAAAAATTATTTAGAAAGTTAAAATCACATGGAATAGGTGGGGTAGTTGCCAAATGGATTGAAAATTGGTTAACGGGAAGAAGGCAGAGAGATGGCATAAATAAGGAGTACTCTGAGTGGTGTGAAGTAAAAAGTGGAGTACCACAGGGCTCAGTTTTGGGAACAATTTTGTTCTTGATATATATAAACGATTTGGATATTGATATCGAATCCATGATTGCAAAATTTGCTGATGACACAAAACTATGCAGTAGTGTATTATCTAAAGCAGAAGTGGATATATTGAGGTCAGATTTAGATAAAATTTGAGAATGGTCTGTAAGTTGGCAAATGGAGTTTAATGTAGATAAATGTACAGTCATCCACATGGGTATATCCAATATGGAACATAATTACAGAATGGGAGAGAACAATATTAGAAAGATAGATAAGGAAAGGGACCTAGGGATTATAATCGATCATACAGGTAAAGTGAGTGAACAAGTCAATGTACCAGTGAAAAAGGCAAATGCAATGTTTGGTATGATAAAAAGAAATATTAAACATAGGAGCAAGGAAGTGATAGTCAAACTGTATAAAGCATTAGTTAGACCTAGATTGGAGTACTGTGTACAGGTGTGGGGTCCTTATCGTAGAGGAGATATAAACATACTGGAAAGGATATAAAAAAGAGCGACAAAGCTGATAGTGGTATTCCAGAATTACAGTTATGAGGAAAGAAAGACTCAGAAAAACAGGCCTACAGCGTCTAGAAAAGATAAATATTTCAGGTGGTTTAATACAGGTTTATAAGATAATCAAAGGAACGAAAAATTAGACTATAACAAGTTTTACCAAATACAAACACCTAGAAGAACAAGAGGGCATAGCTACAAATTAACTAAAGAAAGGTCCAGATTAGATATTAGAAAATATTTTTTTAGTCAGAGCGTGGTGAATGCATTGCCACAGGAAGTAGTGGTGGCAGGGACAATGAATGCATTTAAGAATAGATTTGGATGCACATAGCTTTTAGAGCAATGAAATTTAAATTAAACTGGTTGTTAACAGACTCTGCATAGTCTTCTAAACCAGTATAAAAATGTAAAGTTATTTGTCTAGTTCAAAGGGTATGTGGCATTACTATAGTCAGAGTTCAAAGGTTGTGTGTCATTACTTTAGTCAGAGTTCAAATGGTATATGTCGTTACTTTAGTCAGAGTTCAAAGGTTATGTGTCATTACTTTAGTCAGAGTTCAAAGATTATGTGTCGTTACTTTAGTGAGAGTTCAAAGGTTATGTGGCATTACTTTAGTCAGAGTTCAAAGGTTATGTGGCATTACTTTAGTCAGAGTTCGAAGGTTATATGTCAGAAGGAAAGAATCTAAGAAGGGTTAGTCATGGAGTCAACTAGCCTAGCCTATCATGTAAAGACTAACATACAAGAAAGATAGAAGACCTGTATATTCTGTGACAAAGGAGAAACAACCAAGTCAAGTCATCGGGAAAAGGCATCTGTAATATATGTCTCTCTTTTCCAGAAAATAACGAAACAATCGACCTAGACCTCGATATAGGTGGCAGCGATGAGAAGGAAAAAGAGACAGAGGTCACAAAGCCCACATCCCATGAGGATAATTTGTCGGAGCGGGACAGAGAGGTGGAGGTACACAAGTCTGACCAGGAGGGTCACCATAGCAACAAGTTGGAGAAAGCCATTGAAATTATGACCCAACCAGGTGTTCTGGCAGGTAAAGTTCCCAGCCTTACTAACTTACTTAACACTACAACTGTCAATGCTAGTTCTGCTGTCTTAAGGCCATTTTGAGTATTTTGACATGTTACAATAAAATACCAGAAACACATAGAACATGAAATCAGTGACCCAGATAAGGAAGTACGTTGTACAAGAAATGATGGTATGATTTTGGGATGTTTGTATATAATGTAAGGTGGCTTTGACCTTTATACAGTTGGTGGTGGGGGTGTGTCTCCATAAATTTGTAAAAGCCTTTTCTTCTAAAGAATTATACATAATCTGTGTGCACCTCTCCAAGTCATTTACTTTGAGAGCTGCTAGGATTTCTAAATTTGGGTCTAATCATGGCTTATTGTCTTTATTGCCTACCTTTTCCTATCCAAATTTGTCAGTGACATCACTAGACTAGACACAAGACTAAATTTGTCAGTGACATCACTAGACTAGATACAAGACTAAATTTGTCAGTGACATCACTAGACTAGACACAAGACTAAATTTGTCAGTGACATCACTAGACTAGACACAAGACTAAATTTGTCAGTGACGTCACTAGACTAGACACAAGACTAAATTTGTCAGTGACATCACTAGACTAGACACAAGACTAAATTTGTCAGTGACATCACTAGACTAGATACAAGACTAAATTTGTCAGTGACATCACTAGACTAGACACAAGACTAAATTTGTCAGTGACATCACTAGACTAGACACAAGACTATATTTTTCAGTGACATCACTAGACTAGACACAAGACTAAATTTGTCAGTGACATCACTAGACTAGACACAATACTAAATTTGTCAGTGACATCACTAGACTAGACACAAGACTAAATTTGTCAGTGACATCACTAGACTAGACACAAGACTAAATTTGTCAGTGACATCACTAGACTAGATACAAGACTAAATTTTTCAGTGACATCACTAGACTAGATCATGGGCCAAATTGGCTCTCATTAGATTTCATCTTCATCTCTTGTGTGAAATGCAAACACAAAGCAAGAGAAATGTCACTCCCATCAAACACAAAACAAGATAAATGTCACTACCATCAAACGCAAAACATGAGAGATGTCACTCCCATCAAACACAAAACAAGAGAGATCTCACACCCACTGAACACAAAACAAGAGAAATGTCACTCCCATAAAACATGAGAGATGTCACTCCCATCAAACACAAAACAAGAGAAATGTCACTCCCATCAAACACAAAACAAGAGAAATGTCACTCCCATAAAACATGAGAGATGTCACTCCCATCAAACACAAAACAAGAGAAATGTCACTCCCATCAAACACAAAACAAGAGAGATCTCACACCCACTGAACACAAAACAAGAGAAATGTCACTCCCATAAAACATGAGAGATGTCACTCCCATCAAACAAAAAACAAGAGAAATGTCACTACCATCAAACGCAAAACATGAGAGATGTCACACCCACTGAACACAAAACAAGAGAAATGTCACTCCCATAAAACATGAGAGATGTCACTCCCATCAAACAAAAAACAAGAGAAATGTCACTCCCATAAAACATGAGAGATGTCACTCCCATCAAACAAAAAACAAGAGAAATGTCACTCTCATCACACACAAAACAAAATAAATGTCACTCCCATCAAACACAAAATATGAGAAATGTCACTCCAATCAAACAAAAACATGAGAGATGTCACTCCCAATAAAAACCATAATGTATGGCATAGAACCATGTACAGTGAACAAAACAGTTACTGTACAGAGATTTGATGGCTTTGAGATGTGGATATATAGAAGAATGGGGTTCATCTCATGGAATGGAAACCCAATTGAGGAAGTCTTGGAGAAATTAGGGTTGGAAAGAAAACTGATAAATCAAATCGGTCAGACAGTAAATATATTTTGATCACATGAAAATACATCTTTCTGAAAACAATATAGAACAGGAAGGTGGAAAGCAAACGTACCAGAGGAAAACAGTGCTATAAATGGGAGAATAACATCAAAAGATGAACAGAAAAGTCTGGCAGATTGCACCATCAAGTTAAGATACAAAGGATGTTGGAGATTCATTGCAGTCAAGTTTCAATGGGGAGGTGGCACTTGAACTGACACATATTGCAACATTTAAGCAGAATATAAATATTTTTATTCCATTCCCTAGAATTTAAGAGCGTCATGCATTCATTTTTACATCAAGGTAAACAGGAAAAATGTAAGTTAAACCAACTAACTTCTAATGTGTCTATCTATATATTAAATCCTTAGAAATCATGGAGTACACACATTCATTTGTACAGCTGAGTAAACCACTACGTTTATATTAAATTAGATAATAATCTATATGTATTTATTATGTTCTCAGGAAACATTGAAAGGACATATACCCAATCTTTTAGCTGGGTAAACTGGACCATTTATTTTAAATTAGCTAATAATCTGTGTGTCTTGATTTTGATCACATGAATTTTGAAAGATAACGAACCTTAGATTACAGCTGGGTACATGGGAACATTTAAGTTAATCAAACTAATTTGTACATTTTCTTTTATTCTGTCTCCAGGAATTATTGGAGGATCAGTGGTTCTGCTACTGTGTGTGGTATTACTCGTGATGTTCATCGTCTACCGAATGCGTAAGAAGGACGAGGGCAGCTACCCCCTGGACGAGCCTAGGAAGGCACCAAACTACAATTATGTTCGGGCACCAGAGAAAGAGTTCTATGCGTAAAAAAACTAACAAATTGTTGAGATCAGGGAAATGAAGGTCTCTGACCTCAGACTTGTTGCTGAACCATCGAGCCAGGATTGTTCAGGTTTATTCTTGATTGACAGTTCAGGTTTGCCAGATTGTCTGGGTTTTTTCTTTTAATTAAAAAAAATTGAATGGAGGAAAAAAAGTAAACATTAAATAATATTAGACATGGCAGATTTGTTCTGAAAACAAAAGGTCAAAATATGAATTCAAAGAACCAGTATACATGTCAACTTGTACAACATGAAAACCTGTAGACAAGACATATAAATCATACAAGATAGGGAAAAGAACTATACATTAAAAAGTGTATGCCTGGCAAAAGTTACAAAATATTATTTTAAAGCATTTATTTATGCTTTATAGACTGCAAAAAGATCTTTGACAGAATCCAGCATGCGAAACAAATTACATGTATGAAAAACACAGATATATATATGGACAAGACACAAGAATATTAGAGTATCATTGAAAAAGGCTATATTTAGTGCAGTTAATCTGTTATGAAGGTGAGCAGAGTGATTGTAAATGGGTTGTTCAGAGGGCTGCTGAGTTCTGCTGTTGCTTCACGTTCCAGCAAAAACTACCTTTTTGGCCTTGATTGCGGGTTTGTGGCTGCATCTTCCATGTTATCTGCATTTGCCACTCTTCCATTACCACAGGACTTGTTTGAAAAATATAAAAAATGTATTTTTATGGGGTGTCTCTAAGGCTGTGATTTGCGTTGTACTTGAATTTAAGGGAGGAAGAGTTGTGCTGGTCGTCACCCTCACTCTCTCATCCTGGGCTGCTCGAGTTCAGCAGCACGATATAGTCAAGATGCCTAGAGATATGACAGGATGAAGTTGATAACTGAAGTGGGAGTCACCTTGCTTTCTATTGAACTAGCTGATGGTTTCATTCACATTGTCCGTCGAGTCCAGGCCTCAAATACTAAGGTAGATAAGCCCTAGCTCATCGAGGGTACAGTGCTCTCCCTCCCTAACTGCCGTCACTAGGTTTAGCCTGCCAGTCAAAGTGGTGTCTCAGGGTGTAACTGCTGTACATGCTACATCTACTTGGAGCCACAGGTAAAAGCTAAGTGGCAGGTGGGAACCAAAGGTTGACAAACTATTTCTGGTGAAAGAACAAGTTCTTCCCATACAGAAGTGCCATCTTTCTCTGTCACACAGTACATCTTTATTGATCTTTAATATATGATCGAATCTACCTATAAATCATATAGACTTTGAACGATATCAGCGATTAACAGCTAATTTATAGAAATTTGTAACTTTATCGAATGACATAATATATGCTAACAATTGTTGTTGACCAAAATATCAGGACTATTTTTTATGACATTAATTAAGTAGATTACGAGGAAGCACATTTCAGATGTATTTTATCAATTCATGATTGGGGGAAAAAAGTCACCACACCACTAGAAATATGGAAACATAAATATATTTGGACAATTTGTAATAAGATACAAGCAAAGTTAGTCCCACAGCAGACACTGTTGTCAAGGATGAAGTGTTGGAGATTTCATTGTACTAGGCCTCAACTTTTTGTTTAAGGTCGGGTGGCCAGTTTCCTTCCTCGCTGACTTTCCTTCCCTAACACTAATCTGGTATCCATTTACAGCTGGGTTAACTGGAACTTGTTGATGGCAGGATTGAAACTGATACCTTAGCTTTGAAAAACAATCATGGTAACACTGCTGCTTGGACAATCAATTTGTAATAATAAAGCTGCTGTGTGAATGACATGTACAAAACAGCATATTACACTGAGGGAAATGTACACCAAATGTACAAAATATGGTTATCATGTACAAGTTGACATCTATGAGTACGCATCTCTTTTTGGGTTGGGACCAAAATAAAAACTTAATTGTTCAGGCCACATTTTTGGTTAATTACTTTTTTTTTTTTTTAATATTTAGAATATTTTATGCATATTTCTATTTCTTGCCCTCAATTATGTGTTCATTTTTGTTTCTTGTTAAGATAATTTTTAAATGAGTTGGATGCAGTTAGAAATAAACTAGAGCATAATTTGATGAATTGAAGATTGTTACTTGGGTCATATAGTTGTAATAATGAGCACCCAACCCAAAGTCATTTACAGAAATATAAATGTTAGGACTTGACGCAAAACAGTTTCACTCTACTCCACATGACAGAGATAAGAAAACGGGTACAATGAACAAAAATAGGAATGAATGTGTTCCATGTCATGGATATTGTTGTTTCTGAAGAAAAAATTTGTAACTATGCGTACTGATGTCATAAAACAGGTATCGACAACCTACAATCAGCTAGCTGAAACAATCCAGCCCACAATCCCAATTCTAAATTTCATATTTTCCCCATCCATGGTGGTCCTAAAAATAAATTTGTAATGTTACAAATCTTAACAAAGAAATGACCCACCATCCAGTTGATAACATGGCCTCCATGCCCTGTCTGAGAGGTTTAATCAACCTCTTACTTGAACTTATCAGTTGTTCCTCTAAACTAGGACATCTTAAAAGGCGCATATACCCCACGGGATCTTCATGTTATATTTCTTGGGGATACTAATGAAAAAGATAACTGGCAGCAATTATACAGTAAAGGTGGCTGGGAATGAAGTGTTAGAGACTTTACTGTACGAGGCCACAACTTGTTTATGAGGTGGGGTGGCCAATTCCCTTCTTCGCTGCCTTTTCCTCCCTAACAGTTAGCCAGGAACCTATAAACAACTGGAATGTGTTTGTGACAGGAGTCAAACCCCTTACCTTAGCCATGAAAAGCCAGTTCTCTATCACTACGTGAATCGAGACACTTGCTTATATATAGAGGGTGATTAATTGAAGTGCAAATTGCTGGCACGTTCCTTATTGTAGACATGTTTTTTTAAGGTACATTAGTTTGCAAGGTTTACAGAAGTCTATCTCGACCCTCTTATCCCTGAGGAACCCTTGAATAAACATTCTGCTATCAGGGGACCCTTGCATACAAATTATGATACCTGTAACTACAGATCAAGATATATAGTCAGTTGTCCATATAATATATCTTTATGTTTGTAACATTTTTATTAACTTTATACACAGTATAGCAATTTATAGGTGTTGTTGAACAGTCAGGCTACTATAAATCTTGGGTCCAACAATATGAATTAAAATAGTCTATTAATTATGTACTGACAGTGTTAGGTAAAAGACTGAGCAGCCTTGAATGTCAGTGCATAATTAACAGGCTATATTTTCTCACACAATTGTACAAGTTATTTTGTCTAATAAATGATTAAATCAGAGGTTAACCATGAAATGAAATGGAATCAGTTCAATTGTTGTTTTTATTTTTTTAAATAGCTAGATTTTTTTTTACTAATAACCAAAACAGATTTTTGTTGGCTAGACTTAATAATAATTGGTTAGGTTTGGCCAAAAATGGCTTCAAGGCTGCTGGTCTCTCTCTCTCTATAAAACTGCCATTTGAGTTTTGTTTAAGTACTTTTATTTTATTCAATCTCAATTTTTCGTGGGACACTTTGAGGATCTTTCGTTGAACCCAGACTGGTTTAGAGATTGAAGAAACATACTTCAAAGAAAAATGACAGAGAGAACAGCCATAGCCAGAAATAGCAGATGTGCAACTCCTTGTCATGAAGAGATCAAGTAACTATTTCAGACTACCAACAGGCCACCACAACTAAAATATCATTTAAAATTGAGTGCCACACAGAAATGTACCTGTTAGGAGAGACCAAACAGTAGAACTCTCCATATTTGTTGGCTCCATAAGATGAGTTGATACTCTTTGCACATATCAGATGTGAGCAATGCTCACATCTGATATGTGCAAAATCATTTTTTAGAAAGTTCAGCTAGTTACTTCATAAAATTTACTAGCAGGACAGTCTTGTGCCCTATAAGAGTTGAAATTGATAGTGGCTGGACAGTGTTCTAGCTTGGTGGGTTTCTGCAATCATCAGTCATCCCATCTGGTTTCCCTTGGAACACAAGGCAGCAACAGATGCTCTCTGTTTCTATTTAGAACCGTCTTCTGGCATCCGCAATGCCCATGAGATTCAAGCATCACAAAATGTGTCTGTGACTTGACCTCCATCAGGTTGTGTCCTCGGAGGCAGTTGCAAAGGATCCTTAATAATCAGGCCATTAGTACTAATATTGAGAACAATCTTTGCAGTTTGTGGAACACACATTTTTTCAGGGACTTGGTTGTTAATCCTAACCCAACCCAGAGCCTTCTGCCCAAGAAGGATATAAATTGAGTGTATTGTGAATGGCTGATCCCATATTCTTGGTCATAGTTTTGCTATCAAGCCTGGTGTTAGACAACGATGTAGGGTTCCGAAAGCCGAGGATCGATCCAAGCGCCAGCTCTTTTTATCATCGGAGGTGCCTTTATTGCCATATATGTAACTAGTTTGGCAGTTTACACTGTTCTTTATTATCATGAAATATATATGTATACATTTATATATGTTTGTGTAACTAAATAATGGTAAAGGTAGTCCCACAGCATACACTGCTGTCAAGGATGAAGTGTTGAAGACTTTATTCAATGAGGTCTCAGCTTTTAACTGGCAGTGACAGTTCCCTTCTTCACTACCCTTAATTTTAAGTCAGGTACCCATTTACAGCTGAATCTCGATGTCCTTTATCAGGGAGGAAAGAATAGGGCCAGATCATAACAGGACACAAAGTAGCTTGTGCACTCTACATAGATATGGCCAGTTATCCCTAACTGTAAACAAGGTACCCATTTACAGTTAGGTAGACATAATTTGTGGAGAGGAAAGACCAGGACTACTATATCTCCAAGCAGACCGTGAATGGAGGCTAAAGAAGGTTGTGCATAGAGCTACTTACCTCATCATATAATACACATTTCTTCAGAAACCAGCATCACTGCCATAATACATACACTGCTTGTATGCAGGCTTCCTGTAATGAACCATCTTCAGTGGGGACCCTATGTTTCGTATCTTGTGTTCGCTCATTGATCATTACACTGTGAGATGAGCTCCAATGATGAACTCGACCATTGTCTGGATCTCCTCTTTAGCTCTGTACAACTTTGAGTTTAGTCTTAAGTTATTCATTTAGCCAGTGAGCCTTCCTTAGATGATTATATGGAGGACAGTCCTGTAAACCATGTTCTGCAATTTGTTCGTTCAGGTCACACAGGGACGGTAATGAAGCAGGCAGACGAAGCCTGTACATGAGTTTATGTAGTCAGTTATGCCCTACACTGAGGTGAAGAATGGTAATCTGTCCCTACTGGTCAAGGCTGAGGTCATCATCGTAAGATACTAAATAGAGAAGACTAAGGCATGTCATGCCTTGACTGGGTTGTGAACCTTGTCCTTTTGCTATGAGAAACAAATGATGTAAGCGCTTGCCCACACTATATGTGCGTATGTATAAATATATATATATATACATTTTGTATTATTATTGTATTGTTCCAATCTTTTTGAGATGTACTTTGATAATTTGTTATTACATTTCTTCATTACTAAAACTGACAATTTTTGCTGATTGTGTAGATCAACCTTTCTCAAGCGTCTTGTCATGCAGGAACCCTAGAAATAATTTTCAGGTCACAGAGATCCCCTGCATGAACTTTAATTGATCTACAAATTTTGTATGTTAGGATGATCAGTCAGTTGTAAATATAACAATAATTGTGTATGATTTCCCGATTGATTTGATTTACAACATAAACATTTATTGGTAATGTTCAACAGTCAAGCTACTACAATCTATAGTTAAAACAGAATAAGTAGAAGTTATAGCCAATAATTGTGTACTGACAAACAGGGCTGCTCAACTTTTCCCCAACAGATGTCAGCTAAATTTATTATTTTTTTAAATTGTCTCTTATTCAGTAACAATCTATTGCTGGACCTATAGATAAGCCTTAGTGTTTTGTAGAACACTGGGTGACAATCTATTGCAGGACCCATAGATAAGTCTTAGTGTTTTGTAGAACACTGGGTGACAATCTATTGCAGGACCCATAGATAAGTCTTAGTGTTTTGTAGAACACTGGGTGACAATCCATTGCAGGACCCATAGATAAGTCTTAGTGTTTTGTAGAACACTGGGTGACAATCTATTGCAGGACCCATAGTGACACCTAGATGAGTTTTGTAGAACACTGGTTGAGAAACTGTCGCAAATTGTTACACAATAATTCTTCAAATAATTTGTCACTCCTCATATTCCATCCACTGTCTTCCTCTTGGCCTGGTTCCAGTCTAATTCACAGTCTCGTATTGACTTCTCAGCAGACTTTCAGTCGCACTGGATCCGTGCCTTTTTACTTCCCATGGCTGTCGTGGTAGTCGATCATCTTTCATACTGCAGACATGACTGAACTGCTGAAGAGGTGATTGTTCCACTCGAGTCTCCAAGGCAAGGTTTTAAGATCATACCGTATTGTCCAATTGCGGACCCTATATCTTCTTGTTGCTTGCACCACCTTTCTTAGATATCCAATTTCAGAGGCCAGGAGCTTACTTTTCAGGGTTGTGGTCATTGTTCATGATTCACATCCGTAAATCAAACAGATAAAGCTGTATACGGCCATCTTAGTTTTCTGACCTATTTCTATTTTAAGAATCATCAGTTTATGACATGAGAAAGTCTTCTAATTCGCTACAGTTTGGCTTTAAATTTGCATTACAAAATATATTTTGTTCATTCCAATTACATCAATCCCACCGAGGACTTGATCTGTCTGGGCAGCAGACTGATAGTGGCCAAATCACTCGGATGATCAGCCTTGCAGTATTATCCAAGAACTGCGCACAGAATCTGGTCCCAGCAGAGGCTCTCCCTGGAAACCAAGCTGCATTTATGTAGATCCTGTGTCATGCTGTTCTACGGCTCCGAGACCACTTATGTAGATCCTGTGTCATGCTGTTCTACGGCCCCAAGACCACTTATGTAGATCCTGTGTCATGCTGTTCTACGGCCCCAAGACCACTTATGTAGATCCTGTGCCATGCTGTTCTACGGCCCCAAGACCACTTATGTAGATCCTGTGTCATGCTGTTCTACGGCTCCAAGACCACTTATGTAGATCCTGTGCCATGCTGTTCTACGGCTCCAAGACCACTTATGTAGATCCTGTGCCATGCTGTTCTACGGCCCCAAGACCACTTATGTAGATCCTGTGTCATGCTGTTCTACGGCTCCAAGACCACTTATGTAGAGCCTGTGTCATGCTGTTCTACGGCTCCAAGACCACTTATGTAGATCCTGTGTCATGCTGTTCTACGGCTCCAAGACCACTTATGTAGATCCTGTGCCATGCTGTTCTACGGCTCCAAGACCACTTATGTAGATCCTGTGCCATGCTGTTCTACGGCCCCAAGACCACTTATGTAGATCCTGTGTCATGCTGTTCTACGGCTCCAAGACCACTTATGTAGATCCTGTGTCATGCTGTTCTACGGCTCCAAGACCACTTATGTAGATCCTGTGTCATGCTGTTCTACGGCTCCAAGACCACTTATGTAGATCCTGTGTCATGCTGTTCTACGGCTCCAAGACCACTTATGTAGAGCCTGTGTCATGCTGTTCTACGGCTCCAAGACCACTTATGTAGATCCTGTGTCATGCTGTTCTACGGCTCCAAGACCACTTATGTAGATCCTGTGTCATGCTGTTCTACGGCTCCGAGACCACTTATGTAGATCCTGTGTCATGCTGTTCTACGGCTCCAAGACCACTTATGTAGATCCTGTGCCATGCTGTTCTACGGCCCCAAGACCACTTATGTAGATCCTGTGTCATGCTGTTCTACGGCTCCGAGACCTGTGTGACCTTACAGGGAGATGGGAAGCAGCGCATGGTCTTCCACAATAAACACCGTGTGCTTTGCTTGGGGTTAGCTGCCAAGACCTAGTCACTAACATGGAGGTCTCCTGAAGGATACAACACCAGAACATTTTCTCAACACTCGATTTTCGCAACACCAGGCTGAGGCTCTGCCATCAACCGTGGTTATGGACGGTCAGAGTGACGAGCCCTGTTGCCTACGTGTATTACTTGAGATGACTTACCGAAACCCCTAAAATAAGTAAACTTAATTGCTCATATAATGTTGAGATTGCAAAGGGGTGCTGGAAAACTGAATAACAGCATGATCATAGCGGGTTCAAATGCAGCATTGCACAAGAACAGCATACATTGAAGAGGAAATATACAAAGAATGATGTTGGTCATTAAAAATTAGCAATTCACAACTCACATCAACACTATGTACCTGAAAACAGGTCTGTGTTACAGCAGCCTAGCTGATAAAGTGGAGATCAACATTGTGATCTCTATAGTGGTGAGACTACTGAGAAACCTAGCATTGAACTGCAGCCAGGAAAACCCAGATCCATGTTTTTCAGTGCACCACAGGATATTAGAAGAGCCAATGCCACCAGATAATTAATTATCGAGAATAAAGAACTTGGCACAAGTACTTCTTCACCAATAGTATTGATACTTAGAAGATATTGAATTGTCTTATCTCCATATTGATGAATAATGATCGATCTGAACTTCTAACACACTGGTCAACTGTGCTGCTAAATGTCTATGTTCTAACATGTGAATATGCTCAAAGGAGCCCAATAGACATCCCTGCCGTCACCTTCATACGGGAACCGCACGCACAAGTCAAGCTTATTTAAAAATTGTACCATTCTGTGGTATGTTATATTTTCATTCGAGGGGAAAAGATTGAGTCTATGAGTCTAGCATGTTTGAGACAGTTTTTCAAAATGCTAGCCCTGAATCTACCACTTGTAACAGATGTGTACCCTGTACCAACATTCACTTGAAACAGATGTGTACCAACATTCATTTGTTGCAGATGTGTACCCTGTACCAACATTTACTTGTAACAGATGTGTACCAACATTTACTTGTAACAGATGTGTACCCTGTACCAACATTCACTTGTAACAGATGTGTACCCTGTACCAACATTCACTTGTAACAGATGTGTATCCTGTACCAACATTCACTTGTAACAGATATGTACAAACATTTTACTTATAAAGATCTTTATCAAGGACTCAACAATTGAAAACATCATAAAAGTAAAAAATGATCTAAAAAATTAAAATCAGTATAAATCAATTGCAAATGTCAACAGTTTTGTAATGACCATAAATGTGAAGTCAGTTCCCTCACTTAGTGTCATCATGCAGTCACATTTTAAAAAATGTATTTATTTATTTAGAAGGAAGCAATACCAGTTGTGAGATGCATTTAGGATTGGTGACTGCCAAGGCAAACGACCATTAATCCCCAACACAAAAAATCTTCTGTTGTACCCCAGCAATGGAAGAAGTGTTGCTTTTTATAATTGTATGCTTGTGTAAATTACTCAGAGGTTTGTTGGGGTTAGTTTATTGACCACACCCCACCCCCGTTTGTTAATCATCGTTACTAAGAAGATATGTGAGGCCACTGAGATAGACATCATTTCCGTGAACAATTTATCATCAAGAGCTTATTTGTTTATCTTTGCTACTATAAATGTTAAAATGTGAGTTGTGTTTTTTGTGAATGTTACATCATCACCGTTAATATATACATTTGCTGAATCTACCACAAGTTGTGTACCTCCTGATATAAACTTCTCTGACACAGATGTAACTGGCCAACCAGTTTCGGTTGCTGGAACCGACTTTGTCATGTTTCAAGCATTTCTATTTAAATTTATGTTTTGCCCAAAGTATCGCTTCAATAATTTCATATATTTGAAGTCAAACAAAATAAGGTCATGTTTGAAAGCAGAAACTGTCAGTTCTTCCAACTAGGTCTAAATAGATATCAAGTCCCCACTACAACTGGTCTCTGTTAAAGAATTCATGAGTTCATGCAGTGGCTTCTGTAGCACTTAGTGAGAAGGTCGACCTGGGTCCTCTTCACTGTAGTGGAATGCAAGGCTCCTCAGTAAGTTCATGACTATAAGGAACGACATCGTTCACCAGACTGCTGTGAGACAGCCTGTATCCAAGAATGCAATGCGGATAAAATGTATCGTGATCAGTATGTTTGACCTAACCCTGATGTTACTCTTCTCTTCCTTTGTATAGATGGCCAAAGTGGTCCTATTCTTTCCTCTCCAATATGCGACATTAGATTAACAGGAGATTTTGTTTACCTGTGTGCAACTTTTTTTTAAAACAAAGATTTTGTGTATGTTTACTTGTCTCGGACCATCAAGAAAGCATAGACAATATTAAATGAATATGCAAATTCACAAGATGAGCAATATTCCAGTCATTCAAAAATAACTACCTCGGCAAGCAATTGTTAAGCTTGGAAAGCACAAGTTCCTGTAGCTTTGTATAATATTTTGTGCACTTTTCTCCATCTTGTCTATTTACTAGTTGCTCCAGATTTGTGGTCAGGGATGACATCTTGATATGGCTAAGTTATAGAGACAAATACTTCACTTTTATATCCATAGCAACACAGAGCTGTGACAGTCACTCTACACTATATAGCAACACAGAACTGACAGTCACTTTTCACTCCATAGCAACACAGAGCTGTGACAGTCACTCTCCACTCCATAGCAACACAGAGCTGTGACAGTCACTCTCCACTCCATAGCAACACAGAGCTGTGACAGTCACTCTCCACTCCATAGCAACACAGAGCTGTGACAGTCACTCTCTACTCCATAGCAACACAGAGCTGTGACAGTCACTCTCCACTCCATAGCAACACAGAACTGACAGTCACTTTTCACTCCATAGCAACACAGAGTTGTGACAGTCACTTTCCACTCCATAGCAACACAGAGCTGTGACAGTCACTTTTCACTCCATAGCAACACAGAGCTGTGACAGTCACTCTCCACTCCATAGCAACACAGAGCTGTGACAGTCACTCTCCACTCCATAGCAACACAGAGCTGAGACAGTCACTCTCTACTCCATAGCAACACAGAACTGACAGTCACTTTCCACTTGCTCTGTAGGAGTATATGGCTGCTATGGTCACTCTTCATTTCTTTGCCATCTCCTTAAATTCCACTCATAAAACTTGTAGCATTGAATTCCTTTTCTGTTGTCCTTGACCAGCTGTCTTGTAGCATTCCCACTTGCTTCTTCCCCAGTGATTTCCAGTACATATGATGAATTCAAGTCTTCATATATATATATAGGTAATCATGTTTAGTTCTTAACTGGTTTTTTTTTAAGTTACCTTACTAAGATGTCTTGGCTGAAGGAGAGCGTATAAAAAAAACAACAACTCTCATAACAAAACCAGGAAGTTGTTGCCAGGTTGCAATGTAATTTTATTATTGTATGTGGTAGAGTGATTATGATACCAAGGGGCACAAGTTCAAACTTCAGTAAAAGTCTCCATTTTTTTTTTCCCATGAGGTTTAATAAAAACCTAGCCTGCAGTGTGGTGATTGCATGGACAAGCAGCCTTTATAATCATAAGTCTTTACTCATGAGGCCTATAATCCTCCCTTTTGAATCAAGCTGTATATACCATATTTCTTCTATTCGAAGATACCATTGATTGTAAAACACAAAAACTAATTTGAGCAACACAAGCATAATAAATTAGAAGCTGTGATTTCAAGACGAATAATTACTAAACGCAAATGTAATCAAATGTAATTGTTCAATGCAATGAATTTACTAAGGACAAATGATTTATTAGGCAGTATGTTATATAAATATATATACATCATCATCTGAGCTGAGCTCTGAATGAAAATAAGATCATTTATCTAACTTCACTAATGTCACCCTGAGCTCATGTTCTGCATACACAGTAACCTTTTAACATGGCTTTATAGTGCATTCTTTTTGACAACATTGTCAATAGTGATAAGGGAACAAAATGAACAAAACTTCAATGATATGACAATATTATAAGAAGATCAACAGGAAGTCCCCTCTACCTGTGAGACTTTTTTTTTTAAATGATTGTAATATGCACCCTGATTTTTAGAGACATTTAAATGTTTAAAAAAAGTGTCTTAGAATAGAAGAAATGCTGTTAGTGTCAACCTAACTTTGAAAAACATTTGTCAGGCCTGAAAGGATTTATTGCTCACATAAACTGGGTCAGTCCGTACGTCACTAAAAAAGTTCAAAAGGTTTACATTCATAAAAACTTTGGAAATATCTTTAATTAAATGTCAATTAACAGTCTTGCTGCTGTCAAGTGTGCTTGTGTTGTTTCCATTTGCGGCAGTTAGGAACGCAGAAATTGTGGATTTAATAATTTGGTCACAATTATTACGATGACAGCTTTAGCCTGCATTGTAACTGGCACTAGACTCCTGTTATTTCACTTGTTAGTCTTTGTTTTTATTAGTAATGACAGTGTTGTGACACTGTAGCCTGTTTATTGAATATCTCTCATTTGCTGCTTCACCTTTAGTGTTCTTGTGGCAAATGCATGGTCTCCCAGCAAAGCAGAGGGCAACTTCTTCCAACACACAGATTCAAACACAAGTCTTTTTTTATCATGTAACAATGTTTTTATCAGCGCATGGAACAAATATTTCTCATAATCATTATCACCTCCAATGTGAAGCATAGATCATAACAGCAGCTAGTCCCTTTACATGAAGCCTGTATCTGAGCGCCTGTTGTGACTGATTATAATAGCAATGCTTTTTTTATATAATGAGGTTGCCAGCCCCAATTACAATCCTCTTTCAGGCATGCTTGGATGGTGGCAGTGACCTGTATCACAACTCGGATGTATAAACATTATCAGGTAGGTTCTTGGCAGAATAGATCCTGCAGAGACCAGACAGCTACACTGAGAATAATAGTTGAAGGAAATGGAGATTGCATTAACAGAGAATATAGTAGAAGTGAGTTGCAACCTTCCCCTGCAGGACACAGCATCTAAGAGTTGCTGTACCATGACCAGCAGAATACCAACCCAAGCCCTTCACTTTATTTTGAAAGGTATGAGATCAACTCCGACAGCTGCATGTGAAATTGATGCTAACATCGAGCCCTTCACTAAAGAAGAGAAAAGGCAATAATTAAAGAAGTGGAAAGATAGAGATGTCTCTCTAAAAACCAATCCAACAACAACAAAACTGGTCAATAAAGGGACATTTAAAAACAAAAATCTCAAATCATCATAGTAGAAAAACTAAATGTCACCATCTACCAAAATAAAGAGGAACTAGATAAAAAAAAATATCCAACTGACCCCCCAACTTTATTAAAACCCTGTGCACTTGAAACCAACCAGGGACTGGATCCATGCACATACAGATGGCCTTTAAGACTACCGGCACCACAAATGCAAGATATGGCTTCTACATAATGTTTCTAGACAAAACCACGAACCAACTATCTGCAACTTGTGGATCATACATATATCCTATCATTTCAAAACACAAAAATGCAATAATACACACAAAAACCCTTGTCATCTTCATAGATTCCCTATCCACTCCTCAGGAAAACTGGATCCCAGTACCGAACCTGAGAAAACTTAACCAATATTCTTAAATATATAATACTTGCATGGTATTCGAGGTAATGAAAGTGCCGATAAACTGGCAAAAATCAGGATCAAACAAGCCACAACCCAACATACTAACAACTTGTGTGCATTCCACTACCTGGAATAGGGATACGTAAAGTGAAAACATTATCCGAGATATCAGAAAAGTGTAAATATAGGGGCTTCCAGGGGGGGGGGGGGGGGGGGGGGCTAGTGTTTTCCACACACACAAATTACCTTCCATATTCTCAAACAATACACGGATCGGTGAAAATTTCCCATACTGTAATAGTCAGGCCCCATTTACAGCTTGCTATGCTGAGCATGTTGTAACAGGTCAACACAGGTGCAAATAAAAGTGACTTTTTTTTCTGTGGACTTGCTTCTTACTGCTCCTCTACTACCTTTGGGTTGTAGAGATTTCCATGGCTTAGTTTGTGCAAGATGGTACAGACAACCCCATATGCTAGTCACATTTCATGATATGCCTGACAGACTATTGTGAACAAATGTAAAATTGCCATTGAAAGATGTACATTCTTGTCCTTGTTTCACTCCAGCAAGAGTATAGAGCCACCCCTAATGCGACCACCTTTAGGATCCTGCACTATCTGTTTTACATGAGGCTGCTAGCCCCAAGCACAACTCTCTTTAGTTGCCTTTTTACGACCAGCATTAAGATGCATTGGTCTTATTTTCCTTCCCAATAAGGGGATCCACTCGGGGAGAGAGATAGGTGTACATACTGTGTAAGATATAAACGTCTGTATCACCTCACAATTTGATATGATTGTTTTTCATGACGTCAGCTTTTAGATTCAGCAGTTTGTAGCCTGTGTGTCATCTGTGGGCAAGTGATTTTCTCATGTTTTGTCTCAATAAATATTTGAAGAAGAAAAAAAAACAGTTCTTGATGATGTGGTCCATTGACAGAGTGGTGTTCTGTTTTATAAAGTCATCTAAAACAATGCTTCCCAAAGCAGTGGACCAGTGCCAGTGAGCAAAAGGGCGTCAAGAAATTGTTTTATATTTGGAACCGTAGTTAAATTTATGAAAAATTTGTATAATATTCCAAGATTTGCTTTGTGTTCTCGTTTATTGTATTATCCTATTTAAATTGTTGAAACGGACATTTATAACTGCTATAATCCAATGGTCATACAGTCGACTAAGCCTGCATCTATTAAACACGTTTTTATACAAGCCTCCACTACTTCCTGTGGCAATGCATGCCAAGTATTCACCACTCTCAGACTAAAAAAATATTTCCTAATATCTAATCTGGACCTTTCTTTAGTTAATTTGTAGCTATGCGTTCTTGTAGGTGGTTGTATTTTGAAAAACTTGTTATAGTCTAATTTATCCTCTCTTTTGATTATCTTATAAACCTGTCACCTCAAATTCTTTTTTGTAGACGCTGTACGCCGGTTTTTCTCAGTCTTTCCTCATAACTGTAATTATGGAATCCCACTATCAGCTTTGTCGCGCTTTTTTGTATCCTTTCCAGTATGTTTATATTCCCTCTATGATAAGGACTCCACACCTGTACACAGTACTCCAATCTAGTGCATAGTTTTGTGTCATCAGCGAATTATGCAATCATGGATCCAAATATCAATGTCCAAATTGTTTATATATATATAGAACAAAATTTGTCCCAAAACTGAGCTCCGTGGCAGTCCACTCTATACTTCACACAAATCAGAGTACTCCTTATTTATGCCCACTCCCTGCCTTCTTCTTGTTAACCAATTTTCAATATATTTGGCAACTTCCCTCACCTATTCCATGTGATTTTAACTTTATAAATAATCTTTGATGAGGTACTCTATCAAAGGCCTTAGCAAAATCAATACAAATAACATCCACTGGCTCCCCTTTACCTATCATTTTAGTAACCTCCTCCATGAATTCTAATAGATCTGTATGATCTCCCTCTAGTAAAACCAGAAATTTAAAATGAGGACGGTCACTTCTCTATTGAAAAAACTGGCGGGAAAAAAACCAAGGCATTTGAAGTGTGTGTTTATAGAAGATTAGGCCGAGACATATCTCATGGAAAGAAAAAAACAAATGTGGAAGTACTGAAAATGTTGGGGGGATGGGGAGGGAACTGCTGTCCGAAATCCGGTTAGACAGTTGAGATATTTTGGCCATTTGACAAGACATACCACACTGGCAAAGACCATACTAGAGGGTAAGGTTGAAGACAAGTTGCCCCAAAAAGATGGAGAATTTGTTAGATTGCACTATCAGAGCAAAATATGTAGAAGGGTTGGCTAGTTAGATAAGGGCTTCATGCCTATGGGAATTTGTGTGGATCTACCCTCCTAGCCTTGTTCATGGAAATGAATGAACTGACATCCTCACCTTAAAGGCACCCATTGTGGTGACTGAATATGGTTAGGGGTGACACTCTGTGGTGACTGAATATGGATAGGGGTGACACTTTGTGGTGACTGAATATGGATAGGGATGACACTCTGTGGTGATTGAATATGGATAGGGGTGACACTCTGTGGTGACTGAATATGGATAGGGGTGACACTCTGAGGTGACTGAATATAGATAGGGGTGACACTCTGTGGCTGATAAATGGTCACATCTTAGATGAACCTACAATTCAGACTGCATAATTTGTCATCAATTATGGGTCAAGCAGGAAGGGCTGCTGAGAGGACAAAACAGTAGAATGTACAGTCAGATGGAATCTGGGATCATAAGTATCCACACTTTTCGCAATTTTCTGAGAGAGATTTGAGGATCTATGGGTTTGCTCAAAGTGCTTTGATGTCAATTCGTAACAAAACAAACTTTGACCAATCAAAACCCTATAACAGAACAAGAAAATCCATGAAATGAATAAAAATTAAGCTAATTCTCCTTTCAATTTATATCAATTCTCAACAGATCAGAACTATGCGTGAAATTAACAACAAATTAGGCTGTGCTGTGCACAAATGAACAGAACACTATATGCATTCCTTAATTTCTACGGAAATTCCACAGAAGTTAACTAATCAAATGCTAACTACACAATTTGTTGTTATCTGTTGTGTAAAAGTGACCACTTATTGTCTCTGCAGTCATGTGACTGACATTGTGAGATTCTTTTCAAATTGTCTTTGTTTTAATTTACACAAAAATATCTAGACATGGCTCAGTTTCACTTTCTTCATCAGTACTGTCATTTTTATCACTAATTAGCCCAGGTTTTGTCAACCTTTTTGGACTTGATGCCCACTTTTATAACTTTCATGAGGGTAAATTTTCCATCATCATCATCAGTCCAGTAACCTGAAAGGGCACACTCGGTTTTGTGCCAGGATATAAAATCTGTCTGGACGAGTTAACCTCAGCGGTATGTTTGTTGTGTATTGAGACAGCTGACACATTTCTGATTTTATCTCAATAATGGTGTGTCTTGGGTCGTTTTGCACCCAATGGAGCCCATCCCTCTCCAGGCAACTTGTCCCTCCTCATTTTGAATGTCTATGATCTTCCTGTTCGCTCTGATGGTTATGCCTTCCCTTATTCTTGTTCCTGCCTCGTTTTCATCTTGGCCGTTTGTTTTTAAATTGATCTTGTGTATTCTGTGTTTGACTTTATCCGTATAATATGTCAATTGAAATATGTCGATTGAAACACATAACTGCGCTTTGTCGGGCACAATTCCAATTGGAAAAATGTACACAAAACATGTTGCTGCAAACTATTATACAAGAGCAATTTGTAACATTGCATTTGTAGACACAAAGATCACAGAAAAACACACATGATTCAGCATCCATCATAATGCTCGACCGTAATTACTCTGTAAATACTCTGAAAATTTTGCAGGTATATTTTGGATGTTTTTTAATACATCATCATGTGGCATGTCCTTTACAGAATGTCACTCCCATGATAACCTGTATGACGTTAACTAAAATCTCCCATTTTCATATTTCAAAATGAATGTGAGACAAATAACAGGGGTCTGATAGAAATTTTGAATGTCTTTGGGTGTGGCCACATAGAAATGAAGTGGGCATCTTTTATTGAGTTATGGAATAAATTTGCACCAATTATAGTCTAGAATACCATATATACCAATATATTTTGTTTGAAAACTTCAACTAATATTCTGCTAAATTCAATCTTTCCTAGTTAATTTTATACTAGAACAGCATTTAAATGCCATTTGTAAATAAATGGTGCATGTCATAAATGGTGACTACAGAGGGTTGTGCATGGTGCTAGCAACCGCATCATGTAAACAATATTGAAACCACCACTGTAAATGATAGACTACATGATCCAGCTCAGCTTAAATAAGAATCAATCAATTAAAGTATATCTCTGCCCTTATGTATATATATATTTCTTGTCAAAATAGTTCAGTTGCATAGCATTCATTGAGTACAAGACCTACCAAAACTTATGAGGGAAAGTTTGTTGTATATATGTAATCATTTTCAAAATATGTATCATCATCATCATCCTCTATATTATTCTCATTTTCAAGAAACACGCCCCACTTTGAAGCCACCATTGTTTCAGACTTTGAAGCCACCATTGTCTCACATAGTAACACTCCTTTCTGTTGAAGTTTATTTTGAGCTGAACAAACTTTGTTTTCTCTAAGAAAATTGTGAGACACATCTGTGACCACTCGTTTGTCCATCCAACCTCGGCTGCTTTTGGAGTATGATGGAGGGTCCGTGAGTTCATCTTGGGCCACATTATTGTCAACCCAACTGCGGCTACCAGTAACACTCTGCAGAGTATTTTTAAATTTATCACGTGAACACACACCGCCTTCTTCGGTCAATCTAGTTGATAACGGAGAAGACAAATAAACATCCTCATCTCGGATCAACCCGGTCGACAGTGACGGAGAAAGATTACTCTTATCATAAGTATGAACATTATTGGAGACCAAATTGGCATGGAAAATCTTGCCGGGTACAGTGTTCAGATAATGGCTAGCATTACTTCTATACAGTTGACCATTAAAAGGTGCATAATCAGATATGTGGCTTGGCTGTCCTTCAGAAGCTGCTGTGTTGGTTTGGTCTACAGAATTGTTCTTAATTTTCTTTAGGGTGATTGCAGAACACCTGTGAGGAGACAGTGTCAAACAAAAGGCTTTTTTATATTAGAATAGCCTGATACCAGTTTATTGTACAAATGGTCTTTGTCAGGGACAAATAACACAAATGAAAATAGCTATCAAACAATCATTAAGGTGTTTATTTCCGTTGCTGGGTTCTACCGGGGAGATTATAGGATCGGGGCATAAAGGTCACTTGCTACTGCAGTTACCATGTAATGTGCTGGCTAGGTTTGTATTTAAACCATTGCTAGAAATAAATGTATGCAGCTCCAAGATTTTGAGCCCGTCCCTTTGGTCAAGAGAATGGTATCCACAAATTGTACTTACATCAAATGGTATTTGATGTAAAACAGTTTTGTTGTCAATTATCTTGGTGTTGTATCTAATGGCTCAGTCCATAGCATGTCTATATGGAGCAAAAGCATGGTGGATGATCAAACTCAATATTAATAGATGACATGGCTTCATCAACAAATCCTTGAGATAAATTCTTGGCCAGCACCATATATATATATATATATATATGTATATGCTTCTTTAGTGTTTCTTTAACACTATCAATCAATCTTTTTCTTATAGTCTACCTTTTGCTCTGAAGCCTGCTGTTGTAGGCTATTTCACATGGTCTGTAGACATTCTTGTCAAGTGAGCAAACCACTTATTTCTGTTTATATATATAGTACACAGCATCTTTCCCACTTCCTGTCAGACTTATTCATTTCTAGTGTCCTGACTGCTTCCACAAGCATCTAATTTCATGTGCTATCTTACACCATTGTGCTATAGTCATGGTCTGTTGACACTTAAATAGAGAGTTGATATGACTACACTGTTGTCTATTTGCATCTATTGAAATGGTTGGATTTCCCTGGTGTTTTATTTTATTTCAGCTGATTTTGTTAGTTCCTTGGCTCTTTGCTTCCCACAACTGCTGTGATAGCCGATCTTTAATTGTGCAGTCAAACCATCGAAGCTGAGATTGCTCCACTCGCATCTGCAAGGACTGGGTTTCTAGATCTTTCCATATTGTCTGATTGCAGACCTTGTCTTCTAGTTACTTGGACCACCTTTCTTAGATATCATATTTCAGAGGCTTGGTGCTGGCTTTTCTCGGCTATGATCATTGTCTATAACTTACATCTGTAAGTCAAAACTGGTACATATGGGGAGCAGTCAGGTCAGGACATCCCATAACCAGTGAGGTCATTGGGGCATACATGAAGACATCCTGGCAACTGCACGCCACCCTTCTCTGTCAGCAGTCGCTGCCTATGCCTCTTCTGGTCGGAGATTGGTCCATTCTTTTATGCTGTCCTCCCACCTCTTTGACAATCGAACCCAGATATTTAAAACGGTCAACCACTTCGAGTTCCTGCCATTAGCTTTTATCTTACTATTGAAGCCCTCAGCGTTGTTAGTCATTAATTTTGTCTTTCCGGCATTAATCTCCATACCATAGTCAAGAGCTTTTTATCGAGCCTTCTGACCCATTCCTGGAGTTTTGCTTCTGAACCCACCGATGCCATCTGCAAAATGAAGGTTGGTAATCATTCGGCCCTTAATCTTGACAGTACCAACGTGACCTCCAAGTGCCTCACTCATAATTCCCTCAAGGAATATATTGAAAAGAGTTGGAGAGGGTGTTCAACCCTGTCTCACACCAACTGATGTGCGAAACCAGTCCCCGCACCTCCCATTCATAAGAACTGGGCTCGATGCCTTGTCATACAAGGGAAGCATTATATATTTATTCACATCCTTTTCCCCTTTAGATATCCACATTAACAAAAGGGCTGCAACATTCAATCCATCAATCCCTATTTCCAGCTTTCTTCTTTAGCTCTCTCTCTATTAGATTTCAGTTGTCCTAGATCTCAAAATGTTCTGTCAGGTGTCCCTTCACCATAATACCTTGCTATTCCTCTCTGGGTTTCAACACATCACATGTCTGCCTATATTGTTGGGTATTTTTCTAGACTCAGAATCTCTAATAAAAAGAAAATATTGAGTAGCTCATGTTTCACATACCTGGGCGAGGAACCTACTATCAGGTGCGTCAGCTGGGTTGCGGATTGATGAAATGCCTCTTAATTTGGAGGCCTCTTAAGCTGCAGGCATGGAGGCTGTAAGGAGGCAGCCCCTCTACCATGTAAATACACAACAGGCTGTTTGTCTTAACAAATGATTGCAAGTGAAACCATAGAGAAAACCGGACTGATCTTAACGGCGACGAACAGGTGAGAAATAAGGACCACGATTTACGGAAAATGGAATGTAAGAAGTGTAAACGGGAAAGAAAATGAACTAATAGAGGAGATGAAGAGAGCAAAATTGACAGTTCTGCCACTTACAGAAACAAAGAAAAAGGGACAGGGCCTTCTGGAACATGATGGCAACATGTTACTCTACAGCGGAGTTCCCATGACTGAAAGAGCCAGGGCAGGGGTCAGCTGTATAGTGGACAGTAATAAGAAGATGTCTTAACTGACAATGGAAAACGACTGCTGAGATTCTGCAGGGAACAAAACCTTGTTAATACAAAATACAGGGTTCCCACACTAGCGTATCCATGCCTACACAAGATGCGAGCTGCAAAAAATGTAAAAACCCATAATTGACTATGCAATAGCAAGGAAAGGTGATTATGTGAAGGATGAAAGTGTTCAGAGGGTCAGCGATAGGAAGCGACCACTACCTAGTTAAAATAGAGAGAGAAATCGAAAAAAAAGTTATCCAGCCAGGCAACACCCAACAACAAGTAAAAAACATAATAACACACAAGGAGAAAATAAAATGAAGGCTTACAAACTAAGAAAACCAGATGTTAAGAGGAGATAGCAAGGGTTCATAACAACAGCAATAGGAAGAAAGGATAGAGGAATCTGAAGAAGATATGGAAACCCTCTGGGTAAAATTCAGACATCCTCAAATAGGCTGCAGTAGAGACATGTGGTCAAACCTGAGAAGGGTGGAAGAGAAAACCATGGTTGACAGAAGTGAAAAGAATAAGGCATGGAATTCCAGGCGCTAGGAATACAGAAGAACAATCAAAGAAATATAAAGAATATGTAAATTTAAGAACAGAAGCAAAGAAGGCTGTGCATAAGGCCAAACAGAAATCCTGGGAGGAATTTGGAGAGAAACAGGAAAATAATGCTGGTAAAAACCAGAAGCTATTCTACAGGATCCTAAAGAACACGAGGCAAGAAAAGGAATGCCCCCTGAAATTTGTTAAAGATAAACAAGGTGTGCTGCTGACCACCCCAAGAAGAGGTAATGAACAGATGGAAAGAATATTTCTCAGATCTCCTTGGAGGGGAGGAAAATCAAGCTCCCGAAGTAGCAGTCCAAATCTCAGAGGAGGGAGCCATGGAGGGGAACGATAATATCACAATGGAAGAACTAAAGGTTGCATTGGAGAAAATTAAGACTGGTAAAGCAGCAGGACATGATGGTATAACACCAGAAATGATTAAATACATGGGAGCGGCAGGAGAGATGCTATTCATGAAGATTCTCAGGGCAGCTTGACGCCACAAGAAGATACCAAGAGATTGAGAGGTTGCCATAATAATACCAATATTTAAAAAGGGTGACAATCGACAATGTGAAAATCACAGAGGTATTTCCCTTCTCAGTGTCCCCGGGAAAGTTTATTCTAGGATTCTATAACGGCAATTAAGAGGTCTAGCAGAGCCAAATATGACGAGACTCAATGTGGGTTTCGGGGTTCTTTACACTCTGATAGTATGATAAGAAGATGCATCTCTGCTTTTTGGATTTGGAGAAGGCATTTGATTAAGTTCCTTGGGACAAACTCTGGGAGTGCCTGACAAGGAAGAATATCCCAGGACCCCTGATCTGTGCTATACAGAATTTCTATCAATCATGCAGAAATTATGTGCTGATATCAAATCAAAAGTCAGGAGTGTTCAAGACCACTAGCAAAGTAAGACAGGGTGACATTCTATCACCATACCTTTTCATACTCCTCATGGATGAAGTCATCAAAACCTGCAAGGTACGGACAAAAAAGTATGAAGTAGGGTACTGGAATATGAGTCTAAGCTGCATATCGGAGCTATCATTTGCAGATGACCTGGCCCTGATCACGAAATCTGAGGCACATCTCCAGATCAACTTGCAGGTCTGGGAAGAAGAGTTGAGGAAGAGAGGAATGCACATTAGCAACTCTAAAACATAAACCATTGTCACCGCCAGAGATAAGAAGAGACATCAGATAACACTGGGAACACGAGCACTAGAGCAGGTCAGCCACTTCAAATATCTAGGAGGTAATAGACAGCATGGGAGGGAGGAATCAAAGAAGAGTTAACTGCACAAAGGGCAGCAGCTGGTAGATTTGTCCATGTAATAAACAGAGGATTCCTCAGCAAAAGAGAAATAAGCAGGAAAACAAAGATGGATCTACACCGCTCTACCTATCTGCCTGTTCTGACATACGGATGTGAGTCATGGGCAATGACCATAGCCCAAGAAAGGCAACTACAAACTTCAGAAATGAGGTACCTAAAAAAGATGGCTCAGGTGACGAAAAGAGACAAGATCCATAACCAGATAATATATGTAGCAGTCTTGAAGTTCAACCCCTGCAGACACGAGTGGAGTATCCCAACCACAGTGATTTGGCCATGTCTGTAGAATGGAAGATCGGATACCAAGGTGGTCATGGGAGGCAAGAAGTCAAGGACACAGACCCCTAGGACGTCCCAAAGTACATTGGGAAGACAACATACGACAATCCCTAAGTGACCGACGGCTGCATTGGAAAGAGGCTTGGAGAAAGACGGCAGATAGAACAGTGGCATTCTCTCTGGCAAACCTCTACACCTCACAGTAGAAGTGGAGCGACAAAGTAAGTAAGTAAGTATGATTCACATAATTGAAATGAGTTATCAGTATGCAAAATACTAATGATATATTGTATAGAACTAAACTGTCTTAAAGAAGATTTTCTGTGCCTCAGGGCAGAAAACAACTTACAGACCAGCATCAACTTTAATTCTGTGGAAATTTAAGAGTAATACAAACCCAGTATGTATGCCATGAGTGGCAAAGTGCTCTTACCACTGCCAGTCACACAATTGAAAGAATTGAAACCGTATGCCTGGACAAGGTGCTAGCATTTTCAGCAACACACACAGAGATAGTAATATATTTTTCTTTGCACACTTTCAGACATCAATTTGAATATATTTCAAGAAAGTATTAATCAGCCAATGGAGTATCAGGTTGATGTCATCATCGCCATGAGAGACACACAAAATCCATTGCCACGGAAAGGTGGAGGGAGACATGAGAGAAGAATAATAACATATTCAAACATACTCATCTCTCATCTCGGGTCTTCTTTTCTTCGAAGCAGTCTTATAGTCTTGGTATTCAGTCCAGTCTGTAGCTACTTTGAAATCCGACTTGTTCCCATCTTCAGTCAACGAATAACTGTCTTCTTCTGGATCATCATGTGTTTCATCAACAAAGTGGGACCATCTACTGACTTGCCCTGTTTTCTGTAAAGTATGGATGATATGAGAAAATAGTGTGCCGACTGAGAACCCTGGTCCACATACTATTCTCAAGTACATCTTGGGATGTAAGATGAACCACTGTAAGCTGCTACCAAAGAGACACCCATAGTTAATTCAGCACGAATAGGTTCGAACAACACACCAGTGCTAAAGCAGTGTGTACATACTTTTAAAATGATCAGTGCAACGTTTGTTCCCACCGGAGAAGTCGCCTAGAAATGAATAGGAGTGAGGGATAAAGGCAGCTTGACCATGCAGTCCCTACATAATAGGCAGGCAAGATTTGTTCCCACCGGAGAAGTCGCCTAGAAATGAATAGGAGTGAGGGATAAAGGCAGCTTGACCATGCAGTCCCTACATAATAGGAAGGCAAGATTTGTATTTCACTCTGTTTAAAAAAAACCTATGCTGTACCATGGTTTTGAACTCACCCCCGTATTATATGTTTGCGGACCTTATTTCTTCCTGTTACTTGGACCACCTTCCTTAGATATCTTATATCTGAAGCTTGGAGCTGGCTTTTCTCGGTTGTTGTCATTGCCCATGACTTGCATCAATAAGTCATGATTGATACATTGGTGGAGTGGTGTCAGCCTTCATGGGTTTCTGACCTATTTCATTGTACATATTACAGGATATATTTTTATGGACAATTTAAGAGTGTGAGTTTGCAAAAAATCATCTTGGCTTTCTGTCTAGTGAATACAGGAAATCTATGAGGACACAGTCTCAACAAAAAGGATATGTCAGAACAGCATGATACACATTTCACCAAAAGGTACACATGCCACATCCTCCAGCACGAGAATGGATATTCAGGCAGTATCTTCAGTTTTGAGGTGGCTATCTGAGACCTCTTTAATAAGGGCTGTTATCATATCAGACTTTCAATCCTTGCTTCAATAGGTACATAAGGGTGTCTACAACTTGAGGGGTGGATAGTGGACTTAGCTGTCTTTGGTGTGATGGAATAAAATGGACAATGTGTAGGTCTCAGTGGGAAATTTACATCTAAATATAAAACAATGTAAAGCCAACCAGCCTTTGATGAGAAAAAGGTCAGTATAATGTCTGCGTTCTGCTTCAATAAGTCGTCTATCTGTTATGGTGTTCTAGTCTCGTTGTGGTGCTTTAAGAAGACCTCTCATTTGTTGCATAGTTTGACATCACTTGATGATACTGCTCATAGTCATTCTTTAGCTGGAGACGGATTTTTAAAATTAATTTTTAGTTCGCATAGTGCGATCCTGTCCAATGCTCCTTTGACCTTGAGCCGTCATCGCATGTCTAGTAGTTTCTTTGTCTGTTCTGTAATATGTGCGCACATTTTGTATTTAAGAACCTTAGCAGAGTCAACGCATTTTATTTGAGTAACATAACAAGTTTGTCAAAGTGCTGTGGTGGGATCCAGAGATTTGCCAATCCTGCTGCTTGATTAGATCTACAAGCCTGATACCATTAAACTATGTTATGGCTCTGTGTTTCTCCTTTTGAGGGAGACAGTGCAGGTCTATTGAGACTCTGATTGGCCTGTGGTCACTGGGAAACAGTGCAGGTCTATTGAGACTCTGATTGATCTGTGGTCACTGGGAGACGGTGCAGGTCTATTGAGACTGATTGATCTGTGGTCACTGGGAGACAGTGCAGGTCTATTGAGACTCTGATTGATCTATGGTCACTGGGAGACAGTGCAGGTCTATTGAGACTCTGATTGGCCTGTGGTCACTGCTTATGTCCAAACAATTAGTACTTCTACATTTTGTAACAAACTTGCTTTCGTGGCACAATACATAGTCGATTTCTGCCTTTGAAATCCAGTTTGGAGAATGACATGTCCATCTTCTCCCAAAAGGTTCTTTGAAAATAGTGTTCATCATGAACAATTGGTTGGTTTCTACAGATGGCTAGACGTTCTCGTCAGTCATTTCTCTGGTCATCTGAAAAATTTCCCAGGTAGTGCTCACTTATTTCTTTAATGCCTGTCCTGGCATTGAAATTCTAGCAGTTCTTCTATCAAAGCTGTTCAATAAATGCCTCTATTGTACAAATTCCAGGTTACCGTCCAATTTACATGTTATCGATAATGTACAATATATTCACTAGAGTCATTGCCAACGGAAACAACAATAAACACCAACCTCGGGAGCAAGCCAGATTCAGAAAAAGGATTCTCCTTCACTGACCACTTCCACACGATTAATCAACTGATGGAGAGGGCATGTGAACTGTGCATATCCTTATGTCTTGCACAAGGCGTGTTCAGACAAAACTGCAACAAGTGAACAAACCTATGATGCACATGATGAAATCGTTGTCCAGTTCTTCACTGTTGTCTACAACACACTTTTGTCACCATACACTGCCTGCATTGTGCGATGAATGTCAACTGGTCGACATCCTTCAGCTGTTAGAAACCAAATCACCGCTCGCTGATCAACTCTGGATGGATTCCTTATCACACCCGCTATGTTTTCATGGTCTGCTGAGAAAACTATGAGTCGGAAGATAATGAAATTTTGTAAACTTGACATCTGATATGTGCTGTTTACACCAGAAGTGACGTCATCATGCGCATGTTCAATTATTGCAGTTTGATCCGGTTTCATTTGAACATGCCTCATATTTATCAATTTCAAGAAAGCCATTGACAGTGTCAAGACCAATGTGGTAAATGCCCTCTTATTTTTCTTGCTTAGTTTCTAGGGGATGTGGTAACTGGTCCAATGTTCAACATTCCTTAGTCACCTCTTAGACATGTCTGGCAAGTTATAGTGTTATTATCCCTTGTTTGCCATTTGACCAAAATGGTTAAGTTGTCACCAGATACCCAGAATTTGGAATAAAAGTATATATGGCACAAATGAAGAAGAGAGCTTGAGACAAAGGAAATAGGAAAGATGTGGACAGAGCTGACCAAGACAGGAGAACTTGGCATGTATTTGTTGAAGACTTGTGCTCGACAGTGAGCTGAAATGTTTTTATGTGAAATTATTTAGGGGTTTAAAATTCTGTAGAAAATGGTGAACAGCCAAACACTGAAGGATGTTTACTTTAGAAACCTACAAATTATGTGCTGCTCATACAAATTAGTATGTATGAAGAACACTTAGAAAATGAGATTACTCACATAATTTTCTTGCTGATTCTGCATGGCATCTTCTGGGGAACTAAAACCATCATTGGCAGACACTTCTGAAGCAAAAATCAAATGCTGCTCCTCCATTGTCCATGTTGTCTGACAACGGAGGCTGTTTAACTTCTGCACATGCCGTCGACAGTCTGCACCAGACCCTTGTCCGTATACCTGTGCCACATAAAAATGAAAAATAATTTTAACAAAATTTAGTGTATAACAAGATAAGGGATGAGCAGGCGGGCTTCAGACAGAATAGATCATGCATTGACCAGATAGCCACGTTGCGGATAATTGTGGAGCAATCATTGGAATCAAATTTGAGTTTGTGATAAATTTAGCTGATTATAAAAAAGGTTTTCGATAGTTTGGACAGCACAGAGATATACTCTGGAAACTACTTAGTTACTCCTCTTCTACCACTGGATGTGGTATCATGATTTAGTGGTTTACACGTCCACAAATATAGTTTCTGCAGGTTGAGTATGTGGTTGCAGTCCTATGCCCAAGTCTCCGTGACTGACCGTTTTTTTTTTTTTTTTTTTGCTTAAATGTTTGCCTCACTAGTTTCTACTGGCGGAGGCGCGCCATTTTCCACCCCAGACCGTAGTCAATTGGGCGATATCAGGACGCATAAACCAGTGCTTGGATGCATGTGTGCATCTGTATGTACCTATGCTAGGTTTGTGCACCCTCAGAAGCTAGCCCAACCAAAGTGCAATGGAAGGGCTTTACCACGAGGGCGCGTGTGAAAGTTGTGCAAGGGTGTGACTGTAGGACAGAGTCAAATGAAACAGAGTGAGGCGAGAAGAGAGAGAATGTGACTGACCGTTGTCCCAGTCGCCTCTAAAGTCTAATCATCTAATGTCAATTGTCATGACTTAGTAGTCTACACTCTTCTAATACTAATACGTTTAATTTAATTTAAGTATGATATTATATTGATGTCAGATAATTAATGTAGTTTAGTAGGTATCTTATTAAAATAATTAAATTATTATAGTTAGTTTATTAGTTAGTTATCATCAGTGTCACAATCAACAATCATACAATGAATTCAATGATTCGTCAATCACTCAATGATTGTGACAGCGTTCTCTCCTTCTTGTGATCACCCAAACTGGGTTAGGGCTGTGTGTGTTGCGAGGCGATTGCCAGAACGATCCCTAGTCTCAGTAAATTCAACTTACTTTGTAACTTTTACTTAGTGAGTATTGATATGCAGTTAACTTTAGAGAGAACAAACCTTAGTAATCGACTGCTTTTGTCCACACATTTTACACTTCCATTTCGTTGTTTTAGTCACTTGCAAAACCTGAAATGTTTGGCAGTCGGCACATTTCAAAACGTGAAACTCTACCATAATTTCTTCTTTGCGTTCAGGATCTTTTGGTCATGCTATATCTGCAGGCCAAACCTGCAGAAAAGTCAAAAAACGTTTGCTTCTAGCCTCTATCAATCAAATAAGGCGCCGTCTGTCATGACACCATTGACACTGTACATCGCAACACGAAAGTTGTGTGTTTAGCCGACGTTGAATGACGGACAACTGTTGTTAATGCAGAACAGCAGAATCACGACTAGCAGATGCTGAATGAGGAAGGAACAACAATGTCAACAGTGTGAATTTAAATATATGTAGGAGATATACTCACATATGTTCCATCGTACAACACTGACACGAAATAAACAACATTATGTCCAATCGCAGAATAGCAACTGACGTGGTCGTTGCTGTATCCTTATCCACAGGCAGCGACCAACGACTTCTCCACGCTCACTTTCACATCAGTCATGCCAAGCTGCAGAGAGATCATTCACACAATGGCCCGGAACGAGTCCTCAACCCCACGTCAGCTGCCACCCTTGCAGATAGTGTCAACCTTGCAGCATCCACCACCACGGACATTGATGCTGACTATGCCACCCTAATTAAAAAATCAACTTCATCCCAAAAACTGCCAGACTCTGGACACAAAGATACAATAGTAATCGAATATCACAAGCTACACGAGCACTGTTAGAAGACATGCTCAAAATGACTCGTTCTACAACCAATAATGCAGGTTTCAATGCCCTCAGCTCACTCTGCCGTAAATTTAAAAAACTCAAAGAAGACCACGAGGAGTTTGGCCGCTAACGCCTCCTTGCAACGGCAGAGTCTTAGCACAGCCTGGAGCTAGAATTTTGACACATTGCCGAACACAATCATGCCAGTCTCTGCCTGAAAGCTCCCGATAGGTCCCGAATGATTATTACACCGAATTATTCCAGTCAGCTGACCGTCCAACCATCCCAACCGAATCCCCACTTCTAGCACTCAGAAATCCGCCACGCCCTGATGAGTATGCCACTCAAGAAATCACCCATAGTGGATAACATCACTGCAGATGACCTTTAAACCTGTGGACTATCACTCGATCTAGCCTTAGCTAAGCACTATACAACATGCCTCACATATCTACAGCATGGAGTAACTCTAAAATGAGATTCCTACAGAGAAAAAGGAAGACCTTTGAAACTCAACCAGTTACGCTGTTTCCGGTCACCTACAAACACTTGACTAAATGTATATTCGCTATGATCCATCACTACCGTGGCAGCGCAACCAATAGCAAACTGGTTTTCGGCGTGCCTACAGCACAATTGACCACATTTCAACCTGATGCAGTCTAACTGAAACAGCGCGAGAGTACCAAACCCGCTACACCTTTATTGACGATAAGAAAGCATTTGATTGTAGAGCCACAATGTGTCTGGCACTTTTTGCTGGGTCAGGGCATTGGTCCCGGCCATGTCATAATCATTTCTAACTGATTTTTCATTAAGGGATGTCTCAAACCTCATGGTTTGGATATTGCATATGTTTGTTTGGATACATTGGATATGTTTGTTTGGATACATTGGATATGTTTGTTTGGATACATTGGATATGTTTGTTTGGATACATTGCATATGTTTGTTTGGATACATTGCATATGTTTGCGTACGGTTCCCTTCTCATTCATCTCTTACGATCTCATTTCTTTTCTGTTTGTACCAATTAATTATTATTATTGTTTATTAATTAACTCGCGTACCTTTTTTTCTACATACGTAAACAAACACATACACAAACACAAACAAACGAATCTCAAACTCAAACCAGTGTCAATCGTCGGCGGAATGGCAGACGATGCCAGTGACAAATGTCTATCTTGATATTATGATACTAGACAATGTTAAACGAGAAAGGTTATGATAGGCAAAAGAACACTGGCGTGAATCAACAAGCAAAATAACGGAAGACTGGGAAACACCGATAGCAAGAACCGTGAATAGTAACAAAAAGTAGCTATCAAACACGACAAAGCTGGCTCAGTCTGGAGGATGCGTAACAAACAAGATGGCGACATCTTGATTGATGGACAAGATATATCGAGCAGACTGGCGGAACATACAAGTGAACAGTGACGACATCAGAGGCAAGAAACAATCCTAATATACAAATGGTGGCCCCAGCATTCTCAGCCCAGAAGTGATCTGTAATCTTGGTACACATTCAGACATTTCTAAGGATTGGATGTCAGGTACCCAAATCATTTCTAAAGATTGAATATCAGGTACTCAAATGTTTAAAGTCATTTTGGTCTTTTGTCATGGGGCACCATGTTGGATCAATGGCGTTACTCGGGCCATTTCATTGATGACGTCGGAGTGGACGTGTAGGTCCACCAGGACGTCACTTCCCGTGTCTATGTGGACAACAATGAGGCATATGTACCACACACTCGCACTAGTTGCAGTTTTGTCAGTATCTACGACGTTGCTGAAGGTGATTTGGCGCCTGATTTCTATGTTGTGAATTCGGTTCTGTAGAGTTGTTTCGGATCGTGCAGGATCTGGGCTCTCGCCCTTCGACCAAATGCTATATAACAGTAAATGCACGTGTTTATTGGTTGTTGTTTAGTGCCATACAAAGTGTTCCATTTATCTGACCTGACAGGAAGTAACATTTTCCTAACGTCGATGAGCCCCTAGCAATCAAACATGATGATGAACGGTTTCATGTGGGTATATACACAGCTGGCACTCAGGTGTGCGTTCTGGTTGGATTCTGTTCAGGGGCTTGTTATGTGGGATGTGTTGGGGTTTCAGTCGTAAAACGGTGCTCTCGTCAATCCTTGTGAGTTGATTGATACTGTCATTTGGATTAGGACTTGCCATATGTCTGAAGACCTCCCTTTCTCCCCGTATTTCCCATCTGTTCAGCTCCGTTTCTTTGCTTGCTGTTCTATGAGCTGCTTGCAGAGTTTGTGCTGTGTATGACTGTGCTAGTCTGTCTGCCTTCTCATTGCTAGGAGTCCGCTGCAGAACTATTTTGACGTCGTAAGCCAATGTTCTTCGCCCCATTAACCTTTGAGCAGCCAGGAGATTACCTGCATCTGCAGCTTTAAAACCATGGCTCGAATAAATAAGTTGTTGAAGGTTTAGAGCTCTTGCCTTGTCATTTTTGATTTGCTGAAATATTGACGATGCAATTAAAGCTGTCTTTTTAAAAAAAACCGGACGATTTATTATGTGGTAGTTTTGTTATTTGCAATGTGGTAGTTTTGTCATTTATAATGTGGTAGTTCTGTCGTTTATAATGTGGTAGTTTTGTTATTTATAATGTGGCAGTTTGGGCATTTATAATGTGGCCGTTTTGTTATTTATAATGTGGCAGTTTGGTCATTTATAATGTGGCAGTTTTGTTATTTATAATGTGGCAGTTTTGTCATTTATAATGTGGCAGTTTGGTCATTTATAATGTGGTAGTTTTGTTATTTATAATGTGGCAGTTTTGCTATTTATAATGTGGCAGCTTTGTCCTTTATAATGTGGCAGTTTTGTCATTTATAATGTGGTAGTTTGGCCATGTCCTGGCCCAGGTAAATCTACAAATTCACGTTAACGTTTACTATTCGCAGTTCACCGTGTGGACAAAACCTGTGCGGTATGTTTTGAGTTTTCTTTCTACTCATTTTAAGACCAAATGTTTTTTTGTGCTTCGTTAAGCTAATTTAGGCATTACCTGGGCTTCTCTCACGATGTGACTATGTCATCAGCAAACCTTAGACAGGTGAGTATATCTAGGTCTGTGTTGATTCCTTTATTTTCCAAATTTAGTTTTCTAAAGAAGTTTATGTGCACACCGGATGTCCGAGTTTATCGCCAGTCTTCAATGAAACTGCAGTTCTATCTCTTCCATTGAGACCATGGGACGCTTTAAACCACCTTTTTGTACTTTCGTTCGTTCCTTGAGAGGTGAACGCCTGGTCCCTCAGCTATAGCGGACACCATTGAAAGGTGAGCGCGTTACCCCACAGATATAGCTATCCACCCTGAGAGACGAACGCCTAGTCCCTCAGCTATAGCGGACACAATTGAAAGGCGAGCGCGTTACCCCACAGATATAGCGGCCCACCTTGAGAGGCGAACGTCTTGTCCCTCAGCTATAGCGGCCCACCTTGAGAGAGGAAAGCCTGGTCCCTCAGCTATAGCGGCCCACCTTGACAGCCGAACGTCTGGTCCCTCAGCTATAGAGGCCCACCCTGAGAGACGAATGCCTGGTCCCTCAACTATAGCCGCCCATCTTGAGAGACGAACGTCTTGTCCCTCGGCTATAGCGGACACCATTGAAAGGCGAGCGCGTTACCCCACATATATAGCGGCCCACCTTGAGAGACGAACGTCTGGTCCCTCAGCTCTAGCGGCCCACCTTGAGAGACGAACGCCTTACCACTTACGTATAGTGCACATCCCCGAGAGACAAGTGCCTTGCCTCAGCTAAAGCAGCCCTCCTCGAGAAGCGAGCACATTACCCCTCAGCTATAGGGACCCTCATTTAGAGGCGGGCACCTTACTCCACAGCTATACCGGCCCTCCCGAGGGGCGAACGCCTTATCCTACAGATATAGTGCCCCCCCCCCCCCTTGTCCCAGGGTGAACGCCTTACCCTAGCATCTTCTTAACATTTAAATAGAACACATTTTTCAACAGATAAAAGACATGTCAGGACAGATTGTCAATAAATAATCGTAGATATAAGAATGAGACAGCTATAGTTATACCAGCTGAAAGTAAGCAAGAATGACTGACAGGAATTGTTTCAAGTCAAGAACGTCACGTCACGTGTATGAATATGACAAGAATCGGTGTTTCAAGTCAAGAACGTCACGTCACGTGTATGAATATGACAAGAATCGGTGTTTCAAGTCAAGAACGTCACGTCACGTGTATGAATATGACAGAAAGATTGAGAAAACGAAAACTATGATAATTATAAATCTAGAAAAGACATATGCTCTACAGACACAAATAAATGGGAGACACTAGAACATGTCAAGAGCGTCTCTTGTCTTGGAAATACAATATCAAAAGGAATAGACGTATTGGAAATCAGGAAGCGATCAGGGATGGTCAAATCTATTTTCACCAACATGAGTCATTTACTGACATCCAAGCAAAACTGGGGATCAAGATGTAGAGCAGTGCATGGAGCTGTAGCGGTCAGTGACCTTTGGGTCTAACCGCTAGCGTTAGGTGTAAATATGGCAGTCAAGTTGTAAACAACGACAATACGCATTCCGCTCTTTGGACCACATCCTGCTACTCAGAGCTTGGTAGTGGGAGATTGAGAACGTTCAGGGCTTGGTAGTGGTAGATTGAGAACGTTCAGAGCTTGGTAGCCGTAGTTTGAGAACGTTCAGAGCTTGGTAGTGGTAGTTTGAGAACATTCAGGGCTTGGTAGTGGTAGTTTGAGAACGTTCAGGGCTTGGTAGCGGTAGTTTGAGAACTTCAGGGCTTGGTAGCGGTAGTTTGAGAACGTTCAGGGTTTGGTAGCGGTAGTTTGAGAACTTCCGGGCTTGGTAGCGGTAATTTGAGAACGTTCAGGGCTTGGTAGCGGGAGATTGAGAACGAAAGACGAAGAAGAAAATATGAACAACTGACAAATAAGAGAGATAAGGAGTTATATCTACTCGTCACTACTGTATGGCGTAGAAGCATGGACAGTGGACATACAATTTGAGTAGAAACATGTCTTTGAAATGCGAATATACAGAAGAATGGGGCTCATGCCATGGAAAGGATCACAGGAATCCTTGGATAAATTAAGGATACACAGAAAATTGATGAACGCAAATACAGTCTGACAGTCTTGGGTTACATCCAGACAGAAGACCTCGGTGAAAACAGTTCTGGAAGGAAAGATGTAGGCTAGACTTACTGCAAGCTAAACCACGCAGCATAGCGTCAGCAGATCAACAGACAAGGTCTGGCATATTAAACTAACAAGGCAAGACGCAGAAGACGCTGGGGATTCACTGCAGCCAACCTTGGATGTAGAGAAGGTATCTGACCTGAACTTTATATATATAGACAAGAATTAGGGAACCTACGTACAACTGTCAACAAATACTTTGTGGTTCATTATTCACCGTTGTTCTTTCCTCATGTGTGTCCAATTGTTGAATCCCCTACCCTGACTTACATATGCAATAGAATTTGGCAGACAGGAGTGTGGCCCACCTGCTGGACAAAATCAGTCATTATACCACTGCCTAAATCAGGAAACCTAAATATGTGTCAGAACTATCGAACAATCAGTCTGATAAGTCATCCAAGTAAAATTCTCTTGAGGATATTACTTAACAGACTGAATCCTCAGGCGGAGAGTATCATTGCCGAAGAACAAGCGGGCTTTCGAGCGGGAAGGAGTACCAACGAGCAGATATTTAATCTTCGTCTACTGAATGAGAAGTACTCAGAGTATCATCAACCACTCTACCATGCCTTCATTGACTTTCGAAAGGCGTTTGACAGAGTGTGGCATGCGGCGCTATGGTCAACCATGAGGCATTATAAGTTCAACAGTGATATGGTGAGGGTAATTGCAAACCTTTATCAGCAGGCGACCATCGCTGCCTCAGTAGAGGGAACGCTAGGCGATTGGTTCCGTACGACTGTGGGTGTGAGACAGGGTTGTTAACTCTCCCCCACACTCTTCAATATCTTCTTGGATAGAATAATGGAGACGACCTTAAAAGGACATGTTGGCACGGTTAAAATAGGTGACAGGCTTATCACAAACTTCCGCTTTGCTAATGATATTGATGTATTGGCAGGCACAGAAAGGGAACTCCAGGAGTTGATTGGTAGATTGGATAGAACGGCCCTGAGCTTTGGTATGGAAATAAATGCTGATAAAACGAAGCTCATGACCAATAACGTAGCAGGGTTTCAATCTGTCATAGAGGCAAATGGGCAGGTACTTGAGGTGGTGAAACGTTTCAAATATCTTGGATCATTGATCAACGAAGAGGGTTCGAAGCCAGAGGTAATTGCAAGAATAGCACAAACAACAGCGGCGCTGACTAGGCTGCAATCTATATGGCGAGACAAGCGCCTCGCCCTCGGCATATAAGTCAGACTACTGCGCTCTTTGGTGCTGTCAATTTTTCTGTATGCCTGCGAGACCTGGACCATTACATCAGATATCCAGGGAAGGATACGTGCAATGGAAATGCGGTGCTATAGAAAACTCCTAAATGTTACATATAAAGATCGTGTCACGAACGTAGACATCCGTCAGAGTGTTGAAGACGCTATTGGTCCTTTTTAAGATCTGTTCACAGCTATCAAAAGACGAAAGATGGCCTGGTGCGGGCACGTCGCGAGGTCCAACGGAATTCCCAACTCGATACTCTTTGTATTCGTACCGGGACAGAGAGGGCGTGGACGTCCAAGGAAGAGATGGGTGGACAACATCACTGAGTGGTCAGGCCTTCGTGCCGGTGAGATACGTCAGGCGGCGACAGACAGAGAGGGTTGGCGTGGAATTTTCATGTCTTCATGTGTGCCCCAACGACCTGATGGGTTACGGGATGAACTGAACTACCCTCATATGTGTCCAATTGTTGAATCCCCCTTCCCTTATATGTGTCCAATTGTTGAACCCCCCCCCCCCCCTCCCTTATATGTGCACTCTGTTGTGGCCATACAGTTGAGCCCTCGCATTTAACCCTTTTATGCAGTAAGTATTTATTTCCGTAGCCGCTCCTTTTCTACTTGGGGTGTAGAGGTTTGCCAGAGGGAACGCCATTCTATTCTATTACTTGATCCATGCGATGTAGAGGTTTGCTAGTGAGAACGCCAGCCTATTCTATCCGCTGTCTTCCTCCTGGAAAGATTCCAGTTTAGTCCGTTGTTTCGAAAAGACTATTCTAAAATGTCAGCTCAGCGGAATTTTGGATAGTCCTGTGGGTCTAGATCTCTAGCTCTTGGTCTACCATTGTATGTAGTCTCTATCTCTTGGTCTAATATTGTATGTAGTATCTGGCTCTTGGTCTAATATTGTATGTAGTCTATGGTTCTTGGTCTACCATTGTATGTAGTCTCTGGCTTGGTTTAACCATTGTATGTAGTCTCTGGCTTGGTCCACCATTGTATGTAGTCTCTGGCTTGGTCCACCATTGTATGTAGTCTCTTTCTTGGTCCACCATTGTATGTAGTCTCTGGCTTGGCCCACCATTGTATGTAGTCTCTGGCTTGGCCCACCATTGTGTGTAGTCTCTGGCTTGGCCCACCATTGTATGTAGTCTCTGGCTTGGCCCACCATTGTATGTAGTCTCTGGCTTGGCCCACCATTGTATGTAGTCTCTGGCTTGGCCCACCATTGTATGTAGTCTTTGGCTTGGCCCACCATTGTATGTAGTCTCTGGCTTGGTCCACCATTGTATGTAGTCTCTGGCTTGGCCCACCATTGTATGTAGTCTCTGGCTTGGCCCACCATTGTATGTAGTCTTCACTCCTTCTTCAGACAAACCTAAGGCAGTTGAGATCGCTCCACGCGAGCCTGCAAGGTTTGAGTTTCAAGCGCGCGACGTATTATCTGTCCAACGTTACCTACTTGAGGTGGTGGGACAGCTTGGACGCTTTGGTGACCCTGGGAGCTGTCTTCCGCACCTGGTAGGGTTCAATCAAGCCGAACTGGTCACAAAGGCACACAACCATATCAAAGAAAACACAATTTATTACAGAAACCACAACATAAAAAAAAGGACAAATAAAAATACCAGTTCTACTGATCGGATTCCAATCGTGACAGAGCTCTCTATCCCAAAAAGATCGCAGCTTGAGAATCTCAAACCTGCGGGTCGTATTGTTCACGTTGTTAGATCCTGCTGTAACTAGCTGATGAAGAACGCGAGATAAATTGAAGTCGGTCAATGGCTGGCCTGAGCTCTATCAAAGAATTTCTAGAAGGAAGGGCTGATTGACAAACATTACGCTCTTCTAATGTCCTCCGCTGAGCAAAGATGCAGCTAGATAAATATATGAACTAATAGGACGGGCCAAGCAATGGAAAGAGCGTCTATTTGAATTGAGAAGAGACAGAGAGAGAGACAGAGACTGACCATATACGGAAGGTGTGTGCAAAAAGTGAAGTTGGACAGAAAGGAAGGAACATCACAGAAGGCCAGAGGAAAATGAAGGACTCTAAAGAAGACTGTTAGGTGGAGGACTGAAATCAACGCAAGCGACTGGGATAGTCACAGCCTGTGTGTAATTGGTGTATTCAACAGATGTATTGGTGTATACAAATGGTGTCCTGATATATTGGTGTATCCAAAAGGTGTCCTGATGTTGGGTCGACTTGAGCTATGGAGACCAGTCTGAGCTGAGACAGCACAACATTGATAGCCAAGTCCGGAAAAGCAACTGGGGCAGATACAGCCTGTGTGCAGTTGGCGTATCGAAGAGCAGTGACCCGGGGTTATAAATGAATAGCCATTGAGAACAGCTATTGGAAGAGCCAGAAAATAGGACTGAGCACAGGCTACATATAGTTCGACAGACAGTAGAGATAGAATGATTCTGATCCATTGATCGTAGCTGAACCTACCTCGGATATCATAGTTCAGCGGCTACCATCTGTTTGTATTGCGCAGTAACCACACAAAAAGATGGACGATGTACGACTAATTAATTATTTGTGCCTGAATTTATTTCATGGACAATCTTATTTGAAGTGCTTTTAAACGAATAACAGAAAATTGACGCGAACAACCGTTTGACAGATGAATTCATAAACATAATGTTAGGCTAGAGCAAGTATGTCACATATAGATTATATGTGATTGGATCCCGACCAGGACATATGTCACGTCACAAACGAGGCATATAAGGTGACCCATGGAAAGTCAGTCAATGGAGGTGACGATGCCGACATATATTCTCACGATGAAGTCAAAAACCAGGACAGGGTTTTGCAACATCAGGACCGTGTACGAAAAGGGAAATGTCGACCAAGATGCAAAGGAAATTAAACGACACAAGTTGGAGTCTTCTGTCTCGCAGATGTAAGATGAAACGGTGCACACGATTTTCGGGACCAGAAGAGGAAGATCGCGCGCACACAGAGGAGAGTCGCCTTCATTTTGTCAATAGAAGCAAGGAAGGCACTTATATAAATGGGAAATCAATCAAAACTGTTTAACTCCATGCGGAACACAAGCCCTCCACAGATTCCTGTACAATGCCATCATTTCCATCCCTAAAGTATGCTGTGACATTCTCTGAGTGTTTAATACCTATTTATTATAAATCATTTATTTATAAATCAACCTGTGACGTGAGTGTGTTCCAGTATTTCAATATCAATCAATTGTTTCGCTGAAGAATCATCTTTAATTAAGTTTGTCCAGCAGTGGGAAAGGTTTGGAATCGTAAATCTAGATTATTCTAAAACTTCATTCATAAAATCCAAACTATTTCTACAATTATCAGAATGCTAAGGGCTGTATGAGATGCTTGCATAAGTCAGTCAGGGTCACTAGCAGAGACAGTGCGAGAAATGTTACAGAAAGTGAGGACAACGTGGTACATGGCATTTATAGATAGAGAATTAAATGGCCTGGTCACATGACAAGAATGTCTCCAAACCTGCCCGTCACATGACAAGAATGTCTCCAAACCTGCCCGTCACATGACAAGAATGTCTCCAAACCTGCCCGTCACATGAGAAGAATGTCTCCAAACCTGCCCGTCACATGAGAAGAATGTCTCCAAACCTGCCCGTCACATGAGAAGAATGTCTCCAAACCTGCCCGTCACATGACAAGAATGTCTCCAAACCTGCCCGTCACATGAGAAGAATGTCTCCAAACCTGCCCGTCACATGACAAGAATGTCTCCAAACCTGCCCGTCACATGAGAAGAATGTCTCCAAACCTGCCTGTCACATGAGAAGAATGTCTCCAAACCTGCCCGTCACATGAGAAGAATGTCTCCAAACCTGCCCGTCACATGAGAAGAATGTCTCCAAACCTGCCCGTCACATGACAAGAATGTCTCCAAACCTGCCCGTCACATGAGAAGAATGTCTCCAAACCTGCCCGTCACATGACAAGAATGTCTCCAAACCTGCCCGCCACATGACAAGAATGTCTCCAAACCTGCCCGTCACATGACAAGAATGTCTCCAAACCTGCCAGTCACATGACAAGAATGTCTCCAAACCTGCCCGTCACATGACAAGAATGTCTCCAAACCTGCCCGTCACATGACAAGAATGTCTCCAAACCTGCCCGTCACATGACAAGAATGTCTCCAAACCTGCCCGTCACATGACAAGAATGTCTCCAAACCTGTCCGTCACGTGACAAGAATGTCTCCAAACCTGCCCGGCACATGACAAGAATGTCTCCAAACCTGCCCGTCACATGACAAGAATGTCTCCAAACCTGCCCGTCACATGACAAGAATGTCTCCAAACCTGCCCGTCACATGACAAGAGTGTCTCCAAACCTGCCCGTCACATGACAAGAATGTCTCCAAACCTGCCCGTCACATGACAAGAATGTCTCCAAACCTGCCCGTCACATGACAAGAATGTCTCCAAACCTGCCCGTCACATGACAAGAATGTCTCCAAACCTGCCCGTCACATGACAAGAATGTCTCCAAACCTGCCCGTCACATGAACCTGTAATAATGGATAAGCAAGGCTTCAGAGTAAGAAGACCACGGGAAGATTTGAGAAGACCTGAAATGAGCTTTGTGAACCTCACCTGGCTAGAAGCATAGCATCAGTTGATCGTGAACCTCACCTGGCTAGAAGCATAGCATCAGTTGATTGTGAACCTCACCTGGCTAGAAGCATAGCATTAGTTGATCGTGAACCTCACCTGGCTAGAAGCATAGCATTAGTTGATCGTGAACCTCACCTGGCTAGAAGCATAGCATCAGTTGATCGTGAACCTCACCTGGCTAGAAGCATAGCATTAGTTGATCGTGAACCTCACCTGGCTAGAAGCATAGCATTAGTTGATCGTGAACCTCACCTGGCTAGAAGCATAGCATCAGTTGATTGTGAACCTCACCTGGCTAGAAGCATAGCATTAGTTGATCGTGAACCTCACCTGGCTAGAAGCATAGCATTAGTTGATCGTGAACCTCACCTGGCTAGAAGCATAGCATCAGTTGATCGTGAACCTCACCTGGCTAGAAGCATAGCATTAGTTGATCGTGAACCTCACCTGGCTAGAAGCATAGCATTAGTTGATCGTGAACCTCACCTGGCTAGAAGCATAGCATTAGTTGATCGTGAACCTCACCTGGCTAGAAGCATAGCATTAGTTGATCGTGAACCTCACCTGGCTAGAAGCATAGCATCAGTTGATCGTGAACCTCACCTGGCTAGAAGCATGACATCAGTTGATCGTGAACCTCACCTGGCTAGAAGCATAGCATTAGTTGATCGTGAACCTCACCTGGCTAGAAGCATAGCATTAGTTGATCGTGAACCTCACCTGGCTAGAAGCATAGCATTAGTTGATCGTGAACCTCACCTGGCTAGAAGCATGACATCAGTTGATCGTGAACCTCACCTGGCTAGAAGCATAGCATTAGTTGATCGAAGAAGTAGAACTGGAGAGAAAAGAAAGACAGGATAAAATTGCTAATTTAAAGAAATCTTTGAAAGGTCTGCAGAATGTGTTTTTCAATGCAAATAAATGTTTAGAGAATGATTTAATATCTCATTAGTGACAAAAATTGTCAACAGTTGGAAACCATGTTCCTATGGAGATTTTGTCATTTTATCAAAGAGTGTTTCAATGAAGCTGTTAAAGTGCATTGCCCTGATAAAAGTGACTAACAAACACAGCACAGTAAATTATCTTTATTAGGAGCATCAACAAATTCTTCAACATTAAGGAGGTCATGTCAGCATTACAACCACTCGAGTTTTGTGGAGTAACAACAGACGGATTACCAGTTAGGATTGACCTAAATTCAGGCCTGGTTGGCAAAATTAAATTTCACCTGTCAGATTTGAATTTAAGTCAGCTTGATGTCTCATTCTTAAACTGTATTGTTCACCAAGAAAATGTGTGTGCCAAAGTGTTTATGGTCGCTAACATCATGAATGTCGTGGTATCATACAGAACTTCATCAAATCAGGAGGACTCAACCATTGCCAGTTTCAAGAATTATTTTAAGACGTTGATTCCAAGAATGGTAATCTGCTTTACTTCTGTGATGCACACTTGCTAAGTCTAGGGAAAATGCTGAAGCGATTTTATGACCTACGGACAGAGATAAAACTTTTCATGAACGTGATGGGTAGCCTGGTTAAAGAATTATAAGTTCCTGTGGATCTGACAGGTTGCACTTCTAGTTGATATGACTCAGCATTTAAATAATCTTAATTTCAGGCTACAGACGCAAGGACGTTTGGTACACAAACTTTGCAGGTATGTCAAAGCTGTCCAAGATACACTGAGACCGAGGGTGAGAAACCTTCATGAAGGAAATACTATTTTCTTTGTAAGACTTGAAGAGCAGAAGACATCTCTTATTTATTTCACAAGCTATACCAATAATGATATTCACAGCCATTTAGTGGAGCATTCAAAAGATATGACTTCAAAGCAAACAACGTTAAAGTACTTACATCTATCAACAATTTTGGTCCAAAATAGAATGGACTAAACCCCAAATAAGAAACTGACGGACAACTAGAACACACACTGCACGTTGCAGTCTTATTGTTCTCGTTCAAAATGTTTTAAAAATTAAGTCTACACATGAAGTCCAGTTCTCTGGATAAAGATTGCCATAGAGGAGAGCTCTTCAAGGCTTGCAAACAGGTTTGTGTGGAGGTACACCTCTGTGGGCCAGTGCCAAGTACGCAATTGGTTAAGCATATAACAGTCTTACAGGATATGCTTGGCGGTCTGTGCTCCTTGTCCACACATAAAAATAGGTGCTGGAGTAAATTTAAGCCTGTGTAAGTGGCTATTCAACTGTTATGCCCTGTTATCATGCGGAACAAGATCACTTTCTCCGCGAGATGAAGGCAGTGATAGTTGTCTCTTGTTTGATTGACTTTCCTTCTGGTTTTGATAAGGGTCTACTTTTCTTGGAAGTAGACTATTTGTTTTTTTTGTTCTTGTGTGACTCCATGTGCTAACCCGTCTGCTATCTCATTTCCTGGTATGCCACAGTGTGATGGTATCCACTGTAGTACTACCCTTCATTTGACTTTCAGTTCGCCCTGCCACAGTGTGATGGTATCCACTGTAGTACTACCCTTCATTTGACTTTCAGTTCACCCTGCCACAGTGTGATGGTATCCACTGTAGTACTACCCTTCATTTGACTTTCAGTTCGCCCTGCCACATTGTGGACACAAATATATTGGTTGCTTGTTTGTCAGTATATAGTTTACCTGCCCCTTCTAGTGTAGCTGTTTACTGCTGAGAGCTATTATTATCGTCACTTAGTTGTTTAGTTAGTTTCCACAACTTTCTGCCTTCCTTCTCAAAGTTTTAACTCATGGGTTTTCTCTTTCCAGCTTGTCCTCTGAGCTTCAAATTTTTCTTTGGTATTTTGTAGTGATATGGTTCTGTTGTGATGGTTGTACCTTTGCTATGTACTTCACCTCACTCATCTCTTCATGCAGTTTTGTAGCATTTTAGTTCAATATGAAACATAATTCTTCCTCGCTGCTCTTAGTATTGTCTCTTTTGCTGTTTAGAGTACTCCCTTACTAAACTCCCTGCTGACACTGTGTCTGCGTCTAGAACACATTTTTTAAGAGCAGGTTTTCTCTATGTTGGTATGTGCACCAATTTGCTTTTTTATAATTGCATCTTGACTGCCATGGACTTATGTTGATTATTCTAAATTAGATGAAATCCAGAACGATGATCACTTTCACCAAGTAATTTTCCTATTTCTCTTTCTGCTGCTCCTGCCAGGTCCAGTTTGGAGAATGTTAAGTCTGGGGTAGAGATACTGCACCATCTTCTGGAGTAGAAGGTTGGGGGGGGGGGGGGGGAGAGAAGCCCCCCCACTATGGTTGTTTAATAGGGTTAGATGATTGTTGTCATCTTGCTAATTTTTTAATTTCTTTTTCTCTTCTGTCCAGTTGGCTATATCCCCAACCTTGGGGGTGGCTGTTTTCTCTTCTGTCCAGTTGGCTATATCCCCAACCTTGGGGGTGGCTGTTTTCTCTTCTGTCCAGTTGGCTATATCCCCAACCTTGGGGGTGGCTGTTTTCTCTTCTGTCCAGTTGGCTATATCCCCAACCTTGGGGGTGGCTGTTTTCTCTTCTGTCCAGTTGGCTATATCCCCAACCTTGGAGGATGGCGGTTTTCTCTTCTGTCCAGTTGGCTATATCCCCAACCTTGGGGGTGGCTGTTTTCTCTTCTGTCCAGTTGGCTATATCCCCAACCTTGGGGGTGGCTGTTTTCTCTTCTGTCCAGTTGGCTATATCCCCAACCTTGGGGGTGGCTGTTTTCTCTTCTGTCCAGTTGGCTATATCCCCAACCTTGGGGGTGGCGGTTTTCTCTTGTCCAGTTGGCTATATCCCCAACCTTGGGGGTGGCTGTTTTCTCTTCTGTCCAGTTGGCTATATCCCCAACCTTGGGGGTGGCGGTTTTCTCTTGTCCAGTTGGCTATATCCCCAACCTTGGGGGTGGCTGTTTTCTCTTCTGTCCAGTTGGCTATATCCCCAACCTTGGGGGTGGCGGTTTTCTCTTGTCCAGTTGGCTATATCCCCAACCTTGGGGGTGGCTGTTTTCTCTTCTGTCCAGTTGGCTATATCCCCAACCTTGGGGGTGGCGGTTTTCTCTTGTCCAGTTGGCTATATCCCCAACCTTGGGGGTGGCTGTTTTCTCTTCTGTCCAGTTGGCTATATCCCCAACCTTGGGGGTGGCGGTTTTCTCTTGTCCAGTTGGCTATATCCCCAACCTTGGGGGTGGTGGTGGCTGTTTTCTCTTGTCCAGTTGGCTATATCCCCAACCTTGGGGGTGGCTATTTTCTCTTCTGTCCAGTTGGCTATATCCCAACCTAGGGGGTGGCTGTTTTCTCTTCTGTCCAGTTGGCTATATCCCAACCTTGGGGGTGGCTGTAAAGGCAGTTGCCACTGGGGACATCTATATTGGCCAGGTTCAGTGGTATGTCGTTGGGCCGGCAGAAGTTGAAGAGATCCAGTTTCAGAGTGTTCTGATTTAGATGAATTATGGTTTCTAACTGCACATTGCAGTTAATCAAACACGCACCAGATTTGAACAGACCTGGGTAGCAAGTTCAAGCAATACCCTCTTATTTTATCTGTCAGCTACTCATTTATAATTTATAAATAATTTCTCTCTCTCTTATTCCACCCTCTTCTTTGCCTTACACTTTCCTGGCGTAATATGATGTCTAACATCGCACTAGTGTATGCATGCAGATTAGGTACTCTATAAAAAGGGCTTCAATAGGTGACTATATCCTCCTCAGGTCTGACCCCCTAGTATATTAAAGGTTGCCCACCCCTACCCTAGATAATATTCAACCTTCTATTATTTAAAAAAAACAAATTATTACAAGAACTGCCACCCGTTACAAAAAGCAAAACTATTTCTAAAACTGTCAGACACAAAAATGTCAAATGAATGATCAAGCTGTCACAACAATAAATCAACCTGATACTTCTGTCTATTGAATAAATAATAGCACATCATATAGCTAACAATCAGCTATGAAAAATGTCTTCATGAGAAACTCATAAGAGGCATTGATGATCCCCCATGATATAAATGATCGCATATAATTGAGATGAACGCCCTTATATAATCCTGGCAACCCGTTTCTCTCGGTCACAACAGTTTTGAATGTGGTCCACATGTCAGTAAAGGGACCTCCTAGCACACACTGCATGTGTATCTTGATTACGTTCAGGGGAAAGAAACAGGTGCTGATGACAGCACCCAGACAGGCGCCAGTGATGAAATCCAAGGCCATCTGAGAACAGAACAACATATAATTTATTAAGAGACTTTGACAGAAAATAAAAGAGGTCAAATCAAATCACCAAACAATAAGAAGAGGAACAACAATTTCTTCAACTAATAATTAGCTGCTGTTCCCTGTAGATGGCTGAAATACTCATTTAACTTCATTATACTGGTTTAGAAGGCTCTACAAAGTCTGGATACAACCAGTTTTTTCCCACTCCACCTAAACTAAAAATAACTCTGTACAACCAATCTATTTTTGAATGCATTAACTGACCCTGCCTCACTATATCCTGTGGTAATGCATTCCAAGCATTCACCATCCTCTGACTAAAACAATATTTCCGAATATCTAACCTGGACCTGTCTTTAAATAATTTGAAGCTGTGCCCTTGTGTGTATTTTGAAAAACTTGGTATAGTCAAGTTATCCTTCCCGTTGATTATCTTATAAACGTATTAAATCACCTCGAATTCTTCTCTGTTCTAGAGATGGGTAGACCAGTTTTTCTTTCCTCATAACTGTAATTCTTGAATCCCATGATCAGTTTCATAGCTCTTCTTTATAACTTTTCTAGCCTGTTTATTTCCACTCTATGATAAGGACTCTACACTCGAACACCGTACCCTAATTTAGGTCTCACTAATGCTTTATGTAGTTGGAATATCACTTCCTTGCTCCTATGTGTAATGTTTCTTTTTATCATAACCAGCATTGTATTAGCCTCTTTCACTGAACCTGGACTTGCTCACTCACCTTACCTGTATTATCTATTATAACATCTAGGTCCCTTTTCTTTCCTAATAGTGTTCTCTCCCATAATGTAAATATATTCCTTATAGGATCTTCCCATGCAGATAACAGTACATTTATCTACATTAAACTCCATCTGTCAGCTCTCAGATCAATTTTTAATCTATCTAAATCCGATCTCAATAGATCCACCTCTGTCTGCGATAAGACCATACCGCATACTTTTGTGTCATCTGCGAATTTTACAATCATGGTGCCAATAGCACTGTCCAAATCATTAATATATATCAAGAGCAAAATTGGTCCCAAACCGAGCCCTGTAACTCTCCACTAATTACCTCACACCACTCAGAGTACTCATATATAGTAACTCTCTGCCTTCTTCCCATTAACCAATTTTAAAAATCAAATTTGCAACTTCGTCACCTATACAATGTGATTGCAACTTTGAAACAATCTTTGATGACGTACTCTACAAAAACCTTCGCAAAATCAAAATAAATAACATCCACCTGCCTTCCAGTATCTACCATTTTGTTAACTTCCACCATGAATTTTAATAGATTTGTTAAGCACGATCTTTCATCAGTAAACCCGTGCTGACTCTTCCTGACGAGATTAAACTTAGTCCAAGTGCAGCACTATATTGTCTCTGATAATTAACTCTACAATTTAGCAGAGTATGCTCATAAAACTCACTGGTCTATAATTGGCTGGATCTAATTTCTTGGCCTTTTTGAACAAGGGGAACACACATCCATCTTTCCAATTCCTTGGAACAATCCCATTCTCAAGAGTGAGAGAATAAAATATAGCCAATGATTTTGCCAACAGGTTTCTAATTTCAAATAGTAAAATGTTGAATGAATTCGGCTTTGACCAGAACATTCATCCACTTTCAACCTCTCCAACTGTTTAATTACAAAAAGACATTTCCTCCGCCATGCAGAATGATTGCAATCCCTCTGTGTCCATGTCCCTTCAGAGAATATCTAAGGGCTATGTGATCTTGTCACAGCTCTATTCACTTTACCCGGAATAAAATTTGTTTTGTATTTTTAAATATTTTAGATATGTTTTACTTGATTTTCCAGCCTCTATATTTTTGTTTCCATTCAAACACGGTTAAGAAAATGTTTTACCTGAGAAGAGATTCAGGTGTTAATCAAAGTTTTGACATGAAGGCCTTTATCAGAGACTAGACAAACAATAACACAGACTAAAAACAGAAAACTAAACAAAACTAATATTGGTAAGACAGTTTGCAGGTCCTGAAAACCATTTAAATTAAATGAATCGAGTTGGCAGTTAAGGTAAGACCTAAAGGACATGTGTCCCTTGGGACAACATTTGAAGCATATAACATGAGCATGGAGTTTATCAGAAGTCTTGGAGAGTCTTCTTCATTCGTTCTTGTAGTGCAAAGTATGTTATCCAGTATTTCAAAATTGGATTGTAATGTCTGCGCATTTCAGCAGGCATGTCTGCTCTTGGCAGCAGAACTAAAAATCAAAATCATAGAATACCAACACAAATTTACATGAGGCTCAAGATGCAGCCCAGTGAATGAGCTGACAGAAGCCAGTGACATAGCTGGCATATTGCATCCAAGTCAGCAAACCAGAGCTGACCAAGACCTATTTCACCTCTAATTGACGGCCCTGGAAACAGGCTGCACTAGTGTAGGCTGGCTAAGAGATTAAGGATCGCAGTGAGAATGCAAACTCAGTAACCAAAAAAGTCAGCTGATACGAGAGGTGTCCGGGACAATGTCCTTTTCAGGTCGAATGACAAAGAAGAACAATCTACATGCACAGTTTAGAGCTGCCACTGGTGGTTGGCAGAATAGTCTTGTAAGAGCAAAGAAGGACTATAATTGAGAAGCAATGTACAATTCAGTGCAGTGCCGTAAAGTAAGATTGACCTATATAATGTATTATTGCTAACACCAATGATCTTTTATCCCATACTGTAAGGCAACATAGTTTGAGGACCACATGGTAATCTGTGGCTGACCCCATGTTTGCTAACCACGAATCTAAGACAAGCAACAAAACAGCTGGAAACTTTGAAGCCAGTCAATAACCAAAGTGGCAACAACAATCATGGATAGCAACTATCATGTACTGCTAACAATATCAGAGAAGGGCACCCACTGTGGCACATGTCAGAGAAGGGCACCCACTGTGGCACATGTTAGAGAAGAGCACTCACTGTGGCACATGTCAGAGAAGTGTATCCACTGTGGCACATGTCAGAGAAGTGTATCCACTGTGGCACATGTCAGAGAAGTATACCTACTGTGGCACCTGTTAAAGAAGTATACCCACTGTGACAGTCTTTGCTTGATGATAGGAAAGTTAGGAAGTAATATCATGAAAAATGACCATTTTCTTCTAGCAGATGGTCTTTTAGTAGGTTTGAGTTGGTCAACAATAGTCTCTTCCTTTGTGTTTTTCCCACTTTGTTTCTTTTAATGGAGTCTCTCTGAGATTCCTCAAATATCTCAGCACCTTTGTGAAGTTGCAACTTCCATATGTCTCTGTCCGTAGCTGCAATTTTCAAGTCGCTAGTATAAAAACCTCACACGGTGGAGTAATTGGAAGTAATAAAGTCTATATTTATGTTTGGATCAACCTGTCTCCACCTGAGGTCCGTGGTTTGAATCCAAATGGCTCATTACTTCACCTTCTTTAGTTATTTGCTGCATGTGTTTTCTAAGTTCCTCAAATATTCATGTATTTGCAATTGTTACTATTTTGTTATCGATGCACTTCAGTCGACCCAGCCACAAAGAGTTACCTGGTTTAGGTAAGGAAGGAAATTGGCCAGCCGATTTTATAAATAAAGCTGAGTCCTAGTAGCTGAAGTTTCTTTACAATTTATCTCCAAAAGCAGTATGGAAGACTACCTTTATCTTACTTTACAGCACAGAGAGGTGAAGAAATGTGAACATCAAAGGAGTATCCAAACTGTTGTCCACAAGCTTACCTTCTGTCCACGACTGCTGCTCTGAGGTCCAAGATGCTGAAGATGTTCTCGGCCAAGAAAGAAAGCCACATTGCTGGGCCCATTTCTCAAAACAATGGCACTAAATCCTCTATAGTACTCACTCAGCCCATAGCTTCTGAGACCGTAGAAGGCATCGAGAGTATTGCTAAACTTCTTATGGTATTCTCTAGTCTGCATCAGTGCTTGAATTCGCTCAAAAGGTGTAAAGATCGCTTCAAAAGTTCCAGCCCCTAGTGCTGCGAGTGCATGATTCACGTAAATATTAAACCCAGGCATTCTCTTGCCTAGGATGTCCTGGCATTTGTAGTACATTCCAAACATAACAGATAACGATGATGATTTCTGCAACAAAGGAGGTAAAAGGCCCCGATAGAGGAAACGTGGGCCATCTTTACGTAGCTGGTTGATGGCACTTAGGCCAGATATCCCATGGAGCTGTTGTCGGAACATTGTTTTGTTCATTGGAAATGTAATGCATATATTAATGAAGGCTGCACACCCACCACAGATGAACTCACCCTCACGTTGAATATGCTGTGGAAACTGCAGAGGTATTTGAATTTGCTCAGATGCAGAAACACCTAGGTTTGTGTTTTCTACATCCAGGTCTGGTAGCCTCTCTTTACCCGGGTAAGCTACGTCATGCAGCGAGTGTGCTGACGATAATAATACTGAATGAGTAGGAGATGTTGGAATGGTCAGGGTTGAGGTCATAGTTGAAGATGAAGTCTGTTCAACAAAGGATGAAGTTGCTGATTGCAATCGTGCCTCCATTGTTTCTGATTTAGCCAAAATATGACCGAACAAATATAGTGAGGGTAAACTCAAAATATTGAATGGTGAACCACTGACTGGCATGGTGGCAGACTCTGAACCGGTGTTGTGGTGCCAGATTTTTAAAGTTGTGGATGGGCTTTGGGATTTGTCTACCTGACAGATAGAGTGTGTTCTATCAAACTCTGAGCTCCGCACACAGCGCTGTTCTCCAGCATTGCTGTCGCAAACCCGGTCTTCAGTCATAGCAATGTCACACACCCGAATCTCAATGAAGCTCTGAATAAAAATGACATAATTAAGTGTGTGCCAGTTTACATGGAAAACAAAATGAACAACTTTTGTTACTTCTGGGACTAGTAGCAATACGAATGAGAATAACTACTAGAAATGAATCATTTTGGCATTGTAGCAGATGGAATGGGGTCCTGTTCTTCTGGCTCACTTAACTGATGTCTCTCCTTTACTCTCCACTTCTACTCTCCTCAATCTATCACTTCAATTAACGCTCACTCCAATAAACTAAAGACACTATTCCAAAACAATAATCAAAGTCTTTATGGGATCAAGATGCTGAGCAGCGCATGAGCTGCAGTGGTCAGCGACCCATAGCTGACTGCTAGCATCAGGGCCAGCGAAACAGAGCTGCCAAGACCCTTCTACACCTCCACGCGGTGATCCTGGATAACAGGCTGCAACAGAGCAGACTGGCTAAGGAGAAGGGATTGAAGAGAGAATGCTAACCCGGTACTCAAAAATGCTTGCTGAAGTCGGATGTGTTGGACCGAAAGGTGCAAATATCGCAGTCAAGCTGTAAACTACGACACAACGCATTCCATTCTGTGGACTACATTCTGCTACTTAAGCCCATTTAGGGTTTGGTAGCGGGAGATTAAGAACGAACGAAGCCATGCCATGCCAAATTCTTTATTCCTACGCGTTACAATTTCTTTTCACTCTTCTATCACACACAGTTTACTACACACTCCTACTTAATGGCTTTCTATGATTTAAATTCTAACTACGGTTAATTCTATAATTATTGTCATCAGTCTACTCTCTGAACTTGGCCTGCTGTAAATATGCTGTCAAAATCTAAGCTGGTTCTGTCGAAATCTAAGATGGCTCTGACAAAATCTAAGCTGACTGTCAAAATCTAAGCTGGCTCTGACAAAATCTAACATGACTGCTGTGCCTCGTGGCTTTTGCTGGCTACAAATAATCTGGCAAAATTATAACTCTTGGCTGACATGAGTCTTGTAGAAGGACTGCACTCTCCTACAGTGTAGTGACTGTCAGAATCTAAGCTGGCTCTGTCGAAATCTATTTACTTTGACGAAACCTAAATTTACCTTTCTGATGTGAACTAACAAATTGTCAGCTGCAGTCTGTCAAAATCTAGTCAATTCAGCCTGTTCTTGGCTCTAGACTACTGTTCACTGGTTCCTCTCTCTGCGCTGTCTTCCCGGTTCGCTTCAGTTTTTGAAACCCCCCCGAAACTAATTTTCTTGTGTCGGCCCTACTTTCAAGATGGCGTCATTTCCCTCCTTCTGAATGGTGCCTCCACACTTCCTCCGTGTTTCATGTCTTCTAAACAAAATTAATATTGGTAAGATAGTTTGCAGGTCCTGAAAAGAATTAATATTAAATGATTCGAGTTGGCAGTTAAGATAAGACCTAAAGGACATGTGTCCCTTGGGACAACATTTGAAGCATATAACATGAGCATGGAGTTTATCAGAAGCCTTGGAGAGTCTTCTTCATTCGTTTTTGTAGTGCAAAGTATGTTATCCAGTTTCATTCGTTCTTGTAGTGCAAGGTATGTTATCCAGTTTCATTCATTCTTGTAGTGCAAGGTATGTATCCAGTATTTCAGAGTTGGATTGTAATGTCTGCACATTTCAGCAGGCATGTCTGCTCTTGGCAGCAGAACTAGAAATCAAAATCATAGAATACCAACACAAATATACATGAGGCCGAATATGCAGCCCAGTGAATGAGTTGACAGTAGCCAATGACATAGCTGGCTGCTTGCATAAAGGTCAGCAAACCAGAACTGACAAAGATCTATTTCACCTCTAAGTGACAGCCCTAGAAACAGGCTGCACTAGTGTAGTCTGGCTAAGAGATTAAGGATCGCAGTGAGAATGCAAACTCAGTAACCAAAAAAGTCAGCTGATACGAGATGTGTCCGGCACAATGTCCTTTTCAGGTCGAATGACAAAGAAGAACAATCTACATGCACAGTTTAGAGCTGCCACTGGTGATTGGCAGAATAGTCTTGTAAGAAATCTTCTCATTTGGTGCATCCTAGATTATTCCGCGCACAGCCGGCGGCATTCGCTAGCGTAGTGTGTGGTCAGGTTTTGGGGAAACCCACGTTCCTATTTCTTTTTGTCACTTAAAAAAACCTAATATACTTGCGGGGTAAATCTGGCAAAGCTAGGAAACTGACTAGTCTGAGACACGATTTGTCTTGCAAGACGAACTAAATCTGTCACAGCATTTTCCAATTGCTGGCATTTTGGCAGTGTGATCCATCGTACGCAGTCAGACAGTAACCATTATTTTTTCAAAAAAAGCGGCGGTCATCCTGAGGCTGTCGACACTGCCATAGAGCTTCTCTTGTGGTTCCACTGGTGATGGCCACATCTGCTCTCTCTGATCCTCGTATGACGGGCAGTTCTGCAGCAGATGCTCAGCGGTCATTTTCTCGGTCCCACACGGGCATTCGTCGGTACCACCTATCTTCAATTTGTTGAATAGGTGGTACCTCAGTCTATTGTGGCCAGTGCGAAGTCTGAAGACAACGACCTGCTCTCTTCTGTTCAACTGGTAATAGGCATCGTTTTTGGAAATGAGATATCTAAGAAAGAGAGATCAAGTGACAAGAAGAAACAAAGGCTGCTATCAGAAAATATGACACAGTTAAACAAATCTATCGCTTGCAGGCTCGAGTGAAGCAATCTCAATCTCAACTTTGGTGGTCTGCATTACCATGGTAATATGCAAAGAATTTTGCACCTGGTTGCGGCTATGGGGCAGAAAGAGCTTAGGCACTGGCAAAGTCCAGATCATCGAGTTGTTTTGTCAGACTCCGTTAAATTTGATTTTTGTTTATTGATGTCTTCATACAGCCGAAGAAGGATGTGTCAGACCGAAAGGTGCAAATATCGCAGTCAAGCTGTAAACTAGCGACAAACTGCATTCCGTTCTCCGGACAACATCCTGCTATTTGCATTGCCCTGTTCAGGGCTTGGTAGCAGGAGATTGAGAACGAACGCAGAAAAAAAAGATGTCTTCATAACCAAATCAATGGCCAACAGAAAGAGACATTGTTGTTGCTACTAATGCCACTTTTATGACTTTCTTTGGTGGCGGGTTACACATTCCAAGGAGAATTTGACAAATTGAACCTGGACCCTCATGGTTGTAGAGGCTCGTCAGTAAACTTACCACTATGGGGATCAAAATACTGATCACTACTTCGTTAGCCAGACTGCCATGAGACAGCATATCTCCCGGGTGAACTGCTTGGAAGTGAGGTAGAGTCCTGATCATTATGTTTCATCTGACCCTAACTAACCTAGTATTATCAGTATGCTTTGCATGACTGGACGCTAGCCCCCTATCCCCCCAAAGAGAAATGGTGACAAGAGACATCCCTGTCATTTTCTTTGATTATCGACTCTAACAATTTACAGATTGTGCTCGTTAAACTCACCGGTCTATAATTCGCTGAATATGATTTTTTGCCCTTTTGAATAAGGGGATCACTCCTGCATCTTTCCAATTCCGAGGAACAATCCCTTTTGCAAGTGATTGAGAACATAATTTAGCCAATGGTTTTGCTAGTTCGTCTCTAATTTCAAACAGCAATTTTAGATAAATACCATCTTGACCTGGACGTTTATCCACTTTCAACCCCTCCAATTTTTTTAAAACCATTTCCTCTGTAATACAGATTGATCTTAATACCGCTGTATCCATGTCTCTTTGAAAAATATCTATAGGCTCTGGGATCTTGGAGCATTCCTCTTTTGTGTAGACTATGTCAAAGTACTAATTGAGTAGATTAGCTGCCTCCCTATTCTCAGTTATTATTTTTCCTGTGCTGTCTACAAGAGGGCCTACTTTGTCTTTTGTTCTTTTTTATTTCTAACATAAGAAAAGAAGTTTTTACTATCAGTCTTGATCCTCTGAGCAAGTTTTTTTCGAAGTCTATTTCTGCTGTTTTATTCACTTTCTGAACTATGTTCTGCTTGTCCAAATATTTTAAATGTGTTTCTTTTGATTTACCTGCCTCTATATAATTTTTCCATGCTTTATTTTTAGCTCTTCTACATTTAACTACAAATCTAGTTATCCACTTTTTACGCTTGGGGCTTACCTCCCTACATGGAATACATTCCTATTTTAACTTTTCTAGAACTGTTTTAAAACTCTCCCACTCTTGTTCAACATCTGTTTCTCCGACAATATCTTTCCAGATTATGTGGTTCGCTGCCTCTTTCATCCTCTTAACATCTGCCTTAGAGTAGTTGTATGTTCGTGTATTTATGTTTACTTCTTTCCCTGCAATAAGATACCAACGGATGAATTAATGATGGTCACTTGAGCCAAACAGTTCAACAGTTACGTTTTCAATCATATTTTCCTCTGTAGTAAAAACTAAGTCGAGTGCGTTTTTGCTATTCTCAGTCCAGTCTAAGCCTTGTTATTCTCAGACTCCAGTCTAAGCCTTCTATTCTCAGTCCAGTCTAAGCCTTGTTATTCTCAGACCCCAGTCTAAGCCTTCTATTCTCAGTCCAGTCTAAGCCTTGCTATTCTCAGTATCCAGTCTAAGCCTTGTTATTCTCAGACCCCAGTCTAAGCCTTCTATTCTCAGTCCAGTCTAAGCCTTGCTAATCTCAGTATCCAGTCTAAGCCTTGCTATTCTGAGACACCAGTCTAAGCCTTGCTTTTCTCAGTCCAGTCTAAGCCTTGCTATTCTCAAACCCCAGCCTAATATTCTCAGTCCAGTCTAAGTATTGCTATTCTCAATCAAGTCTGTCTTGCTGATTCTGTTCTCATGTAACATTGCAACATGAACATCCTAATCTACAGTCTACTGATCTGGCTTATATTGAAGCCTCTTTATACAGGAAAGAGGGGAACAGGCAGTGGGCATGATGAACTCTAACAACTAGTCTATTTATATAGTCTAGTGATAGTAAAAATGAATAAAATAAAGTATTATTTATTTATTAAAGCATACTTATACATAAGTAAGTTGTTATACACGTTTCTAATTCTTCGTTGATAGACCACTTGGATGGAAGTTGGAGTTGAGTTGAAGATCTGTCAAATTTGATTACATTGGATGGGAAGCGCAGGACGACTATAATAATCTTACTTACCACACTCTCAAGTGAATAACAACAAATTCGTCAAGCTCTCAACAAGCCTGTGACCGAGGTCGTGGTGGAGTCACAACACAGCTGTCTTAGTGTCTAGCTAGTCACTAGGTACTTTGTACTACTTACTACTAGTACTACTAGTGTCTGCCTCGACCGTTGTCGTGCCGTGTGCAGCTTTGTCTTAAGAAGTTAAGATTCAGTTAAATTACTTACGACTACACTGACTACTCTACAGCCGATTGTTACCGTAGACGATAATAATAAATATTATACGATATTGGGTCTAATAAGAGTCTAAGGCTAGTCTAAGAATAAGACTGAGTCAGTGACTAGTGAGTGCCATTTATTATGATTATCAAATCTTCATTAACTTCAAACATAGAATCATCAACTTACAACGCGTGTTAAAGCTAAACAACCATTGCACAATACATTCTAAGTTCTAATGTGCAATATCAGACATATATCAATTACATAATTATGCAAATGTCTCTTCATTTTTTGTAAAGTTTCAGCCATAAAACAGAAAGATAACGAAAACACGTCGTGAATGTTACGTTGCGGTTTCGTCTCCGTTTGCTTAACCTTTGACCTTCGACTTACGTTAGCGACGCCTACCATAATTATTTCGCACTTTAAAAGTTTACTGACACAAGCTGGGAGCAGATGAGAGAATACTAAAGAAACTACACTGGAAGAGTGAGACCAGTTCTCGAGTATGACATTGCGGCATGGGCAACAGAAGCAAAGGCGAGCTTTGATAAAATCAACAGACTTCAATACCAAGCCATAATAATTATAACAGGAGGCACGAAGTCAACGCCAATTGTAGAACTTGAGAAGATTACAAATCTACAATCAATGAATGATAGACAACAGAGCCCAGCAGCAAGCAGAGAAACTAAGAAGACTGACAGACCATCCAATGCAGCAGGGACTAAATGGATTTGGAAAAGGGAGACTAAAGTGGAGAAACTTTGTAGAAATAGCCAAAACAAACATGAGAGAAGACTATGAATGCTATATCAACACTAAAGCCCATCCCTTCTATACGCAAACCAAAATGGATGCAACAGATCTTTCCAGGGGTGACAGAAAATATACCAGTTATCGGATTAAAGAACAGCCAGACTGAAAAGAAAAGAAGAGACATAGCCCTGAAATACAGAAAAAAAACTACCCAAGCACAGACTGGACCCATGCATACACTGACGGTTCTGCAACAAACGCAATAGAAAATGGAGGGGGAGAGATATTCATGAGCCTAACAAACAGTGAAAAGATAACACTGTCAGTGGCAACTGGAAAATTCTCAAGCAATTTCAGAGCAGAGGCATTGAAGGCTGCAGTAGCAGCAATGCTGACAGACGAAAGCAATGAAAGTCAGATAGTCTTTTTCACAGATGCCTGTCCGTGGTTACGTCAGCCAGAAAAATACAGAACAAAAAGATTTAAGATGAGCACTCTGTGCCAGCAGTGTACTATACCAGCAGTCCACACCAAAAAGAGTCGTGGTGCAGGGGATTCCATCCCACACGATGAGGCAGAGAGACTGGCGAAAGAAGGTGGAAGGTTACCACAACCAGATTCTAGTGTGACCTACGAAGAGTCCAGAACGTTTATTAGGGCCAGATACATGGACAAATGGGAAACAGAGCATACTGGCTACACAAAAAATGATGCTTATTACCAGTTGAACAGAAGAGAGCAGGTCGTGGTCGCCAGACTCCGCGCAGGCCATAGTAGACTGAGGTACCATCTATTAAAAAAACTGAAGATAGGTGGCACTGACTGCAGATATAGCAGCCTTGCTGTAAACAACACCACAACGTTATTTTTCGAAAGAACGTCGAAGAAAAAGAAATGTTGACAATATTATATTACAAGCCTTAACAACGATGTCCCCCGACATCCATTCACGGGTTGTCTCCATCACTGGCTTTGGTATCGACTAATTGATCCGTTCCTCTGATCATCTTATAAACCTGTATAAAGTCACCTCGAATTCTTCTCATTTCTTGACACTGTATGCTGATTTTTCTGAGTCTTTCCTCATAACTGTAATTCTGGAATCCCATTATCAGCATATTCACACATCTTTGTATCCTTTCCAGCATGTTTATATCTCCTCTACGATAAGGACCTCATACCTGTACACAGTGCTCCAATCTAGGTCTAACTAAGGATTTATACAGTTTGACTATCACTTCCTTGCTCCTGTGTTTACTATTTTTTTAAAATGATACCTCACACGAGAAGGAAGACTAACGTCTGGTCAGGCAACATATACTGATCAGACATGTTGGTCAGAGTCGAGCAAAACATACTCATCATATTGGCAAGACCCTCACCTCGGCTTCCTGGAGAAAAGTAGAGATAAATAAATGTCGAATGGAAATGTCCCAAATCAAATATACAAGAAGATATGAAATCGATACCAAAGCCAGTGATGGAGACAACCCGTGAATGGATGTCGGGGGACATCGTTGTTAAGGCTTGTAATATAATATTGTCAACATTTCTTTTTCTTCGACGTTCTTTCGAAAAATAACGTTGTGGTGTTGTTTACAGCAAGGCTGCTATATCTGCAGTCAGTGCCACCTATCTTCAGTTTTTTTAATAGATGGTACCTCAGTCTACTATGGCCTGCGCGGAGTCTGGCGACCACGACCTGCTCTCTTCTGTTCAACTGGTAATAAGCATCATTTTTTGTGTAGCCAGTATGCTCTGTTTCCCATTTGTCCATGTATCTGGCCCTAATAAACGTTCTGGACTCTTCGTAGGTCACACTAGAATCTGGTTGTGGTAACCTTCCACCTTCTTTCGCCAGTCTCTCTGCCTCATCGTGTGGGATGGAATCCCCTGCACCACGACTCTTTTTGGTGTGGACTGCTGGTATAGTACACTGCTGGCACAGAGTGCTCATCTTAAATCTTTTTGTTCTGTATTTTTCTGGCTGACGTAACCACGGACAGGCATCTGTGAAAAAGACTATCTGACTTTCATTGCTTTCGTCTGTCAGCATTGCTGCTACTGCAGCCTTCAATGCCTCTGCTCTGAAATTGCTTGAGAATTTTCCAGTTGCCACTGACAGTGTTATCTTTTCACTGTTTGTTAGGCTCATGAATATCTCTCCCCCTCCATTTTCTATTGCGTTTGTTGCAGAACCGTCAGTGTATGCATGGGTCCAGTCTGTGCTTGGGTAGTTTTTTTTCTGTATTTCAGGGCTATGTCTCTTCTTTTCTTTTCAGTCTGGCTGTTCTTTAATCCGATAACTGGTATATTTTCTGTCACCCCTGGAAAGATCTGTTGCATCCATTTTGGTTTGCGTATAGAAGGGATGGGCTTTAGTGTTGATATAGCATTCATAGTCTTCTCTCATGTTTGTTTTGGCTATTTCTACAAAGTTTCTCCACTTTAGTCTCCCTTTTCCAAATCCATTTAGTCCCTGCTGCATTGGATGGTCTGTCAGTCTTCTTAGTTTCTCTGCTTGCTGCTGGGCTCTGTTGTCTATCATTCATTGATTGTAGATTTGTAATCTTCTCAAGTTCTACAATTGGCGTTGACTTCATGCCTCCTGTTATAATTATTATGGCTTGGTATTGAAGTCTGTTGATTTTATCAAAGCTCGCCTTTGCTTCTGTTGCCCATGCCGCAATGTCATACTCGAGAACTGGTCTCACTCTTCCAGTGTAGTTTCTTTAGTATTCTCTCATCTGCTCCCAGCTTGTGTCAGCAAGTTTCCGCATGATTGCCATTCTTTGTCTTGCTCTCATTAGGTTTCTCACTTGCGGGATTTAATCGTCCACCGTTTCTCACTTGCGGGATTTGATCGTCCACCGTTCCCGCTCATCGCTTTGAGAGGCGAGTGCCCTACCTCTCGACCACAGTTTATAGGGCGAGTGCCCCTACCTTTCGACCACAGTTAAGAGGACGAGTGCCCCTACCTCTCGACCACAGTTAAGAGGGCGAGTGCCCCTACCTATCGACCACAGTTTATAGGGCGAGTGCCCTACCTCTCGACCACAGTTAAGAGGGCGAGTGCCCCTACCTATCGACCACAGTTAAGAGGGCGAGTGCCCTACCTCTCGACCACAGTTTATAGGGTGAGTGCCCCTACCTATCGACCACAGTTAAGAGGGCAAGTGCCCCTACCTCTCGACCCCCTAGTGTAGGAACGCATTCGACAGATCTTGACATGCAGAATCAGGTAGTTGGCCCGAATGGTGGCAATAAGACTATAGACTAACAGACCATTTCGCCTAACAGACCAGAAACGAAAGACAAGTAAGGACAGGGTATCCCTTTCGCTACCGGCCCCTGATTTTCCCTTATAACATGTAAGCAAATGAACATAATTAAATAACATTTGACATGGACTTACCTTGGTGTGTGAAAAACATAATCAGCTGAAATTAAATGTTGCAACTGGTCACCATTAGCATAAAGACATGCACGCACACACCTCTCCCTGTTTCGGAAGGTATCCACCGACGCATCAGGAATGACAGACTCAGTTTCTTACCAGATGTTTTCTTGTAGTTCCATGAGATTCATTGGTATGTTGCGAAACACTTTCCCCTTCAGCATGCCACATAGAAAGGCAGGTTAACGTCAGGCGACCTTGATCGTCAAAGTCCCTTTGAAATGATACGATCTTCAAAAAAGGAAGCGATTTCAGCCATACTGACATTTGAGGTGTGTCACTGGGCTCCATTATGTTGCCAATAGTTGCCCGTCTGAAACTGGCTCACAGTATGTCCATATCAAATTTGATTTAATTACGTTCATTGGTTTACAGTGTAATAAGGGAAAACCAGGGATCGGTAGCGAAAGCTACATCCTTTAATGTCTGTGAATGTTTGTATAAACAATGTGTTATTTCAGAAAACACAGCTCTCATAGTAGATCAGTCTCGTGACAGATTAGATCTCATATTAGACCAGTCCCGTGACAGATAACTTAGATCTCAAATTAGACCAGTCTCGTGACAGATAAGTCAGATCTCATAGTAGACCAGTCTCATGACAGATAACTTAGATCTCATATTAGACCAGTCTCGTGACAGATAACTTAGATATCATAATAGACCAGTCTCATGACAGGTAACTCAGATCTCATAGTAGACCAGTCTCGTGGTGTGTGTAAATAAAGGGCAAGCTTGGTTTGAAATACAAAGATGCCGGATTCAAAATCACTTGTGTCCAGTTTGACTGGACAAGGATTGTTCTCGGTATGGCCACTTCTCCGCGTACAGAAAGGATTGGCACAACTACTGTACTGTAAAACTACCATAAAGAAACACACGCAACAACACATTACAAACAGATGCACACACACACGCAACAACACATTACAAACAGACACACTGCAACAACACATTACAAACAGACACACACACAACAACACATTACAAACAGCCACACACGCAACAACACATTACAAACAGATGCACACACACACAACAACACATTACAAACAGATGCACATACATGCAACAACACATTACAAACAGACACACACAACAACACATTACAAACAGCCACACACGCAACAACACATTTCAAACAGACACACACGCAACAATACATTTCAAACAGATGCACACACACACACAATAACAACACATTACAAACAGACGCACACACACGCAACAACACATTTCAAACAGATGCACACACACACACACACACAACAACACATTACAAACAGATGCACACACACACAACAACACATTACAAACAGACGATCACACACGCAACAATACATTACAAACAGATGCACACACACACAACAACACATTACAAACAGATGCACACACACACGCAACAACACATTACAAACAGATGCTCACACACGCATATGTACACTGGCCTGATATAACAAACGATTACGATCTGGGCTTAAAAGGGCGTGCCTTTGCCAATAGAATTGAGAAACGCAAACCTTTCACAAAACAAAATATAATAATAATAAAATAAACGAGTTGCAAGAGGTACTTGGCACACAGAAAAAGAAATATCCCATAATGCCGCTGATGGACTTCGATGCTAAAATAAACTGGATTATGAACAGATTATGGGAAAATAAGGAATGGAACAGAAGACAGAAGAACGAAAATGAGAAGTATTTGCAAAGCTGAACAAACTGATAATTGATTGAAGGAAGCATGTTTCTACACAAGAAGGTAAGGTAAAGGTAAAGGCTGCTGTCTATTCCAGACGACGATGAAATAATTTATTTGCTATTTTTAGTAAGGATTAACTGCGCTACTTTTTTTCCACACTCTCTAGTCTCGAGCCGCCCGACCCCAGTGGCAAGTCAAGGCCAAGACTACTCTGGGGCGACTACGAGATGCAGGGGACTCCGCATCAATCACCTGTGAAAAAGACAGCGGAGTCCGGAGTCGAGCACACACCACAACAAGGTACACACGGCTAAATTAAGATCACCAGAGCACACAATATAACACCAGATTGACCATATCAGTGTTAGTCAAGTGTTCAGAAGTACACTTCACCATGTTAGAGTAAAGCGAGATGCAGACGCTGCTTCAGGACATCACATGTTGCTGGGGATATTGAAGCTCAAACTAAAAAAGGTGAACAAAAAAACAAGAATTTTACTTCTTCTTCTTATTTTTCTTCGCCGTACAGTTTTCCCTCGAGGGGATTCTGTGTCTCATAAGCCATAGAATGAATTGGAACTTGATGTGCCACAGGTTATGTTATTCCCCCATAATAATCTTTGCATTCACTGTTCACATGAGTTTGAGAATGGCTAAATAACCCAATCTGAGCCTTAAATTGTCTGTTGCACTTAGTAGATGGAAATAAGACACCCCCTTGCACCGAGGTTGAAGAAGGGTTGATGTGGGCAGACTTGTGGAGCAATCACATGTGGATAGCCTAATTTATTCTTGATGTCCCATGTCTCCGAACACCCTCCGCAATAGTGCTGCGCCAGTCTGGTGCAATTCTTTCCCAGTTATCATGGTCAATACAGCACTGGATCATTGATCTGTTAAGTGTGTACCTTTTCTGCTGCCCATCGCTTGTTCTCTTGCCATTTTGGAGAGCACCATAGAGCAGCTCTTTTGGTAGACGTTGATCCGACATTCGTACCACATGGCCAGCCCATCTCAGCTGTGCTGCACATATCATGGTATGTATACTTGTCATGCCCGAACGCTCTAACACATCTGTATTTGGCATCATGTCCTGCCATATCTTCTTCTTCTTCTTCGTACGCAGTCAGACAGTAACCACTATTTTTTCGAAAAAAGCGGCGGTCATCCTGAGGCTGTCGCCACTGCCATAGAGCTTGTCTTGCAGTTCCACTCTTCAATTTGTTGAATAGATGGTACCTCAGTCTATTGTGGTCAGTGCGAAGTCTGAAGAAAACGACCTGCTCTCTTCGGTTCAACTGGTAATAGGCATCATTTTTGGTGTAACCAGTATGTTCGGTTTCCCATTTGGTCATGTATCTGGCTTTGATAAGCCGTTTTGACTCTTCGTACGTCATACTAGTATCTGTTTGTGGTAGTCTTGCGCCTTCTTTTGCCAGTCTGTCTGCCTCCTCGTTGCCTTGGATGTTGCAGTGTGATGGGACCCACTGTACCACTACCCTTTTTGGTGCGGACTGCTGGCACAGTTTGCAGAGTGCTGCTCTTAAGTCATTAAGCTCAGTGTTTTTCTGGCTTTGTAGCGCTGTGACTAAGGCGAGAGCATCTGTAAGCAGGACTATATGGCTTTCATTTTCTTTATGTGTCGTCCTGCCATATAATCCTCAGCAGTTTCCGCAGGAAATGCATGTGGAAGTGGTTTAATTTTCCGAGATGGCGACTATAGACGGTCCAGGTCTCACATGCATGTAAGAGGGTAGTTAGAACAATTGCAGCGTAGACTTTGATTTTTGTTTTGTTTGAGTCCTGTTCCCTCGCCTATTCCACACCTTAGTATGAAGTCTAACAAATGCCACACTTGCCCTAGCTATTTTTATATTCACCTCATTATCTACGTAAATAACTTGAGATAAAGTACTACCAAGGTACGAGAGCCCTGACACCACAGTATAAGAATCACTGTTGTCGACACGAGAACCCTGACACCACAGTATAAGAATCATTGTTGTCGACACGAGAACCCTGACACCACAGTATAAGAACCACTGTTGTCGACACGAGAACCCTGACATCAAGGGCGTTATTCCTGATTGGAGAACCACTACGGTGCTAGAACCGCTGTATTCGTAGCAAAGTTCCTGACTTGAAGACGAGACAGGAGAATCAGAACACCCAGACGCTACATGAGCAGGGGGGAAGGACAGAAGGCCACAAGATAAGCGAGGACCAGAAGATTGGCAGCTCATAAGAATCACTTATCTAGTTAGTTAATTTGTGTAAACCTTAGTTAGATAAAACTTTGTTAAAATAGCAGGAACCTTAGTTAGAATTCATCAAAGTAATAGGACCCGTGGCTTCAATAGTACAAGAGCAAGACCTGGGCTACTTGCATGAGCCTCTTGATAAACAATCTTATACGATTCATGTGATAATATTATTGTTATCATATTATTGGTGTTTGAAAAATTAACATTCATTTGCTATTGCTGTAGTTCGAATAATCGTTAGAGTGTTCTAATGAGGGTTTTCAGTAGAAGAGTGATAGTTGAAAAAAAGAAAGTAGATAAAAGACTAACTTGTTACACGAGCCAGCTAAAAAGCATAACGCTTGCACTACAGATACAGAAGTCCCTGCACACCTTCTTCGGTATGCTTCTTATAAGTTATAAGAAGAACCAGTCTGCTGCTACCAGAGAAAATTAATCAAAATAACAACAACAACAACAACAACAATGGTTCCAATCATTTCAGATACCGGATGATCGATCGATCATAATATGCACAATTCTGTCAATATTTGTAATGAAGAATAGTTTATTAACAATTTGACACGAGTACATTTGATCAACATGCATATGTCGGTAATAGTCATACGCGTATATAATTACAGCATTTGCCTAAATGTAATGCAGTGCTATTTTCCTAAAAGTGTTCTTACAAAAACTGTACTCATATTATTAAACAGCCTAACATGTTTCACAAAACCGCAAGATTTCTGGAACTGTGGCCGAACGGATTGGATATCCGTCTTCTCATCAAGAGCGCATGGCTAAAAACATAGGTTGTTTTCAAACCGGGGATGAAATAAAAACTTAGTATCACACTGTGGTGACCGCATTGATTAGCAGCCTTCATTCCTTAGTCCTATAATTCCCCGAAGGGGAACACTGGCAGTAATTAAATTTGTGTTTATTATTCTTGAAACTAGATCAGTCTGGCGCGTGTGGGAATACCAATACAGTATTAATACATTCAAGGTCAAAATAAAGGATAAATGTGAATCTTCAGTCACTGGTAATTTAGAAGGTCAAGTGTTGGTGGCAGAATTTGTCCTGTGTTACTGATACGAAACAATTATCCATGACAGATAGGCAGCTAGGTGGGTGATTGTGTTGGAAAGAAGGTTAGCTTGATAAGCCAATCATACAACTATTGACCCAGTGGATAACCAAAGTCTAGGTGAGAGAATTCACTGCTGCGTACGATGAAGAAGAAGAATTCACTGTAATGCTCCTGCGTGCTATTGGAGTCATAAAGTGCAGTAACATTGTCACGTTATAGGCGTGACGCAAGAGGAGATTAGGTACATGTGGTCGGTTATACTATTTTGTAAAATCAAAGTCGCAAGAAAATGTTAAGATGACTTGTACAGCCCCAGGTAGAGGTGGACTCTGCCAAAGATTGATGTGTTGGACCGAAAGGTGCAAATATCACAGCCAAGCTGTAAACTAGTGACACAATGCATTCCGTTCTCCGAACGACATCCTATTACTTGCAAAGCCCGGTTCAGGACTTGGTAGCGGGAGATTGAGAACGAACGCAGAAGAAGAAAAAGTGGACTAACAGAGGCTGTACAGCCTAAGGTAGAAGTGGACTGACTGAGGAATTAAAGTCCATTGTGAAGCTCGCGTGTGTTAAAGGGATCCATCAGAGGAAGCAACGAATAGTAATACTGAGATCTACCAGATCGGCGGCTCAACACCTTTCACATGAGGTGTCTACGGAGTATATTGAGGATTTGGTGGTCACATAATGTGATTTTACAGCGAGCAAACATTCCCAGCATGTACTCGCTGTTGAGCCTGCGATGGTTGGAGCATTTTACCGCATGAAAGATGATGGGCTGAAAGATAATGGGCTGAAAGATGATGGGCTGAAAGATGATATCCTCTATTGTCAGCTGACCACTAGAGCTAGAGGACTTAGCCTTTAAACACTGCGATTCAAGGACGTACGCAAAATGGACATGAACATCACTACCATCACCTGAACTACCACGCCAGGGACCTCCAGAGAAGAGGACTTCTGCCATCACCTAAACTACCCTGCCAGGGACCCCCAAAGAAGAGGACCTGCCATCACCTGAACTACCCTGCCAGGGACCCCCAGAGAAGAGGACTTCTGCCATCACCTGAACTACCATGCCAGGGACCTCCAGAGAAGAGGACTTCTGCCATCACCTAAACTACCCTGCCAGGGACCCCCAAAGAAGAGGACTTCTGCCATCACCTGAACTACCCTGCCAGGGACCCCCAGAGAAGAGGACTTCTGCCATCACCTGAACTACCCTGCCAGGGACCCCCAGAGAAGAGGACTTCTGCCATCACCTGAACTACCCTGCCAGGGACCCCCAAAGAAGAGGACTTCTGCCATCACCTGAACTACCCTGCCAGGGACCCCCAGAGAAGAGGACTTCTGCCATCACCTGAACTACCCTGCCAGGGACCCCCAGAGAAGAGGACTTCTGCCATCACCTAAACTACCCTGCCAGGGACCCCCAGAGAAGAGGACTTCTGCTATCACCTGAACCATGAGGCTAGGGACCTCCAGAGAGATGAGAAAAGAGAGAGCGACCTAAGACAACTTTATGAAGAACCACAAAAGCTGAAATGAAAATCATGAACCAATGCTGTTGCACCTTATAAAGCAGACTTTTACAACATATGTCCTGATTTTATATTTTATTAGACAAAAGGACTTTTCCAAATTTCCCTGAATCTGACCTGAGTGGAGAAGCTAAGCGGGATATCAACCAATGAGACTCCAGCATTGATTGGATCAAACCTATGTGTTGTTACTAAAATTCAGATCAGAGATATATGATAAGAACACCAATTCAAAAGATTTCTGTGTGCTTCACTGCATCTTAAACCAACAAATTTGTGTAGAAAATCAATCAAATTCGCCCATGTCCTTTCTACGATAGTTTCCTGCATACATTTCCTAAAGTCAAGGGCACTAAACCAGTGCTAGTTTAAAGAATTGATGGAAGATGTTTCAATCTGAGCATGAGGACTTCGCCCTTTACTTGAAATTGCATAGGCTAATTAAGGAGACAGATTAAAGGGAAGATGGTGAAGAGTTCTTATGACTTGAAAGATGAGGTATCTGTTTTCATGGATATGAAATTAAAAGCTCTGGAGTCGGACAACAAAAGCTGGCTTTGTAATCTATGTTAAACCTCATCTTAATGAACTCAATGCTAAGTTACAAACTCAAGGACAGTAGGTTCATGAGCTGCATGGACACATTAAGTCCTTTCAGAATAAGCTTTGACTCTCAGAAAGTCAACTAAGAATGGGCAATGCTTTTAATTTTCCCTAACTTGTGAACCACAATAATAATCAATTGCGACTCATTGTCGGGCGAGTTGAAGTCTTTCAACAAAATAGTCAACAAAAGGTTCCATGATTTTCGAGCACAAGAAGCAAATCCTTTATTCTCCATTTGATGTTGATGGAGAACAAGCTCCACCTTTTTTACACATAGAACTAACTCGACTGTAAAAGTACAGAGATCTGAAGACAAAGATCAAGGATGTTTCAATAATTGACTTTTCACAGAAATATTAACCTGCTTATGTATCTGAAACTGATGACTTGTGCTAGGAAGAGAATAGTGCCATTTGCAAACACTTACAACTGCAAGCAATTTTTTTATAGAATAAAGCTTGTAAAATCTAAAACGTAGACATGAATAACGGATTCACATCTAGAAAACACTGTCATTGATGCAACCAGCTATTTTTCTGAACACTGGTCCTGTGAGAGACACCCCAAGTATCCCATTGAAAGCATTTGATCTATCTTAAGCTACCTTAATTTTATTTATAAAGCAAATTTTTACAAATTATATCCATTAAAATAAACAAATAATAAATAGTCTTATAAACCTCTCATCAAATGTATGTTTTCACATTGCTTTAAACTAACGAAATAACTTAACATAAAGACATGCATTAAAAAAACCGAGATTTTTTTGTCAAATAAATACCCAAATCTTTACATATTAAAATAACATCAAATTGAATGGCGCACTGATATATTGACAATTAACTACCCAACCCATGTTCTTGATGCAGTTGTACATATCTGATATAAAGGGTGCCCAAAGGATGGGTGAAGTGGAGGGAGTTTGTTACTGCCAGGACAGACATAATCAGGCATGATGGTCCCCGATAGCTTTGTTGGTCATTGACCAATGACCTATTAATAGTACTGGAAAATAAGATTACTGGAACACTGAGCAGAACACTTCCGAACGGTCCTCAACCAACCGTCCCCCCGTCTGCAACGAGGCAATAGAACGCCTGCCTCAGACACCCCTGAACAAAGAACTGGGTGTTCCCCCATATATCGAGGAGGTCTGAGCAGCAATCAATCAACTATCAAATTGGAAGGCTGCAGGTGCAGACCTAATACCGGCTGAGATCTACAAAGTAGGTAGTTGTGTCCTAACACAGAGACTGAGTTGTACAACATAATATGGACCACTGAGACTGGCCCACAACACAATATGGACCACTGAGACTGGCCCACAACACAATATGGACCACTGAGATTGGCCCACAACACAATATGGACCACTGAGACTGTCCCACAACACAATATAGACCACTGAGACTGGCCCACAACACAATATGGACCACTGAGACTGACCCACAACACAATATGGACCACTGAGACTGGCCCACAACACAATATGGACCACTGAGACTGGCCCACAACACAATATGGACCACTGAGACTGGCCCATAACACAATATGGACCACTGAGACTGGCCCACAACACAATATGGGCCACTGAGACTGGCCCACAACACAATATGAACCACTGAGACTGGCCCATAACACAATATGGACCACTGAGACTGGCCCACAACACAATATGGGCCACTGAGACTGGCCCACAACACAATATGGACCACTGAGACTGGCCCACAACACAATATGGACCACTGAGACTGGCCCACAACACAATATGGACCACTGAGACTGGCCCATAAGACAATATGGACCACTGAGACTGGCCCACAACACAATATGGGCCACTGAGACTGGCCCACAACACAATATGGACCACTGAGACTGGCCCACAAGAACTGAAGGATGCTACCATCGTCCACTTATTCAAGTGAAAGGGAAACCATCAATCCTGCGACATCCACAAAGGAATCTCCCTCCTATCAACTACTGGCACGAGTTCTCCTCAACAAATTGATCGTTCACCTAGAACATGGTCGTCTTCCAAAGAGCCAGTGTGGCTTCAGACCGGGTCGTGGAACTGTGGATATAATATTCGTGGCTTGGCAACTTCAGGAGAAATGCCAAGAGCAGCAACTTGGGCTATACACGACTTTTGTGGACCTGACCAAGGCTTTCGATATCGTCAACAGAGATGGACTTCGGAAGGTCATGGGGAAATTCGGCTGTCCAAGCAGATTCACCAAGATCGTCAAGCAATTCCACGAAGGTATGAATGCTCATGTGCTGAGTGATGGGGAAACGTCAAATGTCCTTCCTGTGACAAATGGTGTCAAGCAGGGCTGTGTACTAGCCCCAACAAATGGTGTCAAGCAGGGCTGTGTACTAGCCCCAACAAATGGTGTCAAGCACGGCTGTGTACTAGCCCCAACAAATGGCGTCAAGCAGGGCTGTGTACTAGCCCCAACAAATGGTGTCAAGCAGGGCTGTGTACTAGCTCCAACAAATGGCGTCAAGCAGGGCTGTGTACTAGCCCCAACAAATGGCGTCAAGCAGGGCTGTGTACTAGCCCCAACATATGGTGTCAAGCAGGGCTGTGTACTAGCTCCAACATATGGTGTCAAGCAGGGCTGTGTACTAGCCCCAACAAATGGTGTCAAGCAGGGCTGTGTACTAGCTCCAACACTCTTCAGCATAATGTTTACTGCCATGCTCAACATTAGCTATCAGGGTTGTGCCCAAAGCGAAGTGGGAATAAAATACAGGAAAATGTGGACACATTCTTAACAGCCTGTAACATGTTCAGGTTTTACAATTAATACAAAAAAAACCAAAGTTATGTTTCAGCCTGCCCAGAGTGACGCATATTGCGACCCAGATATCAGAGTCAAGAACGAGCGCCTCCAATCAGTAGACAGCTTCACTTACCTTGGTAGCTCTCTTTCCAGGGAAACTACTATTGACTGTGTGGTCATTAACAGAATCTTCAAGGCCAATGCTGCCTTGGTAGGCTGCGCAACAGTGTCTGTAATCGGAGGGGTCTTAAGCTTGATACAAAACTGAAAGTCTATTAAGTTGCAGTGCTCCCCATCCTTCTGTATGCCAGTGAGACGTGGACTGTGTACAGCAGGCATACTAGAAAAAGAAACCACTTCCATACAAGGTGCCTCCGTAGATTGTTTAAAATAAAGTGGCAGGGTAGGGTACCAGATACCTCATGAAGGCTAAAATGCAGAGCATCCACACACTGTTGCAGAAGACCCAGATCAGGTGGGCCAGCCATGCCATGCACATGCCAGACAACCGCATCCCAAAACAACTAATGTATGGTGAGCTGAAAGATGGCCTGCATCAAGTCAGTGGCCAAAAGAAACGTTTCAAAGACTCCATCAAAGTATCTCTGACATACTTCAGCATCGATGCAAACGCATGAGAATGCCTCAAACAGGACCGCAAGACATGGCGTAGAACTACCATCAGAGGCACCTTCATTGGTTAGGAAAGTCGAGCCTCCGAAGCACAGAAAAAACGCAATTTGCGAAAAGACAAAACAACTGATACTCGCATGTCCAATTCTGACATTAAATGTATGTGGAAGAATTTTCGGTGCCAGAATTGGAGTATACAGCCAGCTCCGAACTCACTGGTGAGGTGCAGCACAACATGTCTGACTGCTGTTGTCATCATCGCTTGTGATGGACGGCTATTATTAATAGGCATGATGGTCCCCGATAGCTTTGCCAATCATTGACAAAGGACCTATTAATAAGCATGATGGTACCTGATAGCTTTGTTGGCCATTGACCAAGGACCTATTAATAGGCATGATGGTCCCTGATAGCTTTGTTGGCCATTGACCAAGGACCTATTAATAAGCATGATGGTCCCCGATAGCTTTGTTGGCCATTGACCAAGGACCTATTAATAGGCATGATGGTCCCCGATAGCTTTGTTGGCCATTGACCAAGGACCTATTAATAAGCATGATGGTCCCCGATAGCTTTGTTGGCCATTGACCAAGGACCTATTAATAAGCATGATGGTACCTGATAGCTTTGTCGATTATTGACAAAGGACCTATTAATAAGCATGATGGTCATTGCTATCTTTGTTGATCTTTGATCATGGACCTATTAAGAACTTGCCATGTAAGTCCTTAGAGACGACTGCAGTGGGTTGTGTATGGTGCAGGCTACCTCATCCTGTAGAAAATATAAACCACAGGGCAAAGAGATGAGACTTTACACCTCATGCACAAGAGGAGAGAAAAAAATCTGCGATTGTAAACGGTTCAGAAAATGAAACATTTCTAACATGAATGAGAAGAAGGATGGAGACATATTGTGGGATGACCTCTTGACTCCCGTACCACCACTGAAAATGAGGAGAAGAAGAAGAAAGTGATGATGGTGGCTGCTAGTTTCAGGTAAGTAAACATTAGGGCAATGTGTCACTAAACTTGTACACAAATGTATTAAGTGGTGGAGTGGGGGGCTGCATAGTGAAAGTGGTTAGTGACATGGCTCACTATCCAAACATACATATGTTCAGATCCAGCAATGTAGTGTCCCTATGGGAAGCAAACCTATTTAACAATGTGTGATGGTCTGATGGACTGTTCTGTAAGGTGCAAATCAAAGTACAACGTACTCCACCTTAGAAAACAAAGTGGAAAAAATGTATTAATACCCTCACAGCAGTCTGGTCAATGAGATGGGGATCGAAACTGTGATTTCTATTGTGGTGAGCCTCACATTACACTACAGTCAGTAGGACCCATGTCCACCTTCTCCAGTATGCTTTGGAATGTAAGAAGAGCCACTGTAACCTGCTACTAAAGAAACATAATCAAAATTCAAATGAATACAGTATGAGCAACTTGTAACAACAACAATTTGAGAGTTCATACTATAGAATGTTAGAAAAGTCTGGAACCAATAGGCAGGCAGATAATCCACAAACGCCTGTCGCACCAACCGCCCATTAATATGAGTCCTAGGCTGCATGCAATGAAGATAATGTCTTCCTGATTTGACCTAACTAGGTGGTGTGTGGACAGCCATATGGGCAGAACCAAGATGGAGAGATAGTTTCACATCCTTGATGTCCATAGCATACTTTAAGGACAGGTGAGTAGAGCGGGATGTCCACAGTAAGGATGGGGGCGCACACATATGACCAAACGATGATGATTCAGTATGATGAGGGAGGATGGCGTGGCCTAGTGGTTAAGTGGCACGGCTCACAAAACGATGGTGCTGGGATCGCTCTCCATCACAGCACTGGCTGTTACCCCGGAGAAGCAAACCCTTAGAAAATAAAGGAGGAAGCAGACCCTTACATAAAATGCATGCCGAAGTCGCATGCACTGGGCTGACAGGCGCAAAATAAAAACTGTAGTGCAATGCACACCACCTTGGGGAATAGAGAAATAAGACGAAAGCAAAAGAAGAAAGATATGATAAGTGTGATTACGAGGCCTGTCTGTCAGGTGCTTGTCACTTGAGACCTGGTCTTGCCAGCGGATTGCAAGAATGTGATCTTGGCTAGGCTTCAATGTGCTTCTGATCAGCCCATGCAAGATCTTCTATTTTGGCTAGGCTTCAATGTGCTTCTGATCAGCCCATGCAAGATCTTCTATTTTGGCTAGGCTTCAATGTGCTTCTGATCAGCCCATGCAAGATCTTCTATTTTGGCTAGGCTTCAATGTGCTTCTGATCAGCCCATGCAAGATCTTCTATTTTGGCTAGGCTTCAATGTGCTTCTGATCAGCCCATGCAAGATCTTCTATTTTGGCTAGGCTTCAATGTGCTTCTGATCAGCCCATGCAAGATCTTCTATTTTGGCTAGGCTTCAATGTGCTTCTGATCAGAACAGCCCATGCAAGATCTTCTAGGTACTCCAATGTTTTTTTAGTGCCTGAGGGTGGTTGTGCATCTCCAACTGACCAAAGATCCAGTCCAAAGCACAGCAGAACAATGTCGAGACGAGGACACACCCCAGCTTGACACTGGGTGATGTAATTAACCTGTCAGAGAGATTGTGATACGAGCAGACTCTTGTTTCAGTGTTGCAGTGGAGGTGCTCAAATAGTCATTACATTGCGCTGGGAACTCCCACTTTTTTTAAGGCGCTCCACAAGGCAGATTTGTCTATGGAGTCAAAGCTAGCCTTGAGGTCGATGTAAGTGATGTGGAGAGGCAGTTCAAGTTCTTGTGTATCTCCATGAGTAGACTAAGAAGTGGAACAGCAGGCAGTAAAACTATACTGTTGGGTGCACCGATTTCCTTTCAGGAAAGGCTGGGTCCTGGGGAGATGCATCTAGGCAAAGACTTTTCCAAGGACAGACAGTAATTTGATGGGCCTTTAGCTGCTACATTCAGAGTGAGGTCCTTTTTGTTTATATAGGGAGATGATTCCGTCTCATCATGCAGTAGAAACCTGTCCGGTGAACCGAACTGTTGCAAACAGTTGGTGCAGAGTGAAACTCATGGGGTCACGTGCACATTTCAACAGTTCGGGAGTAATGCCATCAGGGTCCTGCGGCTCAGCCATCTTTCAGTTCCTGTAGGGCGGACATACTTCTGCAATAGTAGGGGTGTTGGAATCCGGGTTGTCAACAGGAGTTAATAAATGGTAAGAGCTTTTTTATTTGTATTTTACATAAGTTAAAAATGAACAGGTGAAATTAAATTTCCATTGGTTCCAGGCTTTTCGGACACCTGGCACATTGGGCCAGCATGGCATATATTTTTGTTAACCATTCACACATAAACATATTTGGTTAACATTTATACAGGGAAGCAAAGGAGAGACAGCACTTATACATCTGCATAGTTGCTAACTGCACCAAAAAACAGGAAATGAATGCAAAAAAACCAAAACAAAAAGTGCCAGAGAGATCAGTGGCTAGATAAATAAATAAGTCATCCAAGTGGTTGGCTGAGGTGGAAAGAATTGGACACTGTAACCTGAAAAAACATGTCATCAAATGCAAAACTTAAGCACCCTCATTATGCAAAACTATTGCTGTTAAAACCATCACTACAAATGTTGTGATAAAAGTTTTCTGTGAGGTCGGCTGTGGTGGTGGCATTATGTTTCACTTGGAGTGACAAGGAGAAATAAACCAATGGACAATTGGTTGAGAGTTCTGTTACTACCATTATTATCAGATCAAATGTACAATTTGTTGAGTTCTGTTCCTACCATTATTATCAGATCAAATGTACAATTTGTTGAGTTCTGTTCCTACCATTATTATCAGATCAAATGTACAATTTGTTGAGTTCTGTTCCTACCATTATTATCAGATCAAATGTACAATTTGTTGAGTTCTGTTCCTACCATTATTATCAGATCAAATGTACAATTTGTTGAGTTCTGTTCCTACCATTATTATCAGATCAAATGTACAATTTGTTGAGTTCTGTTCCTACCATTATTATCAGATCAAATGTACAATTTGTTGAGTTCTGTTCCTACCATTATTATCAGATCAAATGTACAATTTGTTGAGTTCTGTTCCTACCATTATTATCAGATCAAATGTACAATTTGTTGAGTTCTGTTCCTACCATTATTATCAGATCAAATGTACAATTTGTTGAGTTCTGTTCCTACCATTATTATCAGATCAAATGTACAATTTGTTGAGTTCTGTTCCTACCATTATTATCAGATCAAATGTACAATTTGTTGAGTTCTGTTCCTACCATTATTATCAGATCAAATGTACAATTTGTTGAGTTCTGTTCCTACCATTATTATCAGATCAAATGTACAATTTGTTGAGTTCTGTTCCTACCATTATTATCAGATCAAATGTACAATTTGTTGAGTTCTGTTCCTACCATTATTATCAGATCAAATGTACAATTTGTTGAGTTCTGTTCCTACCATTATTATCAGATCAAATGTACAATTTGTTGAGTTCTGTTCCTACCATTATTATCAGATCAAATGTACAATTTGTTGAGTTCTGTTCCTACCATTATTATCAGATCAAATGTAAAATTGGTTGAGAGTTGGTATATTTTTTAGATTTGACAACAAAGCTCCTGAGTCGTGTCAGGCTCACCCATAGTGTGCCGTTGGCCAGAAAGTATGGGTCTAACACCCAATATGCTACACTGGATCTCTACTTAAGAAAACTAAGATATGTATGAATTTCACACAGATTGACAGGGAAGAGGGTCTGTAGTAAATTATCAATGAATTTAAGGGGTCTGTGGCAAATTACCAATGACCTCAGGGGATCTGTAGTGAATTATCAACAAGTTTAGGGGATCTGTGGTATGCAACAATGAGACAACTGTAACCTAACAAGCATGTCAAAAAAAGTGACCAAAAAAGATTGTGTATGGACCTAGCAACCTCTTTATGAAAGGTCTTTAGGCCATCACCAGTGGCAACACTAGACAACCTCTTTGGCAGTGTCGACAGCCTCAGGATGACCGCTGCTTTTTTCAAAAAAATACAGGTTGACGTCTGACAGCGTACGAAGAAGAAAGGGCTTTGCTTTTGGAACTGTGAATGCTGCAATACAGGCCGAATGTAGTGGTGGTCCACGTGGAGCCACAAGATGAATCCATGAATCACTCAATGTTCAGGAGGTTAGGCTGACATTTTCTTATATCGTCGGCAGTGGGTGAGAGGTTATTCTTTTTCGTTTTTTTAGCGTTTGGTTTCGTCTGCTCGTTTTATGCCTCTGTAAATTGACACGTCAGTCGTAGGTCCTCAATGGGTCCCCAGTTTGTCTCGCTCGCTTCTTTCTTTGGGCCAGGTCTTCTCACATGAGCTTTGATGTTGTGGACATGTATGCAAGATGTGTTCTGGTGTGTGGGGGCAACCTCTGACATAGGCATTATGCAGTCTTCTGCTTTCATTTTATGCTTGTGTTCATTAAGCCTACAATGGCGTGGCCTGCAGGATTTGCATGCTCTTGCACAAAAACACTATTCTGCTGTCCTTTGACCCTTTTTCCTCTTCAGTAGTTTGTTGTCTTTGATTATTGCTATATTCTTAAATTTGTCAAGAGTTCCCCATCACTTCTGCTTTTTTTCTACATCGGTTCCATCCTGTAGTAGTATGATTAGTAATGCCCCTTCATTCCCCACTGCTTCCTCTGGTGATCCATCTGTGCAGACATGAATCCACATGGGTCAAGGATACAAGTTGCTAATATGCTTTAGGGTTTTTCTCTCAGTTATCTTGGGAAGGGTTCTCATCCAATTCCTTAAAACCTATCCAGCAATGAGCAGAAAATAATATCATCTACCTTGCAGAACATTAATCTGGTGGTTTTCCACTCGGACTGCGGTCCCTTTGAGGTAAGTAGCTTTTCAGTGTTGATAAGAGTTTGGGTATTGCTTTATTTGATGGCTCACATGTAAAGCAGTGTTGAAAAGAGTTTGGTTATTGCTTTATTTGATGGCTCACATGTAAAGCAGTGTTGATAAGAGTTTGGGTATTGCTATATGTGATGGCTCACATGCTTTTATGTAAAAAAAAGATGGGTGACAAAAAGGAGGGAACACTCACTATGCACTGGAAAGGAAGAACACAAAATATATTTGAAAGAATGAATAATTTAGAAAAATAAAACAAAACAAATGTACTGAAGAAAAGAAGCAAAAAATGATTAAAGGAAATGGAATGAATATGGAACGAAAAATGAAAAAAAAGAAAGCTTTTTTTTAGAAAAAGACATAACTTAAAAAATAAATTAGGTAGAAGACAAAAAGAACAAAAAAATTGAATAAAAAAACTAAACAAAGACTTTAAAAGAAAAGAAAATTCATTTAGCTAGCGAGCAAATGAAGTAGAGTTACAATTTCTGTCAACATTGATATCTGATTTCTGAGTACATCAAATAAAATAGTTTAACAAACAAAAATAACAATAGTCTATATACAGGCACTGATCAAACTGAAGCAGATCTAAGATATAAGTCGAAACAATTAAGGAACTTTCAACTCCTGTGAAAATGACAAATAATATCATGGTATGTTATTTGTAACAGCAAACACAGATCTGCGACACAGAATATGTATAAAATTGTGGAGAGACAGTTGAGATGGATTGAACATGTCACTGTAAGAAGCCAGACAATATTATTAAACATGCACAGATTTTGAAAACACAGGGAAAGAGATAAGTGAGGTCAAAAACACCTGGTGAAGAATGGTGCAAAAAGGAAAACACTTATTATTTGTAACTTAAACAGCTCTAAGATCTGGATGTGTCTCACAATTGAAGGCATCTTACAATTGGAATGTGGGTGAATGCAAAGAATGACAGAGTACATAATACGATTTCTTAAAGGCGAGTTGTGAGAGTTGTTGTGTGCAAATAAGGGGAGGGTAGTGTAGCGGCAAGAATCTTGTGTTAAGTAGTTTGGAAGAGTTAACAAAAGCTAATGCTTAAAACTTCTGCTGTAGTTCTATATTAGGATTATTTAGTTCAGATGTATTGGTTCTTTATGCAAATTCTATTGTGCATGTTGATTGTTGTTATTAAATATGACACCGGTTGTTGGAGAGTTTTTGTTGTGTTATTTGCTATGTGTGGTCGTGTCGTGATGTGGAAGCATGTTGTAACATTCTAGATAGTAACCCTCAGCAAAATCTGGACTCTGCCACGGATGGCTGCAGACCAAGCTGCTGAGTGGAGGGAGTTTGTTGCTTACCTGAAAGTTGCTATGGTCACTACCTGCTTTGGCAGTTATTAGCAAGGGTCAAAGAAGATGTGGAATAATAATAATATTATAAAATAATCTTACAGATAAAATTCAAAGTATCAGATCCATTAAAGTAAGCAATGTTTAAAAAACAATTACTTCAAAATATACAACCAAAAAAAATTAACTAAATGCTTAGCAAAACTAAAAAGAAAGTCACCACTCAAAATATATGGCGAGGGGAAAAATACACATGTACTAGAATAACTAGCCCTCTCTAGAACAAAATAAGGAATACAAGAGGGACAAGAAGAAACGATTGTGGAGGAAAGCAAAAGTTAACACAAATATACTCAACACATTAACTATCACACTGACAGTGTCAGAGAAGTTTATACATTGTGGCACAGAACCACTCTGTCAGCTGTAAAAAAGAGAGCAGGGATGCTAATATGGCTATCCTATCAGCGTAGTCTACTCATTTGTGCTAGCCAATCATCTATCATGAACTAAAAAGGAAGCCAGCACTAGGTTAAAGCAGGTCATAGACTGGGCATGTATTGTACACTAAATTTCAATAGCGACTTAAATAGAGTATGTTGCTCCACTTAAACCATGGGGTGCAGTGGTCTGCTTTTATTTTTCTTTGATCGATAGTTTCTCTACGGGCTGGGGTTGCTGGTCCCACGCCCAACCTTCTATAGTGACTTCTTGCAACAAGCCTGGCAGGTTATGGTGCTACTATTCATTGTTTAGTTTTCAGGCCTGTTAACGCATGGGTACATATTGATACATCATGCCTGACCTAAAGATCTTCAATGTATGCACGTATCTACTCTACTCTTTTTCAAAGCTAACTCTGTCAAGTTAAACTCATTTATTAGGATCAAGACGCTGAGCAGCGCATGAGCTGCAGTGGTCAGCGACCCATAGCTGACTGCTAGCGTCAGGGTCAGCGAACCAGAGCTGCCAAGACCCTTCTACACCTCCACGCAGTGATCCTGGATAACAGGCTGCAGCAGGGCAGACTGGCTAAGGAGAAGGGATCAAAGAGGGAATGCTAACCCGGTACTCAAAAAATGTTTGCTGAAGTCGGATGTGTTGGACCGAAAGGTGCAAATATCGCAGTCAAGCTGTAAACTACGACACAACGCATTCCGTTCTCTGGACTAAATTCTACTACTTAAGCCCTTTCAGGGTTTGGTAGCGGGAGATTGAGAACGAACGCAAAAGAAGAAGAAGAAACTCATTTATTGAAACAGCTTTCAATTTAGCGTTGCTACAGCATTTTTAACCACATTAAACTTCAAATGGCAGTACCTGATTACATAGAAAAATGATGCCTTCCACCAACTCTCCAAGCAAGATCAGGAAATCGTCTTCCAGCTACGCACAGGACACAACAGATTGAGATGCAGTCTCTATAATCAATTCAAGATTGGCACTATGGATATCTGTACCTGTGGCATAGTCCATATGATAGCAGAACACATATTACAGTTCTGTTCATCATATACCAGTGAAAGGAGTAGAATTTGAACAATATTCTTCCATGAAAAGCTTTATGGAAATGTTCAGAACCTTGAGCTGACTGCTGCCTTTGTTAGAGTCACTAAAGTCAAAATCTGAAGATCAACAAAGGAAGAAGAAGAAATATCAGAATCTCATTTTGTAAAAATGGCGAGCTCATTCTTCCTGCATGGAAGGCTGCATATCACATGTAATGAAATAAATTAGAAAAAAACTTGGAATTTCCGTTTGGCGTAAGAATTAATCTGTGAATTCATCTAAATCCTTGATTGTCTTTGGATTGCCCTGACACACATGTGATTTTTGCATGCAACGGGCCGCAAGAGTGTGGCACACCTCACAGGTTGGGAATGACTGAACCAGATGCTACAGAACTGGGCAAATGTTTGAAGAGATAAACAGAATGCTACAGAACTGGACAAATATTTTAAGAGATAAACAGAATGCTACAGAACTGGACAAATATTTTAAGAGATAAACACACTGCTACAAAACTCAACAAATGTTTTCAGAGATAAATAAATAAAATGCCAAATAATATTAGAATTGTTGCCAGATTGTTTAACTAAGTGGGTCATCAAAAATATAGCCAGATACTGCTGCAGTTGATTTGGTTGTCTTCTTCTTGTTATCTTTCCTAGGTTTGATAGTTGCCGCTGATGTGTCCGCAAAAATATCATCTGTGGATACAAACAAATTTAGTAAAATTTAAGAAAAAAAAGTATAAAAATAGCTATTAAAAAATTCTAAGGGATTAAAAAATAGTAAAGGAAGTCCTATATGAGACACTGCCCCCAGGGATGAGTGTCTCAACTTTGCTTCTTGTACCATCACTGGAACATTAAGTCAGGTGCCCATTTACAGCTGCGTAGACAAGGTATGTTTAGACTGGGATTGAACACAATCCATTTGCCGTAGGAAGACAGCCCCCTAACCACTACGCCAATTCAAGAAACATTTAGCTTTTCTCAATTCAGATAATGGAATCAAAGAGGTGTAGAAAGTAACCAGGATACAGAAAGCACAGTGGCCTTAGCTATGTTGAAAACCAAAAAAAACTCTAAATGATCAAACTACATACTAAGCTAAGGATCTTCAACTGCAGTGTGAAGTGGGCCCTTATATATGGAGCAGAACCATGACCAAGAACTCCAGTGTGAAGTCTGAGCTTACATATGGAGCAGAAACATGGCCATCAACTCCAGTGTGAAGTCTGAACTTACATATAGAACCGAACCATGACCAAGAACTCCAATGTGAAGTCTGAGCTTACATATAGAACAGAACCATGACCAAGAACTCCAGTGTGAAGTCTGAGCTTACATATGGAGCAGAAACATGGCCATTCAACTCCAGTGTGAAGTCAGCTTACATATGGAGCAGACACATGGTCATCAACTCCAGTGTGAAGTGGGCCCTTACATATGGAGCAGAAACATGGTCATCAACTCCAGTGTGAAGTCTGAGCTTACATATAGAACAGAACCATGACCAAGAACTCCAGTGTGAAGTCTGAGCTTACATATGGAGCAGAAACATGGCCATCAACTCCAGTGTGAAGTCTGAGCTTACATATGGAGCAGAAACATGGCCATCAACTCCAGTGTGAAGTCTGAGATTACATATAGAACCGAACCATGACCAAGAACTCCAATGTGAAGTCTGAGCTTACATATGGAGCAGAAACATGGCCATTCAACTCCCGTGTGACGTCTGAGCTTACATATAGAACAGAACCATGACCAAGAACTCCAGTGTGAAGTCTGAGCTTACATATGGAGCAGAAACATGGCCATTCAACTCCAGTGTGAAGTCTGAGCTTACATATGGAGCAGACACATGGTCATCAACTCCAGTGTGAAGTGGGCCCTTACATATGGAGCAGAAACATGGTCATCAACTCCAGTGTGAAGTCTGAGCTTACATATAGAACAGAACCATGACCAAGAACTCCAGTGTGAAGTCTGAGCTTACATATGGAACAGAAACATGGCCATGAACTCCAGTGTGAAGTCTGAGCTTACATATGGAACAGAAACATGGCAGATTATCAAACTCAATTTCTAGAATTTAGAGGGCTTTATCAACAAATCTGTGAGAAAGATTGTTGACCAGCAATGGTTCAACAGGGTTACAATTGATTGGTTAAGGAAGAGAACAGGATACAGACAGGAGCAACAGGAAATCTTAGGGAAAAGGTTTCATTTGATAAGCCACACACTGTCAAAACCTTGAGCCAGCATCACCAGAGGATTGGTTGATTGCCCATGAACCTCAAGGTTGTTGTTGGAAGCCACTCACACTGAGCTAATTTAATTCTTAATGTCTCTTTGGTGGTGTATTACAGTGACTCTTCTTACATCCTGATGTGTACTTGAGACGGTGGATCTGGGTCCTCCTGGATGTAGTACAATACAAAGTGATAAAGGTGAAGAAGAAGTAAAAAAGTATTACAGATAATAATTTATGAGAGCTTCGACCGGAAGTTTCTTTTCTGTAATACTTTTCTACTTCTTTTCTACTGGACCGAGAAAAGCGAACTCTCCCTTTTTGCTAAAAAGATATAGCTGTCCAAAGTACAATAAAGTATATTTTGATAATAGTGTTCATGTCTGTCTTAAAGTGCCCAACAAGATTCATGTGTCTTCATGACTATGTTCTACAATGAAAACACTTTCTATTAAACCACTCTCAATTTAGCTGTTGTGATGGTATTTAAAATAAAGTGTGTGGTCCAACAGCTAAGAAATTAGTCTCTTGACCAACTGGAGATAGGTTCAACACTTCAGTAAAGCATAACAGTGTAAAATAAAAGCCCATTCTGCTCACTGCATGGTGATTACAGGGGCAAGCAACCTCTATTGCTCAGGTCTATATGTCAAGCTTTAATCCTAATGACAGCATCAATCAATTTAATCATAATGACAGCATCAATCAACTCATAAGGAGAGATAAAAGCACCATTTTCTGGTTTAGAACACAACAAATCCCAATGAACAATAACCTGATCAGAATTCAACCACAACACACTTCTAGGCTAGGGATCTCAAACTCAATCCAACCCACGGGCAGCATAAGGGTAAGCTTAATGAGTTGTGGGCCCCACCTCAGTAAGACTCTGAATTATCGTTCTTCTCTTCTTTCCTGTAATATAGGAGGTCATTTGTGAGACCACATTTTGTTGTACGAGGCGTGTTCAAATGAAACCGGACCAAACTGCAACAAGTGAGCATACGCACGACACATGATGATGTCACTTCAGGTGTAAACAGCACATACCAACCGTCAAGTTTGCAAAATATTATTATCCTACACCTCATAGTTTCCTCAGCTGACCGTTGAAAACATGGTGATTTGGTTTCTAACAGCTGATGGATGTCGACCAGTTGACATTCATCGCAGAATGCAGGCAGTGTATGGTGACAAAAGTGTGTTGAAGACAACAGTGAAGAATTGGACAACGATGCTTAAAGAAGGACGTGAGTTAGGGAAGGATCTTCCGAGACTAGGCCTGGCGCAAATTGTTGCATTAACTCACGTGCTTCTTTAAACATCATTGTCCAGTTCTTCACTGCTGTCTTCAATGCAATGATAGTATGGTATCTTATTATAGTAATAAACAATACAATGATAGTATGGTATCTTATTATAGTAATAAACAATACAATGATAGTATGGTATCTTATTATAGTAATAAACAATACAATGATAGTATGGTATCTTATTATAGTAATAAACAATACAATGATAGTATGGTATCTTATTATAGTAATAAACAATACAATGATAGTATGGTATCTTATTATAGTAATAAACAGTGCAATGATAGTGTGGTATCCTATTATGGAAATTAACAGTGAAATGATAGTTTGGTATCTTATAGTAGAAATTAATAGTGAAATGATAGTTTGGTATGTTATAGTAGAAATTAACAGTGAAATAATAGTTTGGTATCTTATAATGGAAATTAATAGTGAAATGATAGTTTTTAATCTTATAGTAGAAATTAACAGTGAAATGATAGTGTAGTATCTTATTATGGAAACACATGGCGCACATAAAGTATGGCATTTTATTATATGAATAAATAGTGCAATAATAGGACAGCATCCTATTTGACATCAAACTATCAACTTAAACATTTGTATAAAAAGTGAGCTGTGCCTTCTAGGATGCCCAAACCTCATATGAAACACTTAGTTACATGCCATGTATGTAAAGGCTAGGCAAGAGAGACTTACCAATATCCTCCTTGAATACGTTCTTTTCCTGAACTTTACATGCCATGTATGTAAAGGCTAGACAAGAGAGACTTACCAATATCCCCCTTGAATACGTTCTTTTCCTGAACTTTTTTAGGGGTTCGTTTCTTGGGCTCTCTGGGTGTAGGGGCTGGTATATCGCTAAATATATCAGTTGTATCACTCAGCAAGTTGTCTTCTCTTGCTACTGCCTTCTTCGGCTTGGTATTTTTGGCATCCTGTGCATTGAGATGAATATATTAGGAAATAATTGGCAGTTCCAAAACATAGACATCCACTTATACTGACTTAGTCGCCCCTCTTCTATATGGGTGTAGAGGTCTTGTTTTTTTTTCTTTCATGAAGTTTATAGTTTCTATAGGGAAGAGTGTGTGGCCTAGGGGTTGCGAGCGTGGTTTACAAATCAAATGTAGCAGGGTCAAATCACGCTACGCTCAATTAGATAGACAGGACATAATGTGTGTTATTTTCATGGTATGACCCCTTCTTCCAGTTGACCCAGCTGTAAATGGGAACCTGACTAAGGCAGGGGAAAATTTATGTGCCGCTGCATGAGCTACAGAGAACGTGCTCTGTTGTTGGCCGTTTCAGCAATGAAAGGGGCTGGGCACATATAGGGGGTCCCCTGGCACAATGAAGGGGACTGGGCACATATGGGGCCCCCTGGCACAATGAAGGGGACTGGGCAACTATGGGGGCCCCCTGGCACAATGAAGGGAACTGGGCACATATGGGGGTCCCCTGCTGCAAAGAAGTCTGTTCTATGAGCAGTTTTCCCCACAGTTTTTATGGGTTGTGTAGCAGATCCCATGTGCCAACTCCCCATATTTACGTCTTATGGTGCATGTCAGGTTACAGTGTCATTAGTCTTTGCTCCCCTTTTTAGGCCCCAGGAACACACGGGCACATGGATATGAAAACTAAATTGGATATGAATCAGATATTTGGTACATTTGTACACCATACCAATATAAATGGCACTGAAGGAGGTCAATAAATTATTGCCCATCGCAAGCGACGATGGCCACAACATCAGACGGTTTTGTCTTAATAATGTGATGTGCGCTGTATGAGGATTATAGTGAGGAAGAATATGCGCTGGTCATCAATCTCACTCTTATCTTAATAATGTGATGTGCGCTGTATGAGGATTATAGTGGGGAAGAATATGCGCTGGTCATCAATCTCACTCTTATCTTAATAATGTGATGTGAGCTGTATGAGGATTATAGTGAGGAAGAATATGCGCTGGTCATCAATCTCACTCTTATCTTAATAATGTGATGTGAGCTGTATGAGGATTATAGTGAGGAAGAATATGAGCTGGTCATCAATCTCACTCTTATCTTAATAATGTGATGTGCGCTGTATGAGGATTATAGTGAGGAAGAATATGAGCTGGTCATCAATCTCACTCTTATCTTAATAATGTGATGTGCGCTGTATGAGGATTATAGTGAGGAAGAATATGAGCTGGTCATCAATCTCACTCTTATCTTAATAATGTGATGTGAGCTGTATGAGGATTATAGTGAGGAAGAATATGAGCTGGTCATCAATCTCACTCTTATCTTAATAATGTGATGTGCGCTGTATGAGGATTATAGTGAGGAAGAATATGAGCTGGTCATCAATCTCACTCTTATCTTAATAATGTGATGTGAGCTGTATGAGGATTATAGTGAGGAAGAATATGAGCTGGTCATCAATCTCACTCTTATCTTAATAATGTGACGTGCGCTGTATGAGGATTATAGTGAGGAAGAATATGAGCTGGTCATCAATCTCACTCTTATCTTAATAATGTGACGTGCGCTGTATGAGGATTATAGTGAGGAAGAATATGAGCTGGTCATCAATCTCACTCTTATCTTAATAATGTGATGTGAGCTGTATGAGGATTATAGTGAGGAAGAATATGAGCTGGTCATCAATCTCACTCTTATCTTAATAATGTGATGTGAGCTGTATGAGGATTATAGTGAGGAAGAATATGAGCTGGTCATCAATCTCACTCTTATCTTAATAATGTGATGTGAGCTGTATGAGGATTATAGTGAGGAAGAATATGAGCTGGTCATCAATCTCACTCTTATCTTAATAATGTGATGTGAGCTGTATGAGGATTATAGTGAGGAAGAATATGAGCTGGTCATCAATCTCACTCTTATCTTAATAATGTGATGTGAGCTGTATGAGGATTATAGTGAGGAAGAATATGAGCTGGTCATCAATCTCACTCTTATCTTAATAATGTGATGTGAGCTGTATGAGGATTATAGTGAGGAAGAATATGAGCTGGTCATCAATCTCACTCTTATCTTAATAATGTGATGTGAGCTGTATGAGGATTACAGTGAGGAAGAATATGAGCTGGTCATCAATCTCACTCTTATCTTAATAATGTGATGTGAGCTGTATGAGGATTATAGTGAGGAAGAATATGAGCTGGTCATCAATCTCACTCTTATCTTAATAATGTGATGTGAGCTGTATGAGGATTATAGTGAGGAAGAATATGAGCTGGTCATCAATCTCACTCTTATCTTAATAATGTGATGTGAGCTGTATGAGGATTATAGTGAGGAAGAATATGAGCTGGTCATCAATCTCTTATCCAGAGTTACCTTTATGTTTGCTTATTCTCATTTTCGTTTTTGTAAGAATTTAAGTAATTTGTAAGGTCTCTTTTCTATAACAGTTTGTAAGTGTTTTTTTTGGTCAATTCAAATGTATTTTACTTTTCCAATTATTTGTAAAAAAAACTTGACATGTTTCTTTGAACACAATAAAATATAAAACAGAACCTTCTTTCAACATTTTCAAAAATGCAAATTCTAATCCAATGGAACAAAGTGGTTCATAAATTGTTATGTGTAAAATAGCATTACATTTAGGTAATTATTTAAAATTGCATATCTCTTGTGTTATTACAAATTGTGTGTGTTGTTGTTGTGAATGTACACAATGAGTAAGTTGACTCTATTGTACACCCTGAAAAGGATGTGAAGTGGCGGGTTGCAGTCGCTTTCCCAACATTCTGAGCATGCTTATGAAAGTGGACCAGGGTTCTCAAGGCAGCTGTGCAATACTTGGCTTCATCTGCATATTTCACATTATTACAGGGATTCCCCCACCTTGTTAGCCAGGCTGTCAAAAAGAACAGCCTGTTTCCAGGAAGACGTGCATGGAAGTGCAGTGGGGGTCTTGGCCAGTATGATTTACCTGACTAACATGACACCTCAGTTTGTTTTCCATGTTCAGATGTTATTCTCCAAATTGTGCATGTAAGGTTTTCTGTACTTTGTAAGGTTTTCTGAGCCTTAGATAATACTCACCTCCAGTTTCTTACTTCCCATGATGTCTTCTTGCTGCGTCGTGGCACTGTCTGCTCCAGGTTTTCTCTTCATATCTGCATCAGAAACAATAATAATGAGTCACAAGATCCCCATTAGTTCACTTATTTTCCTTGAGTGGCTGTCAGAGTGATTTGGGTGTCGGTCTTCTTATCGCGAGGACATGCAATCAGAACCTCACTAAGGCATAAGTTTAACGTTGGAGGTCAAATGAATGCCTAGCCTGTACAGTGCATGGTGACAGCCTGTATTCCTAAACTCTGCAGATCTTAGGATGGACCAGCAATGAGAATAAATGCTGTAAGGATAGGCAGTAAGCCATAGAAACACATGGCTGTGCAGACAATCAGTACACGTTCTACATGAATACTATTCGGCTGGATGTGAATATGAGTTGTTGAATTGTGCAGACAATCAGTACACGTTCTACATGAATACTATTCGGCTGGATGTGAATATGAGTTGTTGAATTGTGCAGACAATCAGTACACGTTCTACATGAATACTATTCGGCTGGATGTGAATATGAGTTGTTGAATTGTGCAGACAATCAGTACACGTTCTACATGAATACTATTCGGCTGGATGTGAATATGAGTTGTTGAATTGTGCAGACAATCAGTACACGTTCTACATGAATACTATTCGGCTGGATGTGAATATGAGTTGTTGAATTGTGCAGACAATCAGTACACGTTCTACATGAATACTATTCGGCTGGATGTGAATATGAGTTGTTGAATTGTGCAGACAATCAGTACACGTTCTACATGAATACTATTCGGCTGGATGTGAATATGAGTTGTTGAATTGTGCAGACAATCGTTACAGATTCTACAGGAGTACTATTAGCTGGTTGTGAATATGAGTTGTGCAGTCAATCGTTAGATTTTACAGAAACACAGGACTCTAATGGTCACTCTCCACCAATTGTATAGGAAACACAATGCTGTATTGGTCACTCTCCAATGATTCATCATGAACATAGGACTGTGAAAGTCACTGTCAACCAATTCTTGAGGAACATATGACTACAAAAGTCACTGTCAACCAATTCTTCAGAAAAATAGAACCGTGAAAGTCACTGTCAACCAATTCTTCATAACATGACTACAAAAGTCACTGTCAACCAATTCTTCATAACATGACTACAAAAGTCACTGTCAACCAATTCTTCATAACATGACTACAAAAGTCACTGTCAACCAATTCTTCATAACATGACTACAAGTCACTGTCAACCAATTCTTCATAACATGACTACAAAAGTCACTGTCAACCAATTCTTCATAACATGACTACAAAAGTCACTGTCAACCAATTCTTCATAACATGACTACAAGTCACTGTCAACCAATTCTTCATAACATGACTACAAGTCACTGTCAACCAATTCTTCATAACATGACTACAAGTCACTGTCAACCAATTCTTCATAACATGACTACAAGTCACTGTCAACCAATTCTATAAGAACCTAAGGCTTCAGCAGTCCCTCAACACTTGTTATTGTTGTTCTTCGTCCGCTCTCATTATCTTTTTTGTTTACTCTACGTGCCACGTTTGACAGTTCGACTGTGATATTCCTTTAGGCACAAAGCTTGTGAGCTTTCGGATAGTCTTTTTGCTCAGGCAAACTCTCCTCAGCCTTTCACTGTCATCAGATTAACTGCAAAGCAGCATATGCTTGACTTCCTATTGCTTAAAGGAGAAGGCCAGCAGATAGGATTTTACTGTCAGAGGTAGCAGACTTAGAGGCTCAAGCCTACTGGAGCTTTGTGAATATAATGTCCTGGTCAAGCTGGAGTTATGATAACACACAAGCCAACATCCTCACCTCAAAGGCACCAATAATAAGACTTTAGATACTGATTTGAGGTTGAGCAGCTGAGCAGCGCATGAGCTGCAGCGGTCAGTAACCTATAGCTGACTGCTAACGCCAGGGCCAGCGAACCAGAGCTTCTAAGACCCTTCTACACCTCCATGAGGTGATCCTGGATAACAAGTTGCAACAGGGCAGACTGGCTTAGGAGAAGTGAACGAAGAAAGAAGGCAACCCGGTACTAAAAAATGCTTGCTGAAGTCGGATGTGTCAAACCGAAAGATGCAAATATCGCAGTCAAGCTGTAAACTACGACACAAGGCATTCTGTTCTCCAGACTACATTCTACTACTTGCAAAGCCCTTGTAAGGGATTGGTCAAGGAGTTTGAGAATGAACGAAGAAGAAGAAAAGATTTGAGGTCGATTAGTGACCACCTGTTGAATGATGGCACGACACTCTAATATATGAAGTGATAGAAACAAACTAAATGTCACGTTATAGCCATGTAATGTATGTACATATATATATATGTTGTTATTTTCATATTAAAGAAATATCTAGTGGCACTTCTAGTATCAGATATAGGATAGAAACAAACTAAATGTCACGTTATAGTCATGTAATGTATGTACATATATATGTTGTTATTTTCATATTAAAGAAATATCTAGTGGCACTTCTAGTATCAGATATGGTTCTTATCCAATGATCTGGAACAGACAAACCGTTTTGTAAAATGAAATGTCTATGGAAGGTTCTTGGTGCCACCAGGAGAGAGAATTGAGGACACTAGAATGACTGTACGAACTGCCCCTTAGGTGACTACATTTCTAGGCAGAAATTGAGGTGGGTTGGCCGTCTCATGTTAATGCATCCAGATCAACTCCTACTGCACACTTACACAACAAGAAGTCCTGACTTCAGGGCATGAGGCAGTTTGTGTTGCTGATGGATAGATGGCATCAGGGTGATCCTAACAATGACATGGGCTTACAATGGCAGTTGGAGCATACTTGGCCCAAAAGAAACCAGCTCCACCATTTTTTTTTTGCTTAGATGTTTGCCTCACTAGTTTCTACTGGCGGAGGCGCGCCATTTTCCACCTCAGACCGTAGTCAATTGGGCGATATCAGGACGCATAAACCAGTGCTTGGATGCATGTGTGCATCTGAATGTACGTATGCTAGGTTTGTGCGCCCTCAGAAGCTAGCCCAACCAAAGTACAATGGAAGGGCTTTACCACGAGGGCGCATGTGAAAGTTGTGCAAGGGTGTGACTGTATGATAGAGTCAAATGAAACATAGTGTAAAAAGAAGTGCTACAGAAATCAGTTGCATTTCTAGTCTCCTTGAAACATTTGCTCTACTATACCTTTCTGTATGCTGAGACTGGGGCTCCCAAAAATATCAGTTTCTTTGGATTGTGCGAAGTTGTCTTCCTTGATCAAGCTTGATTTGAATGGAGAAAACAAGTTGTCGTCCTTGTGTTCCTCTATAACCGGTTTCGATTTTGCAGTTGAAGTCTTCGCTGACGATGAAAATAAGTTGTCATCATCCAGATCAATTGTTAATTTAGTTTTGTTTCCAGTTACAATGAAGGGCACTGTATGTACTTTGCCAGGGTCCTGTACTGAAGTCAGATCATTTGTTTTTGAATTATCCACTCCTGATTGTACAGCTACGATTTCAGGTCTCGTAACTGCGATGGCCTCACGTTTGCTCAAGCCTGAGAACAGACCATCCTGCTGATCGTTTATGTTTGCCATGTTGTTCTTGTCCACTCCTGATCTCACAGGAGTGGTTTCAGATCCCATAACTGCAATGACCTCATATCTGCTCAAGCCTGAGGTTAGATCTTCTGCAGCTCCATTGAAAAGCTTAGTTCTGTTCTCATGAATCAAGTCTTTACTGAATAAAGCATCCTGGCTTGAGGTTCTTATTGTTTCTATAGTCTGAGGCTTTACTGAAGGAAGTGTTAGTCCTTCTAACAGATCATCATTTCCAAAGAGGAGGTCACCAGATTTAGGTTTGGATCTTACTTCTTTAGAATCACTGAGGTAATTCACATGAGAAGTTTGTGGAGTCGCTTCAATGGAAGAAGCCAAATAGCCAGAGATTCTTGGTGTTTCTGGAGTGGAAGAAATTGCATCTTCAGAGCTAATGTCTGTGTGCGCTGCTGCCTGAATGCGAGCCTTGCGGCTTTGTGGTCTTCTGCGGTTTATCTTCGGCCGGTCCTGAAAAGAAATGAAACATGTTAAGAAATAAGATGTGTAAATATGTAAATAGTCTTCTGCAAACTTTAGCTGTAATTTGTAAGGTTTTTGTTTTCTCATAACTGTTCAAGTGTTGGAAGTTGAATCTTTTAAGATTTTTGTTTTCTCTATTTGCTCTAGTGTTGGAAGTACAATATTGTTGTAAGGTTTTTGTTTTCTCTATTTGCTCTAGTGTTGGAAGTACAATATTGTTGTAAGATTTTTGTTTTCTCTATTTGCTCTAGTGTTGGAAGTACAATATTCTTGTAAGGTTTTTGTTTTCTCTATTTGCTCTAGTGTTGGAAGTACAATATTGTTGTAAGGTTTTTGTTTTCTCTATTTGCTCTAGTGTTGGAAGTACAATATTGTTGTAAGATTTTTGTTTTCTCTATTTGCTCTAGTGTTGGAAGTACAATATTGTTGTAAGGTTTTTGTTTTCTCTATTTGCTCTAGTGTTGGAAGTACAATATTGTTGTAAGGTTTTTGTTTTCTCTATTTGCTCTAGTGTTGGAAGTACAATATTCTTGTAAGATTTTTGTTTTCTCTATTTGCTCTAGTGTTGGAAGTACAATATTGTTGTAAGGTTTTTGTTTTCTCTATTTGCTCTAGTGTTGGAAGTACAATATTGTTGTAAGGTTTTTGTTTTCTCTATTTGCTCTAGTGTTGGAAGTACAATATTCTTGTAAGGTTTTTGTTTTCTCTATTTGCTCTAGTGTTGGAAGTACAATATTCTTGTAAGGTTTTTGTTTTCTCTATTTGCTCTAGTGTTGGAAGTACAATATTGTTGTAAGGTTTTTGTTTTCTCTATTTGCTCTAGTGTTGGAAGTACAATATTGTTGTAAGGTTTTTGTTTTCTCTATTTGCTCTAGTGTTGGAAGTACAATATTGTTGTAAGGTTTTTGTTTTCTCTATTTGCTCTAGTGTTGGAAGTACAATATTCTTGTAAGGTTTTTTCTGCAATCATTTTGTAAGTTTTGTTTTTGGTCATATTTGTTGTCAATTGTCTTGTAAGGTTTCCTTTAACTACAATTGACAAATATTTAATGAACCAGTTTATTATGTTTTGTTTTAAGTCCTCTTTCTTCAAATTAGAACCCCAAAGTACCATCCTCACTTTTAAGTTAACCTTTCTGTACCCCCTTGACTTTCAGTAAACATTCCTATACTGCCTTAACTTTCAGTAAACATTCCTATACTACCTTATCTTTCAGTAAACCTTCCTATACTGCCTTAACTTTCAGTAAACATTCCTATACTGCCTTAACTTTCAGTAAACCTTCCTATACTGCCTTAACTTTCAGTAAACATTCCTATACTGCCTTAACTTTCAGTAAACACTCTCATACTTGACACCCTTTTCAGGATGCACAACAAAGTAAATTTACTCATTGTGGGTATTCAACAACTACTCTAAGGTAGAAGACTCTCCAAACAGTGCCATCTAACTCATACTTGACACCCTTTTCAGGATGCACAAAAAAGTAAATTTACTCATTGTGGGTATTCTTCTTCTTCTTCATTCGTTCTCAATCTCCCACTACCAAACCCTGAAAGGGCTTAAGTAGCAGAATGTAGTTCAGAGAATGGAATGCGTTGTGTCATAGTTTACAGCTTGACTGTGATATTTGCACCTTTCGGTCCAACACATCCTACTTCAGCAAGCATTTTTTGAGTACCGGGTTAGCATTCCCTCTTCGATCCCTTCTCCTTAGCCAGTCTGCCCTGCTGCAGCCTGTTATCCAGGATCACCGCATGGAGGTGTAGAAGGGTCTTGGCAGCTCTGGTTCGCTGGCCCTGACGCTAGCAGTCAGCTTTGGGTCGCTGACCACTCAGCTCATGCGCTGCTCAGCATCTTGATTCCCATTGTGGGCATTCAACAACTACTCTAAGGTAGAAAAAAACTCCAAACAGTGCCATTTAACTACTTAAGGTAGAAGACTTTCTAAATTGTGCTGTCTAACAACTTCAAGGTAGAAGACTCCAAACGGTGTTGTCTAATCATTCTAAGGTAGAACCATTCACCTAGTCATTCACACATATAAAGATCCTGTGGAGTGTGAAGTAGTCTTCTGAGACAGCTCTAGAAAAAATACTCTATAGATAGAGGATACAAGGATAAATGAGTAAACTACTATTTTTCCTGGAAACATGAAGAAATAGTAGTTTTCTCTACATGAATGGTCATAGGGCTGAGGTTTGAATCCTGGTCTCAACATACTAGACTATCTGGCTATAATTAGGTTCCCAATATAATTAGGGAAGGCAAGGAAGGGAACTGGTCACCTCACCTCAGAATAAGCAGTGAATAACTAAGTACAATGAAATCTCTAACACCAACATTGACTGCAACATCTGCTTCAATTTATTGCTCTTCTAAAAAACCGTTTTCTCTCTCTCACCTCCCTGTGTCCCTTCTTGTCTCACCTTGTTAGCGCTTGTCAAAGTCTCAGTTTCCATAGACTGCTCAAAGTCCACAGAACTGCCATTTTCTACATGACCAGCATAAGTCGCTTCCTGTAACAAGGAGTTTGGTAGTTAATAATTGGGGGTACTTCTATACAACAATTGTTTGTTGGTGTTTGACTTAGACCATTGATAATGTCATATCCTCACAGAGGTGATGGTTGAAGACGTCCAGTAGCAAGATCTCTCACCACGACCGCTTACCAGTTACGAGCATTGCCAAATGGGAGAGTGTTGGTCCTATAATGTAGTTACGAGCATCGCCAAATGGTAGAGTGTGGGTACTATACTGTAGTTACGAGCATCGCCAAATGGGAGAGTGTGGGTCCTATATTGTAGTTACGAGCATCGCCAAATGGGAGAGTGTGGGTCCTATACTGTAGTTACGAGCATCGCCAAATGGGAGAGCGTGGGTCCTATACTGTAGTTACGAGCATCGCCAAATGGGAGAGTGTGGGTACTATACTGTAGTTACGAGCATCGCCAAATGGGAGAGTGTGGGTCCTATACTGTAGTTACGAGCATCGCCAAATGGGAGAGTGTGGGTCCTATATTGTAGTTACGAGCATCGCCAAATGAGAGAGTGTGGGTCCTATACTGTAGTTACGAGCATCGCCAAATGGGAGAGAGTGGGTCCTATAATGTAGTTACGAGCATCGCCAAATGGGAGAGAGTGGGTCCTACCTACACTGTTGGGTAGGTTAAATATCAACTAGGAAAAACCTGGAGACTGGACACCCCAGGCCAACACATTCCCCATCCCCAGTAAACCGCACATTCTCTCCAAGTCCCAATAAGCTGCACATTTCCCCCACCACCAAAAAGCTGCCCCCCCCCAGTAAGCTATACTTCCCCCCCCCCCATCTCCAGTAAGCCAAACATTCCCTTCTCCCCCCCCCCCCCCCATTCCCAGTAAGCTGCACATTTCCCAGCCCCAGTAAGCTACACATTCCCCTCCAGTAAGCTGTACACGCCCCTCCCCCCCCCCCCAATCCTCAGTAAGCCACACATTTCTCCCATCCCCAGTAAGCTGCACATTTCTCCTATCCCCAGTAAGCCACACATTTCTCCCATCCCTAGTATGCTGCACATTTCTCCTATCCCCAGTAAGCCGCACATTTCTCCAATCCCCAGTAAGCTGCACATTTCTCCCATCCCCAGTAAGCTGCACATTTCTCTTATCCCCAGTAGGCCACACATTTCTCCCATCCCCAGTAAGCTGCACATTTCTCCTATCCCCAGTAGGCCACACATTTCTCCCATCCCCAGTGAGCCACACATTCCCCCCATCCCCAGTAAGCCACAAGATGGAAACCACCCACAAGCTCACTACTAATAGTCAAATATGAGCCCGAAAGGCAAACCAGGAAAGGCATGAGACAGCCCCTTCTATGAGCCGAAAAATACAATTTTTGACTACCTGGCATCAGGTGATCTGCCTGATTGAATACTGATATTTCAGAAGATGCTCCCCTTCTTCCTTCTCATATAGAGGTTATTTGGTTTTTATTTATAATTTTTTGGCAGGAATAGTTGAGGGAGACCAAAACATACAATGAGAACGGAGTTTGAGACAAACATAAAGAAAACCAAGAAGACGTTGACAGGGCTGGAGAGGATGGCTCAGAACAAGAGAAATTGGTGTGCAGTTGAAAAAATATTGAGTGTAATACAACATACAATTGTGTGTGTGCGTGTGCACATAATGGCATGCAAAAAAGTTAATGATACTGTAACAGATCTTAGCTGTAGAGTCAATATGTAGGTAGGAGCTTAGACAACCATTTATTTCTTTCCTTCTTCATGGGATTTGAGTCAGTGCAGCTGAACTCATAACACCAGAATTTGAGTATCCAAATTGAACCACGACATAACCTGATGTAAGTTTCAGGCCATGTGTTTACATCTGGAATGATAGTGGTAGACTTGTTGCCACCGACAAACCCACTTCATCTGGATTCCACGCGAATAGGATGGGAGATGATGACAAGCAGGCGAACAAAAACGCGGCGGTTTTGGAAATCACGTGATCTGAGAGGCAGATCGATAAATCCCGGTGTAGAGAGACATTAGAATCATTACTGGAGAAGAGATTACAGGAGACAGGCCATGGAGAGCGGTTGACTTGGATCATTTACTTGAGAAGAGATTCGAAAGAGATGCTCAGTGGAGTGTAGGCGGCAAAGAGAAAAGACTTGAGAACCAGGTTTTATGAGCAGACTTTCCAGAGAGACGTCAGTGGAGAGCAGGCGATGCAGTTGAGGCAGATTTGAGTTGAGAACCATAGAAAGAGAACATTTCACTTCAGAGACAGATGTACTTTGGAAAGAAACGCTCAGTGGAGGTCAGGTGACGAAGATATGCACTTTAAGCAGATTTGAGTTGATATTTAGGTGACGGAAAGAGGCAGTTGAGATAGACACGCAGCAAGCAAGGTAACTACCCTCATATTATGTAGCAGTTGTAATTACAAGTCGTCAGTAGCTTATAGAGGAAGTCTTCCAGTCATCCCATTCATCATATTGGACACAGTCCCACTGATCATGTCGACACCACCTTGATTACGTGAATGTAAGTCGTCGGTCGCAGCTAGAGACAGTTATGCAGTGATCCCATGGATCATATTTCATGCAGTCTATCCTGATCACGTTGAGACCACTTTGATCCACCGCCGACAAAGAGGAACAAGACCATGGACGTCATACTCTGGTTTAGAACCTACAAACTTTACCATCAGCGGCAATCCACAACTAAGTTCGATCACAGCAGACCAGATTAGGAGAATAGGGTATTGTGATGCATAAATGGTGAGAGAAAGAATTTAAGTTTTTATAGTTGGCAGTTTTACCTGAATAAATAATCTATTGCATTGTGTTCATATTTAGTGTTACTTGAATTTGTTTAGAGTGAGTGTAGAGTGCAATAGAATAGAGCAGACCCCCCTACTGGATGCGACAGAGCTCCATCAAATCAACCGGCTTTGGTACAGTAGTCTTCAAGAGGTGGACTTCAAGAGACTCATCTTATGAGAATGCATCCTGATGAACTACCATTGCTTGCACACAATGCAACAATATCTGGCTACAAGACATGAGGAAGACCAAGTGTTTATATATCTGAGTTCTTAGTCGACCTGCACTTCTACACCGGCGGATGCCCCTGTGCAGGCCCCACTTAGTCGACCTGCACTTCTACACCGGCGGATACCCATGTGCAGGCCCCAGCTCTGGTATGATCTGGTTGTAGTCAGGAGGAGGATTTCCTGCTTAGCCGGCTAGGCTCGAGCAGCTTAATACTCTGCTGGGTTAAGACACGTGCCGCGGAGGGCGGTTAACTGACGTGCGAATCCATCTTAATAGACTCAAACACTAGAGCAAAGTAGACCCATAGCCTGTTAGGCTCCATCTATGCTGCTCTAAATAGACCACCTAACCATGGCCAGTGTTATGCCATGTGATACAGTTAGTCACCTCTTACGACATGCTCTCTATGGGGTAGTGGTGCTATTCTTGTCCTTGTCCTACACAATTACCCCAGTGGACCACTCGGGACTGTTTATATATAGATGACATAACAGAAGTCCTACAATAACATAAGCTTAAAAGTGACGCAACAAACTTGGATCAAGAAAGGCAACTTAATCTCCCCATGTCACTTAACGGTACAAGGGGATGGTAAAGAAAGTCAGTCAGTTAACCAGCAAGTAAGTCAGTCAGTTAACCAGCAAGTAAGTCAGTCAGTTAACCAGCAAGTAAGTCAGTAAGTTAACCAGCAAGTAAGTCAGTCAGTTAACCAGCAAGTAAGTCAGTCAGTTAACCAGCAAGTAAGTCAGTCATGAAGTAAGTAATACTAAAATATTGAGTATGATAAAAACAAGCTATGCAAGTACTTACATCAGCACTGAACTCTTCTACAGTGCCTGGTGAGGCTGGTTTTGTTAGGGCAGTAGCCATGGTGACAGGTGAAGCCAGCACAAAAAGGGGGTCATTCAAGAGTGGCTGTAGGCAAGCAAGCATGTCACACTGACACACAGAGATCAAGGTGCACACAATGTACATATTGCATGCATAATTAATAACATAAGTGCACAGCAAACATTATGGTGTTCAAAGAGCAAGTGTGGTGTATTTCATGGACTCCCAACCTTATCCGGTCCTTGCATTCCTTTTGCCATTAGTAAACAATTCCATTTGACCATAGCTTTTAAGCAAACCTTTTGATTTGACCTTAACCTTTCAAGCAAACCTTCTCATACAATCTTGGATATAAGAAAACCTTCCAGTATAACCTTGGATTTTAGTATATTTTCCCATATAACCTTGGATTTTTAAGCAACCCTTCCCATTGGACCTTGGGTTTTATTTAGCAAAGGGTCTTTATTTTTAGCATAAATTCCAGTATGTCCGTGGCTTTTAAGCAAACCTGTTTAATCGGGTGAGAACAATGTCTGCACAAGGGCAGGTGCTGGAGATTGATGCGATTCAAGTGGCTATTGACTCTGGTGTGTCCTGATTGGAACTGAAAGATGAGACTGATCTCTTCTATGTAGTTTATTTCCGTTGCCCACCTGTTCATCCAGATCTCCCTGGTATTATTCTTGATAATTCGTTTGAAAAAAGTTATTGCCCATCGCAAGCGATGATGGCCTACAACATCTGACCGATTTGTCTTAATAATGTGATGTGCGCTATATTTAGATTATAGTGAGAAAATGAATGCGCTGGTCATCAATCTCACTCTTGACCCGAGTTACCTTGGATCAGTGGCAAGACTATTGGTCGAGACGACTGGAGGTAACTCGGATGCAGTCACTCTGGTCTTACCTTCCGTGAGACCAAGGGTCGCTTAAAACTTGAGGGAATCGATCACCCACCATTTCCGTTCACACTGTGCCTTAACCTTTTGACTACAGAATTTGTTTTACTGTGTGGTTACTGCAGGGTCTATCCAATTGTTGTTTGGAGGCTCCTGTTTTTGCCAATCGGCCAGCCATCTAGTTTTCTGGTAATCCGCTATGTTCAGGGATCCATTGCAAGGTGACATTAATCCTGTGGGCAGTGATGATGCTGTTGATCGTCCTCCCCACGAAGAATATCTCTTTTTCTTTGTACGGGGTGTGCTTCAATACCTCCAGAACTGACTTCATAAAAATCACAAAGTCCATCGGCATTAATTCACCCAAGGTAAACTGTTGATGAAAAATCTCAACTACTGTTTTTATAGCCTCTGCTTCATCATTTGAAAGGTTTTCGCCGTATGAATCACAAAACTCGTATATTGACCCATCCGGGTATTTCATATGGATACCATACCTATACCATGCAAACGAAGCAGATTTGAATGCTAGATACACATATAAAAACAGACATATGTACATACAGACACATATACATATCTAAGGATACAGAAACAAATGATAATATTAGAGAGATTACAAGAAAAAGATGTGGAGAGAAAATGGAGAAAGAGAGCAAAATAGGAATGTGCAGTGGAAGCATACATAACATTTTGGAATGTATTCAAACCATAAGATTTATGGTTTCCCATAGAAAGATTAAACGATTTTTGAACTCAGACCAGCATCAATCATCATGGAAAGTTTCCCTATTTCCATATTCATTATGTGGCTGAAAATTTCAACAAGATGAGGTAACCGGCCCCATGCTAAACCCTCCTTAGTCACCTCTTACAACATGCTTGGCAGGTTTACAGTGTTACCATTCTTTGCTCCCCTTTTGGGCCCCAGCAACCCTTGCGCAAATATTTTCTATATAGACAGTATATTTACACCAATTTTGTGCTATCAGTATCAAACTTGGTCCATTTCCAAGGCACAAGAGAAATGAAATGTCTGAAAGAAGTCTCGCCATCAGGAGAGATAAAATGAGAAATGCTGAACATAAATGTGGTGAGAACTAGACCTTGCCCTGAACATAAATGGGGTAAGAACTAGACCTTATGCTGAACATAAATGTCGTGAGAACTAGACCTTATGCTGAACATAAATGTGATGAGAACTAGACCTTGAACATAAATGTGGTGAGAACTAGACCTTGAACATAAATGTGGAAAGAACTAGACCTTGAACATAAATGTGGTGAGAACTAGACCTTATGCTGAACATAAATGTGGTGAGAACTAGACCTTATGCTGAACATATATGAGGTGAGAACTAGACCTTGCCCTGAACATATATCAAGACAGAAAATCATAAAATAAGATTGTTCCATCATTTCATGCGAATTTCAATTTGATGAACAACCACTGCACACTTACAACACATGAAGATTTGGCTACAAGGCATGAGGAAGACTATATGGCAGATGAATAGATGGCAAATACAAAATTCTACAACAAATGATACAATGACCAATGCGCACTTTGGAACAAGAAAACCAACTATAGATTCCCATGTTAAATGTCAAAAACAGAAAGAAAAAGATAAAGTAAACTCACATTTCTCTTGTTTGCACTCTCTCATTCTCATATACATAGATATATGAACATACAAGGGATTGTAGACAAGTTTTACATTTTAGTATGAAGGAGACAATGCATTTGCCTGGAGATTGGTGTAAACTTGAGTCCTTCTCTATGTATTCAACCTGCAAGGCAATACACTTCTCCTATCTATTCTTTACCTTCCTGATGCTCTGATTGTAGAAATCCTCCATATGGTTGAGTCCTGGATGTTAGAAAAACATGCAGGCATGAAATCATGCCCCATCCACCATTCTCACCGGACTTGGCATCTAGTGACTGCTTCCTGAAGAATCCACTTAGTGGTCGCTGCTTTTCCTCCTTCATACTAAAGTGCAAAATGCTTTGATAGTCCATCGTATATAAATACATGCACATACAGATATATGCACATATAAATACATGCACATATAGATACATGCACATATAAATACATGCTCATATAAATACATGCACATACAGATACATGCACATATAAATACATGTACTTATAGATACATGCTCATATAAATACATGTACATAAAGATACATGCTCATATAAATACATGCACATACAGATACATGCTCATATAAATACATGCAAATATAGATACATGCACTTACAGATATAAGCACATATAGATACATGCACATACAGATACATGCTCATATAAATACATGCAAATATAGATACATGCACTTACAGATATAAGCACATATAGATACATGCACATACAGATACATGCTCATATAAATACATGCAAATATAGATACATGCTCATATAAATACATGTACATAAAGATACATGCTCATATAAATACATGCACATACAGATACATGCTCATATAAATACATGCAAATATAGATACATGCACTTACAGATATAAGCACATATAGATACATGCACATACAGATACATGCTCATATAAATACATGCACATACAGATACATGCACATATAAATACATGTACTTATAGATACATGCTCATATAAATACATGTACATAAAGATACATGCTCATATAAATACATGCACATACAGATACATGCTCATATAAATACATGCAAATATAGATACATGCACTTACAGATATAAGCACATATAGATACATGCCCATACAGATACATGCTCATATAAATACATGCACATACAGATACATGCTCATATAAATACATGCAAATATAGATACATGCACTTACAGATATAAGCACATATAGATACATGCACATACAGATACATGCTCATATAAATACATGCAAATATAGATACATGCACTTACAGATATAAGCACATATAGATACATGCACATATAGATATGAGCGCATATACATAGACACGTGCACACATATATAGACACACGCAAATACACAGACACATGCACACATACATAGACACACACATATACACGTGCACCCATACATAGACACATGCACCCATACATAGACACGTGTACCCATACATAGACACATGCACCCATACATAGACACATGCACCCATACATAGACACATGCACACACATAGACACATACATGAAATAAAGCATGAGATATAGATGGTATACAGCATATATGAATAAAACATGCACAGGAAGACAGAGCTTGACTTACTTTCTTGGGGCTTATCTCTGGGAAAAGAGAAAACACAAAAATATTTCAACTCTGGGGTCCATCTATCAGAAGCCATCATTACAGTATTTATTCCTATTTTTGAATTTTGAAGTCACTGGGTGGTGGGGTAGGGGTGTGAAGGAATTTACAAGAGTGAAGAATAAAGGCCATTAGCACTTGCAATCCCCATGGAGTATGCAGATTAGGTTTTTTTTTAAACCGAGATGGGACAAAAACCTGAGAGTGATTAGTGTAGAGGCAGAGCATCCCCTCTTCACTGCTAAGGGGTTCAACTCCCATTACTGGCATACTTCAGTGAAACCAGCTGTAAATAGGTACCTGACATAGTTAGGGAAGAAAAGGCAGCGAGGAAGGGAATTGACCACCCCAAGCTGTGCCTTAGTATACTGGTCTCTTAACAATCCATTTCCGACCAGCAGTTAAGTCCACTGTGGAACATCACCCTTAACATTTTAGGAAATAACCTAGGTGGTACCAGGGTTTTGTCACCTCAGTCAAGAGACCAATCTCCAAGCCCCTCAACCAACTGCCCAACTTTGAGATCAATGTTCAAAATAATGAAATTCTATAAATATTTAATGTATTTCTTAGACACCAACGACTGAAAGACACCACCTTAGTTTCAGCACCATGACCACAACAAAATTAAAAACAGATTCTCGGACACACAATTATAACCCAGAAAAAATTATTAATAATATCAATAAATTTATTAAGAACAAATTACATATTAGGTGCCAGTATCTATATTACCAAATAATATATTGTCCTCTGAATCATTGAGAACATTACATGAAGATTTAGAATTATGGTTTTCCGAGCCACTGAAATCATTACATGAAGATATAGAGTTAATTTTCTGAGCCACTTAGAACATTACATGAAGATATAGAGTTAATTTTCTGAGCCACTTAGAACATTACATGAAGATATAGAGTTAATTTTCTGAGCCACTTAGAACATTACATGAAGATATAGAGTTAATTTTCTGAGCCACTTAGAACATTACATGAAGTTATAGAATTACAGTGGGATCAAGATGTTGAGCAGCGCATGAGCTGCAGTGGTCAGCAATCCATAGCTGACTGCTAGCGTCAGGGCCAGCGAACCAGAGCGGCCAAGACCCTTCTACACCTCCACGCGGTGATCCTGGATAAAAGGCTGCAGCAGGGCAGACTGGATAAGGATAATGGATCGAAGAGGGAATGCTAACCCGGTACTCAAAAAGTGCTTACTGTAGTCGGATGTGTTGGACCGAAAGGTGCAAATATCGCAGTCAAGCTGTAAACTACGACACAACGTATTCCGTTCTCTGGACTACATTCTGCTACTTAAGCCCTTTCAGTGTTTGGTAGCGGGAGATTGAGAACGAACGCTGAAGAAGAAAAAAGAAGAAGAATTACAGTTTTCTGAGCCCTTGAGAGCATTACACGAAGATATAGAATTACAGTTTTCTAGCCCTTGAGAGCATTACACGAAGATATAGAATTACAGTTTTCTAGCCCTTGAGAGCATTACACGAAGATATAGAATTACAGTTTTCTAGCCCTTGAGAGCATTACACGAAGATATAGAATTACAGTTTTCTAGCCCTTGAGAGCATTACACGAAGATATAGAATTACAGTTTTCTAGCCCTTGAGAGCATTACACGAAGATATAGAATTACAGTTTTCTAGCCCTTGAGAGCATTACACGAAGATATAGAATTACAGTTTTCTAGCCCTTGAGAGCATTACACGAAGATATAGAATTACAGTTTTCTAGCCCTTGAGAGCATTACACGAAGATATAGAATTACAGTTTTCTAGCCCTTGAGAGCATTACACGAAGATATAGAATTACAGTTTTCTAGCCCTTGAGAGCATTACACGAAGATATAGAATTACAGTTTTCTAGCCCTTGAGAGCATTACACGAAGATATAGAATTACAGTTTTCTAGCCCTTGAGAGCATTACACGAAGATATAGAATTACAGTTTTCTAGCCCTTGAGAGCATTACACGAAGATATAGAATTACAGTTTTCTAGCCCTTGAGAGCATTACACGAAGATATAGAATTACAGTTTTCTAGCCCTTGAGAGCATTACACGAAGATATAGAATTACAGTTTTCTAGCCCTTGAGAGCATTACACGAAGATATAGAATTACAGTTTTCTAGCCCTTGAGAGCATTACACGAAGATATAGAATTACAGTTTTCTAGCCCTTGAGAGCATTACACGAAGATATAGAATTACAGTTTTCTAGCCCTTGAGAGCATTACACGAAGATATAGAATTACAGTTTTCTAGCCCTTGAGAGCATTACACGAAGATATAGAATTACAGTTTTCTAGCCCTTGAGAGCATTACACGAAGATATAGAATTACAGTTTTCTAGCCCTTGAGAGCATTACACGAAGATATAGAATTACAGTTTTCTAGCCCTTGAGAGCATTACACAAAGATATAGAATTACAGTTTTCTAGCCCTTGAGAGCATTACACAAAGATATAGAATTACAGTTTTCTAGCCCTTGAGAGCATTACACGAAGATATAGAATTACAGTTTTCTAGCCCTTGAGAGCATTACACAAAGATATAGAATTACAGTTTTCTAGCCCTTGAGAGCATTACACAAAGATATAGAATTACAGTTTTCTAGCCCTTGAGAGCATTACACGAAGATATATAATTACAGTTTTCTAGCCCTTGAGAGCATTACACGAAGATATAGAATTACAGTTTTCTAGCCCTTGAGAGCATTACACGAAGATATAGAATTACAGTTTTCTAGCCCTTGAGAGCATTACACGAAGATATAGAATTACAGTTTTCTAGCCCTTGAGAGCATTACACGAAGATATAGAATTACAGTTTTCTAGCCCTTGAGAGCATTACACGAAGATATAGAATTACAGTTTTCTAGCCCTTGAGAGCATTACACGAAGATATAGAATTACAGTTTTCTAGCCCTTGAGAGCATTACACAAAGATATAGAATTACAGTTTTCTAGCCCTTGAGAGCATTACACGAAGATATAGAATTACAGTTTTCTAGCCCTTGAGAGCATTACACGAAGATATAGAATTACAGTTTTCTAGCCCTTGAGAGCATTACACGAAGATATAGAATTACAGTTTTCTAGCCCTTGAGAGCATTACACGAAGATATAGAATTACAGTTTTCTAGCCCTTGAGAGCATTACACGAAGATATAGAATTACAGTTTTCTAGCCCTTGAGAGCATACACGAAGATATAGAATTACAGTTTTCTAGCCCTTGAGAGCATTACACAAAGATATAGAATTACAGTTTTCTAGCCCTTGAGAGCATTACACGAAGATATAGAATTACAGTTTTCTAGCCCTTGAGAGCATTACACGAAGATATAGAATTACAGTTTTCTAGCCCTTGAGAGCATTACACGAAGATATAGAATTACAGTTTTCTAGCCCTTGAGAGCATTACACGAAGATATAGAATTACAGTTTTCTAGCCCTTGAGAGCATTACACGAAGATATAGAATTACAGTTTTCTAGCCCTTGAGAGCATTACACGAAGATATAGAATTACAGTTTTCTAGCCCTTGAGAGCATTACACGAAGATATAGAATTACAGTTTTCTAGCCCTTGAGAGCATTACACGAAGATATAGAATTACAGTTTTCTAGCCCTTGAGAGCATTACACGAAGATATAGAATTACAGTTTTCTAGCCCTTGAGAGCATTACACGAAGATATAGAATTACAGTTTTCTAGCCCTTGAGAGCATTACACGAAGATATAGAATTACAGTTTTCTAGCCCTTGAGAGCATTACACGAAGATATAGAATTACAGTTTTCTAGCCCTTGAGAGCATTACACGAAGATATAGAATTACAGTTTTCTAGCCCTTGAGAGCATTACACGAAGATATAGAATTACAGTTTTCTAGCCCTTGAGAGCATTACACGAAGATATAGAATTACAGTTTTCTAGCCCTTGAGAGCATTACACGAAGATATAGAATTACAGTTTTCTAGCCCTTGAGAGCATTACACGAAGATATAGAATTACAGTTTTCTAGCCCTTGAGAGCATTACACGAAGATATAGAATTACAGTTTTCTAGCCCTTGAGAGCATTACACAAAGATATAGAATTACAGTTTTCTAGCCCTTGAGAGCATTACACAAAGATATAGAATTACAGTTTTCTAGCCCTTGAGAGCATTACACGAAGATATAGAATTACAGTTTTCTAGCCCTTGAGAGCATTACACAAAGATATAGAATTACAGTTTTCTAGCCCTTGAGAGCATTACACAAAGATATAGAATTATGGTCATTTCTCCAACAACAAACATTTGCTTCACAAATGTCAAATTTTTATCGAAGCACTTTATTCCCATGTCCTTCAGCATACACAATAACTTTTCTTTTTTACATGGCTTTGCAGTGCAATCTTTCTGAAAACATTTGAATAGCAATAAGGATTAAAATGAAGAAAAATTAAATGATGGAAACAATGTTATAACAAGAATAGCACAGTAATTTCCACCTACCAAATTTGCGCATGCATTAGGCAATGACAATGTAGCCTGAAATCTCGCCCACCGGACACCGTGCAACTTTATTTTGGTGCAATTGCAAGATATCATCAATTGTAAGATAACCTACATTGTAAGATGTCATCAATTGTAAGACACCATAGATTATAAGACACCACAGATTGTAAGATGACATAGATTGTAAGACACCCTACATTGTAAGATGTCATCAATTGTAAGACACCATAGATTTTAAGACACCACAGATTGTAAGATTCCATAGATTATAAGACACCACAGATTGTAAGATGACATAGATTGTAAGACACCCTACATTGTAAGATGTCATCAATTGTAAGACACCATAGATTATAAGACACCACAGATTGTAAGATGCCATAGATTGTAAGATGTCATAAATTGTAAGACACCCTAGATTGTAGGTTGTCATGGAATGTAGGGTGTCATAGACTGTAAGACATCCTAGATTGTCAGATGCCATAGAATGTAAGATCCCATATATTGTAAGATCCCATATATTGTAAGACATGGTAGATTGTAAGATGTCATAGATTGTAAGATGTCATAGATTGTAAGACACTCTAGATTTTAATTCATCATAGATTATAAGGCACCACAGATTATAAGACGCCATAGATTGTTATATGCATCCAGATTTTAGAGATATTTAAATGGGAAAAAAAATGCGTTTTAGAATAGAACAAATTTGGTATCCCATGGAAACAATATTAAACAATGACTGGTAACTAAAATAACAGTGCTACAGGCTGCAGAAGATGAAGAAAGAAAATCTTGAATGGCATGATGAACTAGATGGGAAAACACAGAGCATCTCAAGTACTGATGTGTTCAAAGGGCAGATGGTTGTAGAACAAATTGATGACACTTGATGATGATGTTCAAAAGAATACTTGGTAATAGTACAGCCAAGAACATCAAAAAAGTAACATTCCAAATAAAAAATAGTTTGGGCCGCGAGAGGCAGGAAACGTATTTTTGGCCATCTTTAGTACCATTCTAGGACAAAATGTATGGAGATATAAACCATATGAAGGAGGAGAACATGGTTTATGGAGATACCAACATCAGGCTGACCACTGCTTTCCTGAGATGTAAGCCAGTTGAAGTCTAAAAGTACATGAAAAAAAAGAAAAAGAAGAAGAAGAATCAAATCAACTGTCTTACCTCTGCTATCATTGTTCTCAGATAGTATAGGAGCTTTCTTCATGCCAGAAAAGAGATTAATTCCTCCAAACATGGGCACAGCCCCTGCAGGGGTCTTAGGTCCAGCAGTTTCAGGTAACCTGGACACCCCCTGTCAAACATAAACATTGCATGACAAGCAACAAAAAGATTGACAGACAAATGAACAAACACAGGTGATATCAAAGATGTCGGTGTATCCTCCTGTTACACTGCACAGTAACAGCATGCAGAGAGCAAACTTGGATTTAAATGCATATTGGATTAGTTTATAAATGACCATCACAATTTCTTCTGTATTTCATAGGAACATAGAACTGTAACAGTAATTCGTCATCTACATGGTATGTTAAAAAAGTTCCAGAATTTTTTTTAATAATATTTTTCAGGCTTATATTAACTTAACTTCATTAAACTGGTTCAGAAGGCTCTACAGAGTCTGTATATAACCAGTTTATTCCACTCCACTGATACTAAATACGGCTGTGATCATCCAATTTTTTTAATGCATTAACTGACACTTCCTCCACCACATCCTGTGGCAATGCATTTCAAGCATTCAAAACTCTGACTAACAAAAATATTTTTAAATCTAACCCTCTTTATGTATGTAGCCGGTTGAACTTTGAAAAACATAGTATAGTCTAATCTATCCTTTCCATTGATTCATTTATAAACTTGTATTATGTCACTTTGAATTCTTCTGTGTTGTAGACACTGCAGACCAGTTTTTCCCGTCTTTCCTCATAACTGTAATTCTGGAATCCCACAATCATTTTTGTCGCTCTTCTTTGTATCCTTTCCAGCATGTTTATATCTCCTATACGATAAGGACTTCACGCCTGTACACAGTACTTCAATCTAGGTCTAACTAATGCTTTATACAGTTTGACTATCACTTCCATGCTTTCATTTTTAATATTTCTTGTTATCATACCTAACATTTCATTTGCCTTTTTCACTGCTATCTGTATGGCTCACTCAACTTACCTGTGTGATCTATAACCCCTAGTTCATGGTGGAAAAACCAGGAGTTGCTTTTCTCTGGACATTTTCCCCAAGATGTTTCAGCACTTCTCGATAGTACCAACAGTTATCTGTCTGCTCCTTCGGTTGGAATTTATATTTGGCTTGGCTTGGTTCGTTCTCAATCTCCCAGTACCAAACCCTGAAAATTCTTAAGTAGCAGAATGTAGTCCAGAGAACGGAATGCGTTGTATCATAGTTTACAGCTTGACTGCGATATTTGCACATTGCGGTCCAACACATCCGACTTCAGCAAGCATTTTTTGAGTACCGGGTTAGCATTCCCTCTTCGATCCCTTCTCCTCAGCCAGTCTGCCCTGCTGCAGCCTGTTATCCAGGATCACTGTGTGGAGGTGTATAAGGGTCTTGGCAGCTCTGGTTCGCTGGCCCTGACACTAGCAGTCAGCTATGGGTTGCTGACCACTACAGCTCATGCGCTGCTCAGCATCTTGATCCCAAATTTATCTCTTCTTTTTTTGCATTCAGGATCTTTTGGTCATGCTATATCTGCAGGCCAGTCGCCATGATTAAGTCTGTAGTCTCCACCAGGTCAGAGTGGCTGCCCCACAGCTGTTGTCTCAGCTCCGCACTCCCCGGCCAGGTCTGGCATCTCATTTCCCTATAGATTGGGCATTCATGTAGAATATGCTCAGGGTTCTGGCATCCTGTTCCACATGGGCACTTATCAGTGTGTGAGATCTTCAGTCGGTATAGATGTTCTAGTAGTCTGGAGTGTCCAGTTCTCAGGCAAAATAAGGCAGCCTGTTGATTTCGTTTGAGTTGGTGACCCAAATTTATTTTCACAACATTCTCGATGTCAAAAAACACTATCAACCTGATTTCACCTAACCTGTCACACTTAATTAGATCATGCTGAATTCTCCCAACCCACTGCAATGACTGAATTTTCTTATCGATGTATTTTATTTTTCATTGCGGACTATTATTTTCTTGACGAAGTTCTCATCCATGTTAGCCAATCAAAGAGTTCCTGACAGATAGCAATGTGATTGTCTTTCTGATCTTGTACCAGGATTTGTGCAATGAACATCGCAGCTACCAGATACATTTGTAACTGCTCTGTTAGAATGTCATATAACACAATTCAATAGAGATGTTGTATTCTTCTACTATTTCCTGAACTGTCGGACAATGAGTGGACCACATCATCTCAAGAACCTGGGAAAAATGAGCATTGCTAGATGAAGTCATGGGTCGTCCTAATAGTGGGTCGTCCTAATAGTGGGTTGTCCTGAATGAAATTCATTATCTGTTGACACTGGGTGACCAATTTATAGCTGAGTTGACTGTAGCATGACAATAATGAGGTTTGAGCTTGATACCTTTGCCATGAGAAGCAATAGCTCTACCAGTCAGCCCCTTTGACACCCCTTTAGATAGTTAAACCCTTCCTAAGAATCATTAGTGAGCCGCATAGCGCAGTGGTTAGCGAGCCGGCTTCGCATCTGAGTGATCCTGGGTTCATTCCCCAGTTGAGGCAGAATTGTTTTTTCAGACAGCAAAGGCTCCCAGGTCGACTTAGCCTTAAATGGGTACCAGTTCAGTCTGGGAAGTAAAACCAGCGAGGCAGAGGAGATGGCTACCGCCCTTATATAGCCGAGCCTTTGAAATGCAGTAATACTATGGGTTACTTTACTTTAAGTATCACTATCCTTTGACCTCGAGTTTCAGGACTTCACTTGCTCCTACTAAGACCCCAATTCTTGGTGGTTGTATAGCAGTTACAAAATTTAACATTCATTTAGGTTACAAAGGCATTGGAAACAGATTGTATTACAGCAGCGTGGCTAACACAGCAATGATCAACATTCTGATCCTCATAGTGGTGAACCAACTGAGAAGTCATGCATCGCAAATGTAAAGAGATCACCAAACCTCACGGATGTAAGGAGATCCACCACACATTATGGGATGTTAGGAGATCCAACAAACATTAAAGGATGTAAGGATATCCACCAAACATTACATAATGTAAGGAGATCCACCAAACACTATGAGATGTAAGGAGATCCACCAAATATCACAGGATGTAAGGAGATCCACCAAACATTACAGGATGTAAGGAGATCCACCAAATATCACAGGATGTAAGAAAATCCACCAAACATCATGGGATGTAAGGAGATCCAACAGATATGTCATCAAGAGAAAATGTATAAATAAAACATCATACAATTACACACAAACTTATCTCTCTCTGTCCACTGACCTCAAATTTCCAACCTTCGGTCACTCCTTCTGAAGATACCAATATTGGTGGTTGCGACTTTGGTGCAGTGGGTGGTGGTGCTGCCTTCTTCTTAGTTACACCAAACAAATCCTTGCTATCTTCAGCATCATCCTCAAACAAACCTGCATTCAGATAACCACAGAATGATAACCAAGACTGATTCATTAGAACTTGATCAAACTTAAACAGAGAAAGCTGTGGTGTATCTTCTTCAGCACTTGTCCTGAAAAGGACGTTATGATGTAGTTTACATCAAGGCTGAAATATTTGCACTTTCCGAACCGACACATCCGGTTTCAGCACATAATTTTTTGAGGACTAGATTTGCTTTCCCTCTTTGATCTCTATTCTCTTAGCCAGCCTGCATTGCTGCAGTACATTTCCAGGGCCGTCACTTAGAGGTGAAATAGAGTCTTGGTCAGCTTTGGGTCATGGCCACTAATGCAAGCAGTCAGCTATGAGTTACTGGCTGCTGTCAGCTCATACACTGCTGCAGCTTCCACACCAGGCTAAAGAACTCAGAATCAATAATATCAGTCCTAAACAGATAATGAACAAAACAAATGAAAAGGTTGAGGCTAGTAAATAAACAAAGTATCAACAACAATAGCAAAGACAGAAGAAAAGCCAAGTAATAGATATTTCTGGATTCGAACCATGGACCTATAGGTTATAGATGTGCCATATAGCAAGAATGACAGATGTTATGGAATAAGGTCAAATAGACACTCCCAAAAAGGTTCTTCTATAAATAACCTTACACATCCCAAAAACGTGCCCTTATTAACCCAACCTAACATACCCCAAAAATGTGCCCTCATTAACCTAACCTTACACACCCCAAAAACGTGCCCTCATTAACCTAGCCTAACACACCCCAAAAACGTGCCCTCATTAACCTAACCTTACACACCCCAAAAACGTGCCCTCATTAACCTAACCTTACACACCCCAAAAATGTGCCTTCATTAACCTAGCCTAACACATCCCAAAAACGTGACCTCATTAACCTAACCTAACACACCCCAAAAACGTGCCCTCATTAACCTAACCTTACACACCCCAAAAATGTCCCCTCATTAACCTAGCCTAACACATTAAAAAAAATGGAGCCTTCATTAGCTTAATCTTACACACTACAAAAAAGGTGCCTCATTTATCCTAGCCCTATGCGAGTTAGGTTTTTATTTATCCAGATAAGTAGACCATTGTTTCCTTATATGTTGATTTGTTAGTTCAGTATTGTTGTTATTTGTTGTCCCTGATGAAGGCCTATTGGTCGTAACGTAGGTTTTGTTTGTGTTCTCGTTTCCGTGCGGTATCTGACCATGCCCATTTAAAAATTTTGATTAAACTCAACCTTAATCAACTTTTACATTTTTGTCATGTTTTTTTCCCAATAACCTAACCTAACACACTACAAAAAAGGGTGCCCTCATTAACCTAACCTTACACACTACAAAAAAATGGTGCCTTCATTAACTTAGCCCCTTCATTAACCTAGCTCCTTCATTAACCCAATCTAACACTACAAAAAATGGTACCCTCATTAACTTAGCCCCTTCATTAACCCAACCTAACACACTACAAAAAATGGTGCCTTCATTAACTTAGCCCTTCATTAACCTAGCTCCTTCATTAACCCAACCTAACACACAAAAAATGGTACCCTCATTAATCTAACCTTACACACAACAAAAAATGGTGCCTTCATTAACTTAGCCCTTCATTAACCTAGCTCCTTCATTAACCTAGCTCCTTCATTAACCCAATCTAACACTACAAAAAATGGTACCCTCATTAACTTAGCCCCTTCATTAACCCAACCTAACACACTACAAAAAATGGTGCCTTCATTAACTTAGCCCTTCATTAACCTAGCTCCTTCATTAACCTAGCTCCTTCATTAACCCAACATAACACACAAAAAATGGTACCCTCATTAATCTAACCTTACACACAACAAAAAATGGTGCCTTCATTATCCTAGCCCCAAAACAAAACCTTAAAAAATCTTGGCAACTAACTAGGAAACTCTAATTGAATAACAGAAGCTCAAAAAACGTCACAGTTGCACAACGGACGAACCCATAGCTGCTCAGTTTCCATTACCAAACAGGGAAGAGTATAGATACTGATGGTTTCATTAGCTCACTGCTTGTACATACTCACAAGCACCCCTTTCTGTTTATTTGAAGAAGAAAAAACGGCATCTGCTGTGTGTAGATTGTCAGTTCACTGATTGCAGTCAACATTAAAGAAACGGTCATTGATTGACCTAAGAATATCACTCCTATCCAATGAGAAAGTAGTTTTATGAAGACACTAATACCTGACAACTGAACATACCTGTCCCATGAAGAGATTTAGGCTTGATGCTTATTTCTGGTTTCTCTTTCTGCAAAGATTTGGGTTTCGGTGCAGGTTGAGGTGGAAGTACTTTCTCTTTCTCAGTTCCTTGCTCTTTCTTCTCCTCCTGTTGCTCTATAACTTTGTTCTTCTTGAGGCCAGATGGGTCAACACCACCGAACACGGAGACCGCCCCAGCTGGTATCTTCAGCTTTGTGGGGGATTCTGGTTTTGATGCTGCAGTCACTTCCTGTACGAGATAAATGATGATGATAATGAAGAGAAGTAAAATGATAAGGCATATATACAAAATGAAGAATCAATCATTTCTGAGCTGTTCCATTGCTGAGGTCTGCTGGAGGTGTGGCATGGATAGGGTTAGTGGTTTATTAGGGCTAAGGAATGAAGGTCGCTTGTCACAGCATGTACCCGGCAGTGTGCAAGTTAGGTTTTTTATTTATCCTGATAGAAAAAACACCTATGACTTTATTGGGTTTGTGTTCTTCCGGACATTTGTCCCAGAAAAGGATGCTGTTTCGTAGTTTACAACAAGAATGTAATACCTGCGCCTCCCAGCCCAAGTCGATTCCTATTCTCTAAGCCAGACTTTATGAGTACCGCCTGTTTACAGGACTGCCACCTAGAGGTGAAATAGGTTCTTGTTTGCTGAATCTGGCCTAAACAGCCAGGAATGAGTCACTGGATGTTACCAGCTCATTCACTGGTGTATCTTTGGCCCCAATTGTAATTTTGAACGAGTGTCAACTTAGTCTAGGGATGAGATTAGAGGTCAAGGTGTACCTTGTCAGGTGTGACTGCTAATTACTTTGATGAGATTATAAGTCAAGTTTGTGTATCTTGTCAGATGTGACTGCTAATTACTTTGATGAGATTATAAGTCAAGTTTGTGTACCTTATCAGATGAGACTTCTAATTATTTTGATGAGATTATAAGTCACGTTTATGTACCTTGTCAGATGTTACTGCTGGTTCCTTTGATGAGATTATAAGTCAAGTTTGTTTACCATGTCAGATGTGACTGCTGGTTACTTTGATGAGATTATAAGTCAAGTTTGGTTACCTTGTCAGGTGTGACTGCTGGTTCCTTTGATGCATCTACTGTCTTTGGTGAGAATAGGTCCTCATTGTCATCTGCTCCAAAAAGGTCAGTGACTGGGGATAAGAAGGTTCAACATGAGAGAAGCATCTAGTATAACAAAGTGCAGTCTCTTATCCTTTCCTCCACAGTAAGGGACCCCATAATCCACTCAGGTGTGTGCACCCCTACAAAAATGATACATATTTTGATAATAAAATAACAAACAAGTATGGGTACATTTGGTATGCCTATTAAATAAAGAAAACTTAAACTTTGTAACAACCAAAAGGTATTTGTCTGGGACAAAATTTTTACCAAAATGAGAACAATTACTAAAACCGGACATATGGAGTTTCTTCCCTTTGTTGAGATCCACCAGTATGATTGATGGTTAGTGCTGTCAATAACTAGCCAATCAATATGACAAGGATGAATACAGATACAGAAGTGAAGCACTTATCTGCCACACTGACCAACAAGAGTACATGGTGGCTCAGAACCCAGGTTAACGGAAAGGAGAGATGCCTGAGTATACTGTAGGAGTGTGCACATAACCAGTTAACTACAGGACAATCTGTTTCCATACACTTCATGATATGTCGAGAGAGAGAATGAGAGATAGGAGAAGGGAGAGAGAGATGTGTGAGAGAGGGTGAAGAGAGTGAGATTTAAGCACTTATAATAGGTCGACCCAGATTCAGTATAACCCATTCCATTGAATAAACAAAATTCCTGTGTGGAGTAAGACAGAGACAGAAATTAAAGCGAGAGAGAGAGAGAGAGACTTAGCACCTATAGATGTGCTCAGATTCAGTATAACACATACCGATGAATAAACAAGATTTCTGTGTAGTGAGAGAGAGAGACAGAGAGAGAGAGACAGACATAGTACCTATAGGTCTGCCCAGATTCAGTATAACACAAACCAAAGAATACAGAAGATTTGTGTAGTGAGAGAGAGAGAAAGAGAGAGAGAGAGTCACCTATAGGTTTCCCAAATTCAGTATAATACAAACCAAAGAATACAGAAGATTTCTGTGTAGTGTGTGTGTGAGAGAGAGAGAGACAGAGACATCACCTATAGGTCTGCCCAGATTCAGTACAACACAAACTAAAGAATACAGAAGATTTCTGTGTAGTGTGTGTGTGAGAGAGAGAGAGAGAGACAGAGACATCACCTATAGGTCTGCCCAGATTCAGTACAACACAAACCAAAGAACACAGAAGATTCCTGCATGGTGAGAGAGAGAGAGAGAAAGAGAGAGAGGGAGAGAGAGAGAGAGAGAGAGAAACAGCACCTATAGGTCTGCCCAGATTCAGTACAACACAAACCAAAGAACACAGAAGATTCCTGTGTGGTGAGAGAGAGAGACAGCACCTATAGATCTGCCCAGATTCAGTACAACACAAACCAAAGAACACAGAAGATTCCTGTGGGTGTCAAGTCCCCAACAGAGCAACAAACAGTAGCAGATTTGTAATGTATTAGACGAGACTAAAGATGGTTGGGCTAGGTGTTGATACCACATCTTGTAGTATCAGCCACAAGAAAAAGACAAGAAGACCTCTACACCCCATGGTAGAAGACTCTACACCCCATGCTTGAAGGAGTGACTAAGCCAAGTCGTCAAGAAACAAGACAATGTAGAGCATGCAACATACCAGGTTTTGGTTGTTTCGTGACTGCTGCCTTAGCTGATGTGTTGTCTCTTCCCAATGATTTCTGTTCTTCCTTCCTGACTTCCTTCTCATCCACCTTCACAGCTTCTTTTTTAGGACCCTCCTCGTGTGAACCAAGAGTAAGGTTTTCCTTTTTCTGCATGGTAGGTGGATCAACGTGTCTGAACCCTGCTGGTTTCTTACGTTCCATCACATCTGGTTTGACAGCTATCTGAGGGTTGGACAGTCAATAATTAGTTCAACATTAATGACTAACTGAGTCAGTTCTCATCTACTATGGAATGTTAGGGAAGAAGGGGAAGAGGTGGTCCCTTCTTTCATTTATATTGGGGCTTACAGGTTCTACAGGATGAGATTCTTAATATTTTACAGCAACTGACCCTCCAAAGGATTGTGAAATTTGTCCCCAGATCCCTAAATGAATTGCTCAATATGTCCCTCAAAACCTCCAATTGGTTGCTAAATATCCCGCAGACCCTCCAAAGGATTGTGAAATTTGTCCCCAGATCCCTAAATGAATTGCTCAATATGTCCCTCAAAACCTCCAATTGGTTGCTAAATATCCCGCAGACCCTCCAAAGGATTGTGAAATTTGTCCCCAGATCCCTAAATGAATTGCTCAATATGTCCCTCAAAACCTCCAATTGGTTGCTAAATATCCCGCAGACCCTTCAAGGGATTGTGAAATAGGTTCACAGACCCCTAAAAGGGTTGCCCAGTATGTCCCAAGAACCTACAAATGATTGTTCAATATGTCCCTCAAGCCCTCAAATGGGTTGCTCAATGTCCTGCATGTCCTTCAATAGATTGCCCAATATGTCCCCAAACCGTCCAATGGGTTGCCTAATATGTCTTTCCCCTCCTCCCAACTCTACAATGGATTTCCAGTACCTCCCCAAAGTCCCTACCCCAGACTATCAAACTCCTCATCATCATGTTCCATTAAGGACATGTGTGACTACAACAACCTGGCTTTACTGAACCAATGAATATCTAGGAACATAATATCTGAAATGGGAATCTTGTTTGTTTATAGAAAAACTAACAAATACACGGATACCCAAGGTGTATGGATACCACGGATAAGTTCCCCCATGCTCAACTGTCTTTAGTTGCTCCTCTCCTACCATGGTCTGCAAATAAAAGGGAGGCTGGGGAAGAGAAGAGTTCTTCTTTTATTTTTCTTGTGGTTTATAATATCTACAGGATAGAAGAGCCAGCCCCATGCCAAACCCTCCTTAGTCTGACTTGAATTATTAGTCACTATTCTCTATTACACGACTTAGAGGTTGTATGTTTCTTTGTAATGTGTGTTATAGTTTCTAGAGGATTGGGTAATCAGTCCCATGCCCAAACTTAGTCGTCTATTATGACATGTCTACTTGGGTACACATTTGACTATTCCTTGCTTCTCTTTCATTCTCTTGTAACAGAACAGTGCTGTACTGTCCAAAATATAAAGTTAGTTCCGCAGAAATATGGTTGCAGGAGAAATTTAAGTCAGGTAAAGTTAGTTCCATAGTAGATAATGTGTTGGATACTTGATCTAGTGAGGTAAAGTTAGTCCTATAGCAGATAAAGTGTTAGAGACTTGATCTAGCAAAGTAAAGTTAGTCCTATAGCAGATAAAGTGTTGGAGACTTGATCTAGTGAGGTAAAGTTAGTCCTATAGCAGATAAAGTGTTGGAGACTTGATCTAGTGAGGTAAAGTTAGTCCTATAGCAGATAAAGTGTTGGAGACTTGATCTATTGAGGTAAAGTTAGTCCTATAGCAGATAAAGTGTTGGAGACTTGATCTATTGAGGTAAAGTTAGTCCTATAGCAGATAAAGTGTTGGAGACTTGATCTATTGAGGTAAAGTTAGTCCTATAGCAGATAAAGTGTTGGAGACTTGATCTAGTGAGGTAAAGTTAGTCCTATAGCAGATAAAGTGTTGGAGACTTGATCTAGTGAGGTAAAGTTAGTCCTATAGCAGATAAAGTGTTGGAGACTTGATCTAGTGAGGTAAAGTTAGTCCTATAGCAGATAAAGTGTTGGAGACTTGATCTATTGAGGTAAAGTTAGTCCTATAGCAGATAAAGTGTTGGAGACTTGATCTATTGAGGTAAAGTTAGTCCTATAGCAGATAAAGTGTTGGAGACTTGATCTAGTGAGGTAAAGTTAGTCCTATAGCAGATAAAGTGTTGGAGACTTGATCTAGTGAGGTAAAGTTAGTCCTATAGCAGATAAAGTGTTGGAGACTTGATCTAGTCAGGTAAAGTTAGTCCTATAGCAGATAAAGTGTTGGAGACTTGATCTATTGAGGTAAAGTTAGTCCTATAGCAGATAAAGTGTTGGAGACTTGATCTAGTGAGGTAAAGTTAGTCCTATAGCAGATAAAGTGTTGGAGACTTGATCTAGTGAGGTAAAGTTAGTCCTATAGCAGATAAAGTGTTGGAGACTTGATCTAGTCAGGTAAAGTTAGTCCTATGGCAGATAAAGTGTTGGAGACTTGATCTAGTGAGGTAAAGTTAATCCTATAGCAGATAAAGTGTTGGAGACTTGATCTAGTGAGGTAAAGTTAGTCCTATAGCAGATAAAGTGTTGGAGACTTGATCTAGTGAGGTAAAGTTAGTCCTATAGCATATAAAGTGTTGGAGACTTGATCTAGTCAGGTAAAGTTAGTCCTATGGCAGATAAAGTGTTGGAGACTTGATCTAGTGAGGTAAAGTTAATCCTATAGCAGATAAAGTGTTGGAGACTTGATCTAGTGAGGTAAAGTTAGTCCTATAGCAGATAAAGTGTTGGAGACTTGATCTAGTCAGGTAAAGTTAGTCCTATGGCAGATAAAGTGTTGGAGACTTGATCTAGTGAGGTAAAGTTAATCCTATAGCAGATAAAGTGTTGGAGACTTGATCTAGTGAGGTAAAGTTAGTCCTATAGCATATAAAGTGTTGGAGACTTGATCTAGTCAGGTAAAGTTAGTCCTATGGCAGATAAAGTGTTGGAGACTTGATCTAGTGAGGTAAAGTTAATCCTATAGCAGATAAAGTGTTGGAGACTTGATCTAGTGATTTAAAGTTAGCCCTATAGCAGGCTGGTTTCTGCTTGTCAGTGCAAAGAAACATAAATAGGTACATATCGGTTCTCGTGTCAAGGGCAATCAATACACTCCAGTTAACCCACCAGTTCATGAACTGGCATACTGTTAGGGAAGGGATCGCAGTGAGATAGGCAACTGGTTTCCACACTTCATATAAAAACTGAGGTCTAGTAGAATAAAGTTCTAACACTTCATCATTAACAGCAGCATCTATTATCTGTCTACCTTTACTTTACTGACCATCTTTAAACCTTGGTAAATATCAAAATCAGGTCACAGCTATAACACATTTCATACATGGCAACTCAAAACCCTGTACAACCCACCTTGGTTTCTATTGTGTTTGTGGACTGAGTTCCAACAACCTCAGCAGTAGTTTTAATTGTCGATGAAGTTGGTGATGGCACTGTCACAGGTTTTGTCACAAACAGATCATCATCATCATCCCCACTGAACAAGCTGCTAACTATAGGTTTATTAGTGGGGGTGACTGCCTTTGCTGGAGCAGAAGAAGACTGTTTGGATACTCCTTTTTCTTGTGATGGCTATAAGACAAATGCAAGTGTCAATTACACACATATTTTATTACAGAAACGGGTGGTCAAGTGGTTTGGATGTCAGTCCTGTGACCACAGGAACATGTATTCAGAACCTTGGTACGGTATAAGGTTTTTCTATTGGAGGTAAATAAATACCTAGCCTATACACTGCCTGGTGACTGCAGTAGGAAAAGACCTTTATTACTCAGCCCTATAAATCCTCCACATGTACCCCCAGGAAAGGGAATACATTCTTTAATGAAAGTTTTTTTTCCATTATAAACTATTATTGTCACTTATCCTCCTGATGTTCATTGGAACATAGGGCAGCAACAGATGCTCTCCATCTGTTCCTTTTCTCAACAATGTCCTTGGGCTCCGCCTATGAGAGCCAAATTGATCTGGTCTGGCCTCTTCTTCCACAATTTTTGCCAGGTGTACTGTGGTCTCCCCACTTATATCTTTCCCAGTGGGTTTCAATCCAGTACATTTTTGGTTATATTGTTGATTTTTTAAAACTGTCTTCCATCAATCTCCATTTCCCCTACCCAATCTTCTGTGGTATTGTCATAGATCTGTCCTTTGTCATAGATCTGTCCTTTGTCATAGATCTGTCCTTTGTCATAGATCTGTCCTTTGTCATAGATCTGTCCTTTGTCATAGATCTGTCCTTTGTCATAGATCTGTGTTTCTTATTTATTCTGACCATTTAATATGAAGTATGAGTCAAAGACACTGAAACAGGCCAAGAGCTCTTCCATCTTGGAAGCATAATAACTAAAGATAGAAGATGCAAAATGGATGAAAAGAAGAGAACAGAGACGGAAAAATCTGTTTTACCAACATGCCATATTCATTCAAACAAGTAACTCACAAACAAGTAAATAAGAGTTATACAATGTTAGGTATAATAAAAAGAAATATTAAACATAGGAGCAAGGAAGTGATAGTCAAACTGTATAAATCATTAGTTAGACCTAGATTGAAGTACTGTGTACAGTGTGAAGTCCTTATCCTAGAGGGGATATAAAGATGCTGGAAAGGATACAAAAAAGAGCTAAAAAGCTGATAGTGGGATTCCTGAATTACAGTTATGAGGAAAGACTCTGAAAAACCGGCTACAGTGTCTAGAAAAGAGAAGAATTTGAGGTGACTTAATACAGGTTTATAAGATGATCAGAGGAATGGATAAATTAGACTATGTCCAGATTAGATATTAGGAAATACTTTTTTAGTCAAAGAGTGGTGAATGCTTGGAATACATTGCCACAGGAAGAAGTGGAGGGACAATTAATACATTTAAGAATAAATTGGATGCTCATATCATTTAGAGCAAGGTAATGTAAATGAAACTGGTCTTATACAGACTGCTGAGTCTTCTAAACTAGTTTAAAGATGTTAACTTAAGTTAAGTATGGCACAGATATGTCCACAATGATCAAACAGCTAGAGAAGAGAATGAATATCTTTGAAATGTGGATATATAGAAGAATGGAACACATCTCATGATATATAGAAGAATGGAACACACCTCATGATATATAGAAGAATGGAACACATCGCATTGAAAGAAAAGACGTCAACTATGCCAGCAGTCCGCACCAAAAAGAGTAGTGGTACAGTTGGTTCCATCCCACTGTAACATCCAAGGCAACGAGGAAGCAGACAGACTGGCAAAAGAAGGTGCAAGACTACCACAACCAGATTCTAGTGTGACCTACGAAGAGTCCAAAAGGTTTATTAGGGCCAGATACATGGCCAAATAGGAAACAGAACATACTGGCTACACAAAAAATGATGCCTACCACCAGCTGAACAGAAGAGAGCAGGTCGTGGTCTTCGGACTCCGCACAGGACACAACAGACTGAGGTACCACCTATTCAATAAACTGAAGATAGGTGGCACTGACGAATGCACCTGTGGTACAGGGAAAATGACCGCTGAATATCTGCTGCAAAATTGCCCGACATACGAGGATCAGTGAAAGCACATGTAGCCATCACCAGTGACAACACTAGACAAGCTCTATGGCAATGTTGACAGCCTCAGGATGACAGTTGCTTACTTCGAACAAATTCAAGTTGACGTCTGACAGCGTACGAAGAAGAAGAAGAAGAAGAAAGAAAAGAAAACAGATAATCAAGTCTAGGAGAAATTTTTGTCCCATCAAAAGACATAACATCTGAGTGAAAACAATACTGGAAGGAAAGGTGCAGGTCAACCATGTCAGAGGTTAACAGTGAAACAAGTGGGTGGATGACATCAACGGACAGGGAAAAGCCTATGGGACTGCACCATCATTGCAAGAGATTGAGGACGTTGGAGATTCTTTGCACCTGACCTTCAATGTGGAGATGGCACTTGAACTGAGCTGCGATGAAAACATTTGTTGAAGGTCTGTAACCAGAATGTGATACTCTTAGTTACATGTCATGTTTCTGAGCCATATAGCAGAACCAACTTTACATTTGTGTTAAACTGTCTAACTTTATTTTCTATGGAGAACTCATGAACATAATTAACATGCTTATTTTAACAAAATTGTCTTTGCTCACCATTTGGGTCTTGGTAACACCCAGGTGTCTATTTCTGTATACAATTTTAAACATATTAAATTATACAATTCAGACCTGATGTTACTGTACTATAGGCAGACTCACAGGTGCTCATTCTTTCTTTCTCTCAGTAATGGCAAAGGGTACAGGTACTGATGGTTCCTAAAGCTCACACTAAAATATACACTCCTGCTCCACCCTCTCAGATGTCCTTCCCATCTCGACCCACATCTGTCAAACTTCCGCTGTCTGAAGTACAGCAACTCATCGATTAGAGAGCCGTCATCCAGTGAGTGGATATTGGGAAAGAGCGAAAGAAGAGAATTAAAAAAGGGGCAGAAGACGCAGTGAAGGAGATGACACCAGTCACCAACTGATAGATGGCTGCTCGTGTCAGAGTTGTCCAAGACCCTATGCCGCCTTCAAATGGCGCACTTGAAACAGGCACTATCTGTGCAGTCTGGCTGAGATAACAGGGGTCAAAAAGGGAAAAGAAATTTGGTTCCAAAAATATGCAGCGCTGAAACAGGATGTGCTGAAAGGCGCAGATATTGCGGCCCCAATGTAAACTACATCATGACCTAACAGTACGCCATTTTCAGGACCAATGACAAAGAAGTACAAAATTTCTTTATAAGTATGGAATAGTCAATTAGAAGGCGTGGGAAAGGCACTGGATTAGAAAAGATACATAATATTGGAAACCAGCTGATAGACAGTCTGTTTTAGAATCCACAGGGCAAGAGAGATATGGGAAGATCAAAACACACATGGAAAATGTAGTTCAAGACAAACATAAAACTAAACAGAGACGCAGTGGGCAGAACTGGAGTGGATGGCTCAGGACAGCAGGACTTGGCATGTATTTGTTGAAGACATGTGCTCTATAGGGAGCTGTAAATTTTATAATTGATTGATGACCCTGTTCTTTGTGAATATTAAGAGATAACAGTTCCATCAACAAATCCCTGAGAAAGCCTTGACCTGCAATGTCAGTATCACCAGGCAATTTGTGCAGTTGAACACCCAGGAAAAAAGAGACAAAAGAAGGCCAAAGAACACATGAAGTAGATGAGCAAGAACACATGAAGTAGATGAGCATGAACACATGAAGTAGATGAGCATGAACACATGAAGTAGATGAGCATGAACACATGAAGTAGATGAGCATGAACACATGAAGTAGATGAGCAAGAACACATGAAGTAGATGAGCAAGAACACATGAAGTAGATGAGCAAGAACACATGAAGTAGATGAGCATGAACACATGAAGTAGATGAGCATGAACACATGAAGTAGATGAGCAAGAACACATTGAGGAAGATACAAGAAAAATTGTGAGAAGCTTGGAAAGAACTGGAGAAAATTGTACATGCAAGAACTGTATGAGAGGATTGGTTGATGAGTTAAGTTGTACAGGCAAGAACTGTATGGAGAGGATTGGTTGATGACTTAAGTTGTACAGGCAAGAACTGCTTGGAGAGGATTGGTTGATGACTTAAGTTGTACAGGCAAGAACTGTATGGAGATAATTGGTTGATGACTTAAGTTGTACAGACAAGAACTGTATGGAGAGGATTGGTTGATGACTTAAGTTGTACAGGCAAGAACTGTATGGAGATAATTGGTTGATGACTTAAGTTGTACAGACAAGAACTGTATGGAGAGAATTGGTTGATGACTTAAGCACTAAGGTGAAAAAGTAGAAGAAGATGAAGATCCCAGTCTATGTAACAATTTTCTTAAACTGTCCTTGGTCCTATTTCTCTAGGACTCACCCCAGCTAGTGGTGCAGTACGACTAAACAGATCCACAGAAGGATCTTCATCTTGAGCCGAAGGGAACAGCAAGTCATCACTGGCAAACAAGCTGTGTGCTTTGCTCTTGGTAGTCTGAAAATGAGCAATGAAAACTTCTATAAATAAAATTGGTCAGCTTATTATGTCTTGTGTGGGTGGCTGAGTATCTAGGATACTGGTCTACTGACCAAGGGGATAGTTGGTTGGTTATTGATCAAGCGGCCTATGGGCTCCTGCCCTTTGGCCCAATGCCTTATAGTGGTATCTGCAAGTGTTTGTAAGCTGTTGTTTAGTTCCGTACAAAGTGTTCCACTTGCCTGGCCTTGGAGGAAGACGCTCTTTCCCAACACCCGCAAGGCTTTTAAGTTGTATGTGTTGAGTGCAAAGTCAGAAAATGGAGCTTTGGTCTTTCCTTTTCAGGAGATTGATGTTGTCTTTGGGATTTGGGATGGCCTTGTGTTTGTAAATTTCTCTCCCAGTATTTCCCACTGCCCATCTATTCAGGCAGTCCTCTTTGTTCGCAGTCTTCCGCAGTTGTTTGGCTGTCTGTAGAGTTGTTGGTGTGTATTGTTCTTGACTTGATCCCTTAGCCAGTCTGTCTGCCTTGTCACTGTCAGGTGTATTTGAGTGACCAGGGATCCATTGTATAACTATTCTGACTTCATGGGATGTGAGAAGTTGGTTGGCATCTAGGGATATTTTGGTAAGTTCAGGCCTACAGTGACCACCATCTTCCAGAGCTTGAAGGGCAGATAATAAGTCTGTAAAGATTATGATGCTTTGGGCTTTTGATGGGAAAGCATCAAATACAGTCCTCAAGTGGTACAGAGCTACTTCTAATGCTATTATTTCTGCCTCATAATTTGAACATATCTCCCCACAGGCATCAAACTACTCATCAGATGTTCTGTCGAGCACATGAGATGCAGTGGTCAGCGACCCATAGCTGACTGCTAGCATCAGGGCAAGCAAACCAGAGCTGCCAAGACCTTTCTATACCTCTATGCACTGATCCTGGATAACAGGCTGCAACAGAGCAGAATGGCTAAGGAGAAGGGATCAAAGAGGGAATGCTAACCTAGTACTCAAAAAATACTTGCTGAAGTCGGATGTGTTGGACCGAAAGGTGCAAATATCGCAGTCAAGCTGTAAACTACAACACAACGCATTCTGTTCTCTGGACTACATTCTGCTACTTAAGCCCTTTCAGGGTTTGGTAGCGGGAGATTGAGAACGAACGAAGCCAAGATGTTCTGTCTGGATACTCTATGAAGACCCCATTTCCCACTTTAATGGTGGCCTTAAAAGCAGATCCATCAGTATAGATATCCATTCTTCTGGGTAGGTGTCAATCGTTTTCTGTGATGCTCTCATAGGATTAACTGGATCAGCACTTCTTCTAGTATTATCTGTTAGTTTTGTTTAAATTTCTGGTATTTTTAAACGTGTATGTGGTGGTAAATTTCTTGTTGCTCTGTTTCTTGTATTTTGTCTGGGACGTGATATCTGTCTTTAATCTTAATGACGTGGTGGAGGACTGACTTTTGTCTGGGACGTGATATCTGTCTTTAATCTTAATGACGTGGTGGAGGACTGACTTTTGTTTTATTCTCTGCTTTTGTTGCCATTTTTCTACGAGCCTTCTGTTGGGGGGGTGTTTGCTCATTCTTTTACTCCTCTCATAAACTTCCATAGCGGCCGCATCTCTTCGCATCTCAATGGGTTCTACAGGTTTGAATCCTTAGTAAGACATGTTTTGCTTTTTCTATCATTAGTGAAATAGAAATCCAAGAATATCTAACACTTTACCCCTGATGGCAGTGACTCCTACACAACTACTATTACCATCACCACCTTTACTTGCACAATGTAACGTCTAACACTTTTTCCCCAATGACAGTGAGTCCTATAGGACTACATTTACCATGAGACCGACCACCTCATACAAAAACATTTCTAACACTCCATCCCTGATGGCAGTGACTCCTATAGGACTACTTCTACTATGAGACCCTCTCATATAAAAACATTTCTAACATTCCATCCCTGATGGCAGTGACTCCTATAAGACTACTTCTACCTTGAGACCACATCTAATGCAAAGACATTTTCAACACTTTATCCCTGATGGAAGTGACTGCTATAGGACTACTTTTACCATAAGACTGCATCTAATACAAAGACATTTCGAACACTTCATCCCTGATGGCATGACAGTGACTCCTATAGGACTACTTTTACCACGAGATCACATCTAATGCAAAGACATTTTTAACACCCCATCCTTGACGGCAGTATCATATAAGACTACTTTTACCATGACACACCACCTCATACAAAGACATTTCTAACACTCCATCCCTGACGGCAGTGTCATATAAGGCTACTTTTACCCCCATGACTCATAAAAGACAGCAAGGACAGAAACTAGAAATATCACCTCATACAATGAAACTGCTTACACTTCATCCTTGAATGCAGTGTCTACTAGAACTACCTCTACCGTGACCCAGAAACACAGTGAAAGCATCAAACAACTCACATTTGTTCTGTCTGCTGTTTGTAAAGGAGGTCTGACTGAGAACAATGGCTCCTCCTCCAGCACCTCCTCCTCATGGTCATCAAACAAGGAGCCTCCTATCAGTTTGTTTGCAGAGTTTGAGGCCAGTTTGTTGGGCATGTCCTGAATTGAAGAAAAGTGTTCTTAGTGTTTTCTTGTTCAATATAGAGGATTGGAGAGGCTCAACATTTATCTGAGTAGATCCAGGGACCCCTTACTGGGTTCCCTGATTTACAACATAAAAGATGACTTAAGAGGGGTGTACATAAAATTAGCAACCTCATCAGGCAAAGTGCTACAGGTTTTGTGCCAATATTATACTTCTGTGCTAATGATGACATATGCCATGTCATATAAGCCGTGGTAGTGCAGTGGTTAGTGCCAAACTGAGCACCTAGGTTCAATTTAAAATTTAACAAAACATAAAACAACATGACCAAATATAACAAAACATAAAGCAACATAACCAAATATAACATAACATAACCAAATATTACAATACATAAAGCAACTTAATCAAATATAACATAACATAACATAAAACAACATAACCAAATCTAAACATTAAACAAATTTGCATTGCATTGTATAACACAATAGATTTACTCAGAGCCATCAATGTAATAAACACAACAGATACAATCAAGCTAATATGTACAAACCGTTTCTGCCTTTGATTCACCTACATCCTCATCACCAAATAAGGACACATTCTTTCCTGATCGTCTACTGCAGAGAAAAGTGACACAGAATAATGACAGTGGTCCCTTATTTTCTGCTGTGAATTGGTCACTTTAACATAATACAAATAACAATAAATATATTAGCCTGTAAAAATGGCAATGAGTTTTGGGAATTCATAAAGCTGAACACAAAACTGTGAATTCATAAAGCTGAACACAAAACTCTGAATTCATAAAGCTGAATACAAAACTCATTTTTATGGTAATAAACCCCACAGAAAACATGTTTACAACAAAAATTGACAGCATTTTCTCCATTTCCAAGAAAACTTTATAAACTGTTTCTCAAACACTTAATTGCATCATGTAATATTAAGTTTTGACCTCAGAACTCCCTCATTTGATTTTGTCGATTTTGTCACTGAGTTAGTTACAAAACTTGGGGTGCATGTGGTATAGGGATTGTAAATACAATCCGAACACACTAGATTCCAATGACGACATGCTCAGCTTGACAGACCTTGGAGTTTTGTTCACTGTATGACCAATGTTCTGTTTCAGTAATAAACAGGACTGTTCTGTTTCAGTAATAAACAGGACTGTTCTGTTTCAGTAATAAATAGGACTAAGCACTAGGGACACCCTAGTGCAATGAAGTCAGTTCTTTAAGCCATTTCCCATTTTATAATTTAGTTTCAAAACTAAAGTAAGTAACACAAAATAAGCACATCATTTTCACTAGGGCTGCTATTTGTGGACAGACTGCACTGGTTGACATTTCAGTTGAATATTAAATGTTGTTTCCTGTCCGTCTGGGGTCTAGCTCCAAGCTTTGAAGTTTGATGTTTAAGGCAATAGCCACAACTCACTAAAGCAGTTCCAAATTTCAGAAACAAAATACTTAAGAAAGGTAGTCCAAGGTAAGAAGGGACAAGATTCCAAATCAATACGTCAAGATATTAAAACCCAACCCCTTCTGGGCAGAGGACAGAGCAGGAGCGTGTATAACCAGTGAGCTAAGGTAACCATCATTATCTACACCCTTCACTATTTGCTGAGAGAAACTAAGTACCTATTGGTCTGTCTGAAGTGCAATGACACTGATTTGATCAAGGAATCCTCATGTCCTGCACACAACCACCTCCCAGCTCTCCTGGACAGCTGTTCAACCATTAGTGGGGCCTTCCTAATGCACCTGGCCTAGAAAATGCTTTCGTTAAGACTGGAACCCATGTTGTTCCTCCAGACTAACTACACAATGTTGGCTTCTGAACATGTCACACCATAAGAGAAATCATCATGTTTGGTTGATACACTTGATCCGTGAGAGTTAGCAATACAACATCATGTTTGGTTGATACACTTGATCCGTGAGAGTTAGCAATACAACATCATGTTTGGTTGATACACTTGATCAGTGAGAGTTAGCAATACAACATCATGTTTGGTTGATACACTTGATCAGTGAGAGTTAGCAATACAACATCATGTTTGGTTGATACACTTGATCCGTGAGAGTTAGCAATACAACATCATGTTTGGTTGATACACTTGATCCGTGAGAGTTAGCAATACAACATCATGTTTGGTTGATACACTTGATCAGTGAGAGTTAGCAATACAACATCATGTTTGGTTGATACACTTGATCCGTGAGAGTTAGCAATACAACATCATGTTTGGTTGATACACTTGATCCGTGAGAGTTAGCAATACAACTCTAATATTAGAAGAGTGCCTGTTTCCAGGAAGCACTGCATGGAAGTACTTGGTAAATGTCTAACCTTGGAAGTCACACATGAATGTCATGTGGTCATTAGAAATATATTCATCAAATACATTCTAAGTGCATACCTGTCCACATGCTTCACTGCTGTACTAAAGATGTCAGCACCATCACCATCATCACCACTGCTGTCAAACAGGCTGTCTTTTACTGACTTTATTTTACCTGGTTTCTATCAAACAAATAAGACAGCATGAAATTTTAAAAATCAATTTTGTCAAATTACTGTCCAAGTCGCAAGTGCAGTTAAGCCGTTCCGAGGAAATACTGTTGATCAAATGATAAAGACCAAGAATAACAGGAAATACTGGAGTTGAGTTTCAAGTCGATTTCCACACGTTTCTAAATGGTAGCTTGAGTCCAAGTCGACTGACTTGAATCAGCAGTCAATTTTCACATGTGTGTTAATGGTAACTCGAGTCCAAGTCGACTGACTTGAATCAACAGTCGATTTCTACACGTGTCTAAATGGTAGCATGAGTCCAAGTCGACTGACTTGAATCAGCAGTCGATTTCCACATGTGTCTAAATGGTAGCATGAGTCCAAGTCCACTGACTTGAATCAACAGTCGATTTCCACACATGTGTTAATGGTAACTCGAGTCCAAGTCGACCAACTTTAATCAGCAGCTGTGATTTTTACATTTGATGATCTAAAAGTGTTACCAGAGCTGAAGAGTGAAGCAAAGAATAGTAATGCTGTAACCAGCCAGACATGTTGCAAAAGGTGACAGCTACTCCTTCCTGTCATACACATCATCTTGTTGATCAGTCCTATAACTGCTGGCAAGGTTATTGAAGCATGTCTCTCCATTTGTACCCTAACCTTTTCAGCTCTCCTCATTTCAGTATAGGTTCATACTTTCATGTTTCTGCATTCCTGAGATGTAAAAGTGAATCTTGGTTTCCCCCCCTTCCCCTGGATCTTGTCCTCTGGTATCTTCTGTAGACAACGTTCGTGTGGCAAATTACGTCAGTCTGTGGAAACTTTGAACCTCAAAAACTTCAACAGATATAGACATGTCTATGTTTGATGATTCGGCATGTATTTATAGAAAAACTATGCTCCTCAGTGAGCTGAAAAGGTTTACATTGATTGATTATTTGATCTAAGATGAAGTACATTGACATCTGTTAGTGAAGGTCCGTAATCTGGACGTGATACTCTTAATTACATGTCATGTTTTTGAGTGTTCTCAACTAGGGTGACATTGAGGACACGATCCCAGCTCTAACTAAATGCTTCCGATGCCTGCGCATCACAGTCTATGACAGAAATATTTCACAAATTCTGGCATTCCAATGATGAGATTGTTCCTATGTGCAAGTGTCTGGCCCATTAAACGAGAATGAGCTGGGTAGAAGAAACCCATGAGAAATTGGAGGTAATTCTTCTAGAGAAGTAAAACTCAGACTTCAAGCCACCTGCTGCTTTGATGGTATTCTAGTGACAGTTAAAGTCTAGGGAGAGTTAACACAAATTGTAAAGACTTGTAGATAGGAAATGTAAATTAATCAAACTAAATCCACAGTTGCTATCTACTCATGCCTTAGGCAGCCCTTACATATGTTTCATAGTACGAATTGAGTAGTCTGGCACAATGGTTGCCATTATTAAAGAGGCATGGGATAGCCATCCTAGAGCTGAGGTGGTTGCTTGTCTCCATTCTCCTACTGCAGGCTGTCGTCATGTATGTCACTCCTTTCTGTATCTAGGGTGCCCATAATGGATGCTGTTGCCCCGAACAGTAGACCCACCATCATGTCTGTGTTTGTGCTCCTGGAAACAGGCTGTATCCTAGCAGTCTGGCCAACAAGGTAGGGATCAACACTGCATTATATTATTGTGAGCTTACTGGGAACCTCCCATTGCAGTACAGCCAGAAGGACTTTTCCCTCTCAGTCCACCTTCTCAAGTTCGCCTCTGGATGTAAGAAGAGTCACTGTAACCTAACACTAAAGAAACATTATGAGTTAACTCAGCATAATAACCCACATTTAGGTTTTGCTTTGGCCAATTTATATCTAGACTTCTATTGAATTCAGCGATAATCGTTAGTGCAAGTCATAGAGAGAACACCTGGCTACAAATGGATTGAAAATTGGTTAACGGGAAGAAGGCAGAGGGTGGGCATAAATAAGGAGTAGTGTGAAGTGAAAAGTGGAGTTGCACAAGGCTCGGTTTTGGGACCAATTTTGTTCTTGATTTATATAAACGATTTGGACATTGATATGGGTGGGATACACGATTGCAAAATTCGCGAATGACACAAAACTATGCAGTAGTGTCTCATCTAAAGCAGAAGTGGGTATATTGAGGTCGGTTTTCGATAAAATTCGAGAATGGTCTGTAAGCTGGCAAATGGAGTTTAATGTCGTTAATTTACTGTCATTCACATGGGTAGATCCAATATGGAACATAATTGCAGAATGGGTGAGAACAATATTAGAAAGATAGATTAGGAAAAGGACCTAGGGATTATAATAGATCATACATGTAAAGTGAGTGAGCAAGTTCAGGTAGCAGTGAGAAAGGCAAATTCAATGTTAGGTATGATAAAAATAAATATTACAGATAGCAGCAAGGAAGTGATAGTCAAACTGTATAAAGCATTAGTTAGACCTAGATTGGAGTACTGTGCACAGGTATGGAGTCCTTATCATATAGTGGATTTAAACATGCTGGAAAGAATACAAAAAAGAGCGACAAAGCTGATAGTGGGATTCCAGAATTACAGTTATGAGGAAAGACTCAGAAAAACTGGCCTACAGTGTCTAGAAATGAGAAGAATTTGAGTTGACATATTACAGGTTTATAAGATGATCAGAGGAACGGATAAATTAGACTATAACAAGTTTTTAAAAATACAACAACCCACAAGAACAAGAGGGCATAGCTACAAATTAACTAAAGAGAGATCCAGATTAGATATTAGGAAATATTTTTTTAGTCAGAGAGTGGTGAATACTTGGAATGCATTGCCACGAGAGGTAGTGGAGGCAAAGAGATAAAGAGTTGATAGCATTTAAGACTTTATTAATCTTGATGTTAACGTCTAAATTTCTTATTACAACATAATTTAAAATGTTATTGAAAAAAAATAAAAAATTATTATTGTATTTATTCTAATAGCTGAACCTGGAGGATTTATTAGGCTGGCGAATAAAGACTGCTTGCCCTTCCAGTGTGCAGGCTAGGGTTGGTTTTACCCCCCCCCCCCCCCCCCCCCATCACGACAGAAAAATAAAACAAAGTCTCATTTTGAATCCAAGCCTTTTGGCAAAGAAGCTGGTATTCAAATCACTTGGAGGGGACGGCGTGGCCTAGTGGTTAAGTGGCACGACTCACAACCGGAAGGTGCTGGGTTCGATCCCCATCACAGCACCGGCCGTTACCCCGGGGAATCAAACCCTTAGAAAATGCAGGAGGAAGCAGACCCTTACATAAAATGCATGCTGAAGTCGGATGCACTGGGCCGACAGGCACAAAATAAAAACCACAGTGCAACGCACACCGCCTTGGGGATAAGAGAAATGAGGCGAATGGAAAAAAAACAAAACCACTTGGGCAGAACAACTATAAACTAAAAGGTAAAATGTAACAAAGATGATGATGGTAATATAAACCAATTTATTTGCTCCAAGCAAAGCATAGGGTCACCCCTAAAGTGGACTCCTTTACAGGAAACATTTATCTGAGCTTTCCTGTGGTGGTTCTGATAGTAATGGGTTTATATGATGAGGTTGCTAGCCCCATGCATAACTTTCTTTAGCTACCTTTTACAACATGCTTAGAAGGTGACGGTGGCCATATTCTTTTGAACCCAGGTATCTATCCTATTTGTAATTACAGCATTTATTTTCTTGGCGTTGCAGATGCCATGCACTGCACAGGCCAGATTTTTGTTTTACTTCTGACGGAAACAAATTAAAGCTGTACCAAGGTTTTGAACTCACGTTCTTTAGGTCAGAAGACTTACACCCAAACCGCTCAGCAAGCTGCTCCTCCAGGTACAACTCAGGTAAAAAAAAGAATATACACATACAAGGGATTCACCTTATGATCAAGTTCTGGAATCTTTGCTTTGGAATGGTTCCTGTTTCTGTCTGCAGCAACTGAAGTTTTGCTGTAGAAATACAATTTTGAGACAGTGATGGGAAAATATGTAGAGAATGTTGAGATAGGAGGACATCTGAGCATTAGAAGAGTTTATGATAAAAGTTTGGTAGTAAAATGTAAAGGTAGTCCCATAGCAGACACTCTTCTCGAGGAGAAAGTGATAATACTTTGTTGAAATCAGCTTTTTATGAGATGGTATGGCCAATTCCCTTTCACGCTGTCGTCCCTTTCAGGAAGCCAGGTTATTCATTCATAGCTGGGTTGGTTGGAGCATATCAACAGCAGGGATCATTACTGGTTCACCATTAGTGCTCCTACCACTCAGTTCCTCAGTAAGGAAGTTATATAAAACCTGCAGAGGAAACAGGATTGGGAGAACAAGGAGCAAGTAGAGAAGATACATTAGAACAATGCAGATCAAATGGTGGTTTGCAGACTCTGCCAGTCACAGGACCATAGCCAGCAAACAATTTAAAATATAAAATTCTGTACTGGTTTTAATACATTGAATGCAGTATGACGAGCACACATGATACGATTCTAGGGTTCTTTATGTGCGTGAAACTTACTTATTTTTCTGTCCACCTGTGCTGTTAAGCACGGTGGAAGATGTAACAAAGTTACAAGGGTCCAACGATACAATGCCAGGGAAGCCCTGAAAATACAGTTTGCGGTACCCACACATAACTTGAGAACCCTGCCAGGAGGTTCAATTCATTAAACGGGGCATTGTCCTTAATTCTCAAACAATGCAGTTTAAAACTGTCCAGCCAAAAATGGTTCTCTTCCCACGATTCTACTAGGAATTCTACAACCTCTAGGTCATCCAGTAGTTTGAAAAACAAGCCAGCTTTTCTCTGGGGCACACCAGCTTTTCTCTGGGGCACGCCAGTTCAAATAAAGTTTGAGGGAAATGAACTCAAGAAAGTAGAAGTCATTGACCAAAGTGGGGAGCTTAGCTTATAATCTGGGGGAGACAGATCGGGAGGACAGATGAGAAGGGAATTCTACCGTGCAGTTTAGTAGGTAGCATATTAGACAACAACAGTTAGCTAGATAAAACTACAAGACAGCCAGTGAGTGACCAGAATAGAGAGATAGAATTAGAAGACACCAAGAAATTTCAGAGTGGAGGCAGAGGCATTGAAGGCTGCAGTAAAAGCAATGCTGACAGGCGAAAACAATGAAAGCCAGATAGTCCTGTTTACAGATGCCCTGGCCGTGTTTACAGCACTAAAAAGCCAGAAAAATACTGAACTTAATGATTTAAGAGCAGTACTCTGTCAACTATGCCAGCAGTCCGCACAAAAAGAGTAGTGGTACAGTGGGTTCCATCCCACTGTAACATCCAAGGCAACGAGGAGGCAGACAGACTGGCAAAAGAAGGTGCAAGACTACCACAACCAAATTCTAGTGTGACCTACGAAGAGTCCAAAAGGCTTTTTAGGGCCAGATACATGGCCAAATGGGAAACAGAACATACTGGCTACACAAAAAACGATGCCTACTACCAGCTGAACAGAACAGAGCAGGTCGTGGTCTTCAGACTCCGCACAGGCCACAACAGACTGAGGTACCACCTATTCAATAAACTGAAGATAGGTGGCACTGACGAATGCACTTGTGGTACAGAGAAAATGACTGCTGAACATCTGCTGCAAAACTGCCCGATATACGAGGACCAGAGAAAGCACATGTGGCCATTACCAGTAGCAACACTAGACAAGCTCTATGGCAGTGTCGACAGCCTCAGGATGACTGCTGCTTTCTTCGAACAAATACAGGTTGAACGTCTGACAGCGTACGAAGAAGAAGACCTGCTACAAAGAGCTTAAGTTGTCTGTCTTGGGCCAAGTGTGTTGTGTTGTGTTGTATTTTGCAAGCCTCTGTTGTTGCAGGGTTTCTGTTGTGATCTATCAATCTGTCATGCAGTCTTCATCATGCCTCATAGTCAGATCTTGCACTGTAAGTGTGCTGTGATAATTGATCATGTTGCATTCTCATGAGATTCTCATATGTTTCTGTCTTGCTATGTATTCAGCACAAGGGCTGGTTCTCACCACAATTCTGAAGTCACTATTTCTCATGATATCTCTCCTGGTGACACCAATGGCTTTTCTTAGGTATATCATTTGACTATTTAACTTCTGTGCCTTGGATAAAGACCAAATTGGACACTGCTAGCACAAAAAAGAACACAAAAAACAAGCAGCGGAGATGAGATGCTTCAGACAAATTCTTGAAGTCACATAACAGGATCATATTTGACATGTTAACATAAGAATTACAAAACATCAGAATGTTGAACCATAAATGGATCTAATGACAGTTATAAAAACACACAAACATTAATGGAATTGTCATGTTAGTTAGTTTTCTTTCCACTTGTGTCGTTAAGAGTCGTGGGGAGCTTAAGTCGTCTATCCTGCGCCAAGTGTGTTGCGTCAGTCAATGTGAGCCCTTGTCGCTGCACAATCACTCTAATGTCACTGAAATGGTCATGTACCAAAAAGAAATGAACTGTCCAACATTATACTGAAGGGAACTGTCCAACATTTACTGAAGGGAACTGTCCAACATTATACTGAAGGGAACTGTCCAACATTATACTGAAGGGAACTGTCTAACATTATACTGAAGGGAACTGTCCAACATTATACTGAAGGGAACTGTCCAACATTATACTGAAGGGAACTGTCTAACATTATACTGAAGGGAACTGTCCAACATTATACTGAAGGGAACTGTCTAACATTATACTGAAGGGAACTGTCCAACATTATACTGAAGGGAACTGTCCAACATTATACTGAAGGGAACTGTCTAACATTATACTGAAGGGAACTGTCCAACATTATACTGAAGGGAACTGTCCAACATTATACTGAAGGGAACTGTCCAACATTATACTGAAGGGAACTGTCCAACATTATACTGAAGGGAACTGTCCAACATACTGAAGGGAACTGTCCAACATTATACTGAAGGGAACTGTCCAACATTATACTGAAGGGAACTGTCCAACATACTGAAGGGAACTGTCCAACATTATACTGAAGGGAACTGTCCAACATTATACTGAAGGGAACTGTCCAACATTATACTGAAGGGAACTGTCCAACATTATACTGAATGCAACTGTCCAACATTATACTGAAGGGAACTGTCCAACATTATACTGAATGCAACTGTCCAACATTATACTGAAGGGAACTGTCCAACATTATACTGAAGGGAACTGTCCAAGGAACAGGAAAGAGACAAAGACTGAAAATGCCTGGACAGTTAACAAAGGCAAAGGTCACCGTCCATCGTAGACGATGATGGCATAATTTTTTTGCTAGCGCTATTTTTAGTAAGGATTAACTGCGCTACTTTTTATCCTTACTCTCTTGTCTCGTGCTGCCCGACCCCAGTGGCAAGTCAAGGACACGACGACTAGGGGGCGGCTACGAGATGCAGGAGACTCCGATTCAAGCACCCGTGAAAAAGATGGTGGAGTCCGGAGTCGAACCCACACCACCTGATCACAAGGTCGACGGCCTAACCACTTCGCCACGGAATCCCCAGACAGTTAACACAGAAGTGGAAACAGGCAAATCTTAATTCAGTGAGGTTCTCAAACGACCTGCTAGGTTATGTAGCCGAGTGGTAGATTACTCATGTCTCATGCCAAAGATGCTGGGTCTAATCCCCATTATCAAGATGCTTCAGTAATCCTTCTGTAAATCGGCTTACTGTTAGAGAAAGAAACGCAAGCAGAATACTAACTGGTCACCTTCTCCTAAAATAATTGAAGCCTAGCACAATGAATATCACGGCTTGATATGGAGACTGCCAAATAGAAGTAAGAGGAAGAATTGCCATGGCATTACAGAGGTTAACTAACATGAAAAACATTGCAGATTAGTACGGAAATGAGGACAATCAAGTGCCTGAGGAGGTGAAGCCTGAATCAAGTCCCTGAGGAGGTGAGGACTGAATCAAGTGCCCAAGGAGGTGAGGACTGAATCAAGTGCCTGAGGAGGTGAAGCCTGAATCAAGTCCCTGAGGAGGTGAGGACTGAATCAAGTGCCCGAGGAGGTGAGGACTGAATCAAGTGCCTGAGGAGGTGAGGACTGAATCAAGTGCCTGAGGAGGTGAGGACTGAAGTGCCTGAGGAGGTGAGGACTGAATCAAGTGCCTGAGGAGGTGAGGACTGAAGTGCCTGAGGAGATGAGGACTGAATCAAGTGCCTGAGGAGGTGAGGACTGAATCAAGTGCCTGAGGAGGTGAGGACTGAATCAAGTGCCAGAGAAGGTGAGGACTGAATCAAGTGCCCGAGAAGGTGAGGACTGAATCAAGTGCCCGAGAAGGTGAGGACTGAATCAAGTGCCCGAGTAGGTGAGGACTGAATCAAGTGCCTGAGGAGGTGAGGACTGAATCAAATGCCTGAGGAGATGAGGACTGAATCAAGTGCCTGAGGAGGTGAGGACTGAATCAAGTGCCTGAGGAGGTGAGGACTGAATCATGTGCCTGAGGAGGTGAGGACTGAATCGTGCCTGAGGAGGTGAGGACTGAATCAAGTGCCTGAGGAGGTGAGGACTGAATCAAGTGCCTGAGGACTGAATCTTCCCAGTGGCAACGTACGGATGTAAGCCATAGAACCACACACACACTAAGCAACATAATTAAATGCTACGGGATAGTGCTCAAAATATTATGGATAGTCAGAAAGAGAAACACAGAATTCCTAAAGGAGATGGATATAGAACAAAATTGGCTAGCAAACAATAGTACATGAAGGAAACTAAAATACTTTGGCCACATCTAACCTCACAATGGTCTAGAAAAATACTGGAGGGTATCTTCTTCTTCTTCTTCGTACGCAGTAACCATTATTTTTTCGAAAAAAGCGGCGGTCATCCTGAGGCTGTCGCCACTGCCATAGAGCTTGTCTTGCAGTTCCACTGGTGATGGCCACATCTGCTCTCTCTGATCCTCGTATGTCGGGCAGTTCTGTAGCAGATGTTCAGCGGTCATTTTACCAGTACCGCACGGGCATTCGTCGGTACCACCTATCTTCAATTTGTTGAATAGGTGGTACCTCAGTCTATTGTGGCCAGTGCGAAGTCTGAAGACAACGACCTGCTCTCTTCGGTTCAACTGGTAATAGGCATCGTTTTTGGTGTAACCAGTATGTTCGGTTTCCCATTTGGTCATGTATCTGGCACTGGAGGGTATGGTCCCTGGTTAGTGTGGCAGGGGCAGATCAAGTAGAAGGTGGACACAGGACATTAATGAGGTTTTGAGGATGACAGAGGCGGGAGAGCTGGTTAAAGATTGAGAATCTTTCAGATCGGCTGTTATGAGAGCTTCGTTTTGCAAAAGGCATGCTACATGACGATGATGGTAACAGCAGGGGTGTCCATCCTTTAATAGTCACTGGTCATATTGTCAATTTTGACAAGTTCTGTGGGCCGCACCCCCCACCTCTCCTGAAAGCTCCAAAATTTTGACAATACTTTGCCAGGTATCCATTTACAGATGGGTCAACTAGAAGGTGCGGTCATACCGTGAAAAAACCATTGACATATCTGGTCTGTCAAAACTGAGCACAAGATTTGAATCTGGTAGGTTGGGATTGTAAACCAAGCTGACAACTCCTAGGCCACTAAATCCCTTTCAGTATTACATACAAATCTAAGTGATTGGTAGGATGGATTAAGCACCTAAGATGGCCAGAAACTGGCCGTTTGGTCAGAGGATGGACATGTCTGGTATACAGTGTTTCCTCTTTTTTTAACAAAGAAATAAAATACCATAAATTGAGTCTAATGTGGAATAATAGAGTTAAAGATAACAGCTCATTATTATGTTATTTTGTCCATTCTTGGGTCCTCCAAGGGGACATAAGATTAATGAATGAAGCTAGATTGTCCTTGCATCTGCTACACAGTGTGCAGGGTAACTATTTAGTTCATCACCAATATAAAAAAAACTGAAGCCATACCAGGGTTTTGAACCCATATCCACTTAAAGAGGAGAGGGAGCCTTTCAATAATGTCAGTGGATAGATGAGAAGGCATGAGTTTGCAGAATAAACTGTCAAAATGCAAAATTCAAAGCCAAGTTATTTGTCCTATATTACCGACGTCATAAATAGGTCATGACCTCCTACAGTCTCTGTATACAATGCACAGAGAAGTGGTTACACATATGGTTCATGAGAAGTGGTTACACATATGGTTCATGAGACGTGGTTACACATATGGTTCATGAGAAGTGGTTACACATATGGTTCATGAAAGAAGAGTGCACCTATCCATGCATACCAGCTACAATTTCAACAGAATGAACATTCAGTGGATTCCTCCACACTGTTGAATACACAGAAATAAAGAGACAGATTAACCAAAGAAAGACGAAGCAATATCTAAATTAAATGAGGAAATAAAGGCAATTATGCAAATTCACTTCAAAGACAAGTGGCATAGGGAACACACAGAATCTGATATGGCAGAAGCCTTTGCCAATATGAGATCAATTAACAATATTCAGATAGCAAACAGGGCAATGCAGACTGGAAAATCCTCTGTTTAATAAAAATGAATAATCAGTCACCCAGCCATGTGCAGAGAACAAACAAACCATAGTACATGTTCTCCACGCCTGTCGACTTCATGAGAGGAGCAGAGTGACAACATGATTCTCCTCAACTCAATTGTGGGACCAAGCCTATGACGATGAAAGAGGTCTGAGATGGAGTGCTGGGCTTATGAAGAAAATAAACACCATTATTAGAGAGTGAACAACGAAAAAGAAGATCTCCCTATGTTAACTAGCAACGTAATTGGGTCGATGAGATGAGAAATACTTAAGAGGTATGGATTGAAAATAATAATGACCACAGAATATTGCACTATCTGATATTTTGCAACAATATAAATGAACAGTTCAGATAATGACCTTTACCACAAATATGTCCCTTAAAAAATGTTTAGCACATTTGACACAGATAAAAACGGCAAACATTCATTCCCATAAGAAAAATATCGGACGAACTAATATAAAAAAATGTTGGATGAACTAATACCAAGTAAAAGATGGTGTATGGCACTCTGCTGTTGCAGCAGCACAGAGAAATGTTTACTCGAAGGGAATGCAGAATCGCTCGCAAGCCAACTGCCAGACCCTAGATTACCATTGGAGAAATATTTGTATTTAAACAAACAGCTTGATCAAATATCTGACCACAGGTAGGCAGGCCACTTGCAGATTCGTTGATCTGTTGAGTTTAACACTCACAAGTTTTTGTCCACGTGTTGCTGAGACTGAAACAATAACACTGTAACCTGCCAGGCTTATTGCAAGAGGTGACTGAAGAGGGTTGGGCATGGGGCTGGCTACCCCATCCTGTAGAAATGTTTAACCACAAACAAATTCAATAAAAACAAACAGCTCAATATTTATTGATCTGGCATGTATTGTTGAAGATGTATGCTCCACAGGAAGCTGAAAAGGTATTCATTCATTGATTGAATGCCTACTAATATTCAGTGAACATCATAAATGTATCCGCAAATGCTTTGGAGAGACACATTTAGAGAAAACAGATAAAGAGACAGAGAGGGAGAAATGAAAGAGGCACAGAGATAAATCAGAGAGAAGGCTGAGAGAACAGTGAGGCAGACAAGGATAAATGAAAAAGAGGGAGAAATGATAGGTTGCAGGACGAAATGACAACTGCAGAAATGAGAGGTTGCAGGAAGAAATGACAACTGCAGAAATGAGAGGTTGCAGGAAGAAATGACAACAGCAGAAATGAGAGGTTGCAGGAAGAAATGACAACTGCAGAAATGAGAGGTTGCAGGAAGAAATGACAACTGCAGAAATGAGAGGTTGCAGGAATTGCTTTAACTAACCTTTCAGATTTGGTTTTGGGAGTAAAGAGGTCGTCGTCCCCTCTGGTGTCTGTCAAGATGCTGCTGGCTTGAGAAGAACTGCTGCCATTACTCTTGGTCCCCTCCACAGCTTTCAGTGAAGGTGGTAGCGTTGCAGAGGAGGTGGAATGTATACTGGAATTAAGTGAGTTTCTATCGTTCTCCGACCAACTAAGTTTGTCTTCCTATGGAGAAGAATAAAAAAAAGAGAGCCTTCACAAATAAGAGGGAGATGGTATGATAAAATAATAAAGAAGCATACCAAATCATAAAAGGATACTAAGAAGGGCTGTTTATGGAGCTGGCAGTCTATTAATGTGTGCCACGGAAACCATCAAGAGTGCATAAACACTTTGGGCCATGCTTTCTGCAAGGAAGTCAGCTGGGAGTGGTGGGCCTATTTTCTAATTAGAACAAACTGAGTAGATTGATGATAATGATACAATGAATATAATGACACATGGAATATAACGATACAAGGAATATTACGAGACAAGGAATATAATGATACAAGGAATATAATGATACAAGGAATATAACGATACAAGGAATATAACGATACAAGGAATATAATGATACAAGGAAGAGTAAAAAAATTGACCTGTATTTGTTTTGGTCAGGTCAGGTCATCTTGTAACCGATGAGGTCAATGGGGCACACATGAAGACATCCTCACAACCCCACGCCACCCTTCTCTGTCAGCAGCCGCTGCCTGTGCCTCTTCTGGTCGGAGATTGGTCCATTCTTTTATGTTGTCCTCCAACCTCTTTCTGAGACGGCCTCTTCGTCGTCTGCCTTGCACCTTTGAGGATCATATTTGCAAGACCATTTATCTCAATATGTGACTGCACCAAGCGAGTTTCCTTCTTTTGACAGTTGCCAAGAGGTCTTCAAAAGGCCCTATTGCTGTTGTAATTTTATCTCGTATTTCCTCATTTGTAACTTGATTTTTGTACATGACGTTTAAAAGTCTTCGGAAACAACCTCATCTCCAAGGTCTATATCCTTCGCTGAAGGTCAGCTGTAACTGTCCATGTCTCACAAGCATAGAGGAATATTGACAGGACCAGTGTACACATTAGTCTGATTGTCGCGCATAGTGCTAACCGTTTATCTTGCCAGATTTTGTTAAGCCGTGCAAGCGCCGCTATTGTCTATGCTATTCTGGCCAACACCTCACATTTTGATTCTTCATCACTGACAATTGACCCCAGATATTTAAAACGGTCAACCACTTCGAGTTCCTGACCATTAGCTTTTATCCTGCTGTGGCGTTGTTGGTCATTAATTTTGTTTTTCCAGCGTTTATCTCCAAACCATAGTCAAGAGCTGTTTCATTGAGCCTTCTAAACCATTCCTTGAATTCTGCTTCTGAACCCGCCAACCTGTCGATATCATCTGCAAAATGAAGGTTGGTATGACAAGGTGTCCAGCGCAGTGTTTGTGAATGGGAGGTGAGGGGGACTGGTTTCACACATCAGTTGGTGTGAGACAGAGGTGTACACTCTCTCCAACTCTTTTTAATATATTCCTTGAGGGAATTATGAGTGAGGCACTTGGAGGTCATGTTGGTACTGTCAAGATAGCGGGCCGAACGATTACCAACCTTCATTTTTTTTTTGGTACTGACAGAATATACCAAGCTATGGTTTTTAAAAAAAAACTCTTATTAGAATATGTATATCGCCCCGCTACACATATTTTTTTGTTCCTCCTCAGAGAGAGTATGATTAGGATATTAGAGAGGAGCCTCACATCCTCCTTCTTCTTGTCTCACTCCAGAAAAAGTATAGAGCCATCACATCAGTTTACCACTTTTAGGAAGACTATGCAAAAACCTTGCGGTGATGGTTTCTGTAGCAACTTGCTAGCCCCATCTACAACTCTCTTTAGTCCCCTTTAACAACATTAATGAAAGTTCAGTGGCCATATTTCTTCCTGCCCAGTAACCTCAGGATCCACTCTCTGGTGATTTCCTATTTCAGTGCAAGTGAAGCATGACTCTACCATAACAACTGGCCCCTTCCCTGGTGGAAGGGGCTGAGCATATGTGGTGGTGTCAATAGTACTTCTTCTTTATCATTCCGTCTGTGAAGGCGGTTTTGTTATGTTGTGTCATAGTTTACAGCAAGGCTGTGATTGCTGTGCCTTTCAGTCTGTCAAATGGCACATTTTTGGGACCGGGTTTGTCATCTCTCTTTGATATCTATTGTCTCAGCCAGGCTGTGATTGCTGTACCTTTCAGCCTGACAAATGACACATTTTTGGGACCGGGTTTGTCATCTCTCTTTGATATCTATTCTCTCAGCCAGGCTGTGATTGCTGTGCCTTTCAGCCTGACAAATGGCACATTTTTGGGACCAGGTTTGTCATCTCTATTTGATACCTATTCTCTCAGTCAGGCTGTGATTGCTGTACCTTTCAGCCTGACAAATGGCACATTTTTGGGACCGGGTTTGTCATCTCTCTTTGATATCTATTCTCTCAGCCAGGCTGTGATTGCTGTACCTTTCAGCCTGACAAATGACACATTTTTGGGACCGGGTTTGTCATCTCTCTTTGATATCTATTCTCTCAGCCAGGCTGTGATTGCTGTGCCTTTCAGCCTGACAAATGGCACATTTTTGGGACCGGGTTTGTCATCTCTCTTTGATATCTATTCTCTCAGCCAGGCTGTGATTGCTGTGCCTTTCAGCCTGACAAATGGCACATTTTTGGGACCAGGTTTGTCATCTCTATTTGATATCTATTCTCTCAGTCAGGCTGTGATTGCTGTGCCTTTCAGCCTGACAAATGGCACATTTTTGGGACCGGGTTTGTCATCTCTCTTTGATATCTATTCTCTCAGCCAGGATGTGATTGCTGTATCTTTCAGCCTGACAAATGGCACATTTTTGGGACCAGGTTTGTCATCTCTATTTGATATCTATTCTCTCAGCTAGGCTGCATGATGCAGGATATTTCCAGGGCCACCACTTTGAGGTGGAAATGGGTGATAACTCTGGTTGACCCTGGAGCAAAGAACCAACTATAAGTTGCAGACTGCTGTCATCTGGTTCACTGTGTCTTCAGTTTTACATGATCAGATTGCTAGCCCCATACACAACCCTCATTAGTTGCCTCTTGCAACACACTTGGAAGGTTTCAGTGGTGTTGTTTCTTTCCACCTGAGCATTACTCGAGTTGGGGATGGGGGAAATTATAGGAAAAAGTGAGAGAAAAAATGTGAAACAAAGAGCGAGTAAATAAAAAAGGGGGGTCTCTGTGACGAAGTGGTCAAGTTGTTTGCCTCGTTTTCAGGCGGTCGGGGTTCAAATTCGAGCTGCGACGGTCAGTTTATGATATCAATTTTTCAGGAGATCTCTGGGTTCATTGCTGGAGTTATGGAGTTGTGCTTTTTTGCGTTCTGCAGGTGGGATACCTTTCTGTTGAGAGACACTGAGCCATATTGGAAAACCTGCTACAATGAAGTTGAGCGCTCGCCTTTAACCTTTTAATAAAAAAGATCTAGACATAAAACAGGAAAGAGGATGAAACAGAAAATGGAATACATTAAACATTTTTTGGAGAAATGTAGAGAATGTATCATAAAAATAAAACAAAATTTGATCAAATTAAGGATGAAAAAAACAGATAAGGAACAAGTGAGGAGGTGTAGAGAGATTTACCTCATCTGATGATGGTGTTGGATGATGTTGTTTGAGGGCTGCTACAAGAGGATTAGGGCTCCCTCCAAACATAGACACAGCACCAGGAGGCAACTTGATAAAACAAAGATCAGTAAGCATTGACTTCCATCTAGTGTTTCTACACCTTCAACATTCTTGACATCACACCACCACCACAATTATTCTTGGCACACCACCCCCATCACTATCATCCTTTTTGACACAACCGCCACTTTCATCATTATTCCTGGCACCCCCACCCCCATCATTATTCCTGGCACCCCCACCCCCATCATTATTCCGGGCACTCCCACCCCCATCATTATTCCTGGCACCCCCACCCCCATCATTATTCCTGGCACCCCCACCCCCATCATTATTCCTGGCACTCCCACCCCCATCATTATTCCTGGCACCCCCACCCCCATCATTATTCCTGGCACGCCCACCCCCATCATTATTCCTGGCACTCCCACCCCATCATTATTCCTGGCACCTTCATTACTAATCATCAATTTTGGTACCACCACCATCATTATTCTTGGCACCTTCATTACTAATCATCAATTTTGGCACCACCATCATCATTCTTGGTACCATTATTATTTTTATCAATTTTGGTACCACCCCCACTACCATCATCATTCTTGGCACCTTCATTATTATCATCAATTTTGGTACCACCACCACTATCATCATGATGATCATTCTTGGCACCACCATCATCATCAATAGCAACACCGGCACCATCATGTGGTGTTTGATCTCACAACCTGACTTTGGTTTGATAACTTGATTTGATATGGGTGACCTTTGGTCTGGTAGCTTGACCTGATGTGACCTTTCGTCTGATAATTTGACTTGATGTAGGTGACTTTTGATCTGATAACGACTTGATGTGGGTGACCTTTGGTCTGAAAAATTCCCAACCTCTACGGGGATCAGACAGGGCTGCGTAATTGCTCCCGATCTCCTCTGTCGGGCTGCCGACTGGCTCCTGGACCACCTCAGCTCTTAGCAATATGGAATCACTATTGATGAAACGTGCATCACTGACCTCGTCTACGCCGATGACATAGTCATGCTAAGCTCGGATAGCACAGAGCTGTAACAGTCTCTTGAGTATCTGGATAGTACAGCTCAAATAATGGGACTATCAATTTCATGGGCGAAGACCAAAATCCAGTACCTTGGCTCTGATACAAGATCCCAGAACACAGTAGTTCGCGGTCACACAGCGGAGAGCGTAAATGAACTTTCTTATCTCGGAAGCACAATGTTGTCTGACGGACGCAGTAGCCCAGATATGTCTAGACGGATTGGCTTTGCTACTTCGGTGATGAACAATCTCCGTCGCGTGTGGAACAATTGTAGATTATCTCTGAGTTCAAAGCTGCGTATTTACCAGTCATGTGTGGTTTCAGTGCTGATGTATGGGGCAGAAACCTGCACCCTGCTGAAAAAGGACATTTCAAGACTCGAGTCCTTTCACATGCGCAATCAGCTGCGTATTCTTGGAATTCGTTGGTACGATCTCATACGTAATGTCGAGGTCTCTACTAAGACTAATCTCCCAGATGTATCAGAAGTCCTGGACCGTCGTCACATTTCTCTGCTTGGACATGTTGTCCAACTGGATCAGGAAGTTCCAGCTCCTTTTTAAGGCAGTTCAAAGTGCTAAGGGTATCCAACCAGCTGGCTGGAAGTGCAAGAGAGGCTGTCCCCAAAACTTGTGGCTTCAACAGATAGCAACTTTGAGGTCTGGCAGAGCGCCGTTTTGACTGGTCATGGTGGCATTCGACCACCGCAACTGGCCTCAGATGCTTAGGCGAAGAATATTATTATTTGGTCTGATAACTTGACTTGATGTGACCTTTGGTCTGGTAACTTGACTGGATGTTACCTTTAATCTGGTAACTTGATTGGATGTGACCTTTGGTCTGGTAACTTAACTGGATGTGATCTTTGGTCTGGTAACTTGACTGGATGTGACCTTTGGTCTGGTAACTTGACTGGATGTGGCCTTTGGTCTGGTAACAAATGGATGTGACCATCAGGGTGGTTAGAGTTTGACACTGGTTCTTAGTTCTACTCTTATTACCAAATCAATCTCACCTTTTTCTCAGGAGTTGCAATCTTCTTCAGCTTTTCATCCTGCAACTTTTTCTCCTCCACTTTCTCTCCCTCATCATAACCCTCCACTGTCAATCCAATGCTGCTGTGAGGTTTTTTCTTTGCCCCTGATGCTGCCATCGATCCAAACAGGTCTTTATCATCATCATCTTCATCCATGAACAGATCAGACTTTTTCATGACGGGCGCCGCTGTTTTCTTCAAAGTGCTTGCGCTGCCTACAGATACAAAAAGCAACTAAAAATCTGAGTAGAAATTCTTCTCTAGATTAGAATTGTCATTCCAAGTTACAATATTTCTTTCCAAGCTACAAAATTTCTTTCAAAGCAATAAAATATTTTTTCCATGTTAAAAGTTATATTTTTTTTCTCAAGGTATAACATTTCTTTGTTATAAAATATCTTTAAGACTTGGAAATATTTTTTTTTACAGCTCAAAGTTGTCAAATTAAAGTTACAAAAGAAAATAAAGAAAATATACAGATGAAAAAGAATAAAAACAAAGAGAAGCAAAAAAAGAGATGCATAATATGACAAATAAGAAAAATCAGATGATGAACAAAAAAGATTAAGAATAAGAAAAAAAATGAGTAAATAGAAGAAGTAGTAAAAGAAGATTAAAGAAGTAGATGAACAAAAAAAAGAGGCAACAGAAAATAATGAAAAAAAAAGATGAAGAAAAGAAATAGATTTAAAGATAAAGAAGAGATAGAAGTAAGTAGATTATAAAGTTAAAGCAGAAGCAGATGCTAACGAAAAAGAAGAAGCAGAAAAAAAGAATAGGAAGGCTCACAATAAGATAACTTATAAAGTGTTTGTTGAAGACCTGTGCTGCACAGGGAACTGAAAGAATTTGATGATCAAACAGTTTATGCTTTCAGTCACCAGTCACACAAACATTTCTCACCAATATCACTACACATCGACCTTTTCCATCAGTCACACAAACATTACTCACCAATATCACCACACATCAACCTTTTCCATCAGTCACACAAACATTTCTCACCAATATCACGACATCAACCTTTTCCATCAGTCACACAAACATTTCTCACCAATATCACCACACATCGACCTTTACCATCAGTCACACAAACATTTCTCACCAATATCACCACACATCAACCTTTTCCATCAGTCACACAAACATTTCTCACCAATATCACCACACATCAACCTTTTCCATCAGTCACACAAACATTTCTCACCAATATCACGACATCAACCTTTTCCATCAGTCACACAAACATTTCTCACCAATATCACCACACATCGACCTTTACCATCAGTCACACAAACATTTCTCACCAATATCCCTACACATCGACCTTTTCCACCAGTCACACAAACATTTCTCACCAATATCACCACACATCGACCTTTTCCACCAGTCACACAAACATTTCTCACCAATATCACCACACATTGACCTTTTCCATCAGTCACACATCGACCTTTTCCATCAGTCACACATGCAAGAGTCGCTCCGGTAATTTACACCCCATATTTTATAATGGCCCAAGACATCAAAAATAGATTTTGATAGTATGACAGGAGAGTTTCTACTTTCCAGAAAATAACCATCATATATTGTTTATGTGTGACAGGTGAAAGTAGAGCGGCAGTCAGACAAAATGGTGACTGATATGGAAGTGATATCGAAGTAAAGGTGTGTAAATGAATTCTTCCTTGAAGGTAGCTTGTTTGTACCCTGGACCATAACTTGTGTTCTCTTTTTGCTGATTGTTAACCCAAACTCACAGCAGGCATCAGAAAATGCAGATAGTAAGCTCTGCATTTCCTCCTCTAAGTGAGTCGCAATTGCGGCATCATCCACAAAGAGCAGTTCTCTGATCAGCACCCTGTTTATTTTGGTTTCGGCTTTCAGCCTTTAGGCATTGAATAGGCCACCATCTGTGCGAAAATGAATAAACATTACGCCATCCTGGTCACAGAATGCATGCTTCAAGAGAAGGGAGAAATATATTCCAAAGACTGATCCAAAGATTGTACCCGCAAATAGTTCTTATAATTTCTAACAGGGTGTCTGAATACTTAGTTTTGATAATAGGAGATATCGAGTAGCAATATACTAAACATAAGACTCATTTTGATAACATGATTCCCCGCTGCTGCGCAGTATGACACCAGCAGTCTGACCTGGAGAGTCGGGGTTGGAGAGGAAAATATTCTATTGTGTCCCTTCAACTAATAGGGGAGGGGGACAAATATACGCTATGATGGAAATTGTATAAACATAATTTTTTATTTTTTTTTGCATTCGCCTTATTTCACTATTCCCCAAGGCAGGTGTGCGTTGCACTGTGGTTTTTATTTTGCGCCTGTCGGCCCAGTGCATCCGACTTCAGCATGCATTTTATGTAAGGGTCTGCTTCCTCCTGCATTTTCTAAGGGTTTGCTTCCCCGGGGTAACGGCTAGTGCTGTGATGGGGATCGAACCAAGCACCTTTAAGTTATGAGCCGTGCCACTTAACCATGCCATCCCCCAATATGAACAGATATGACACTGGTCCGAAAATTGTACGTATTTTATAAATACGAAACCAAATGGAGACATAAGTTTCCCTAGAACCTGACCATACACAACACCATCGAACGCTGCCGACCGTTCGCGGAATAATTTAGGGTGCAACTAATTGGGAGACAGGAAACACAAAGGAAGTACGGATGGTCTAATCGGAATGAGCAAAAAAATGCCATCTTGAGTAAAGTGCAGGCGCAAGAAAATTAGATCCATGGGTTACAAATACTGAGGCAGACAGAGAATCGGCAGTTGAGACAGAGGGAAGAGTCAGCACCAAGAGAGGGACCAGTGAGCAGTAGTCTAGAACCAAGGACAGATTGAACTGAAATATTTGACTGACTGAAATCAGCAGAGACAATTTTTGGTCCTCTACAGAAGCCATCCTTAGTTTACAGCAGAAACATAACTAATAGTTTCATCAAGTAAATAGGTCGAGTAGCCAAGTAGTAGAATTAGAGTTAGAATTTTGCCAGAATATTTATCGCAAGCAAAAGCCATGAGGCACGGCAACCATTTTAGATTGACAGCCTCCATGCTGTATGATAGCACAGTCATTCTACAAGAACCACGTTGATCAAGAGTTAGAATTTCGCCAGAATGTTTGTCGCAAGCGAAAGCCATGAGGCAAGGCAGCCAACTAAGATTGACAGCCGCCATGCTGACATGAGAGTAGTCATTCTACAAGAACCACGCTGATCGACAGTCGTCAAAGAGAACAGATCCAAGGACGACCACCTGGGTTAGACCACAATGAATCAGTGTCAATCCACAAAAGATTAGTCTTTTTTTCGCTATATTTACTGCAGGCCAAATTCAGAGAGCAGACTGGTGACAATAGTTATAGGATTAGCCATAGTTAGAATTTAAAATCATAGAAAATCATTAAGTGGGAGTGTTAGTAAGCTGTGTGATAGAAGAGTGAAGAGAAATTGTATTGAGTTGAAATAAAGAATTTGATTATTGTTTTGAAATAGGGTGTCTAGTTTATTCAAGTGAGCGCCAGTTAAAGTGATAGATTGAGGAGTGTGTTAGTGGAGAGTAAGGAGAGGTGACAGATCCATTCAGTGGGCCAGAAGAGCAGAACCCCATTCTGTCTGCTACACCTGCTACCAAAGAAGCGGAAAGTGTTAACTGAGCACGAGTAGCTTTTAACATTTATCAGCAACATCATCCTCAAACATTACCATTTTTCACCAGTTGTACATTTCCCCTAACAACATCATCCTCAAACTTTACCATTTTTCACCAGTTGTACATTTCCCCTAACAACATCATCCTCAAACATTACCATTTTTCACCAGTTGTACATTTCCCCTAGCAACATCATCCTCAAACATTACCATTTTTCACCAGTTGTACATTTCCCCTAACAACATCATCCTCAAACATTACCATTTTTCACCAGTTGTACATTTCCCCTAACAACATCATCCTCAAACATTACCATTTTTCACCAGTTGTACATTTCCCCTAGCAACATCATCCTCAAACATTACCATTTTTCACCAGTTGTACATTTCCCCTAACAACATCATCCTCAAACTTTACCATTTTTCACCAGTTGTACATTTCCCCTAGCAACATCATCCTCAAACATTACCATTTTTCACCAGTTGTACATTTCCCCTAACAACATCATCCTCAAACTTTACCATTTTTCACCAGTTGTACATTTTCCCTAGCAACATCATCCTCAAACTTTACCATTTTTCACCACAGTTGCATTCTTGGAGACTGTGCTAAATAAGTCATCTTCTTCCTCACTTTCATCATCAAACAAGCCACCTCCTCCTTTTTGTCCACCTGCAGCCTTACTGGGTGCTCCAGCTGGTTGAGCTGTGGGCTTCTTCACAGTATGGGTAGCACTGGAGGATTCTGGCGTTTGGGAAGAGATCTTTTCCTGACCTGGGAGAAATAACAGACATTCATAACATATTCAGTCTGTCAAACTTCTTCTTCTTCTTCTGCGTTTGTTCTCAATCTACCGCTACCAAGCTCAGAACAGGGCTTTGCATGCAAGTAGCAGGATGTAGCCGGAGAATGGAATGCATTGTGTCGCTAGTTTACAGCCTGACTTTGATATTTGCACCTTTCGGTCCGACACATCCGTCTTCGGCAAAGTCTGACAAGCTGATGAATTGATATGACCCTCTTACATGAAAAAAACAAACAAACCTGAATCTATACAATATAATGCTTTTCAACAACCCTCAATGCAAGACCAAGTGGTCATCTTCAAACTACACACATGGCACAACAGACTGGATAGTCATCTCTATCATAAATTCAAAATTGGTGCTTCAGATCTGTGTGGCTGTGCCATTGTTCCCATAACAGCTGAACACTTGTTACAGACCTACCCAGTGCACTAGTGAAAGTAATGACACTTGACAGTAGTCTGCTTCTACCCAGGAGAAACTCTGAGATATGAGAACTTCAAGTATGCGTAAATACTTGATTAATTGATTTGAGAAACTCTGAGATATGAGAACTTCAAGCTTCAAGTATGCGTAAATACTTGATTAATTGATTTGTGAGTAAAAAATACAAATAAACGACCATTGTCAGTAGATTCCTTATTAAACAAATCTACTTCCCCACATATCAAATGTAATTATTCTATTGTATTCGGTATCTAGTTCTGAACAGAGTGATATCCTAGCATATACATATCAATGGTTTCAGAACACGTTCGAAATGCTACAAATGACAAAGAGTGTGGATACTGATAGCTTCAGTAGTCTGTGGATTGTATATACTTATGCTATACTATCATAGAGGGTCAAGGATTAAACCAGATATAACAGGTATTTAATCCAAGTCATCATCCAGATCCAGGGCAAGGCCATAAACCTCTTCTATGGCTAAGAAGGGCTGAAGATGCAGTGAACAAGATAACAGCAGTCAGTGACTCATAGCTGACTGCTTGCGTCAGGGCTAGTGAACCAGAGTTGTCAAATACCCTATTATTTTACCTACAAGTGGTGTCCCTGCAAACAGGCTGCATCTGTAAAGCCTGGTTGAGAGAATAGGGATCGAAGGGTGAAGGTAAACCTGGTCCAAAACTATTTCGTCCTGAAAATGGATGTATCTGGGTGCAAGGTTGTGGGTATCGCAACTTCATTGTAAACTACAACACAATGTAAGAAAGTGTCCTTTTCAGGACAAAGAAGAAGAGAAGAAGGCTGAGAGTGGCTAGGAAACTTTTGGGCGTGCACTGCTTTCATGTGTCCAAGTGTTACTGAGACAAAGAAGAAGAGGACTATGAAAGCTGAGAGTGGCTAGGAAACTTTTGGGCGTGCACTGCTTTCATGTGTCCAGGTGTTACTGAGACAAAGAAGAAGAGGACTATGAAAGCTGAGAGTGGCTAGGAAACTTTTGGGCGTGCACTGCTTTCATGTGTCCAAGTGTTACTGAGACAAAGAAGAAGAAGACTATGAAAGCTGAGAGTGGCTAGGAAACTTTTGGGCGTGCACTGCTTTCATGTGTCCAAGTGTTACTGAGGCCCAAAAGGGAAGCAATGAATAGTAACATTGAAACTTGTCAAGAATGTCATAAGTTGCAAATAAGGTGGTTTGGCATGGGGCTGGCTACACATCATGTAGGTACTTCAACAAATATGGACAAGAAAATCAAAAGGATACAGACAGCTTGACCATTCAATACAGAATAAGTTCCTCAGTCAAGAAAGCCATTCATGCGGTGCAGAGGAAGTGGTAAGGGATCTACATACCTGACTTGCCTACTTTCTTTTAGGACAAACAAAGGATACAGGGAGGACATGGACAAAGCTGAAGCAGACCATGAGGACTTGGGAGTGTATTTGTTAGAGGCTTGTGCTCCACGAGGAGGTGGAAAGGTTTCATGGTTGCCTCTTTGATGCTAATTGTTTTACAGCTATGGAAGGGAAACGCAGTAAGAAAGGGGAAAGGTCACTACACTGGAGACCTCATCTAACACTTCATCCTCAATTGCTATGGAACTTCCTGGATCACGAAAGCTCAGATTTAGTTAAAATGAAATCTTTATCACTTCATCCTTGCCATTAATGTCTGCTATTTTAACCACCTACATCACGAAAGCTCAGATTTCGTACAATGAAATCTCTCACTTCATCCTTGCCATCAATGTCTGCTTTGGAACTAACAGCCTCACAAAACCTGAGAACCCATACAATGAATCTCTAACACTCGTCCCTGATGACAGATAATGGTATGGTGGAGCAGGAAGTACATAAAAAACACACATTATAAAAGCCATTTAAGAAACAATGTGTATGACAGATAGAAAAAAAGATACTGGTATGAAACATAGGTATGGCACAAAGCTGAGACTTCACACTAGTGAAATCTCTTACACTTCATCCCTGACTACATTGTCTGTTATGAGACCACCTGTCTCACAAAACCAAACCTCAGACTCCATACTACAGTCAAGTTTCTATCACTTCATCCCTGACTTGTGCAGACATTGCTCTCATCCTGACGAAACAGTTCGACACCTACTCATTGAGTGGAAGGCACTTGCAGACATGAGAAAAAGATTCTTATAGGAACTGCCGACAATTGCCAACACACTGTACGGAGCAGTGAAACAACTGAAGAAGACCTGCATCTATATAAGAATGGCATTTGGCTGCCAAGAGCAGGCTTGCTCAGTAGCTATGGGATAACAGCAACAATAACAATCCCTGACTACACTGTCTGTTACAGGACTACCCTCAGATACAGTGAGGTTTCAGTGAGTCTATACTTCTGACCCCAGAAACCACATGTGAGTGACACCATATACAGTTAAAAATACTACGATGTCTGTAGACAACATACCAGTAACAAACGTAGGTAAACCACTCTTAGTTAAAAGTCCACCACCTTTCATCCTTGACAGGGTGTCCGGAACTTTCTGTTCTGTGGAAGGAGACATTTCAGAGGTGGGAAAAGTGCTAATTATATTGTCAGTAAATGCACTTTATAGTGATCTCATCTCACACAACCACTTAATATCAGTAAAAGCACTTTATAGTGATCTCATCTCTCCCAATCACTTAATATCAGTAAAAGCACTTTTTAATGGTCTCATCTCTCCCAATCGATGTCAATAAAGCACTTTTTAATGGTCTGATCTCTCCCAATCGATGTCAATAAAAGCACTTTTTAATGGTCTCATCTCTCCCAATCGATGTCAATAAAAGCACTTTTTAATGGTCTCATCTCTCCCAATCGATGTCAATAAAAGCACTTTTTAATGGTCTGATCTCTCCCAGTCCCTTACTGTCAGTAAAAGCACTTTTCAGTGATCTCATCAACCAACCATCTCCAAGAAGATTGATCCTGTACTATTTTCTTCAGTTCTTTCCAGCTTCTCTGTTTTCCTTGTATCAGCATCTAAGATCCTCTTTGTGTTATCTTTGGCCTTCCTTTGCCTCTTTTCCCCCATGTGTTCATGACAGAGATTGTCTAGTGATATTGGCTTGAAGCCTTCACAGTGTATGGCCCATCCAGTGCCACCTTCTCCCCAAATTTCCGGTCCTGCCTGTCTTTGTCCTGTTCTCTCCCATAAGCTTTCATTTGTAACCTGTTGAACCATAACAGGTCCAGAATCTTTCTCAGGGACTTATTGATAAAACCTTGCAATTTCTAGATAATGAGTTTGGTTATCAGCCAAATAAAGGACCGACTTCCCATTGGAGTCCAAGATCCTTAGCTTGAAATGCATTCTGATCATTTCAGCGTTCCATATGGTTTTCAACATGACAAAGGCTACTCTAGTCTTCTGTATCCTGGTGTTTATGGTTTTAACATGACAAAGGCTACTCTAGTCTTCTGTATCCTGGCGTTTATGGTTTTCAACATGACAAAGGCTACTCTAGTCTTCTGTATCCTGGCGTTTATGGTTTCAACATGACAAAGGCTACTCTAGCCTTCTGTATCCTGGCGTTTATGGTTTCAACATGACAAAGGCTACTCTAGTCTTCTGTATCCTGGCGTTTATGGTTTCAACATGACAAAGGCTACTATAGTCTTCTGTATCCTGGCGTTTATGGTTTCAACATGACAAAGCCTACTCTTGTCTTCTGTATCCTGGCGTTTATGGTTTCAACATGACAAAGGCTACTCTAGTCTTCTGTATCCTGGCGTTTATGGTTTCAACATGACAAAGGCTACTCTAGTCTTCTGTATCCTGGCGTTTATGGTTTCAACATGACAAAGGCTACTCTTGTCTTCTGTATCCTGACATTTATGGTATCAACATGACAAAGGCTACTCTTGTCTTTTGTATACTGACATTTATGGTTTCAACATGACAAAGGCTACTCTTACCTTTTGTATCCTGACAGTTATGGTTTTAACATGACAAAGGCTACTCTTGTCTTCTGTATCCTGGCGTTTATGGTTTCAACATGGACAAAGGCTACTCTAGTCTTCTGTATCCTGGCATTTATGGTTTCAACATGACAAAGGCTACTCTTGTCTTCTGTATCTTGGCATTTATGGTTTCAACATGACAAAGGCTACTCTTGTCTTCTGTATCCTGGCATTTATGGTTTCAACATGACAAAGGCTACTCTTGTCTTCTGTATCCTGGCGTTTATGGTTTCAACATGACAAAGGCTACTCTTGTCTTCTGTATCCTGACATTTATGGTTTCAACCTGACAAAGGCTATTCTTGCCTTTGTATCCTGACATTTACATCCTCATCTGCACCACCTGTATTGTTTGTGGTGCTCCCTAGGTATGTAAAGCTTTTTACCCCCTCAAATGGTGTACCTCTAAATTTTCTTCTTGTTATGCTTTACGTCAACTTGAATATATCTAAAGGTCGCAGTGATTAGCCTAAGGATATTGATATCTCCATACAGCTTGTCCATGAATGGGTTTGGTGATGGCCACATATGCTTTCTCTGTTCCTCGTGTATTGGACACCTTTATATCAGATGCTCAGTATTCATTTTGTCAGTGCCGTGATACGCTGATCTGTATGTCCTTCCTCCAGTTCGTTGAAGAGATGGTATCTCTATCTGTTGTGGCCTGTGTGAAGTCTAAAGATTACAACCTGCCCACCTCTGTTGAGCTGGTAATATATATCCTTTTGTTGATGACCTGCATGCTTTGCTTTCCACTTGTTCCTGTATCTAAACCTGTAAAACCTCTTGGCTCTTCATAAGTTTTATATATACACATCAGGTTGAGGTAGCTTTTCACTTTCTCTTGACAGTCTGTCAACCTCTTCAAAGCCAACAATATTGTAATGAGATAAAATCCACTGTATCACATCAATGCCAACCCATATATCTAGTTGTTCCAATCAATGTCAGCCCCTATATCTAGTTGTTCCCATCAATGCCAGCCCCTACATCTAGTTGTTCCAATCAATGTCAGCCCCTATATCTAGTTGTTCCCATCAATGCCAGCCCCTACATCTAGTTGTTCCTATCAATGCCAGCCTCTATGTCTAGTTGTTCCAATCAATGTCAGCCCCTATGTCTAGTTGTTCCTATCAATGTCAGCCCCTATGTCTAGTTGTTCCCATCAATGCCAGCCTCTCTCTAGTTGTTCCCATTAATACCAGCCCCTATGTCTAGTTGTTCCAATCAATGTCAGCCCCTATGTCTAGTTGTTCCTATCAATGCCAGCCTCTATCCAGTTGTTCCCATCAATGCCAGCCCCTATGTCTAGTTGTTCCAATCAATGTCAGCCCATATGTCTAGTTGTTCCTATCAATGCCAGCCCCTATGTCTAGTTGTTCCCATCAATGCCAGCCCCTATGTCTAGTTGTTCCCATCAATGCCAGCCCCAATGTCTAGTTGTTCCCATCAATGCCAGCCCCTATGTCCAGTTGTTCCCATCAATGCCAGCCCCAATGTCTAGTTGTTCCCATCAATGCCAGCCCCTATGTCCAGTTGTTCCCATCAATGCCAGCCCCAATGTCTAGTTGTTCCTATCAATGCCAGCCCCTATGTCCAGTTGTTCCCATCAATGCCAGCCCCAATGTCTAGTTGTTCCTATCAATGCCAGCCCCTATGTCCAGTTGTTCCCATCAATGCCAGCCCCAATGTCTAGTTGTTCCCATCAATGCCAGCCCCAATGTCTAGTTGTTCCCATCAATGCCAGCCTCTCTAGTTGTTCCCATCAATGCCAGCCTCTCTAGTTGTTCCCATCAATGCCAGCCTCTCTAGTTGTTCCCATCAATGCCAGCCTCTCTAGTTGTTCCCATCAATGCCAGCCCCAATGTCTAGTTGTTCCCATCAATGTCAGCCCCTATGTCCAGTTGTTTCCATCAATGCCAGCCCCAATGTCTAGTTGTTGCCATCAATGCCAGCCTCTCTAGTTGTTCCCATCAATGCCAGCCCCAATGTCTAGTTGTTCCCATCAATGCCAGCCTCTCTAGTTGTTCCCATCAATGCCAGCCCCAATGTCTAGTTGTTCCCATCAATGTCAGCCCCAATGTCTAGTTGTTCCCATCAATGCCAGCCTCTATGTCCAGTTGTTCCCATCAATGCCAGCCCCAATGTCTAGTTGTTCCCATCAATGCCAGCCCCAATGTCTAGTTGTTCCCATCAATGCCAGCCCCAATGTCTAGTTATTCCCATCAATGCCAGCCCCAATGTCTAGTTGTTCCCATAAATGTCTCATTACTCCAGTGCTTCAAACTGAAATTTATTGCTGAGTGTGATGCTGAACTCCTTTTTTCTCTCATCTTCTCTGAAATATCCCCCATTATAGTGAGGCCTATTGACTTGAGCTGTTCTGTTCTCTCATCTTCTCTGAAATATCCCCCATTATAGTGAGGCCTATTGCCTTGAGCTGTTCTGTTCTCTCATCTTCTCTGAAATATCCCCCATTATAGTGAGGCCTATTGACTTGAGCTGTTCTGTTCTCTCATAGTTTCAGCTTAACTTTGACCATCACTGGATTGTGGTCTGTCTATGTAGACAATGATATTCTGCAAAGATTGTCTTAGTTTCAGATGTGATCAATCTGGTTTTATGTTACATGATCTTGGGATAGCCATGTTGTCTTATGAATCCTCTTGTGTGAGAACATGCTTCCTCCAATTACCAGTTGGTTTCCTGTGCAAAAAACTGCAACTATCTCCCCTTTTAATTCATTATTCAAAACCATTTTTGCTAATAATCTCTTCATTTTCCTTTCCTATTTTGGCATTTAAATCTTCTTGATTTTTGTCGTATCCAATAGATTTTGACATTGAGTGTCTCATCACCGTATTGTGATTGCAGTCTTATGTAAATTTCTGCAGGTTTCACTCATTTCAAGACCTTCATCACAACACGCTGTTCTATGCAAGCACTAACAGTGTTGTCCGCCATTTTTATTTATCTGTCACATGACTGACCCATGGCAAGTGGGCCACCTAGCAGTAATATGACACAAGTGCCCCTAACTAATGATAGTAGTTCCAGCACGCTATAATCCATTCGGGCAGAACTAGAACAAAATGTCCTGGTTTGATTTGAATGCCTCTCATATATTTCCCTCATAAACTTGGCAGTCTATCTCAAGCTTTTCTCATAACCAAACAGTATATCCCTTAATTAGGTTGGGCAGAGTTATGTTGTCACACTGCTCCTCTTGGGACCCATCAGAAGTTATTTCTGCTAAATTCTGGAGTGAGTTGTTTTTTTGTTGTTGTTAAAAAAATTAAAACCATGCTGCAACCTAAAAATTCTACCTACCTTTTATATCTTCAGTCTCAAAGTCACCACTGAACATGGAATCAACTTTCTCATTTGGTTTCTGCATTTTAGCTGTTGGTTTCTGGACACCTTTAAACAGATCTCCCTGTAACAGACAGACCAATATCATTCATAATTTATTGGCATAAAATTCATATTAGGAGTTAAATGCCACATGAAGCTTACTGTTACAAACATTTTTATTAGCAAATGCTGCCATACATAGTGTGTTACAAATTTACATTCAAACGGCGTGGGCTAGAAGGTGCTGGGTTCGATCCCCACCACAGCACCGGCTGTTACCCCGGGGAAGCTAACCCTTAGAAAATGCAGGAGGAAGCAGACCCTTACAAAAAAATGCATGCTGAAGTTGGATGCACTGGGCCGACAGGCGCAAAATAAAAACCACAGTGCAATGCACACTGCCTTGGGGACTAGAGAAATAAGGCGAACGCCAAAAAAAAAAAAAAAAAAAATTAATGTGTCTATAATTGATCTTTTGGTGGGACCTCTAAAGTTAGCGTGGGGAAAAAAATAATGTATTGAATAAATTCAATTGTAATAAAGCCATCCTTCATTGAGCTCTCACAGATTTGATGTATCCATTAGACAAATGTACTTCCCCTAATCAGAATGAGACGAGTTAGATAGATAGATGAGTGTAACAGGTTGTATGAATCTTAAGCCATCCTTCTGCCAATATTCATATTCCTCTTCCAATACATGATCATCTAATCCTGTAGTCCTTGTTTATGTTTCATAGGGCATCATGTGTAAGTTTCTTAACATTGTATAGTTTAAAAGTTGTATTATGAGAGTCCACCTAACCTTTCACTTTAGACCCCACAAGCTCCATAGGATTTTAATTGAGAATGACAAGGTGGAAGCCATGCTCTTGTATTATTTTGTCAATATGAAATATTTTCTTCTTGTGTGTATTCTCTACAAGAGTCAGTAGTTCTGAGCCGTCTGACATGACTGAGCAATGAAACTCAGCGGCAGTCAAATGTTTCTGAGATTTGGTGGAGGCCTGTTTCAGCAGAGACTGGGACCATCCAGGACTGCCAGGAACTAAATGTTCCACACAATTTATTGCTATAAATGTATGTTTGAACTAAATGCACACTGCATTTTTTAGTTCAAATTATTGTTAGAATTATATCTCTGTCACAATTTATTGTTAAACATTTTTGTTAGAACTAAATGCATACAAAATTTATTATTTAAAAAATGTTGTTCGGATTAAATTTCACACTGAATTTGTTAAAAATTTATATAAAAATTAAATGTCGTACTTCATTTGTTAAAATTTTGTTGAAACTATATGTGCCACTGAATTTATTGTTACAAATTTATATTACAATTAAATGTCCTACATCATTTGATAACATTTTGTTGAAACTAAATGGGCCACTGAATTTATTGTTTAAAAATATATTACAAAATAATTACTGTTAATTTGCAATCTCATTACTGACATTATTTAACAATGTGGCTGTAGTTTCCTAACATCGTTGAGCGCAGAGCACTCAAATAAATGATGATCAACAGTTTTATATGAGTGTGTACATAGCAAGCCCTCTGGTATGTGTTGTGATTGATTTCTGTTCAGGTGCTTGTTATGTGGCATGTGTTGGGTTATCGGTTGGAACATGGTGTCCTGATCCCTTCTTGTGAGCTGATTGGTGGTTATTTGAATTGGGCTTGCCATATGTCTGTAGACCTTCCTCCCTGCATATCCCATGGCCCTTTGTTCAGTAGTTTCCTTGTTTGCTGTTTTTGTGCTTGCTGCGTGTGGATGTTCTTCTCTTGATTCCTTCTTTGCTAAAGTGACTGTTTTGTCACATATATTTTAGTGTCCAGGATTCATTGCATAACTATCTATTTCACTGTTTACATTTGTGCCTTTATGGTATGTCCAGGCCTTGATAAAAGTCACCACAGGATGTTCCCAAAACCTGGTGGCCATCTGATCTTTTTTTCAGCTGCATATGAAGCACATGGTAAGAAACGCAATTGTCCCCTTTACAGTAAGACTAACCATGTGACATGGCATAACACCGGCCATGGTTAGGTGGTTTGTTTAGAGCATCATAGATGGCGTCTAACAGGCTGCAGGTCTCTGCTCTAGTATTTTAGTCTATTAGGATGGACTTGCACATTGGTTAACCACCCTCCGTAAGCATTTGTCCCAACACAGCGGAGTATTAAGCTGCTCGAGCCTAGCCTGCTAAGCAGGAAACCCGTCTCCTGGCTACATCCAGCGCATACCAGAGCTGGGACCTGCACCTGCCCCTGTAGAAGTACAGGTCGACTAAGAACAGAAAGACTGAATAATGGTACTTATAGGACACTTGGAGTTGTGATTTCTGTAGCAGTTCACCTTAGGAAAGAAAGTTCAAGAGAACATAAAATTGCCAGCACATTGTTTTACCAGCAGTTTGTACCCAGATCTATCCCCAGGCCCTACACAGGGACCATCCATCTCCAGGCACTAGTCAGGGACCATCCATCTCCAGGCACTGCTCAGGGGCCATCTATCTCGAGGCACTACTCAGGGACCATCCATCTCCAGGCACTACTCAGGGACCATTCATCACCAGGCACCATCCATCTCCAGGCACTACCCAGGAACCATCCATCTCCAGGCACTACACTTGGATTTAAATATAACAATGTAGCAGTTGTGGTAGTGCCCAACAACACAAATGTGTGATGTACCAAAGTGTATAAAAGTGACAAACCTCTTCATTGTCGTCATCAAATAGTCCCTTACTGCTGGAAAACATTCCCACATCTTTGCTGAAGAGGTCATCCTCCTCATGTCTGTCATCATGTCCAAACAAGTTATCACCTGTTGAGGATAGTATATATCTCAACTGGTCTACAATGAAAAACTGCCACCCAATTTTTCAAGCACGATCAAGAAGTACACTTGTGGCTGATTTGACTTATTTTCTCAAACTTGTTCTATCTACCTATCTTCAGTCCACTTGTATTTGACTTATTTTCTCAAACTTGTTCTATCTACCTATCTTCAGTCCACTTGTATTTGACTTATTTTCTCAAACTTGTTCTATCTACCTATCTTCAGTCCACTTGTATTTGACTTATTTTCTCAAACTTGTTCTATCTACCTATCTTCAGTCCACTTGTATTTGACTTATTTTCTCAAACTTGTTCTATCTACCTATCTTCAGTCCACTTGTATTTGACTTATTTTCTCAAACTTGTTCTATCTACCTATCTTCAGTCCACTTGTATTTGACTTATTTTCTCAAACTTGTTCTATCTACCTATCTTCAGTCCACTTGTATTTGACTTATTTTCTCAAACTTGTTCTATCTACCTATCTTCAGTCCACTTGTATTTGACTTATTTTCTCAAACTTGTTCTATCTACCTATCTTCAGTCCACTTGTATTTGACTTATTTTCTCAAACTTGTTCTATCTACCTATCTTCAGTCCACTTGTATTTGACTTATTTTCTCAAACTTGTTCTATCTACCTATCTTCAGTCCACTTGTATTTGACTTATTTTCTCAAACTTGTTCTATCTACCTATCTTCAGTCCACTTGTATTTGACTTATTTTCTCAAACTTGTTCTATCTACCTATCTTCAGTCCACTTGTATTTGACTTATTTTCTCAAACTTGTTCTATCTACCTATCTTCAGTCCACTTGTATTTGACTTATTTTCTCAAACTTGTTCTATCTACCTATCTTCAGTCCACTTGTATTTGACTTATTTTCTCAAACTTGTTCTATCTACCTATCTTCAGTCCACTTGTATTTGACTTATTTTCTCAAACTTGTTCTATCTACCTATCTTCAGTCCACTTGTATTTGACTTATTTTCTCAAACTTGTTCTATCTACCTATCTTCAGTCCACTTGTATTTGACTTATTTTCTCAAACTTGTTCTATCTACCTATCTTCAGTCCACTTGTATTTGACTTATTTTCTCAAACTTGTTCTATCTACCTATCTTCAGTCCACTTGTATTTGACTTATTTTCTCAAACTTGTTCTATCTACCTATCTTCAGTCCACTTGTATTTGACTTATTTTCTCAAACTTGTTCTATCTACCTATCTTCAGTCCACTTGTATTTGACTTATTTTCTCAAACTTGTTCTATCTACCTATCTTCAGTCCACTTGTATTTGACTTATTTTCTCAAACTTGTTCTATCTACCTATCTTCAGTCCACTTGTATTTGACTTATTTTCTCAAACTTGTTCTATCTACCTATCTTCAGTCCACTTGTATTTGACTTATTTTCTCAAACTTGTTCTATCTACCTATCTTCAGTCCACTTGTATTTGACTTATTTTCTCAAACTTGTTCTATCTACCTATCTTCAGTCCACTTGTGCCATTAGACATCGTGGGGAGGTGTGACCTCTTTTGCTTCATATTTTATTGGCAAAAATCTGCTGGTGAATCCAAGTATCTGTTACCAACCTAACAGTTGGTAGCCCCTGGAATATATGATTGCCTTTTTGGGACTGGTGGTGGTGGAAGCATAAATTAGAGCAAGGTAGACCCGCAGCCTGTCAGGCACAATCTATGCCGCTACGCTAACCATATAAACAAGACATGATGTATAGCCAGCCACACAGTCCCCTTTTTGCATCAATATTCTCTGTGGAGTGAGAATCCTTAGAATAATTTGAGCAGATTAATCTCAAATTTTGCCAGAACAGCAGCCTACTCTTTTCGATTTCCACTGTCAAGGGATTTTTTAACGTGCACATCACTGCACACAGGTGTCTGATCTCATTACTCACAGATCAGGGAAATTTTTACCGGATGATTCGCATGAAAAAATCCCTGTCTCCACCGTGATTTGAGCCCACGACCTTTAGCACCCGAGCCGAAAACCTTACCTTGAGACCACTGGGAAACATGTGGGAGCCCTTCAAATAATTTAAGGTCTCAGAGTCTATTTGCAATAGATTATTCTATCTACAGTAAATAGTATTCAATGGCTGTTGATGAAAAGGCTTGATGGTTTAGACTTTGCTGTTGACCTGACCCTTCCTTCTTACAACCACAACCAAATGCAAAGTACGACACATAAACTTACTGAAAGGTCACTGAAATTGGGGCTAAGTGTACACAAATTCTGAGAATAAAAGCACCTAATGACAATCAGATTGTACTGGGAGACATGGTATTACAAGAGATAGATTCATTCATATATCTTGGTAACGAAATAGACAAGGTCGAAGGTACTGGTAGAGATATCAAATTAAGAATACAAAAGACGAGAGAGGCTTTTATTGCTTTACAAAATTTGTAGAAATCAAAAGAAATTAAGTCTACCACAAAAATTCAGATCTTCAATTTCAATGTCAAGTCTGTTCTATTGTATCGCTTTGTGACATGGGGAACAAAGAAAAGTATAACACAAATGGTCCAAGCTTTCAATCAATGGATGTTTGCACTGAATTGAGGGAATAAAATGATAAAGTCAATAATATAGAACTGTGGGAAAGAACAGGACAGATGCCAGTGGGACTAGAGGCACAAAGTGAAGGGACTGGCCTATGGATATGACAGAGGGTACGGAAAACAGCTGATAGCATTACAAGGCAGTCACTTTTCTGGGATACTCAGTGCAGAAAATGTAGTGGCAGACCTAAACAATCATAGAGAAGGGAAGTCGAGACAAAAACAACAGGGAGGGTGAGGTGGAAATGATGGCACATGACAGGAAGACTTAGCAAACATATGTTGAAGATCTATGATCCGCAGGCAGTTGAAGAATTTTAAATAATTGATGGTATTGTTAACACAATAGCACATTGTAAAATCTTCTTCTTTGTTCGTTCTCAATCTCCCGCTACCAAACCCTGAAAGGGCTTCTGTAGCAGAATGTAGTCCAGAGAACGAACGGAATGCATTGTGTCATAGTTTACAGATTTACTGCGATATTTGCACCTTTCGGTCCAACACATCCGATTTCAGGAAGCATTTTTTGAGTACCGAGTTAGCATTCCCTCTTCTATCCCTTCTCCTTAGCCAGTCTGCCTTGCTGCAGCCTGTTATCCAGGATCACTGCGTGGAGGTGTAGAAGGGTCTTGGCAGCTATAGTTCGCTGGCCCAGACGCTAGCAGTCAGCTATGGGTCACTGACCACTGCAGCTCATGCGCTGCTCAGCATCTTGATCCCCATTGTAAATATAATAACATGTATTAACACTTTGAATGCAAGATCACAAAATATTGCTTCATGTGTAAATAATTTATTCCTTGAGTGACCGATATTTTGGCCTCACACCTTAGATAGTCAGACTGGACTTAAAGACCAATATTTTGGTCTCACACCTTAGATAGGCAGGCCAGACTAAGTGACCAATATTTTGGTCTCAGACCTTAGATAAGCAGGCAGGACATGAACATGGGTACGCAAATTATGATGTCTGGAAGTAATCTTATCGTGTGGATAGTTATACTAAAATGGCGGCACCCATAAGTTGATAATGGTTTGTAAACTGTTATAATAAACTGGTGTGTTGAAAATCAGAAGAGATGGCTGTCCTAAAAGGCTAAAAATGGAGTAAGCTGTTGAATCTCTGCTCAATTGTTCAGAGGCTGATTCATTTTACTTCATCATCACAATACTAGCGCTGCTTTAGTGAATGCATAGGTGCAACAGTGCATTTGGCTAAGCCTAACCAGCTTTTAGGCATAGGTGCAACAGTGCATTTGGCTTAGCCTAACCAGCTTTTAGGCATAGGTGCAACAGTGCATTTGGCTTAGCCTAACCAGCTTTTAGGCATAGGTGCAACAGTGCATTTGGCTTAGCCTAACCAGCTTTTAGGCATAGGTGCAACAGTGCATTTGGCTTAGCCTAACCAGCTTTTAGGCATAGGTGCAACAGTGCATTTGGCTTAGCCTAACCAGCTTTTAGGCATAGGTGCAACAGTGCATTTGGCTTAGCCTAACCAGCTTTTAGGCATAGGTGCAACAGTGCATTTGGCTTAGCCTAACCAGCTTTTAGGCATAGATGCATTAGTGCATTTGGCTTAGCCTAACCAGCTTTTAGGCATAGGTGCAACAGTGCATTTGGCTTAGACTAACCAGCTTTTAGGCATAGGTGCAACAGTGCATTTGGCTTAGCCTAACCAGCTTTTAAGCATAGGTGCAACAGTGCATTTGGCTTAGCCTAACCAGCTTTTAGGCATAGGTGCAACAGTGCATTTGGCTTAGCCTAACCAGCTTTTAGGCATAGATGCAACAGTGCATTTGGCTTAGCCTAACCAGCTTTTAGGCATAGGTGCAACCATGCATTTGGATTAGCCTAACCAGCTTTAAGGCATAGATGCATTTGGCTTAGCCTAACCAGCTTTTAGGCATAGATGCAACAGTGCATTTGACTTAGCCTAACCAGCTTTTAGGAAAGCCACATTCTCTAGTCATTTGCAGTGAAATTTCATAGCATTGGTTTTTATACAGTGAGGTTGCCAGCCTCATGCATAACCTTCTTCAGATGCCCCTTGCAACATGCAAGAAAGGAACAATTGTCCCATTATATTTGCCTCAGAAACCAGACGTTAATTAGATTTAGATAATTCTAAAAGTGATGTCAAAAAGCAATCTGATGATCATTTGAGTGATAAAACTTGTGAATCGAACTATGATCAAGCTAGATTTGTTCTGGGGTATTGGGCGATTGGTCTCAGTACTTGGGTGTGTCCCACATAATCTGTCAAGTACAACTGATGTAAGTTTGTCTCTTCTGTAAATATATTTGTACGAATGTCTACTGTATACACAACATTGGTGTTGATCAGGTACATCAGTTGGAAATATAGTCAATAAAACTGAACACATGATATTGTTACAGCAACTAGCTTTGCTTGTGCCTGTTGTACGTGTCTTTTGTTCAGGAACAACCCAGAGGAATTGTGTTTGATTGGCTGCTTCTTTCACTGATTGTCCTTTCACTTCAGCTATTGAAGCATGTTTCTGACACTATATTGGGTTTCAAACTCTGACCCTTTTAAAGGAAGCCTGTTTCCAATCAATTGCAATGATGGTTTTGTAGCAATGCTTTTTACATGATGAGATCCGCTGAACATCTGCTGCAAAACTGCCCGAAATACGAGGATCAGAGAGAACAGATGTGGCCATCACCAGTGGCAACACTAGACAAGCTCTATGGCAGTGTCGACAGCCTCAGGATGACGGCTGCTTTTATCGAAAACATTAAGGTTGATGTCTGACTGCGTACGATGAAGAAGAAGAAGACATGATGAGATTACCAGTTCTGGGCACTGTCTTTATTAGTCACATTTTAAGACATGCTAGGAAGGTGACAATGGCTCTATTCTTTCTATGCCCGGTACCACGCAGGTGCTGGAATTGAAAATATAATTTAATCAATGTGTAATGGCATATATGGCCGATGAGGCACTGCCCATGCACGACTGTCAGCCAAGTTCTTTACATCTTTTATTTGATTCTGTCACAATCGTTCGTGGTACCCAGGATGTAAATAATAGGCAGACTCAAGAAAGGCCATTCCTCCTTGGTGTTTTGTGTGTGTGGAAAAATGTAGCCTACACGCTGTATGGCAACAGCAAGTGTAAGTATGTCTTTATCTCACACCCCCATATAATGAGTGTAGCCCATCCCCCCTCCCCATTGCTGCTGAAGGTGTCAAGCCAACAACAGAACACAAACTGAGAAAATGTCCCCATTAATGGTACACATTTGTTTTCACAGTTATGGTTATATTCTGTCAACACAAGATAGCTGAGCATATATTACAGGACTGTCTCTTTTATGGTCTGTTTAAGGAAGAATCACTGGCTCAAGGATTCCACACTAAACGGTACAGAGCTAAAGTGGAACTTCCCTAACAAAACAAAAAAAAAGGCTATGTTCATCATGAAAACTCATCTCATAAGATCAATATCAAATACGTTATCCCAATGAAAAGTGAGAAAGATGTGCTTTGTACCTTCTTCCCCATGTTTGGAAAGTTTCTCTGTGCTCTTCATGTTGTCTGTTCTGTCTTCTACTGTCTGTTTGTCCTTTCCTTTCTGAATGTCTTTCTGGTAAATGCTCGAAGAGAGTGAGTTTTTACCTATAGAGAAGAGAAATATAAAATACATGAATTGCAAATATTTGTCATGGAACAAATAGGAACAAAGTATCACGATTAGTGTGACAGAGTCATGAGTACCAAGAAGAGTGTCTTTCCCTGCACAGTTTGAAAAGCTCAAACAGGTAGTTTGAGAATCTTGACCAGACAGGAAGATTCTTTAAGTGATTGCTCACCAAATTCCAGGTCAGTAGGTAGATAGGCATTAATTATTATGCCAACAACATCTTCTTCTTCGATCAACTGATGCTATGCTTCTAGCTCTGTGAGGTTCATTAAGGTGACTGCATTTCACCTGCATTTCGTCCTGCCCCCAGCTTTATTAGCATGGACGCTCCCCTGGGCCAGACTGCCTCTCTTTGGTCTGTATGCATAAGTGTGACAGTCTTGCAGGATAGATTCTGGTGTTTGCTTGGGTGCTTTGCAATCGCACGTGTCAGTGTCTCTAAGACCCATTCTGTGGAGGAGGGCCTTGAGTCTGTACTGTCTTGTTCTGAGTCTAAAGATATTTGTCTGCCCATCTCTGCCAAGTTTGTCTTTGCTGTCCTTTTCTGGCTTGTATTCTTTGCGCCAATTTCTCTATTCTGTCCTCATGGATTATTTGATGAGTGTCTTTGCTTCTTTATAGCTCTATGGATGGCCTGTCACCACTTCTGAATATTGCAAACTCATCTGCCTTATGGTTTCCAAGGATACCACAGTAACGCAATACTGATCAGCTACGCAAAGGTTGTAGATGCTGGTCGAAAAACAGATTACAAAAAGGTTAAGTAGTTGGCGGGCGTAAACTTTAACAGAGAGGAAAGAATCTGTTGTCTGACCAGTTGTGTGTGGAAAAGGCAGAGCCTAAGATAGTTAACAACTAGAGCAAAATTATCAGTGCTGAAAGATTTGTGGTAGGGGTAGATGACCAGCCTGTGTAGGTGTAGGGAATGCTAGAACGTACAGGGAGACCAGATAGTTGCAATTATTGCCAGACAAGCGTTTTAGGAAGTAGGGCCACTTTCTGGCAAGGATGGACAGGCACTGTAAGAGGAGGGGCATATCAGTTTGACAATGGAAGAAAGAATATTCACTCAGAATCGTATGTGGGTTAAGGCCTATATGAGTCGTAGTAAATTACAGACAGAAGAAAATCATTCACTTCCTGAGACTTCTACATTCGTCTTGAAAGAAAGGATTACATGGAGAAGAGAGTTCGGTGGTTGATGAAGAAACTAACAGATTAGATGTCAGTGTTAACTGAAAACTGATTAGTACCCTGTGAAACATGCTTCTGGATGCCTCAAATGTAAAAAGGCTAAATGCTTTTCATATGTGCTGCCTGAGACGCACATTTGGAATTTCATGGAGTGACAGAGTGACTAACAACAAAGTGTTGGACGGTGCAAATATTGTAAGCTTAGTTACAATCCTCCGCCAGCGTGTGGCTTGGTCACGTGTATAGAATGGAGGATGGGCGAATAAAAAAAGATATCATTTATGGAGAGCTGACCACGGGCAAGCAAAAAAATGGTAGACCCTTCCTCTGCTACAAAGATGTTTGCAAGCGTGACCTGGTGGTGTTGGGTATGAACACCTGTAACTGGGAGGAACTTGCCAAAGACAGACCCGGCTGGAGGCAGACTTTGTGTTTTTGTCTGCAGGCAGGTGAAAACAAGATGCAGACTACAAACGTGTGCGGCGAAAACAAAGGCAAAAATTTGACGGCCCCCTCCTTAATGTCTCCTGAGACTGACAGGATGCAAATTAATCAAACACCATTGCTGCATGTCAATATTCAGGTACGTGGTCTGACTTTCCAAGGACATCCTGGCCAACTGGCTTTTGAATCAGGCTGGATATTAGGAGTGGTAAGTGGCCTTCTTCTACATGGTTCTGTCCTTGCACCTCCTGGCTGTGTCAAAGAGGAATGACTTTACACACTCACTGCATGTAGCCTGTACATCATCATCATGTAGCATGTCCTTTGTAGAACGTCGCTCCCATCACAGTCTGTCTGAAAAACTCGTTCTCTTGCCAAAACTCCAGCCTTCGCTACAGCCATACCCAGGCATTCCTGGATATCTTTGTTCCATCGTCTTCTTAGTCTACCCCTTCTTCTTTTGCCTGGCACCATACCTTCCATCATCGTTCTCTCAAGACCGTTGTGTCTCTTGATGTGACCAAAGTATTTGCATTTTCTAGCCAAAATGGAATTGATAAACCAGTTCTCCTCTATGCTCAACTCTTGCCGAATGTCTACATTTGTCTTTTTCTCCGTCCAGGGTATTTTGAGGATCTTTCTGTAACATTTTGACTCAAAGGATTTGATTCTTTGTCTAGAAGTTTTGGTAATCGTCCATGATTCACAGCCATAAGTTGCCACAGGAAAAACACAGGCTCTCAAGACTTTTAATTTTAATCATTTTGTTGGTGCTCTGCCATAATTTCTTCAGGCTGTCCAGTCTCTACATTGCCATAGCTAGTCTTCTTCTGATTTCTTTCGAGCAGTCGCCATTTTTGTCAATTCTGGAGCCCAAATATTCAAAATGTGTGACCTGATCTATTTCCTCACCACCCACTGTAAATTTATGCTGACATTGTGTTTTGTCGGTGGTCATTATCTTTGTTTTGTTTATGAACAGGTGTTGATCTTTACTATGTCCATTAACGGCTGAAAGTAGCTGCTCTAGTCCTTCTGCACTTCTTGATAGTATCACTGTGTCATCTGCGTATCGTAACTCTGTAATCTCGTACCCCCAATCGTAAATGGGTCGAAACTTTCAATGTTCTCATATTCTCGAACATTTCTCATTATACATTCCGAATATATGTTGTACAGATAAGGTGAGAGGATGCATCCCTGTCGGACTCCCTTTTGTACTGCAAACCAATCTGATGTTTGCCCAGATACTCGGACAGCGGCTTGTTGATCTTGGTATAATGTTTCAATGAGATGGACTATATGCAAAGAAAATCCCATTTCCTTCATGATTCTCCACAGATTTTGATGTTTTACCGTGTCAAAGGCCTTGGTGTAATCAATGAAACATGTGTACGGTCTACATTAAACTCTCTACATTTTTCGTAGATATTCCTTAAATTGAATATGTGGTCCCTGGTCCCCCTGTCTTTCCTAAAACCTGCCTGGACTACATGCATTTCAGATTCAAACCTTTTCTCTATCCTTCTTAATAGGATTTGTAAGAGTATCTTGCTAGCGTGGCTGTTCGGTAGTTCGTGCACAGCTTCAGGTTGCATTTTTTGGGGAGGGGAATATAAATTGATTTCTTCCATGCTTCTGGCCACTCTGCACTGTGCCATATCTGTTTAGACAGCTTGTGATAGACTTGAGCACTTGCCTCCCCTCCTGCTTGTAGCTTGTACATCTATTCATAATGGGCACAGCTGATCAGCACGATGAACCCTCACTGCATAGACGGATTACTACTACTATACACACACACCATGGGGGAGAGGAAACTAACATCTGGACAGGCAAAATATACTGGCCAAAACCATAACTTCCTTGCAGTTCTCCTTGGAAACAGGATGTTTTTATGGCAGCCTGGCTAACAAGGTGGGGGAGCGACGTAATCCCCTGCAGTAGTGAGTGACGTGCATATGAAACCAAGCACAGCCGACCAGCATGGAGTACCCCGGTTCACCTTCATCAGCACACTTGGGATGTGAGGAAAGCTACTGCAACCCACCATTTAATGTCCTTTTCAGAGCACACAAAAGAGTAGACACTCATTGTGGGCATTCAACATCAATCAATGAATACACACACCAGCAGATCAATATGCAAAAACATCAATATAAAGATTACAAAACTTAAACCAATGAACCACACTCCCAAAACTGAACAACTAACATTTCAAGCTATTCCAAAGCAATAAAAATTACAACTTACTTTTGTGTTCTGTAGACTTCTCTTTCCATCCACCATCCTCTTTGCCACTTTCCAATTTCTCATCTGCTTGTTTTGAGGCCCCAATTCTGAGGCGAGCAGCAAGTTCTGCATTAAAGTCCTTAGGGCCTCCAGTGGGTGGGGCAAGCTAAAACAATATGAAAATAGCAAATGAACTGTGCAATATACTCAGATTATGAAATCCAGGCTAAAGACCTTCATAAACAGAAGTCTCTGTCGTGTAACTAATATAAGATGGAAAAGGTCATGACAACACAGATCTATGACATGTAGCTGTGACACTGACTTAGAGAACTTGATTTTCCTCCACTCCAAGAAGATCTGAGAAATATTCTTTCCATCTGTTCATTAGCTCTTCTGGGGTGGTCAACGGTGCACCTTGTTTATCTTTATTAAATTTCAGGGGGCATTCCTTTTCCTTCATGTTCTTTAGGGTCCTGTAGAACAGTTTCTTGTTTTCTCTAGTATTATTTTCCAGTTTCTCTCCAAATTCTTCCCAGGATTTCTGTTTGGCTTTGAGCACAGTCTTCTTTGGGACGTCCTGGAGTTTTCATCTCCCATGGCTATTTACATATTCTTTATATTTCTTTGTTTGTTCTTCTGTATTCCTAGCCCCTAGGTATTGCTTCCATGCTGTTTTCTTTTCTCGTAAAAATTTTTTCACTTCTTCTGTCCACCATGGTGTACTCTTTCTCTTCCACCCTTCTTTAGTTTAACCGCATGCCTCTACTGCAGCCGCTTTAAGGATGTCCTTGAATTTTACCCAAAGCATTTCCATATCTTCTTCATATTCCTCTATCCTTCCTATTGCTGTTGTTATGAGTCCTTGGTATCTCCTCTTAACACCTGGTTCTCGTAGTTTGTAAACCTTAATTTTTATTTTCTCCTTGTGTGTTATTATGTTTCTTGCTTGCTGATGGGTGTTGCCTTATAACTTTTTTTGATTTCTCTCTTTATTTTCAACTAGGTACTGGTCGCTTCCTATCTCTGGTCTTCTGAACACTCTAGCATCCTTCACATGCTTGAAATCACTTTTCCTTACTATCGCATAGTCAATTATGGATCTTTCATTTCTTGCCTGCTCGCACCTTGTGTAGGCATGGATACGCTTGTGTGGAAACCTTGTATTTGTAATAACAAGGTTTTGTTCTCTGCAGAATCTCAGCAGTCGTTTTCCATTGTCATTTAAGACATCTTCTCCATACTTACAGATCACTCCATCCCATCTAGAATAGTCGTTTCTAACTCTTGCGTTGAAGTCTCCGAGGAGAAGTATTTCATTTTGGCAATCGTTAACGGCCTTTTGAAGGAGCTCATGAAATTAATCTTTTATGTCAGTGCTCTCATCTTCGTTCGGTGCATACACAGTGACGATATCCATTTTACTATTCTCTTCTTGTAGACTTAGAACCATCCGTCGTTCTGAAATGAACTTCCATCCTTTAATGTTTGCTTTGTTATTACTATCCACTATAAAGCCCCCCCCTGCCCTGTCTCGTTCACTCATGGGAACTCCGCTGCAGTATAACATGTTGCCGTCATGGTCCAGAACGCCCTGTCCCATTTTATTTATTTCTGTAAGTGCCAGGACTGTCAATTTTGCTCTCTTTATCTCCTCTATTAGTTCATTTTTTTTCCTGTTTATACTTCTTACATTCCATGTTCCATAAAACGATGATCCTTATTTCTCACCTGTTCGTCACCATTTAGATCAGTCCGATTTTCTCTATGTTTTGACTTGTAATCGTTTGTTAAGACAAACAGGTGATTAGCCTGTTGTGTCTTTGCATGGTTGAGGGGCTGCATCCTTACAGTCTCCATGCCTGCCAACCTGTTCTTATCCACGACTGCTTATTTATTCGCAGCTAACCTTCAATTTAAGAGGCCTTTCAGCAATCTGCAACCCTACTGACGCGCCTGGTAGGAGGTAGGTTCCTTCCCCAGGACAAGCAGTCACACATCACACAAATAATTCTATTCTGTCAAAGATCAAGGTCACTGCACTTTGGGCAAACCCATAGGTGCTCAGTCCTCCCCAATGAAAGAGAGTAATACTGATGATCCAACAGTCAACTGATTCTTCTTCTCCATATTTGATTTCCAAATCTTGCAGTCTGTGGGTTATCTGATCATGGATTGTAGTTGTCCACATCCAAGATGCAGTCATTCATCAACCCCAGAATATTACTCATATCTATATTCAAAGCCCCTACTTTGGGTGTTTTGAGGTGAGGACGTAAGCTCTTTCTTGAACTCCAACATGACAAGGTCAGTGGATCACCTACAAATTTCTGAAAAGTTAAGAGAAATGTCTGCTATCCACTCATGCCATAGTCAGCTTTCAGGTACCCTCCAAAATAATGGTTGAGTGTCTGATACATTGACGGTGCTTGTTCAAGAGGTCTCAGACAGCAAACACAATACAGTCACACACCACAATAACACAAAATCGTAGTAACACAATCAAGCAATAATACAACACAACATACAATACAATTACACAACATAATGACATAACACAAGCTGCAACACAATAACACATCAACATACAACACAATAACATGCAGCAAGACAACACCATAACATACAGCAAGACAACACAATAACATGAAGCAAGATAACACAATAACATAGAGCAAGACAACACCATTACATACAGCAAGACAACACAATAACATACAGCAAGATTACACCATAACATACAACAAGATAACACCATAACATACAACACAATGAACTGTTAGTTGCCCATTACAAGTTCTGTCTTGATGATGTAACTTGGGCTGTATTTGGATTATAGTGAGGAAGAAACTATGCTGGTCATCAACTTCACTCTCTGGTTCTGGTTCGCGACCTTGAACCAGTGACAAGATATAAGTCAAAACGACTGGAGGCAACTCATGATGCAGGCACTCTGGTCCCACCTCCCATGACTCCAGGGGTCACTTTAAAACTTGCGAGATTCAACCGACCACCGTTTCTGTTTATCACTTTGGGAGGCGAGCACCTGACCTCTCGACCACAGCGACCTGCAGAAGACTTCAGATTCTGTAGACAACCAGTTTCACATTCCAGTCATGTAGTTTCATTACAAAGTGACCAGCGGATGATTGGGATACTCATGCCCCTCACCCAAGTCTCCCCCACGCAGTCATGCTGGCGCTGGAGAGGTCTGGTCTGATGGATCTGGGGTTGTCATTGACCATCTCTTTCCTGACCAGAGTGTCAGTACTGATCAGAGATGATGGTTTGACTAGTTTCGTCTGGCTGCAGCACCACTCCGTCTGTCTCTACCCTCTGTTGTTTGCCTGAAAAATAGCTGCCCCTGGAGAAGTACACTAATGAGAATGCTAGAACTTGAATTTCCTAGATTTCCTGCATGATATCAGCATGAGAACAGGTTTTGCATGCTAGTAATATTGACAGCCAGATGATAGTTGACTAGGTCTCAGTGACATACATCAGTAAATAACGTAGACAACAAAAACCAGCTGGAATGCATAACGTGGAACGTTGTGCAGGAAGAAAAGTAACGTATAAATAAATATTACACCAAGTAATGAACACAATGGTGTGTTTGCGATGCTTGAATCCATTTCCAAAATTGATAATTAATATTATGACATAAAATATAGCGTGAGCCTGCTCGAGAGTTGAAAACATGATGAAAGAACAATATTGACAATAACAACACAATAACATACAGCAAGACAACGCAATATAACATAACAACATACAGTAAGACAATAACATACCGCGAGACAACAACACAATTACAAACAACAACACAATCACAAACAACAACATAATAATACAATAACATCAAATAAACCAGTATCAAGCCTCTACCTTCTCTTCCAGATCTTCATCCTCAGAAGCTGAGATGTCACCACTGCCAGCGTTGTCATGGGCATCACCAGAACTTTTCTGTGACTGTGGCTCATTTGCCAAAAACATATCCTTGTCACTGTCGTCTTCCTAAAATGAAGAAAGGTTAAATTTGCACAAGAATTCCTTTTCTTGTAATTTTTCTACAGACAAAAATAGTCACAACAACAATTGTATATTTTAAGTACTTATAAAAAATATCCGCCGACAACAGAAAGGAAAGATAATCAAAAATCATGTTGTGAACAAGGTATGTGTTCCCTGTTGTCTGCTGTATATGTTTCCTATTGTTTGGTGTTGTTGTTCCCTGTTGTCTGGTGTATATGTTTTCTATTATCTGGTGTTGTTGTTCCCTGTTGTCTGGTGTATATGTTTTCTATTATCTGGTGTTGTTGTTCCCTGTTGTCTGGTGTATATGTTTCCTATTATCTGGTGTTGTCTGGTGTATATGTTTCCTATTATCTGGTGTTGTTTTTCCCTGTTGTCTGGTATATATGTTTCCCATTATCTGGTGTTGTTGTTCCCTGTTGTATATGTTTTCTGAGTGCTTATAATACACTTCTCCTCGGTATTGTTGCTGTTACTTTTATTATTGGCTCTTCCTAAATTTTACAAAAATTACATTACTCATATTTTAAAAAAACTCTGCAGCCATGAGAATGTTCTTGTGTGTCATTGGGGTCAAAGAATAGGCTCACTTCAACTATAAAAACATGTAGCAAATGGGGATAGAAGATAGGTTGTACATATGGCTAGTAGCCTCGTCATGTAAAATAAATTGATACAGAATGTACAAGAAACAGAACTATGTACAAGAAACAGAACTATGTACAAGAAACAATGAATATGTACATACACTTAAGTCTGAAGCTGTAGAAGATATTGTTCCAGTCCTTTGTTTCTTTTCTGTGATCTTCCTCCTGCCTGCACCTTCAGATTCCTCTGATGCTGAGTACTGTCAGGTGATAGAAAGAAAATAACAGTTAAGCTCTTTTCCTTAAAATGACTGAGTGGTGTCCACGAGTGCTCTGTGTGTGACAAAGATAGGACCAATGTCACAAAATATCGCAGCCAGACTGTAAACTAGTGACACAGCACATTCCGTTCTCCAGACTACATCTAGCTACTTGCAAAGCCCTGTTCAGAGCTTAGTAGTGGGAGATTGAGAGTAAACGTAGAAGACGAATGACATGGTCTAAAAGGTGAGCAAATAATAGTAATACTGTTAACCTGCCAAGCATGTTGTAAGAGGTCACTAAAGAGAGTTGTGCATGGGACTGTCTACCTCATCTTGTAGAAACTTGAAGTCACAAAAACTTCAACAAATACAGTCAAGTCAACTCAGAAAAATACATTCAGCTCAACCACCAAGACAGGAGAAGGTCAAGAGAGCCAATGGTGTCATGCAAACAAAGCTGCAAGGAATCTGCTTCTCTCTCTGACTGGCATGTTTTCTTCTAGGAAATCCAGGTTTGCTAGATACAAACATGAAGGGAACAGGGAATGCACGGACAGAAATGCAACAAATTATCCTGGGCAGAAAGCCCTATCGTGTTCTTCTTCTTTGCGTTCAGAATACTTTGGTTATGCTATATCTGCAGGCCAGTCGCCATGATGAAGTCTGTAGTCTTCACCAGGTCACAGCGGCTGCCCCACAGCTTTTTGTCTTTGCTCCGCACCCTCTGGCCAGGTCTGGCATATAATTCCATTATAAAGTGAGTATCCTTGCAGAATGTGTTGAGGGTTCCCTGTTCCACATGGCCACTCATCTTTGTGTGAGATTAATTGACTGAACAGTGTGATCTAACCTGTTTGGTAGCAGATTGTGTGTGACAGAGATGGGAACAGGTCCACCGTCACATAGAGCATGTCGTCAGAAGTTACTAGCAGTATGGCCTAACCCTTTTTGGGTAGAAGACTTCACAGCACTTGGCTATGCACACCCATGCCCTTTCCACAGGTCAAATTCTTGCTGAATGAAGTCATCTTCTGACTTTAAAAGAGGGCTCTAGAAACAATACCCATTTTACAATACAAAAATAAATTTGTTCTGAAAATTAATCTGATTGGTCCTTTGAAGGTGCCATCCTGTGCCTTCCCAACTTTCATGTTGCTATTGGTAGCAATTTTGTGGGCGGTATCCTTGTTGTAGCTTACTAGATCTGAGGAAGGTACAGATCTGAGGTCGCCAGGGTTTCTGTGTTGACATTTAGCCTGCACAGCAGATTAGGGTCTGCATTCTGGTAACCATTGAACTGTCATTGTGTGAGGTCTTGCTATTGGATGTTTTTTATGATCACGCAAAATCCCTCATTGGTTAATCGCTGCGAACGACGATTAATTGTGTTGTGCAGGGGTGGAAATCTGTGCGTTAGTTTAAAAATGTAGCTGTTATTGAGGATATACTGTCATCATATTTGAATCCTGCTAATTTATTCAAGCCGTGGTTCAAACTCAACCCGTTTCGTTGTTCTCATGTAGGCATCTTGTGAATGCAATATTCACGCCACCAGAGAGTCACTGTTACAGCCCTATGTTCCTGTAGAATCAGCCATTGGAGAGTAAGTGTGTGACAGCTCTATGTTCCTGTAGAATCAGCTATTGGAGAGTAAGTGTGTGACAGCCCTATGTTCCTGTAGAATCAGCCATTGGAGAGTAAGTGTGTGACAGCCCTATGTTCCTGTAGAATCAGCTATTGGAGAGTGACTGTTACAGTTCTATGTTCCTGTAGAATCAGCCACTAGAGAGTGACTTTTACAGTTCTATGTTCCTGTAAAATAAAAAGAGAAGAGAAAAGTAAAGAAAGAAACAAACACAGAATACAAGCAGGGAGTAAGATGGCCCCTACCTCTGATCCCTCACTCTCACGATCCTCATCGTCACTGACACTGATGCTGCCGTGGTCAGACTCAGCCTCCTCATCTGTTGAAAGAGGTAACAAGTGTTTGTTTTCAAAGCTACTCATTCTGAGTTCTTCCCTTTGACAAATTACCTCTGATTGTTGGTATGCAGTGGTTCTCACATGCTGGGACATATTGAAAGATGTTTTGGAACCCTACTGGCTGTAATGCGGTGCTAAGCTTCTTGCCATTTTGGGGACTGCACTGACGATCCACACCTCATTGTCTAAGCTGCTTGAACACATTGCTGTGTTTCTAGGTGCATGGCATGGACTCGAGGTTTTGGTCCACATGCTGCACTTGACCCCGATGTGAGGGTCTTAGCCCAACCAGCAGCAAGTCTCAGCACCACAACCCTCAGAATATTGAAGAATCTGTAGGAATGGCACCAATTTGTCAACCTTGCATATGAGGACTTGCCCCACAATAGATCCCAGGTACCCTTACTGGGGAGGAAAGATCAGGGCCACTGTACCTCCATGCACATCAGAAGAGGTGACTAAGAGAAGTGTGCATGGTGTTAGAAATTTCATCATGTAAAACAAATTGTTGCAGAAACCACCACTTCTGGGGGTAAGGAATGGAAAATGGGCAGATAACCATTTTTTCTGGTATTGAACTAAGTGTCCAATTCAGTACAGTTGAACTCAGTCCCACCAAAATTTAAGTAGCTAAATCGTAGGGTTGAGGCTTTGTTCCAAGATTTAATTATAAACCTAAGCAGGTGGGGCCCTCAATAACATGATGCAATTAGCGGTAATGCCGACCACAAGCCAGGACACACTTGGGCCGATAGCATTTCCTGAAATCTCGCGGAAATAAGCTGACAAATGAGAGCAGAAAAACATGCACCCTTTGAAGACCAAATGATCTGGGAAGGAAAGGCAATATAGGGACCGGACCAGACCATGAAGAGAGAGTTAGCCGAGAACAGTCGAGATAGTGCAGACCAGCGGGCAAGGAGAAATCGAGGAAAAACTCCTGGACAAAGACGAACGGAACCGACATTAGGACAGACTGAATGCAGAGATAATCTAGAGTTGTTTCTCTAGCGAAAGCTATCTTAAAGTACTAGCAACAAGAAGGCTAATTATCTATTTTTTGTTTATTGGTCGAGCAAACAGTTTTAAATATGACATTGAACCAGTCTTCATTATCATGTTGATACCATCTTCAACATTATGTTGATACCATCTTCAACATTATGTTGATACTGTCTTCACTTTCACATTGATACAGTCTTCAACATCACGTTGATACAGTCTTCAACATTACGTTGATATAGTCTTCAACATCACGTTGATACAGTCTTCAACATCACGTTGATACAGTCTTCAACATTACGTTGATACAGTCTTCAACATCACGTTGATACAGTCTTCAACATTACGTTGATACAGTCTTCAACATCACGTTGATACAGTCTTCAACATCACGTTGATACAGTCTTCAACATTACGTTGATACAGTCTTCAACATTATGTTGATACAGTCTCCACTGTCTCTTTGATACGGTCTTCAACATCATGTTGATACAGTTTTCAGTATCACCTTGATTTAGTCTTTGATATAAAGTTGACATAGTCTCCAATATCACATTTTATCAGCCTTTGATATCAAGTTGATCCAGTAACACCACGTCAATACAGTCTTCAGTATCACCTTGAGTTAGTCATCGATGTCAAGTTGATCCAGTCTTCAAAAATCACATTGATCCAGTGGTCAACCTCATGTTGTTATAGCTGTCGATACCATATTGACCTACCGCCGACGAATAGAACAAAATCACGAACGGCCATCCGCGGCAATCCAACAAGTTTTGTTTAGCTTTTTCTCATACTTACTTACAGCAGGTCAGATTAGGAGAGAAGAGAGAATCAGGTGATAACAGTGCTAATAAGTATAGGATTAGCTGTATATGATAGCCTTTTAAGTAGGAGTGTTTTAGTAAGCCGTATGAGAGATGAGTGAGGATAAATTTGTATCATGTAGTTAATAAAGGATTTATTGTATTGTGTTTTCAATTAGTGTCTCTAAAAATTTGTTTGTGCGAGTGTAGTGTGATAAGATAGAGCAGACCCCTTTGCCGTCTGCTACAGAGCTCCATATACAGTTCTGCCACACTAGGTCTAGGTAAGAGAAGACAATTTGATACCTGATAACTCTTCCAAAAGTCCTACGTTATCGTCCTCCATAAACTGAGGAGTTCCAATTAGGAATGGCAGTGGGCGAGTCACATATGGATCCTGATAGGTGGAATAAAAGCAAATTAGAATACATGTTCACCATCAGAAATCCACAATAACTCATTCATTCCACAGAGCCAACATCTATTTGTTTCAAGTGAGTGTTATTGATAGGAGTTTTACTGAAGACAAATATGTCATGAGTGATATTGTGTGGGAGTTTTACTGACTGAAGACAAATATGTCACAAGTGAGTGATATTGTGTGGAAATTTTACTGAAGACAAATATATCTCAAGTAAGTGATATTGTGTGGAAGTTTTACTGAAAGTCGTGTCTGTATTTATCTCTGAGGTGTGCTGTGTTGCAATGTGTTCCTACGCCCAGGGACTGACTACATCTGGCTTCAGCAAGTTTGTGTTTGGGACTTCTTCCCTAACCTATGGCTGCCCTCAGCCCACCTGCAAGGCAACAGTTGTTTCATGTTAGAGGTGTCTCAATCTGACCCCAGAGGTTTCAGAGAGGGCTCTAATTTGGACAACCTGTCTCATCACCCAATTTTGTGAAGCATAGGTACGACACAGCTCATTGCCTAGCCTAACCAGCTTTTAGGAAAGCCTGATTCCAGTCATAACGTAGGTTTTCACATGTTGTGGTTGCTACACAATCATCTTTAGTCACTTCTTATGACATGCAAGGAAGGAAACAGTTGTCCTATTCTGTTTGCCCGAGGAACCACTCTAATATTTTCAAAATATAAACACGTTAAGAAACTACCTACCTTTGCCTCCAAAATTGGTTCTGCTAAATAGGAAGAGTTATCCTCATCTTCTGAATCAGAGTCAACTACCCTTGGATCCAACTTCTCAAAAGCGTTCTCAATAACATCTACGCCCAGCTTGAGAGCGAAAGCTACTCTGGGAATTAGCTCTGCTTCCCTCTGCTCTTTGGTCTTCTCCTGAAAATAGTTTCCGAAAGAAACAAAACAATGGAAATGATCATAAATAATACATAAAATCACACCTAAATCATGAATAGTCAGATAATTGAAGAAGGCGGGACTAAATACAACATATCAATTTACTGCAAATGTTGAATAAGAGGAGGAGCAACTGACCAAACATGTTGGATGTTGGTTTTCTGACCATAAGGACATGTGCTCAACACCTCGGTAAGACATAGGTTTTTGTCGATGAGAGGTCAAATATAAACCTAATGTGCAGTGAATGGTGACTGCAGTGGGCAAGCGCCCTTTATTCCTCAGCCCTATAAATCCTCACAATAGACATCAGCAGTGAGAATAAATGTAACAATAATTGAAAAATAAAGCGAAAAATAAAATCAATGACTTGTAAGGTCGTCTGAGCATGTCTCTCCATTTGACCCTATCCTTCGATTGACCTGTTGCTTTGTACTTGCATAAGGTAAATTCACTTCCCAAAGCAGATACTACAGTTGGGGATGAAGTGCAGAGACTTTATGTTAATGGCTCATTTTTAGAAGTGGGGTGACTAGTTTTATTCCTTGTCTTGTCTTTCTTAACTGTAAGTCAGGTATCCCTTTACAGCTGGGAGGCAGTTACAAAGAAGTCAATGTCTACCTGCTCTATCTTTTTCTCCTCTTTTGTGTTTGGTTCCTCACTAATGTCCTCATCATACACTCTCTGAAGAGAAACAGAAAAAAACATGTCAGATTAAAAGCATGGAGATAAAACATGCATTATACTCAAAATATCCTCTTCTGTGTCCATATCACCTTTGGGTACAGAAGTCATCAGACAATCATCTCCAAGCAGTTTTCCCCTTTGAAATTGTCTCCAGCTTCTCCAAATTTTTCTTGCATTAGCTTCTCTGTCTCTTCTCTATTTTTTTTCCAAGGGTGTTCCACGACAGAGATTGCTTGGCAATAGTAGATTGAGTATTAGCAGTGCACATTCTTTCTGTCCCACCTGGCATTGTCCTGTTCTGTCCCACAATTTTGTTTCCAACCTTGACAAACCACTGCAGACCCAGAATCTTTCTCAATGGACGAAGGTAAATTCTTAATATTGAGTTTGGTCATTTGCCCCATTGAGAAGAACATACTTCCCATTAGAGTTGAAGATCCATAGCTTGGAATGCATTTTGATCATTTCGGAGTGGTCTATCTATTTTTCTTCTCCTTTATGGCCTGCTCCTCACTAACATCCTCATCATACTGTCTCCGAGGAGTAGCAGAATAAAAGTGTAAGAGAAGTAAAACAGACATAAAACATGAATTTTACTGAGAATATATTATCGTCATTCTTCCCTGCATGCGAGACAAAGAATTTATTTTCTCTTTCAGAAGTTGTTAGCAGTGTCATGAATGCCGTTCTTGCCTTTCCAAATCTAGTCTTTAGGTTTGCATATGTACATGACAAGTCAATTGTGCTACCCAAACAGGTAAATGCATCCACCTTCTCCAACAGCTCTCCCTCCAACATGATTGATTCTTTATTGATTAGGTTAATTTTAAGCAGTTTTGTTTTCTACATGTTGATATTCAGTCTCAATGTGGCTGATTGTTCTTTCACCCTGCCAAGGGTGATTCTCCTGCACCCGGTTATGATTGTGCTACAATAGCACCAGATAATCTGCGTAATTCAGGTCCTCCATTGCGACCAGTGTTCACTGAATACCTATTCTTATTTCATCGTTTGATGTTTTCATTATCCAATCTGTAGACAACAAGAACAACAATGGGGAGACATCCTGGTCTCTCTTCCAGTTCACCCTGAAGCTGTCAGCCAGGGCTCTATCCTGTACCACTCTACTGGCTGTATCTTTGCACATACTCTGGACGAAGATTATATACTTCTCTGATATTCCATACTGTCTCAACAATTGCCAAAGAGTGTGTTGATTAATGTCTTGTTATAGTCACCAAATTGGTGTATAGAGAAGTTGTCCATTCAATAGTTTATTCTATTATGATGCGAAGAGTAGAATCTGTGCATGATCTTCCCTGTTGAAATCATGTTGGCTTCTTTCTGAGTTTTTTTGTCTACTTTATCTTTTGTTTATCTGTTCAAGTGATTCTGTTGAATATCTTTCCTAGCACCCACAACAGTGTAATTCCCCTATAATTGTTGCAATCTCCTTGGTCTCCCTTATTGGGCAGCTTAATTAGATGTCCTTTTTGTGATTCTGCAGGCACTATTTCTTCCTCAAATATTTTCTGGAATAATCCTTGTAATATCTGTGGCCCTATCTATATCTACCTTTATAGCTTCTGCTGCTATTCTGTCTGAGCCTGATGCATTACCTTTCTTGAGTTTCATTATGGCCTTCTGTATTTCTATCTTACTTGGCAGGTTGCAGGTAGTCCAGGGTTTCCTCTGCTGGTAGGATGGATGATTAGTGTTTATTGTGGTGGAGATCTATTTCAACTTTCTTTGAAATACTCAACAGATTGTTTCTGTTGTTCCTCCAATAATGTTAATATTTTGCTGTGTCGCTTTAATTGGTTTGTCTGTCTGTATACATATATTTGCCATTTTCCTTGCTAATGAGTAGAGAGATCTCTCACATTTTCTCTCTCTGCTGCTTCTCTGCCTCCTGTGCAAATACATTCCTATTTATTTTCCTTTAAGCATGCCTTGACCTCTTTGTAGAAGCATAGTTTTTCTGTGCTTCTACTTTTGCGACTCAGTTTTGGCAATTTATAGATTTCTTCTTTTTTCTGTGTTCTATTTTATGTGATGGTGATTGGCATCCTGTCAGTCTCGAGAGACAATGGACTTCACGCTAGAGAGGGGACAGTCAGTTGTTGCCCTTGCTTTCACAGCACACGTTTGGAATCAGCATCTTGTCACATCGTGTCTTCCCCTGCCTGCAGACCAACACACACAGCCTGCCTCCAGCCGGGTTTGTCTTTGGCAAGTTCCTTCCAAGTGCAGGTGTTCATATCCAATGTCTTCCGTCTGTGTTGTTCTCTGCATTTCTCTTGCAATTGTTTCTGTGAGAAGACCATATCAACTATTTTATGTAATGTCTTTATTATGATCCATTCTTTGTGCTGAGTTTTCTTGAATTCTGTAGTTTATTCATTTTTCTTATTCCACATCTCCTTAGCCTGTTCCTACATATTATTAATGTTCTCACGTAACTCTTGTGTTCAGCTTTATTCTGTCTTCTTTTCCTGGTGTTGTAACAAGTGTACCTTATATCTCATTCTCCTTATTCCCCTTACTTTGTGCTTTCTGAGTTTGAGCTGCAAGATTCCCAGCAACATCTGGTGGTCTGAGACTGTCTGCACCTCCCTTTACTCTTACATCTTGTAGTATATATCTGAACAACTGACTAACACTGATATTATAGTCAATGCGATTTTCTATCATGTGATCTGGTAATCTCCATGTGGCTCTATGTACATGCTTCTTGTATAATTATCCTTGTCTTTAGCTCACAAAGCCCTGCAAATGTTTCTCCATTTTCATTCATCTGTTCCATAACTTGTCTTCACATAATCTGATCATAACCTAGGTTGTCTGTTCCCACTTTAGCATTGAAGTCCATCATCAATATTATGAGATCTTTCATTTTCTATGTCAAGGACTTCTTGCAAGTCGTTAAAAAAAGTTGTTTTTTTTTTTCTGATTTTCGATCCAGTTAGTTGGGGTATAGCACTGAATGATGTTCATATTTATATTCTTAATTTTGACCCGAAAGCTTGTACTCATAATTCTATAGCTAATAGCCTTCCACCTTATGAGCACCCTCTGTGTGATGGACATCAGATCCCTTGTTTCCACAGTAAATAAATAATCATCTTTCTAGTTATCAGTCTCATCTTTCCCAATTGTATCCATCTTGTTTCATACTGTCCTAGGACTGCAAGGTCGTAATTCCTAATCTCTTTTAGCCCTTTTTCTTGCATGGTATAATGGTATGACATTCCATGTTGCTATTTTGGTTTTCATCTTAGTAGTCAGAAAGAAGTCAGCTCTAGAGCTTCCTTGCAGATTTCACTCCATTGCACCATTCTACTTATTTCTTGAAGTCCTTCCATTCCCAAAGCCTCCTGCTCTTGTTTTCTTATTAATGTTTCTATAACCGACTATTTAAAACAAAGATTTTGGTGTCTAGCTCTAATCTTACACGTGTGCTTTCGCTTCCATAGGTTTTGCTTCTAGAGTCATGAGATATGCAAGCTCTCTCACCTCTTCAAGGTAACATACTCGAGTGAGAGTCTTACTATACAACTATTTAGTGAGAGTCTTACTATACAACTATTTAGTGAGAGTCTTACTATACAACTATTTAGTGAGAGTCTTACTATACAACTATTTAGTGAGAGTCTTACTATACAACTATTTAGTGAGAGTCTTACTATACAACTATTTAGTGAGAGTCTTACTATACAACTATTTAGTGAGAGTCTTACTATACAACTATTTAGTGAGAGTCTTACTATACAACTATTTAGTGAGAGTCTTACTATACAGCTATTTAGTGAGAGTCTTACTATACAGCTATTTAGTGAGAGTCTTACTATACAGCTATTTAGTGAGAGTCTTACTATACAGCTATTTACTTACATGATGACCAGTTCCTCAGCAGAGATTATACCACTGCAGGTCCCAACTTCGTATCCAACGATCTCTATAGCGGTCCAGTGGGTAATACACTTTCCTTATAACAAATCATGGATGTTGTTGGGGATTCCAAAGGAGTCTGACCGTTGTATTGGAGGTCTGGATCCTGTGATATGTATCCACTTCGAGGGTCTCAGACTGCTGTCGACATGCTCCAATGTTCATCTTTTCTTCAGAATATGTGACCTGCCCACTGATGTTTTGCCTTGTGTGCTTGAACCACTGCACTGCTTGGTAATGACAATTGCTGCATGTCGAAATTGTGAAGGTTCTCCATGGCTGGTTGCGGAGAGTATGGTCAACCATACATCTCTCAAAGAGAAGCCTAAGTCACTCACAGTTTGTTTTTCATTGCTTTTGTAAGTGTCAATGTTTCAGCAGCATAGCACATTGCAATGAATTCTGTGAAATTGACGGGAGAATCGCGTAGGGTCTTATCCCGGAAACTTTCCAGGACTGTTTGGAAGGACGAGAAGGTCACTCAGTCTTGTTAGTTCTGGTTCTAAATTATTCTGCATGGGGCGGAGGTGCCCAAGATAGCAGCATTCCTCAACATCTTCCAAGTTTATTTTATCAAGAAATACTGGGTCACAATGGGGATATATGACTAGGTGAACACAAAATACAGGTAATAGCAATGAGATAGTTTTGGGAGACAATACTCCGACAAGATGTGGTGAAACATGGAGAAAAGCAACAGCAATAATCTAAAAGGTATAGCCTTTCTTGAAATATTGAAATCTGCCAAGGCAGAACAGAAAGATTGAATGGTATAATAGGGATCAAGATGCTGAGCAGCGCATGAGCTGCAGTGGTCAGCGACCCATAGCTGACTGCTAGTGTCAGGGCCAGCGAACCATAGCTGCCAAGACCCTTCTACACCTCCGTGTGGTGATCCTGGATGACAGGCTGCAGAAGGGCAGAATGGCTAAGGAGAAGGGATCAAAGAGGGAATGCCAACCCGGTACTCAAAAAATGCTTGCTGAAGTCGGATGTGTTGGACCGAAAGGTGCAAATGTCGCAGCCAAGCTGTAAACTACAACACAACGCATTCCGTTCTCTGGACTACATTCTGCTACTTACCCTTTCAGGGTTTGGTAGTGGGAGATTGAGAACGAACGAAGAAGAAGAAGAATGGTATAATAAAATCACCAATTTGGAATAGTTGGAAAGAGCCAGACTCAGTGGAAGATGAAGTGAGGAGATGATGCTGGCATTTAACAGGGTACACATAAGTGAAACCAGCTAATAGCAACACCTAAGGCAAGAGAAGTAGAAGCAGATAAAAAATACACATGGAGAACAGAGCTTAGAGCTCAAGATAAAACATAACAAGAACAGAGAAGAAATGAACAGAGCTGGAACGGATGGCTAGGACAAGAGAAAATGACGTATTTGTGAACGACCTGTGCTCCAAGGGGAACTGAAATGATGTGACTGATATGACTCATAAACATGGCAATTGGACCAAATCCAAACTTTAAATGTTAATGTTCACCAACAGATGTCTCCACGTACTTCACATATTAGATGGACAGATGCAACAACAAATAACAACAACATAAATGAGAATAAAGAGAGAAGGAAGAGATGGACAAGGAAGAAACCTAACACAACACAAGTTATGAGCTGGAATACAAACCATGGCGGTTGAGAAGAGTGGGCAAACAAGCACTATGTTTCTATGAGAACTGTTGTTACTAGAAACTACTCTCAGGGAGTTGAGATCATTCTCGATGATGCTTCTTAAGGTTACATTGGCTATTCTTACATCTCAAGGCATACCCGAGAAGATGGAGTAGGGCCCTCCTGCCTGTAGTGCAAAGCGAGGTTTCCCAGCATGCTCCCCATTATGAGAATTTCACCTCGCTGACCAGACTGCTGTGACACAGCCTGTCTCCAGGGAGCCACGACACGGACATGAAGTGGGGGTCTTAATCAATATGTATCACCTGTCCTTGATGTTAGTCTTGGCTTCCCATACCTAGGGGAACTATAAAGAATATTTCAAGTAAAAGAAGCAACACTTACATTCTCCACAAACTGGTTGTTTGCCAGCATTATAAAGTCATTGATGACATTATTGACCCTGACATCCAGCAACTGTGGAAGACAAAACAAAAATAAATTACAGCCAGCTACAGAAATGTCTTCTTGATCATTGTGCCAACTGTAATTGTGGCCTATGATGCACAATGGAGAGAACAAGTTGAATGACTGCAAGTTGCTGTTAAAGGGGATCGGCTGCAGCGCTGGTTGATCCATCACATTGCAGCAAAAATGACTTCATGTGTGCAATCAGATACCAATCTTTAAATACACACTCAACCCTCAAGTACAGGTGTTTCATGTGGGTCCAGCAGTACCTTTATAGAGGGAGGGAGAGGCAAGACTCAACCCTTCATGTGGGTCAAGCAGTTCCTTTATAGAGGGAAAGAGAGGGAAGACTCAACCCACTATGTACAGGCTCTTCTTCTTCTTCTTCGTACGCTGTCAGATGTCAACTTGAATTTGTTCGAAGAAAGCAGCTGTCATCCTGAGGCTGTCGACACTGCCATAGAGCTTGTCTAGTGTTGCCACTGGTGATGGCCACATGTGCTTTCTCTGATCCTCGCATGTCGGGCAATTTTGCAGCAGATGTTCAGCGGTCATTTTCCCGGTACCACAGGTGCATTCGTCAGTGCCACCTATCTTCAGTTTATTGAATAGATGGTACCTCAGTCTGTTGTGTCCTGTGCGGAGTCTGAAGACCACGACCTGCTCTCTTCTGTTCAGCTGGTAGTAGGCATCGTTTTTTGTGTAGCCAGTATGTTCTGTTTCCTATGTATCTGGCACTAATAAACCTTTTGGACTCTTCGTATGTCACACTAGAATCTGGTTGTGGTAGTCTTGCACCTTCTTTTGCCAGTCTGTCTGCCTCCTCGTTGCCTTGGATGTTACAGTGGGATGGAACCCACTGTACCACTACTCTTTTTGGTGTGGACTGCTGGCATAGTTGACAGAGTACTGCTCTTAAATTATTAAGTTCAGTATTTGTTTGGCTTTTTAGTGCTGTAACCACGGCCAGGGCATCTGTAAACAGGACTATCTGGCTTTCATTGCTTTCGCATGTCAGCACTGCTTTTACTGCAGCCTTCAGTGCTTCTGCCTCCGCTCTAAAATTGCTTGAGAATTTTCCAGTTGCCACTGACAGTGTTATTTTTCTACCATTTATTAGGCTCAGGAATACCCCTCCCCCTCCATTCTGTGTTGTGTTTGTTACAGAACTGTCAGTGTATGCATGGGTCCAGTCCATGCTTGGGTAGTTTTCCGCTATGTACCTCAGGGTTATGTCTCTTCTTTTATTTTCAGTCTGACTTCCTGTTTCCAATACCTGGTATATTTTCTACCACCTGCGGAATGATATGCTGCTTCCATGTGGGTTTGCGTACAGTAGGGATGGGCTTTGGTGTTCATACGGTCTTCGCTCATCTTTGCTTTGGCTATTTCTGCAAAGTTTCTCCGCTTTAGTTTCCCATTTCCAAATCTATTTAGCCTCTGATGTATTGGATGGTCTGTCAGTCTTCTTAGTTTCTCTGCTTGCTGTTGGCTCTGCAGTTTCTTCTATCGGTCATGGATTGCAGATTTGTAATCTTTTCAAGTTCTACAATTGGCGTTGACTTCATGCCTCCTGTTATAACTCTCATGTCTTTGTTTTGAAGTTTGCTAACTTTATCGAAGTTCGTCTTTGCTGCTGTTGCCCAACTGGTCTCACTCGTCCAGTGTACAGTTTCTTCAGTATTCTCTCATCTGATCCCCAGCTTGTGCCAGCAAGTTTCCTCATGATTGCCATTATTTGTCTGGCTCTCATTCAGTTTCTCTCGAACTGACTTTTCCATGTCATGCGCCGATCAAATGTGATTCCCAAGTAGTTTGGGTTGTCGTTTGGCCGCAGATATTAGCAGTTAAGACTTATTTTGGTGTTCTGTGGTTTATTTGAAAGCGAGAATATCATACATGTTGTTTTTTTCTTCATTTATTTGGACCAGCCATAATTTCGCCCATCCTCCAGCGATGTTAGGGCCTGCCGCATCCGATTGTTTGCTACGGTGAGATTTTTTTCGGAGGTCCACATAGCCAGATCGTCTGCAAACATGGAGCTGTGGACTCTTCTTGGTATATTCTCTATGATGTTTTTTTTTACACCAGAAAAAGTGTGGGTGACAGTACTCCCCCTTGGGGTACTCCTTGCTCCAGTGTCACCTTTTTGCTCATCTGCCCTTGTACTTGAACTCTGGCTGTTCTGAGTTCGAGGTAGTGGCTGATCCATCATACAGGCCATCATTCATGTGGGCCCAGCAGTTCCTTTATAGAGGGAGGGAGAGGGAAGACTCAACCCTCCATGTACAAGCTCAACATTAAACTTCTGCAAGTCATGGCTCAACTGAGATCCCAACTCTAGGTGGTAACGACAAGTCAAGGCTCAACTGAGATCCTAACTCTAGGTGGTAACGCCAAGTCATGGCTCAACTGAGATCCCAACTCTAGGTGGTAACGACAAGTCATGGCTCAACTGAGATCCCAACTCTAGGTGGTAACGACAAGTCATGGCTCAACTGAGATCCCAACTCTAGGTGGTAACGACAAGTCATGGCTCAACTGAGATCCCAACTCTAGGTGGTAACGCCAAGTCATGGCTCAACTGAGATCCCAACTCTAGGTGGTAACGACAAGTCATGGCTCAACTGAGATCCCAACTCTAGGTGGTAACGACAAGTCATGGCTCAACTGAGATCCCAACTCTAGGTGGTAACGACAAGTCATGGCTCAACTGAGATCCCAACTCTAGGTGGTAACGACAAGTCATGGCTCAACTGAGATCCCAACTCTAGGTGGTAACGACAAGTCATGGCTCAACTGAGATCCTAACTCTAGGTGGTAATGACAAGATATAGTTCAACTGAGACCTAGCTCTAGGTGGTAACGACACGTCATTGCTCAACTGAGATCCCAACTCTAGGTGGTAACGACACGTCATGGCTCAACTGAGATCCTAACTCTAGGTGGTAACGACAAGTCATGGCTCAACTGAGATCCCAACTCTAGGTGGTAACGACACGTCATGGCTCAACTGAGATCCCAACTCTAGGTGGTAACGACACGTCATGGCTCAACTGAGATCCCAACTCTAGGTGGTAATGACAAGATATAGTTCAACTGAGACCTAGCTCTAGGTGGTAATGACACGTTATGGTTCAAATGAGACTAGCTCCAAGTGTTGAGACCCTAGCTCTAGGCGGCAATGCCGTTATAGCTTGTTAGATAAGTTATGGTTCAACTAAGACCCCAGCTCTAGGTGGCAATGACAAGTTATGAACTGGAAATCTTTTAAATCAATCGTGGGTCAAGCAATGAAGGGGTGCCTTAGAGAACAGAGTAGGAGCATGTACACAGCTGGTTACAGGAACACTTATACTCACACTCTCCCGTCTGCTAAGCCTGTACTCACACTCTCCCATCTGCTAAGCCTGTACTCACACTCTCCCATCTGCTAAGCCTGTACTCACACTCTCCCATCTGCTAAGCCTGTACTCACACTCTCCCATCTGCTAAGCCTATACTCACTCTCTCCCATCTGCTAAGCCTGTACTCACACTCTCCCATCTGCTAAGCCTGTACTCACACTCTCCCATCTGCTAAGCCTATACTCACACTCTCCCATCTGCTAAGCCTATACTCACACTCTCCCATCTGCTAAGCCTGTACTCACACTCTCCCATCTGCTAAGCCTGTACTCACACTCTCCCATCTGCTAAGCTTGTACTCACACTCTCCCATCTGCTAAGCCTGTACTCACACTCTCCCATCTGCTAAGCCTGTACTCACACTCTCCCATCTGCTAAGCCTGTACTCACACTCTCCCATCTGCTAAGCCTATACTCACACTCTCCCATCTGCTAAGCCTGTACTCACACTCTCCCATCTGCTAAGCTTGTACTCACACTCTACCATCTACTAAAGTTATTGCCCATCGCAAGGGATGATGGCCCCCAACATCTGAACGATTTGTTTTAATAATGTGATGTGCGCTGAATTTGGATTATAGTGAGGAAATTAATGCGCTGGTCATCAATCTCACTCTTGACTCAAATTACCTTGGATCGATAGCAAGACTATTGGTCCAGACGACTGGAGGTAACTCGGGATGCAGGCACTCTGGTCTTACCTCCCGTGAGACCAGGGGTGACATGAAACTTGCAGGATTCGATCGTCCACCGTTTCCGTTCATCACTGTGAAAGACGAGTGCCTTAACCTCTTGACTACAGCGACCTCCATCTGCTAAGGGACACATAACCTATTTTGGTTTGCCCAGGAGGCAGTGATGTTGATTCTCGACAGGAGAGCAGATAAGTTATGGGTTGTTACAGACTTTAGGTCTGCACCAGAGGTCTTCAACCTTTTATACACCCTTTTCACTGTATGTCATTTTCCCTTATCAAAATTGTCCAACTCAAAAGGTGCATTCCAAATAATATGCATATAATATTCAAGCACATATACATTGATCTGAATTATTTTTATAGCATTTTAGATATTTAATAGCAATAGAATAGAAATAGTGGATAGTAGATGCATTTAAAAAAATTGAATAAAAGTTTTATAAAACATAATACTCAAAACCGATTACATAACAGAGTAAACTGAAGCATAACCCCCCCCCCCCCCCCCCCCCCTCCCGTAAGGGGGACATTCACCACTGGTTGAGGCTCCTGGTCTAGATAATGATAACAACATCTCCACATATGAAGAGACAAAGTCCAAAGTAGTTACACTATGTTTTTTTCCTCAACAAAGATAACCAATGAAACTGGAACTATTCTGTTTGTTTAAAGACAGCAATTTCCAATTGTTTACTGGCCCATGACTTCTCTATGAACATTCATGTACCAGTCTTATTCTTGCCCTTTGTTAGTCCAGGTGGAGCATACAGCCTCTCACTATAGCTGTTCTATTTCAGGAATTTTCCACTAAGCACTTTGCATGGTCTTGCAGGAGTGGTCTTTGTAGCAATATCTTTCACACGATGAGACTGCTAGCCACTACTCTCTTTAGTCATGTTTCATCCAACAATATGCAGTGGTTCCATTCTTTTCGCTTAAGTAACGTGAGCAAGGATGCACACAGGGACTGTTTCCTCTTGACATTTAACATTCTTTGTTGGATGAAGACATCGCAATACACAGACCAGAACCTTGAAATCAAATGAGGCTGGATTTGGATAGAGAACTAAAGATGAAGGAGCACGAGTGTTTACAACCAACAAGCTACAGTAACCTTCATTTACTGAGAAAGACTGAGCATCTATGGGTATGCCTAATGATACTATTTTAACTTTAGTAAACTTTCATATACTCTCTTAACTTTAGTAAACTTTCCTATACCCTCTTAATTTTAGTAAACTTTCATATACTCTCTTAACTTTAGTAAACTTACATATACCCTCTTAATTTTAGTAAACTTTCATATACTCTCTTAACTTTAGTAAACTTACATATACTCTCTTAACTTTAGTAAACTTTCATTTACTCTCTTAACTGTAGTAAACTTTCATATACTCTCTTAACTTTAGTAAACTTTCATATACTCTCTTCATCACCATAAGTCATGTAATCTGAAAGGTCATCGGGGCACCAATACTACAGATTGTTAGACCAGTTCCTGCCCCTCCATTCAGTTTTGTGCCAGGATATTTGTTCCAGCTATGGACCTTCCTGTCCACTCTCTGATGTTGCCTTCCCATCTTTTTTTCTGTCTCCCTTTCTTATGTTTCCCAGGCACAGTACCTTGCAGGATCATCTTGGTTAACCCAGATGATCCTGAAACATGCCCATCCCATGTGAGCTTGCATGCTTTTACCAAAGTCAATGGGTCTTTATATTGGCCAACCTCTGTCTTAACAGTGTCCCGAACTGCTTTATTTGTGACTTGGTCTAGATGTGAAATGCAGAGGATTCAACACAGACATCTCATCTCCGTTGCACAAATTCTTTGCTCTAGAACCGCTGTCAGAGTCCAAGTTTAGCACGCATAAAAGTACACGGAAGTGGCAAGTACATAAATTAAACTCAACTTGGATTTCAGGTTGATGCTTTTGTTCCTCCACTAGTGGCTGCAGTTTGGTCAGAGCAGTCATGGTCATTGTTGTTCTTGTCTGAATCTCAGTTTTGAAACCTCCTGCATCCATCAGTGCTCCCATGTATTTAAACTGTTCAACAATTTGCAATGGTTTGTCTTTGATCGCAATTCGACTTGTAAGGCCCATAGTTTGCTAAAAGTTGGAAACTTGTTTCAAGCAGAATGTTACCATACTCCCCACCTACATCTTAAATCTCCTTCTGTTGTGGGCAACATACTGAATGCTAAGAAATAAAACATCTGAAATCAGAAATTACTAAAAAAATATATTCACCTTGGATTCATGGACAAGGCCATCAACTTCTTTGCCGATCTGGTGAGTGTTGGAAATAATCCGATGAGAAAATTCTTGCAAGTGCTGTAGGAGCTGTGGAAATAGATATATAACAAGCCATTATCTTTATTGAGATTAAATGAGGAGATATGGTGCACCCGAATGGTACACTGTAACCAAGTAATCATCATCATCATGTTTGTCAGCGTGGAGGCATGTTAAAACTGTTTGATCACGTCATGCTACTGTCCTCTGTTCCCAGGCGGAACCCTTTTAATGTTTGCACCCTGGTGTTCTTTCACGCCTGTGTAATGTAACTCTTTCTTGAAAGTATTCTTCTTTTTCCTCCTGAATTTTGTCTTCTAGTGTTTTCAATAGTAGTCCTTCATGTCTCATTTTGTGACCAAGTCAAAACAATCTATCTTTCTTGTACACTTTTCATTAGTTGTCTATGTGCCCATATATCTTTATGCACTTACTCGCTTGACCCTTTTTCTGTCCAGTTCACTTCTTGCAATCTGCGATAGCACCACATCTCAACAGTTCATGTTTCAGAGACATACAGCGCTATAGGTTAGATATGTTTGGTGATTATTCTTTTCTACAGATAAATAATGACGGTTATATGTATTTGTTTCTACAGCTAAAGAATGACGTTATTTTATGTTAGATGTATTTGTGTCTCACAAAATGCATTTGTTGCTACTGCGATCCTAGTTCTGATTTGAATTTCACTATGACCCTCCTCTAATGAGGCCCAAATATGAAAACATGTGATCTTGTTTTATGGTCTGTCTATCAATGCTGTTATATCTACATATTTAGAAAGGAGTGTTTGAATCCGACTTCAGTCATTAGCAACAATCATGGTTTTTCCTACATTTAATTAACTCATCAGAAGAGATTAGTGGAAGGAATACTTCCATGAACTTTTCAACCCTACTGCTTCCACAGGGAATTCAGTGTATCTACTATTGCACTCAGATAATATAAGACCTGATATCATGATTGAAGAAATAGAGAGAGTTATAAAGAACAGTTCTAAGAATAAGTCACAGGGAATGGGCAGCAAAACAGCGGGGCGATTCATGTATATGGGGAAACAGGGTTAGTGTGGCTTAAGAGACTCTTTACAGCGGCATGGAAAGTCAGACGACTGGCAGCAAGCTACAATCGCGCCAATTTGGAAGGAAAGGGGCAACAAAAGAAACTGTGACACACGCAGAGGCATATCGTTACTTAGTTATACTGGTAAAATGTATGCAAAGATCCTAGAACAGAGAATGACCTATTGTTGAGCCTCAATTGACGAAGCTAAATTTTATTTTTAATTTCACTGGGGTGCGGTGTTGCATAGAGGCTTAATTCACCTAAAGGTAATTAAGTGAAATATCAATTGAATATAATGAAAATCTGTACATTGCTTTGATTGATCTAAAAAAAAAAATTTCAACGGGGTAGAAAGGATTAAACTTTGGTCAATACTGAAAGATTATGGTGTACAAGGCTAGCTACTTGATGATGTAAGAGCACTGTATTCTATGGAAATAAATGTTACAAGAACATTTGATGGTGTCATAGATGCTTTTTAAATCACTACCCTATATGAGACAGGGGTATTTGCTTTCCCCTCTGCTGTTCAACATCTACATGGACAAAATCGCACCAGTTAAATTGTGATATCTGAAGTAGAACCAAACTCAATACATGAAATTTTCTTTGCAGATGATCGGTGCTTGTTGATCGACAATGAAAATAAACTGCAAAATCATATGAACAAGCTTGCAACAACCTGTGCTAAATACAATATGCAAACTAACGAGACGAAAACAGAAACTAGGAGAATCAGCAGAACACCCGGACCACTCAACAAAAATGCAAATGATATTCCTCTTCCACAAGCCCACGAGTTCCAAGTATTTGGGCAGTATTTTTTCGACAGTAAAATCGAGACTAGTTGTAAGAAAGCATCTGCTGTAACTTATCAGCTGTCATTACTGCTTAGACATCTGGACATCAGTTTGATAACAAAGCAACAGCTGATAACCAGTATACTTATGCCAACTCTGTGCTATCAGTGCCAAACATGACCTCTGTCCAAGGTGCGTGAGAACAGAATTTTGACGTGTGAAATGAAGTGTTTGGGAACAGTAATCAGTGTTACCAGGAAAGACAGAATGCAAAATAAAGACATTCTAAGTAGAGTCAACTGAAGTAAATTATGGGAGATCCTGGCAGATTATGGAAGGCAAGGTCCTCTCCTTAGTAACATCAAAGCCCTATATCAGGACAGCCAGAGGTGCAGTAAGAACAAGAGAAGGTATGTCGGGAGTGGTTGCTCATTTCATCAGGTGTCAGACAGGGTTGTGTTCTCTTACCACTCCTCTTTGTCACTTATATGAATAAAATCCCCCAGGAGGCAAATACAGAACAGGAAAGCACCAACGAATTGCTCTTTGCAGATGACAAATGTTTGATCCACTCCAATGAACAAAACTTATGTCATATTGACTGTACTTAATCTGTCAAAAGTATGATTTGAATATTAACAAATCAAAAACGAAGACAATTAATATAGGTAGAAAGTACACCACACTTGATCTTCATGCAAATTAAACAAAAATTAAGCAGGCACAAGAATTTATGTATTTGGGAACTGTTTTTTTACTGAAACTCGATAGAGAGATAAAGATGAGAGTGCAGAGGGCAAGCGCTATCACCTACCAGATGTCTCCACTACTAAGACATCCCAAGATTTTCCTCCAAGCAAAAAGCAAATGATAAATAGTATCTTCTTCCCAACCCTGTGCTACCAATGCCAGACATGGACATTAAATAAAGCCCAGGAACGAAAGTTTGCTACCTGTAAACTGCTGTGCCTACGAAACATCATTTACAACACAGGAAGAGACAGAATCATAAATATGAGTGTTCGCGAGAAGGTTGGAACAATTCCCTGCATACAGTACATCAAGTAAGAAAAAATGAATTGGTTTGATCAGATTGTGAGAATACAACCAGATCACATTGTTCATGCAACCTTCTACAGGAGAACGTCAGGAAAAAGGGCGCGAGGTAGGCCAACGGAAAAGGTGTATAGACAGTGTTAATGGGGAAAAATGTTACTCGGGGAAACGAGAGAGGTGAAAGACAAATAAAAACCATGACATCGGGCTACAACCCGGTCGAAAGTGAGACGACAAAAGACAAATACAAACCACCATATTGGGCTCAGGTCAGGTCATCTCGCTCAGATCAGGTCATCTCGTCACCGGTGAGGTCGTTGGGGCACACATGAAGACATCCTCACAACTCCACGCCATCCCTCTCTGTCAGATGCCGCTGCCTGTGACTCTTCTGGTCGGAGACTGGTCCATTCTTTTATGTTGTCCTCCCATCTCTTTTTCGGCCGTCCTCTTCGTCGTCTGCCATGCACCTTCCCGAGGAGAATTGTGTTTGCAAGACCACTTGATCTCGATATGTGATCGTACCAAGTGAGTTTCCTTCTTTTGACAGTTGCCAAGAGATATTCGAAAGGCCCTATTGCTGTTGTAATTCTATCTCGTATTACTTCGTTTGTAACTCGATCTTTGTACGTGACGTTTAAAAGTTTTCGGAAACATCTCATCTCCAAGGCCTGTATCCTTCGTTGAAGGTCAGCTGTAACTGTCCATGTCTCACACGCATAGAGGAATATTGACAGTACCAGTGTACGCATTAATCTGATTTTCGTGCGTAGTGCTAACCGTTTATCTTGCCAGATTTTGTTAAGCTGTGCAAACGCCGCTATTGTCTGTGCTATTCTGGCCAACACTTCACATTTTGATCCTTCATCACAGACAATTGACCCAAGATATTTAAAACGGTCAACCACTTCGAGTTCCTGACTGTTAGCTTTTATCTTGCTGTTGAAGCCCGTAGCGTTGTTGGTGATTAATTTTGTCTCTCCACACCATAGTCAAGAGCTGTTTCATCGAGCTTTCTGACCCATTCCTGGAGTTCTGCTTCTGAACCTGCCAACCCGTCGATATCATCTGCAAAACGAAGGTTAGTAATCGTTCGGCCCCCTATCTTGACAGTACCAACGTGACCTCCAAGTGCCTCACTCATAATTCCTTCAAGGAATATATTGAAAAGAGATGGATAGAGTGTACACCCATGTCTCACACCAACTGATGTGCGAAACCAGTCTCCTCGCCTCCCATTCACAAGAACTGCGCTAGACGCCTTGTTATACAGGTGTTCAAGGACCGTTATAATATTTCCGTTTATATTATACATCCTCATGGTTGCCCAAAGCGTTTTAAGCCATACCCTATCAAACGCCTTCTTAAAATCCACAAACACATGACACAGTGTTTGCTGCTGTTCTAGATATTTTTCGCTTCGCAGCCTTAAATTAAATATCTGTTCTGTAGTGCTTCTTCCCTGTCTTCTTCTTCTTCTTCTTACACTGTCAGACGTCGACCTTTATTTTTTCAAAAAAAAAGCAGCGGTCATCCTGAGGCTATCGACACTGCCATAGAGCTTGTCTAGTGTTGCCACTGGTGATGGCCACATCTGCTCTCTCTGAACCTCGTATGTCGGGCAGTTGTGCAGCAAATGCTCAGTGCTTACCTGTCTGAACCCTGCTTGCTCCTCTGCAATAATGTTCTCTGCTTGGGGTTTCAATTGGTCGAGGATTAATCTAAGCATGACCTTGCTAGGGTGGCTAATGAGGCTTATTGTTCTGTAATTTTGGCACAGCTTTAGGTTTCCAGACTTATGTAACGGTATAACTATTGATTTCGTCCATAAGTCCGGCCAGTTTCCTGTCGCCCATATTTTGTTACAGATGTGTGTCAGGCCTTCCACCACTATCTCTCCACCTGCTTGTAAGAGCTCTGCTGGTATATTGTCCACGCCGGCCACCTTCCCTCTTCTCAATGTCTTTACCGCTGCAATTACCTCTTCCTTCGTTATCAGCTGGTTCTCCTTTATATTTGTTGGTGTTGGGGGGAATGTTTTCTCAGGTTTGTTTCGCCCTTCATAGTTATATAGCTCGGAATAGTAGTCCATCTTGCCAGTACGTCATTTCCCTCGATGAGACACTTGCAGTTTTTATCATGGATCATAAGGTTCCTGCTTTGTCTTGGTGTTACCAGTTCTTTGACCACCTTGTATGCTCCTTTAGCATCATTTCTGTTTAGTCTCTCTTCGATGTTTGCGCATTACTCACATATCCACGCTTCTTTCGCCTCTCTCATCTTTTGTTGTATGACTTTCTTGACATCTTTATAACTGCCAACCTCCTCCAGGTGGGTGATTGTGTTTTTATTGGGCTACAACCCGGTAGAATATGAGATGACAAAAGACAAATACAAACCATAACATTGGGCTACAACCTCGTAGAAAATGAGACAACGAAAGAAGTAGGAAAAGAGATTCAAAATATGGTCTGCACTACGTCTAGACAAATGCACTCTCGTCATCTTCCACTGATGGCGTAGAATGTTGGTAGATCTGGCTTCTTGACAACAGGATCATCATAAGGCAGGTGTATATATGACTTAGAGTGATTGTGCAATGACGCTGGCTCACAATGATCGACACAACACACTTGATGCAGGACAGATAACTCAAGCTTCCCAAGATGCTCAGCAGCATAAGTAGAAAGAAAACTAAGTGTATGTGTGTGTGCCACCAGTTGATGGTGAAAAGCAATCTCTAATGCTGTCATGAAGTCCACAGTGACCAGGACAGTAAATTTATACACACCCTGAAAATCTGACACCTCTATCCAATGCCCTCAATCATGTATGGTTATGGCCAATTATATTATCTACAAATTATCTGACAAGACCATGGATGAAAACTTACGCCTGCATCGCCTGCAAGTGACCAGTGTCCTGCTTCAGCATGTATCTCCTGGACAGACCATGGCCTGTCCCACCTGCTAGGACCATTTTGAGTTGTTCCGTCTCCTTTTGTCTGCATATATGAAATCACAGCAATATCAAAATCAAACTACCAAAGTGCACAATGTAATGGTAGTTGTTGAGAAATAACCACTTATCTTAGTCCAGTTACAAAGATATATAGCCACTTATCCTAGTCAAGTTGCAGAGATATATAATCACTTATCTTTGTCAAGTTGCAAAGATGTGAGGATATAACCTTAATATTGCATATTCTGTTAATTAAAAAAATGAAGGCTGCATTTTAATTCTCTCTCATATATAATGACTCATTGCAGTCTTCGTGTGATCACATTGTTGATGTTTACACCATCAAACTTGTTGCCATGATACACTTTACCATTGTTTGTAGATCCTCACAGTATACCACCCATGAGAGCTTGCAGTACAGATAGTGTATCTGTGAAGATACTTCCTAGTGGGAGTCAGAATTGTTATAAATCATTTGTGCAGCTTGTTCAAGCCTGAGGGACATAAAAGTATGACTGAAAGAGGTTATCAGTCAAAGTCTATGCTCCAAGGTGAGCCAAATGAATGATATCATGCTCTGTCAGAAACTAGTATTCAATTTCACACAAGAAATATAAATTAAAAACAATGACTATGAGAATATACAAATCTAACAACAATCTTAGATTGTGCTGGAAGATACACTCCTACAAGATGTGGAATCATTCATTTATCATTGGCAACAATATAGACAAAGTAGGAGGTACAGATAAAGATACCAAAATAAGAATACAAAAGGCAAGAGGAACTTTCATTGCATTGGGGAACTTAATGAAATAAAATGAAATTCAATCCAACATAAAAATAAAAATCTTAAACTCCATTGTAAAAGTCTGTTAATTTGTATGGTACTGGAAAATGGAGAACAACAAAAACAACAATGAAAAAGGTACAGACTTTCATAAATGGGAGCCTGTGAAGAAAAGACAGATTGAAATGGTATGACACAACTACTAATGTGGAACTGTTGGAAAGAACCAGACCGATATCAGTGGAACAGAAAATGAAGAGAAGGCGCTGATATTGGATAGGAACACATAACGAAAACCAGTTGATACCATTACATGACACTTTCTCTTCTGGAATACCCAAGGTAAGAGAGATAAAGGCAGACAAATAGAGAAGAGAGCTTGAGGCAAACATAAAAGATATTTAGAAGATGTTTACAGAGCTGGAATGGATGGCACAGGACAGGAAAATTTTGCTTTTATTTGTTAAAAGCTTGTGTTCCACAGAAAGCTGAAAGATTTGATCGTGAAAATGATGTAAAAAAATCTTTCTAGCAACTAACAATGTTTGATACCAATATATGTTTTTATCTGTTATTTTTCAATACACATTTGGTGTGACAGCTGTTTCAGGTACGTGCACATTTGGTTAAATAAATAAAAAAGCAAAAGTAGTCCCATAGTGGATACTGTCATCAGGAATGAAGTGTTAGACTTGATTATACTAGGTCTCAGTTTTGTTCATGAGATAGGGCAAATTGTTCCCCTCCTCACTGCCTTGTCTCTCCTAGCAGTAAGCCAAGTAGACATGAGTATGCCAAAACCAGGAAGTGAATCTAGTCCATTTGTTATGAGAAACAAGCCACTGCTCTAGGATATATTAAGGCTACAAAAAGTAAACTACACTATCTAAAAAAAGAAAGAAAAGATTTATACAGAACATTTGACAGTTTTTTGACCTTGAATCTTGGAAATAATGGTCTTAATTAAAAGACATTTTTTTTTAAAACCCCTCAGAGAACAACTTCTAGTTTAGTTCGGTATTTAGTCCTTTTTGTAAAAGCAGTAAAGCTGTTTCAAATGTTATTCTGTTATGAATCAACATCACTTCTCTATAGGCAAACCCACAGGTGATCAGCCTTCATTAAAATGGTGAAAAGTGTTGATACTGGTGGTTCCAGTAAAAAGAAATATTAAACATAGGAGCAAGGAAGTGATCGTCAAACTGTATAAAGCTTTAGTTAGACCTAGATTGGAGTACTGTGTACAGGTGTGGAGTCCTTATCATAGAGGGGATATAAACATGCTGGAAAGAATACAAAAAAGAGCGACAAAGATGATAGTGGGATTCCAGAATTACAATTATGAGGAACGACTCAGAAAAACCGGCCTACAGTGTCTCGAAGAGAGAAGAATTCGTGGTGACTTAATACAGGTTTATAAGATGATCAGAGGAATCAATAAATTAGACTATAACAAGTTTTTTTTAAATACAGCCACCCACAATAACACGAGGGCATAGCTACAAGCTGACTAAAGAGAGGCCCAGATTAGATATTAGGAAATATTTTTTTAATCAGAGAGTGGTGTCTGCTTGGAATGCATTGCCAGGGGAGGTAGTGGAGGCAGGGACAGTTAATGCATTTAAGAATAAACTGGATGCGCATAGCTTTTAGAGCAAGGTGATGTAAATGTAACTGGTTGTATACAGACTCAGCAGAGTCTTCTAAACCAGTATAAAGACGTTAAGTTAAGTAGTCTGCTGGTTGTACATACTTCTGCTCTGTTCTCTCAGGCACCCCTATCTGCATGACATGCAATTGATTTCAAAATTCAGCAGCATGTGTGTGTGTGTGGTGCGGGTCATTATAGCTGTGAGATATTGTGCCCATCTCCGAAGAAATGAACAAATGTGCAAAACAGTAGGTGTTTGAATCTGAAAAGTTTCAAGCACCTCTGATCTCAAGGAAGTTCAGATTGCGTTTAGCCCTATCGGCTATTGACAAAATACTCAGAGGTCATGTGTTCTTGCCGTGCATGTAAAAGAATCTTTAGCATTGAAAATCAAAAAGAGCAGGATGTTAGCTGCTGTCCAGGCAAAAATTCTAAAGGTAATTAATTCCTACACAATAGTGCCGTGCATGAAGGCCAAAAAAGGATGAGACTCCTTCATCGTCCAAAGACACAACAGGCCAATCACGAGCTTGTCTGCATTGATTGCATGTATATAAAAAATAAAAAGGATGTCTACATCCCCAGTGGTAAAAAAGTAGCAGCTAAGATAAAAATGACAGTCTGTGGATTGGCAGTTCATGATTGTAGTCTCAATATCATTGATCAACCTCAGCAAGTCATCATTATCAATAGTTCCCACTATGGTTACTAGACCAGTACAGTAGGATCTACTTTAAAATGTCCCAGAAAGCTGGAGGTCTTTATGTCTGCTATACATTCAAACTAACAAACCTAGGAACCCCTATTGAGGCAACAGTCACAGGGTTGTATACAAAACCTAGGAACCCCTATTGAGGCAACAGTCACAGGGTTGTATACAACTGATCTCAGAAACCAAATACAGACAGGCCTAACATATGTACATCCTACATATGTCAACATTTGATCTAATGTAGTAAATAAACTGTATTGTGAACATGCAAGCTGAAACCGCTTCTCTTTTTTAAAATTATTATATAATATAATGTATTATTATTTCATACAGTACACTCAACAATGTACAGCTAAAGCATTAGATATTACGTTAATGTTTATTCTTGAGTGCAGCTTGCTTGTAATTGAGTGTGCTACTAGTGTAGGTTTAGATTTTGACAGCAATCTGTGGAACAATCCACCAATGCAAGTCATGGGACTGAACTGTCAGTATTGTGGATTATAGCAAACACACTTGAAACATAGGATACTTTAGATTGTCAAATGTTACCATACACATTTATTGTGTACATGATCTCATTGTTGGGTGGGAATGCCTTGACAGACAACTTTCCTTCGAGAGACACCTCTGACGTTAAATAACTAGTACTTTGCAGCTGAGATGTAGATCCTCCCCACCCCCCACCAAAACAAATGCATGCTAAAGATGATTATGAATGCGTAGAACACAGTGCTACACAAGCAGTCTTATAAAGACAAGACAAAAAAATTACTGAAAAGACAAGACAACAAAATTAGTCAGTGAACAGTGAATGTTAATATTGACTATTGTTATTGTTAGAGCCACTATGACTATTCAAATAATAATGGGTCACATTCAAATCAGTTCTGCTTTACAGAACAATTTAACAAAAACAGTGAATCTGAATGTAAAGTGGAACTTTTCAATTTAACATATGTATTTTCATTATTTGAGGATTTCTACAAACGTTTTAACATTTTAAATAAAATGAATTCCATTGTAATTGTTGATTTGGGCAGCATTACTTACACTACTTACAGTTTACACCGACGAGACAGGAAAAGAACGGAATACCGAATTGGCGAATACTAGCTGTAGTCAGTGTAGTATGGCCATGCCATGGCGTATCCGCGTATCGTTGCGCTGGTAAAAACAGGTTTCTATTAATTAAACATTATGATTAACAAAACAAATGTCTGACAACGACTGCCTGAGTGATGTAAAACCAATATTACTTCGTAGATCACTAGATTGCAGTTCAGTGCTGAAGTATAAATCGATTGATTGTCAATGTTATTCTTAGTTATTCAGTAAATCAGCTTCCGTATCTAGAGTAGAATTTATATTAAAAGTTATTGAAGTGTTGGCGTTGACAACTCCTGTTCCATTTCGAAAATGTCATTATTTGGCAACTATAAAATAAAAAGTAACAAATACATGCATTTCAAGTGAAATGTAAACAGCTGTATCTGTACAGCAAAGATAACAAATTAACTAAATACTTACAGGAAGTTGAGAAACACTTTCTTCTCCGACAACTAAATCTCCACTTGAGGGCGCCGCCATTTTTATTATGATGTTCGTCATTTTATCAAAACAAGAACTACACAAAGTGTGTCAACTCAACTGTTGATTCAATGTCAAAACAAAACCCAGTCAAAAATAATTAAATTTAAAGCAGTCCCATAATCTGCAAATAATTTTCAAACAGATTAAGCAGAATTACCAAGGACATAGAAAAATATGATTATGATCACATTATGTAAGGTGAATGTAATTTGTATTTCGTTCTGGTTTTTTTCAATAACAAAGATTTTTGATAGTTGTTTTTTGTTGGAGCAAGTACAAAACTGGGAATCTTTAAGAGGACGGAAAGGGGCATCACTAGTTAGCCCATTACTGTCAGGAAAGGAAGTATGTACTAAAGTATTGTGAGCTGAGGCACTATGTGCTCCTGCAGTGGTCGTTTCGTCATCAATGGGTGTATACATGATAAGGTTGCCAGCCCCTTCCGGTATTCTCCATAATCTGCCTTTAAAGGTAAAGGTCAAAGTGGTCCCATAGCAAACATCGGGAGGAGAATCTCGAACTTGAAGGACTGGTCAATGGGTTTCGTTGCCACAACTAAGCGAAACTGACCTCGTAATTGATCCCGGCGCTAGTATACGTCTGGAGTCGTGCAGGTGTGGCGTGATTGCTGCGAGTTGGAAAAGTGACTGAACGCGAGATCAAAAGGAGTTGGTCCAGCGTCAGAAGAGCGGGGCCACCCAGTGCAGAAATCATGACATCACCCCCTATTAAATTATTTTATCCATGAACTTTCTCCGAGTCCCCCTGAACCAGACCATAACCGATCCATAGTAATGTTTGTCCATTTATGACCTAAACTTATTTAGAACATTATAAGAAAAAGAACATAGAATTCGATGTAAAAAACGTTTAAGAGCTACATCAGATTTATGTTAACGATTTTAACATTGAGCATTAAACTTGACAGCTACATGAGATGAGCTTGTGTATTCTGATTGCATTATCAGATACTGTTTAAATAATGTACAACATTAAATCTGAACTAAATCAGAACTTTCCTTTCCTGGTCCTCAATGCTGCAAACATGTGAATCACTTGAACGAAACAATCCCTTTCGCCAAATCATATTCAGCTAATACCCCAAGATAGGAAAGCATTGACTGTCCTACGGTAGATCACACATTGTTTGAAGTCACTTTCACCTGATAATACCCGAAGATAGGAAAGCATTGACTGTCCTACGGTAGATCACACATTGTTTGAAGTCACTTTCACCTGATAATACCCGAAGATAGGAAAGCATTGACTGTCCTACGGTAGATCACACATTGTTTGAAGTCACTTTCACCTGATAATACCCCAAGATAGGAAAGCATTGACTGACCTACGGTAGATCACACATTGTTTGAAGTCACTTTCACCTGATAATACCCGAGGATAGGAAAGCATTGACTGTCCTACGGTAGATCACACATTGTTTGAAGTCACTTTCACCTGATAATACCCCAAGATAGGAAAGCATTGACTGTCCTACGGTAGATCACACATTGTTTGAAGTCACTTTCACCTGATAATATCCCAAGATAGGAAAGCATTGACTGTCCTACGGTAGATCACACATTGTTTGAAGTCACTTTCACCTGATAATATCCCAAGACAGGAAAGCATTGACTGTCCTACGGTAGATCACACATTGTTTGAAGTCACTTTCACCTGATAATATCCCAAGATAGGAAAGCATTGACTGTCCTACGGTAGATTACACATTGTTTGAAGTCACTTTCACCTGATAATATCCCAAGACAGGAAAGCATTGACTGTCCTACGGTGGATCACACATTGTTTGAAGTCACTTTCACCTGATAATATCCCAAGATAGGAAAGCATTGACTGTCCTACGGTAGATTACACATTGTTTGAAGTCACTTTCACCTGATAATACCCCAAGAAAGGAAAGCCTTGACTGTCCTATTGCAGATCACAAATTGCTCTTTATAAGTTTCAGCTTTGAAAAACTCCTCCCACGTGAATCCATAGACACACAGATCGTGAGACATTGACATTTTTGTAAGCTTAATCAGAGGATTGGGCGAGATTCTTGAAAGTCTCATTCGGCTATGGATTTCAAAACAGCAAATACTGACCAGTCTTTGAGACCAAACTCTGGAATACTGACCAGTCTATGAGACTAAACTCTGGAATACTGACCAGTCTTTGAGACCAAACTCTGGAATACTGACCGTCTTTGAGACCAAACTCTGGAATACTGACCAGTCTTTGAGACCAAACTCTGGAATGCTGACCAGTCTTTGAGACCAAACTCTGGAATGCTGACCAGTCTTTGAGACCAAACTCTGGAATACTGACCCGTCTTTGAGACCAAACTCTATAATACTGACCAGTCTTTGAGACCAAACTCTGGAATACTGACCATTCTATGAGACCAAACTCTGGAATACTGACCAGTCTATGAGACCAAACTCTGGAATTCTGACCAGTCTTTGAGACCAAACTCTGGAATACTGACCCGTCTTTGAGACCAAACTCTGGAATTCTGACCCGTCTTTGAGACCAAACTCTGGAATACTGACCAGTCTTTGAGACCAAACTCTGGTGTTTTCAGGTGCCTTCTCGGTCTTGACATTTCTATTAAAAGCTCACCCTCGGATAGCTCGTCATAGAAAGCGGTCCATTTTGGAATTGTACTAGTAACGCTTCTTCATTGGCGAGACTCTTGGCTAGAAGATACTCAAACATTTATAGGGGCCGACTACTTCCTTGATGACTTGATCTTATCATGGACACTGTCATGCTGTCCGGTGATTTGAAGCGCTTCAACTGCTGCAAATAATCAAAGCAAATAAGCAAGTCGTTCCAGCTAATGCCCGCTGCTGTGCTGCTTGCGTTGTGTACTGTACAATTTATACTGGGTATATTGATTAAATGATATGATATGAAATGATATGCAGGTCTCTAGGAGGGTTGTAAGGTAGTCATGGAATCGGTGTAGCGGTCAGCAAGAATTCGTATTTATTCCGGGTCGACCCCTTGATCTATTAGAGATTGTCAAACGAATTGTGCTTAAACCGAGTAAAACGATTTCTTGAAATTGATGAACGAGTAAATTAGTGGGGTCTGGTACTCACGGGCTGTTTCGATCAGCTGTTTTGTACCTTTCAACCTTTCTAAAGACCGGTTGCAGTACCAATATAGACAGAAGTCCGTCATAGGGACCCTATCTCACGCAGCTTTTTTTTCCGCATGCCTGTAATCCGTCAGCAGCCGGTGCGACTGGGATACCTTTGGCATCTACATAACTGGCAGGCTACTAAAAGCCCTTCGCTTAGCATATGATCTAGTACTCATCACGATGGTAATCGCAGAAGCCAATGAAGTATTAGCAGCCCTCCACCGAGAGGGAAAGAAAGCGGGACTCGAAATGAACACGCCCAAGACGAAAGTCATGCGCAATCATTTCGTTTCCCACGACCCAGTCTTCCTAGATAGAGAGAGACTGGGCCAGTACATCCAGCTGGGACGCGTACCCAACACGTAGAACGGCCTAAACCCAGATCTGACAAGACGACGTCGCGAGGGTTGGGCTGCTTTATCTTCGATAAAGTCTGTACTGGACAACATCCACTACCAAAGTCTGTGCACCTATATCTTCAACTCCACAGTACTACCTGCAATACGTTATGCAACGCAAACATGGTCACTCACGAAGGGGATGGAGTTCAAACTCAAAGTGGCCCAAACCTCCTTCCAGAGACCCATGGATGGCTTCATTATTCAAAGCTAGCTCACAGAAGGTCTACCTACATACGTCAATTGTCCCTGGTGGAAGATGCAATTATTTATGCAGACAAGAGGAAACATCGCGGTGAGGTTGGGGGGGGGGGGGGGGGTTGTCGCTTACTGCGAAGAACGGACGATCGATGGAGCACAGCGACAGAAATATGGTGCCCCATAGACAAGAAGTGACCAAGGGGACGACCTCAACGCGCTGATCCGACTCTATTACATCCCGCAACAATTTTCACGATGCCACAGATGGGCGACTCATTATCCATTGGTCCACCGTGTCTCAAGCCAGACCGTTAGAAGAGAAGTTGGGACCCCAACGGTGTAACCGCCGCCGAAGGACGGGCCATCCAGTAATCCAATAGATATGCAGTCAAATTATATATTTAGGTATATTGATACAGTACATGTTAGCTGGGCTTACGTAAAATGTTTTTCTGGTTATAACTTACAAGAATATTTAAAAAAAAAAAAAAAATTTCTGCCACTGGGCTGAAACCATGGCTGAATCATTGCACAGCAATTTCACATAAAGACATAACAAGTCACATTATGCATTTTGGTATTCCCTCCTGTGATGATGTCACCCGGTGCGTTTGGTCATGGCCTACTTTAGATAGGCCTTCGGACGCACTGGAAAACACCTTTTGAAAGACTGACGACTAAATGACGAAACTTACATGTGTTAACTATTGTCCGTTTCACAATGGTTGCCGTAAATTGCCACATAATATCTGAATGACATATATACCGATATGCGCGATTTGTTGCACGCCAACTTATCTTTTCAACGTCTTAATGACTTAATAATTTACATTGTCTTAGGTAGTGCCATTTTCTTAAAAGGGATAGTTCTTTTGATATTTGTTAACACATGGATTATTTTGTCCCTTTAGAAAATAATTTAGTGAAAATTTTTTTTAATGTATTTTTCTTAGACATAGGCGTCTCTCCAATTTGAATGCGATTGTGTACATTAGGTTCCACAAAATTCCCTTTTGTAATGTAGTTCATTTGTTTTATGAGCTGTAAGAAGTAACCGGGTAATTTCGTAGAAACAATGTGTGAAAATGTAAAAGCACACGATATATAGAACATATAAAGTACATCTTTCAGATGGATTGGTTCAGTTTTATAAATAGATGCTGGAGCAAATAATAAATGATTATAATTTAGTTATGAGATTCATCTTATAGCTGATTGGGATGACCAAGTCTGAGATTCATCTTCTAGCTGATTGGGGTGACCAAGTCTGAGATTCATCTTATAGCTGATTGGGGTGACCAAGTCTGAGATTCATCTTATAGCTGATTGGGGTGACCAAGTCTGAGATTCATCTTATAGCTGATTGGGGTGACCAAGCCTGAGATTCATCTTATAGCTGATTGGGGTGACCAAGTCTGAGATTCATCTTATAGCTGATTGGGGTGACCAAGTCTGAGATCCATCTTATAGCTGATTCGGGTGACCAAGTCTGAGATCCATCTTATAGCTGATTGGGATGACCAAGTCTGAGATTCATCTTCTAGCTGATTGGGATGACCAAGTCTGAGATTCATCTTATAGCTGATTGGGGTGACCAAGTCTGAGATCCATCTTATAGCTGATTCGGGTGACCAAGTCTGAGATCCATCTTATAGCTGATTGGGATGACCAAGTCTGAGATTCATCTTCTAGCTGATTGGGATGACCAAGTCTAAGATTCATCTTATAGCTGATTGGGATGACCAAGTCTGAGATTCATCTTATAGCTGATTGGGATGACCAAGTCTGAGATTCATCTTATAGCTGATTGGGATGACCAAGTCTGAGATTCATCTTCTAGCTGATTGGGATGACCAAGTCTGAGATTCATCTTCTAGCTGATTGGGATGACCAAGTCTGAGATTCATCTTCTAGCTGATTGGGATGACCAAGTCTGAGATTCATCTTATAGCTGAATGGGATGACCCCGAATAGGACCGTTTTACAAAAGTGATGGAAACTTATATATCTCATAAAGCAAAGATGTAGGTTAATTTGTTACTTAATCATAGTCGGATGATTCCAACACATTGATGGCTGCTCTTGACAGAAAGAACGACAATAGTTCTCTTCCTCTTTCAAGACGTGGTCCTCACATTTAGCCCCATAATATTTGAGAAGGCTGCAAACTTTAGTTCTTTAACATCGCGTAAATTTTTATTTTCAGCTGCTACTTTGCCTTTTAAGGAGTACCCAATAGGGGGGAAAAAGGGGGGGGGGGTGTTTTTATAATTGTTGTAACTTTATACAAAAAATTGATATATCCATAAAAAAGGTTGGGCAAGTGCTCTAAAGAGGATCATCGTACACCATGATTTTATTTATTGTAATGTAGCATTCCAAATGTTAATTTAAAACGTAATTTAAAAAAAATAATACTGAAAATGTATATTCGAAAAAATTGCAAAACTCTGCATGTAATTTCTTATGTGTTATTGATTATACACACTTCATTTTTTCTTATAATGATGTTCTAGATCATCCCTTCATTTTAGACTACAGTCAAAGCTACATCTTTTACAATTGTGTTTTTATGAAAACTCAAATATGTACTCAATTTTGTCTTGCACATTGTAAAATAGCTTGATTTCCATTAGTTCACAACTAAGCCGTTTAACAAAAATTATATCTATACAAAGTTGCGAGACAATTACTTTAAAAACAAACAAAAAATATGTACATTGCGGTTCTCAGCAAAAAGTTTAGGGCACTATTTTTTACCATTTTCTGATGATTAAATAGTTTGATTCTTATCAATGACTCCAACCTGACATAAAAACCCTTCAGTAACTGCCGGCCAAACATCCAGTACAAATCTGCTCCTCTTTTTTTTCACTCTTGACATCATAGGATGCCTTAATATCTTTTCTCTGAATTCCTTTTTTACGACAAAATGTTCTTTCTCATATTCCTGCACGTATGTAAATCAATTTCTTCCATTACCAGCAGAGATGATGTCCCATAATCATAAACAGAAACTGCAATAGCAACACCAGCTTTCACAATAGTTAGACCAATATTCTTATTCTCGTGACATAATTTCAAGATAGCAATGTTCAGTCAATCATTGATGCTTTGTGTATTTCCTTTAAGACACTTGTTTAGTAGTTTATTCCTCTCGTGGTCCTAAAATACTGGTTTTATATTAGCCATAACAACAGCAGATAAGTTACTTGTGTGTTTGTATGAACAGTTTCATCTGCTACAGCTTTCTTATATGGACTCCATTTGTTGTGGCTGCTTTTCTAATTTGGTAGTAACAAGTTCATAACACCACATAACATCTGTAGGTCTGCAAGCCCTTTTCCAAAACGTCTCAATGCTAATACAGCTTTCCTGTTTTTTTAAATTCACACAACATTTACGCATTAATATATTTGATTATATGAAGAAAATTATGTATATTATAATTGTTTCTGCTACAATGAAACTCAAACTCACTGCCTAGACCTTTCCTCTTCGTCTCTAGCAATTGTGCATTGGAATAATAAAAATGCCAAACAAGTTCTGTAACCATTAAAAAAATAAATTATTTTTCAAATGCCAATTATTCTACTGTCTTTCAATCAGCTCTTCATGAACATTATCAACTTGAATTAAAAATTGAACCTCATTCGCAATGTCATTCAATTTCCATCGCTTTTTTTCTGACTGAATAGGCGTGGTCAGTGAACTTTTAAAAGATTCAATGTTGATGTTGTTAAGTTAACAAGAACGTAATCACAGGCCTAACCTACAGTCCACTAATTAAATTGTTACATAGTTCGACAATTGCTCCTTTGGTAGACCAATCACCATAGAACTTACGTTTCCTATTAACTTTCTTTTTTATCTTCGCGTCACATGATTTTATTTCTCAAAATTCTCATAAAACTGTTTTTCTTTAAAAATTATAATCTTTATAAGCTAAAATTGTAACTAACATATCCTGCCATATGCATTAAGTGGGGAATCCTCACTATATTATATTTTTAAGTGAGCTTGAAAAATCCTCATTGTTTGATGTGATTACTAAATTCTAGGGGAGTAATAATTTGAAACTAGTAACTGGCAGCCATTTTATATTTTGTGTTTTCATATTTTGGTACTGACCCCAGGCTTGCTCGACAGTCTATATCTGAAAAAACTACTGATGCTAGACATTATATTCAAGTTCTTTTTGAAAGAAGATTGATTTTACTTTCCCATCAGCTCAACAAAATTCAATTTCCCGAACACAACCCAGTTTGACCAGATTCTAGGTGGCATTCCCCCCATAACTTTTTCCCAAACGAGTTCTGTTAGGTTTAAGTGTGAATGGTAAGGTGGCAGTCTCAAACAGATATGACCATGCTCTTGAATCAATTTGTCAATATGAAATCTATTTTCCTTTCACTCACTCACTCACTCACTCACTCACTCACTCACTCACTCACTCACTCACTCACTCACACACACACACACACACATATATATATAAGAAAGAGTTATAAACGACCCACAGGGTAATTATGGGCAAAGGTGAACCTTTGGAAAGTGTTGCGCTGTTAAAATATGTCGGAGCAGATATGAATGCGGAGGGGTCTAGAGCGGAGATTCAGTCAAGAACAGCAATGGCCATGGTCGCCCTGACAAGACTCAATAATCTGGAAAGACAAGAACATTAGCCTTAAATCGAAGCTGACTTTAATGTATACAATAGTCAACTCGGTAAACCTCTACGCGTGTGAGACTTGGACTCTGACTGCTGCCCTAAAACGTAAAATGTGCGCAATGGAAATGAGATGCTTGCAAAGAACTCTTGGCATTTATTATTTGTCATAATTGGTGGGGCTAACCAAGACCATCCTGCAAGGCACTGTGCCTGGACAGCGTGAGAGAGGAAGATAAAAACAAGAGATGTGAGGACAAAATAAAAGAGTAGACAGGAAAGACTGGGCCACATTTGCTGTCGTGATAGCGTGATGACGAGTTTCCTGCTTAGCTGGCTGGGTAACCAAATCTAAATACGACGTTACTTGACGTAAGTTACAGGCCATGTGTCTACACCTGGAAAGATAGTGGTAGTAGACTTGTCGCCGACAAATCCGCGTCGTCTGGAAACCACGCGAACAGGATAGGGGCTAATGGCAAGAAGACGGACAAAACCACGGGCGGTTTTTGAAATCACGTGATCTGGGAGGCAGATCGAATACAAATCCCGACAGAGAGATGTGAGCGCAATGACATGAGCTAGACACACAGAGAGAACACGTGACTTCAAACATTACATGAGAACCACAGAGAGAGAACACTTCACTTCAGAGACCGAGGTACTTTGGAAAGAGACGCTCAGCGGGGGGCAGGGGGGCAGGCGACGAAGATATGCAGTTGAGGCAGATTAGAGTTGATATTTAGGCGACGGAGAGAGGAAGTTGAGATAGACATGCAGCAAGCAAGGTAACTACCCTCATATTATGTAGTGGTCGTAATTACAAGTCGCCAGTAGCTTATATAGACAGTTTTCCAGTCATCCCATTCATACTATTGACGCAGTCCCACTGACCACGTCGACGTCCCCTTGATCACGTGAATGTAAGTCGTCGGTCGCAACTAGAGGCAGGTATACATTGATCCCATGGATCCTATTTCATGCAATCTATCCTGACCACATTGAGACCACTTTGGTCTACCACCGACAAAGAGGAACAAGGCCACGGACCTCATACGTGGGTTCAAAATCTACGAACTTCACATCACATCAGCGGCAATCCGCAATTAAGCTCTATCCCAGCAGACTAGAATATGAGAATAGGGTATTGTGACGTATAAATGTTGAGGGAAGGAATTTAAGTTTTTATAGAGTTTATAGTTGGCAGTGTTTCTTGATTACATAATCTGCTGTATTGTGTTTATATTTAGTGTTACTAAAATTTGTTTAGAGTGAGTGTAGAGTGCAATAGAATAGATCAAACCCCTTTACCCTTAAATGCATCAAATCAATAGGCTCTGGTACTTGTGTGATGTTTCATGGGTATTTTCCCAATATCCGCTGGTCTTCTATTACAGTTGGACATGGTGTGGCACCCCTCCCCACGCCTACATTCCCCTAATGACGTCACTGAGTATAAACATTCGAGGTCTGCTGACAAAGGCTAGTCAAAATGAGTGAACTAGCAGGAATGACCAAGGAAACTAAGAAAAGATCAATGAGATAGAGAGACGTAAAGCGACCGGATTAAGGAGATCTCGGACCATGGCCATGACGTCAGCTAAGTTAGAAGATAGAGAGACGTAAAGCGAACGGATTAAGGAGATCTCGGACCATGGCCATGACGTCAGCTAAGTTAGAAGATAGAGAGACGTAAAGCGACCGGATTAAGGAGATCTCGGAGGGTCAGACCATGACGTCAGCTAAGTTAGAAGATAGAGAGACGTAAAGCGACCGGATTAAGGAGATCTCAGACCATGGCCATGACGTCAGCTAAGTTAGAAGATAGAGAGACGTAAAGCGACCGGATTAAGGAGATCTCGGAGGGTCAGACCATGGCCATGACGTCAGCTAAGTTAGAAGATAGAGAGACGTAAAGCGACCGGATTAAGGAGATCTCGGAGGGTCAGACCATGGCCATGACGTCAGCTAAGTTAGAAGATAGAGAGACGTAAAGCGACCGGATTAAGGAGATCTCGGAGGGTCAGACCATGGCCATGACGTCAGCTAAGTTAGAAGACAGAGAGACGTAAAGCGACCGGATTAAGGAGATCTCGGAGGGTCAGACCATGGCCATGACGTCAGCTAAGTTAGAACAAGAAAGTGAAAACTAGGGGATATAACAACACACACGCGGGTAAAGCACAGTCAAAGAAGAGGCGGATAGTAGAAGAGATAAACACAGAAGTAGAGGAGGAGCAGAGAGACAAAACAAATGAGTGACTCGGAAGAAAACGGACTGATGATTACTACATTAGTCAGAGCAAGCGATCGGGATAGATGAACGGAAACGGCGTGGGTTTGAGCCCTCTAGGTTTCAAGCGACCCCTGGTCTCAAAGGAGGTTGGTGGCCTGCATCTAGAATTACTTCCAGTCGTCTTGCCACTGGCCAAAGGTAGTTCGGGATCAGAGAGTGAGGTTGATGACCAACGAAGCTACTTTCTCACTATAATCCAAATACAGTGCAAGTTACACCAACAAGATATAAACTGTCTTATGGTGCTGGCATCACTGCTTGTCACGGACAACTAACATTTTAAACAATTTAAAAAACAAATGTCGTATCCCAGTGTAGTGTCCTGATGTTAGCGCATAGAGTCTGAGAGCTGAGACTAACAACCTATCGATATAAGGGTCCGAGTGTAGATCTGAGAGAACATACTCCAATAGCAGATATGGGAGACTGAGGGAACAGATTCGATTACTAAGAAACAGACAACAGATAAATTATGACACTTAGTGCGGCCGATGACGGATGTGTCGGACCGAAAGGTGCAATTATCGCAGTTAAGCTGTAAATTAGCGACACAAGGCATTCCGTGCTCCTGACTACATCCTACGGGAAATTGAGAACGAACACAGAAGAAGAACGGCACTTTGTAAAAAAGAGACGTAGAAGAGTCCTGGAAAAAAAAACAGATTAATGAATAGAAACCTAGGCTAATGATAATTTAGAGGTTAACATCTGTGTAACTTGCCCGTAACTTCATATTACAATTATTGATAGTTTAGTCTTCATCATCGTTTTCTATCCACTTGTGTCGTTAGCATCGTGGGGAGGTGTAGTTTTCTGTCTAGTGTACCAGTTTTGTAGTCGATGTTGGTGTCATTTCGTGTTTCATGTGACGTTATGGTAACATTCCGTTGAAGTCCTCCATTGGTTCATTTTTTGCAGGCAAAAAATTCACTGGTGGCTCGCCGGACCAATCTTAGTGCAGTACTAAGATTTTTGCTTCCAATTTTTGATTGGGTAATTTTAACTTTATTAATTGTTCGACTTTCTATTTCATTATAAGAAATTGTTGTGCAGTGTTTCAGCCCAGCGGCAGAAATTTATTATTTAAAAAATATTCCTGTTGTTAGTTATAAATCACAAAAATTGTTTTTGGTAAGATCTGCTAATATGTACTGTATCAATATACCTATATATACAATATACCTACATACCGATTAATCAATGTACCTAGTATGAACTGTACAGGGTATGTTACAGGTTACTCTATCGCCACTTAACTTTCTTTTTGAAATCTGTCACTCCCTAACTCACAACGCTAATTAAAATACTATCAATTAATTTAACAGCAGCAAAAACAAATGAATGTTTTTTACACAAACATAAATATTATATCAATAAACTAGGCACGTCAATCGTATTATGTTGTTCATCAACCATTCAACTAACTTTAATAGAGTTTCTCAAGAGTTTTGCGCAAATAGCACAGGAATTTCTCTCGTCCTAACTTAACCCCAGATCTTTCCTAGCTAATGTTCCATTCATAGTTCTTTCTCACTTTGAGTTGATACAATACTATCTAGCTAGTGTTCTATTCATAGTTCTTTCTCACTTTGAGTTGAAACAACACTATTTAGTTAATGTTTCATTCACAGTTCTTTCTCACTTTGAGTTGAAACAACACTATTTAGTTAATGTTTCATTCACAGTTCTTTCTCACTTTGAGTTGATACAATACTATCTAGCTAATCTGTTCACTGTCAATCTTTCGGACCTCGGTTGTCTGGGGGTCTTATATTCCTCATCTCAGCTTCTGCAACGTCTGTGTCTTAATAGCCTCTTGTATCGCCTTCACGCCAGGAAGATGATTTCAGCGATAAAATATTCTGGTTTTTTCTTATGTCCCCTAGTCAGGACTTCTGCGCTGACGACAGTTGTTCGTGCACTGTGGTGGTTCTCCAACTCATAACGCCATTGAAGAGGAGTTCTCGTGTCAACAACAGGGGTTCTGTTACTGTACGTCTCAGTCCAAGAGTAACACCTTTGTTACGACGTGTTGTCGGGATGACAGCTTTGTGTTTAAAGTAACACGTCTTTTTCTGACTTGTGACCAGCTTCAACTGGTAATAATAATAGAAATACAAGTCTTTGACCCCAATGTTTCGTTGATTAATGTTTGACCAGAATGTTAACGTTGATTGATGTTTGACCAGAATGTTACTTTGATTGATGTTTGACCAGAATATTACTTTGATTGATGTTTGACTAGAATGTTACGTTGTTTGATGTTTGACCAGAATGTTACTTTGATTGATGTTTGACCAGAATGTTCCTTTGATTGATGTTTGACCAGAATGTTACTTTGATTGATGTTTGACCAGAATATTACTTTGATTGATGTTTGACTAGAATGTTACGTTGTTTGATGTTTGACCAGAATGTTACTTTGATTGATGTTTGACCAGAATGTTCCTTTGATTGATGTTTGACCAGAATGTTACTTTGATTGATGTTTGACCAGAATGTTATGTTGATTGATGTTTGACCAGAATGTTATGTTGATTGATGTTTGATCAGAATGTTACTTTGATTTATGTTTGACCCCAATGTTACTTTAATTGATGTTTGACCAGAATGTTGCTTTGATTGATGTTTGACCAGAATGTTACTTTGATTGATGTTTGACCAGAATGTTACGTTGATTGATGTTTGACCAGAATGTTACTTTGATTGATGTTTGACCAGAATGTTGCTTTGATTGATGTTTGACCAGAATGTTACTTTGATTGATGTTTGACCAGAATGTTACGTTGATTGATGTTTGACCAGAATGTTACTTTGATTGATGTTTGACCAGAATGTTACGTTAATTGATGTTTGACCAGAATGTTGCTTTGATTGATGTGCTTTCTTTCCCTGATCTCAGCTGTGCTACTGTTTTCTTCTTGTCTCCATTTAGATCCATACTAAGTATAGGATCCCCACTGTAGTTTTAAATTCACGGACACCTCCGTCTAAAGCACTTGTATGTGTTTACGTTGGTGGTTTCTTTAGCAGTTTGTTTGACAGGATGAGGCTGCTAGCCAATTGTAATGCCCCCCCCCCCCCTATAGTCACCTTGTACGAAATACTTGGATGGTTACAGTGGTGCTATTGTAGCAGGTTACTCTCATATCTACTTTCTGTCTTACAACTATCACTCTTCCACTAACAATTCCAATTAGAACACACTAACGATTATTGAAATTGCAACAATAACAATCAATGTTTATTTTACACACACCAATTGTATCATAACAATAATATAAGCACATGAAAAACTATAACTGATGTCAATCAATTGGTTCGTGCAAGTAGCACATGTCTTTTTGTTGTACCAAATAACTCAAGGGTTCGATTACTTTGGTCTGTCCTATTACAATGTTCCTACTATTTCAACACAATCTTATCTAACTAATTTGGACACAAATTAACTAACTAGCTAACTAACTGGTTTTTGTCTGCTGCCAATCTTCTGGTCGTCTGGTGGATTTCTTTCCTCTTTCTCTGATGCTATATTGTGTGGGTCTCCAGATGATTCTCCTGTCTCGTCTTCAAGTCAGGAACTCTGCGACAAATACAGTGGTTCTTGCACCGTGGTTCTCCGATCAAGACCAACACATTTGATGTCACGGGTCCTCGTGTTAAGCGACAGTGATTTTTATACTGTAGGTCAAAGGCCTTTTAAAAGCAACGCATTTGTTGCGACAAATTTTCGGAACGACAGCTTCATGTTTAAGAAAAATAAGTCTCTTTCTGACTTTAGAGTCAACGTCACTTGTGACAAGGTTTCAGCCACAACGCACCAGAACAAAACATACACAAATGCTTACAAGTGCTGGTTTGAGTTGGCAGTCGTACTACTCAACCAGGTGGTAGGTCAATCATGATTGATCTACCCATGTGGATGACTACATTTATCTACATTAAACTCCATTTGCCAGCTTACAGACCATTCTCGAATTTTATCTAAATCCGACCTCAATATATCCACTTCCGCTTTAGATGAGACACTACAGCATAGTTTTGTGTCATCAGCAAATTTTGCAATCATGGATCCCATATCAATGTCCAAATCATTTATATATATCAAGAACAAAATTGGTCCCAAAACCGAGCCCCGTGGCACTCCACTTTTCACTTCACACCACTCAGAGTACTCCTTACTTAAGCCTACTCTCTGCCTTCTTCTCGTTAACCAATTTTCAATCCATTTGGCAACTTTCTCATCTATTCCATGTGTTTTAACTTTGTAAATAATCTTTTATGAGGTACTTTATCAAAAGCCATTCAAAATCTAGATAAATAACATCCACTGGCTCCCCTTTATCTATGATTTTAGTAACCTCCTACATGAATTCTAATAGATTTGTTAAGCATGATCTCCCTCTAGTAAACCCATGCTGACTATTTCTGATTAGATTAAACTTGTCAAAATGCATTACAATGTTTTCTTTGATTATTGACTCTAACAATTTACAGACTATGCTCGTTAAACTCACTGGTCTATAATTCGCTGGATTTTATTTGTTGTCCTTTGTAAATAAGTGAATCACTCCTGCATCTTTCCTTGGTCTTGTGACATATGTAACTCTGCCACACTATTATGTGCTCCACAGGATCCCAACAGGAGACGACAACTAGCATGTGTTTGTTGTATTTCGTATAGGCTCTCTCATATGTTATGAGACGCTAACCTACAAAAATAATTATGAAATAGACTGTGTAAAAACGTGGTTTTAGTGTCGGTATACTAAGAATTAATATACCAACGACCATGATACGGAAACAAAAGTGAACAACCCGTTGTAAATAGTTTCAATACGATTACGATACTGATATGGTGGAAATAATTTTGTGGTATTTTTCGAAACAGAGTAAAAACATATAGAATTATAGTTTTCTGTCACAATAGTTAACAAACTTACACACGAAAGCGTTATAAAGAGCATCATTCATCATATAGTGTCATAAAATAATCAATAACCAGTCACACGACCCGTAAATTAACCGTTTAAACATGGGAGCTGAGCAGGCCTCACAAACTGTTGTAAAAACGGTTCACCGCTGCTACTGCAAAGGTTTCGGGGGTCAATCTTGGGGGAAAATCCAGAGTTAACGTCCCAAAGGCAGTGTAGTGGTGGTTCCTGTGACGTCACTGATTCCAGGCTGTATCGGCTAATGCTGGTCATCTTGATCAATTAGTTTCGTGGAGATTGAGGTGGGGGGGGGGGGGGATTCAGAGACTCATTCAAAGCATCTCTGTCACGCTTCAGCATCGATGTAAACGTTCACGCATGGCGTTTAGCCACGGTCACGGGTGCATTCATCGAGTATGGTGAACTGGGACAAAACGTGCTTTGCGACAAGACAAAACAATTGCCATCAAGATTCAAAGGTCAAAGTTGAGGGCTCGACTTCATCGTATCGGGTCTCCTTATATGGCTCGGTCTCTCTCCGCAGCGGGTCTCCCCCATTTGAGTTGGTCACTCTCCGCAGCGGGTCTCCCCCATATGAGTTGGTCACTCTCCGCAGCGGGTCTCCCCCATATGAGTTGGTCACTCTCTGCAGCGGTCTCCCCATATGGCTCGGTCTTTCTCCACAGAACGGTATCCCCACCTGCTGAGAACATCGCAGCGGGTCTCCCCCATATGGCTCAGTCTCTCTCCACAGAACGGTATCCCCACCTGCTGAGAACATCGCAGCGGGATTCCCCCATATGGCTCGGTCTCTCTCCGCAGTGGGACTCCCCCACATGGCTCGGTCTCTCTCCGCAGCGGGTCTCCCCCACATGGCTCGGTCTCTCTCCACAGCGGGTCTCCCCCACATGGCTCGGTCTCTCTCCACAGCGGGTCTCCCCCACATGGCTCGGTCTCTCTCCACAGCGGGTCTCCCCCACATGGCTCGGTCTCTCTCCACAGCGGGTCTCCCCCACATGGCTCGGTCTCTCTCCGCAGCGGGTCTCCCCCACATGGCTCGGTCTCTCTCCACAGCGGGTCTCCCCCACATGGCTGGGTCTCTCTCCACAGGGGGTCTCCCCCATATAGCTCGGTCTCCATCCGCAAAACAGTATCCCACCTGCCGAGAGCATCGCACAATGCACGAACTCCGCAGCTCCAGCGATGAACCCAGGGATCTCCAGCGATAAACTCAGGAATCTACAGCGATGAACCCAGGGATCTCCAGCGATGAACCCAGGGATCTCCGGAAAAAGTAACCACCATGAACGGATTGCCGCAGCATAAATTCGAACCCCGGCCGAAACAACTTCACCACGGAGACCCCACTAACAATTGCCATTCATACATCCAGCCCTGGCATTATATGTTGCATATGTAAAAGGGTATGACGTGCTAGAATTAGACTATACAGCCACGTCCGAGGTGCACACGTATGTTGTCATCACCGATCTAAGCCTCCATTTGAAACCGTAACACAGGGGACATGCGGAAGTAATCTGTATACCTTTATGAGACGATGTACAGTCAATTTTGGAACCTCAAGCTGGATGCCGTCTTTGACAGAGTCATTGACGTTGATATCTGATGTAAATATGAAAAAGAACAAGAAGAGAAGAAGAATAGAAGGAAGAAATGGAAAATTGTTCACAGAACAGACTAAAATGCCCCTGCACGCCCCTATATGTATTCCTTGCTGAAAGTGCCGAAAGCGGCGCATGAATTTTGTAGCTCTCGTGACGGCTCAGAAAGGCTCCATTGTCTTCGATAAGTACATGTATAAGTTTTATATCATTTACGGCTCGGTCGACTGGACGAAGAAGTCATACTATGAAAAAAAAACACGAAATGTCTAGTCTGTCAAAATGATCAAGACGTCATTCCGAGAAAAAGAAGAAAAGAAAAAATAACGAGAAATAGAAGAAGAACAAGAAGAAGTAGAATAATAAAATGAATAAACTTAGACAAATAGGTGTTGACCCAAAAAAGTAGTGTTTATTTAACATCATTTATCCATCATTTTTTTGATTTTAATTTCGCTCTGACACCCTGCTGATTGGTGGTATAGGCTCGCGAAACAGGTCTATTTTTGAGACCGTCTCGTTTTATCAGTAAACCATTTAATTATCTGTCTTTCAGTATATGCAGTCCTTCGCAGTTGGCCTGGATAATATAGCTAGACAGCTGCAGGATTAGAACCCACAGAGAAAGAGACGGGTGAGGAGGCCCAACACATCCCAAGGAATGATGGACCATATTTCTTGTAGCGGAATCCACGAGGGCGGCACATAACTGGAACAAATGGAGAGAATGTACCGTGCCTCTATATTTCAATGGAAACCAGGTGAACAAATGGAGAGAATGTACCGTGCCTCTATATTTCAATGGATACCAGGTGAACAAATGGAGAGAATGTACCGTGCCTCTATATTTCAATGGATACCAGGTGAACAAATGGAGAGAATGTACCGTGCCTCTATATTTCAATGGAAACCAGGTGAATAAATGGAGAGAATGTACCGTGCCTCTATATTTCAATGGAAACCAGGTGAGCAAATGGAGATAATGTACCGTGCCTCTATATTTCAATGGAAACCAGGTGAACAAATAGATAGAATGTACCGTGCCTCTATATTTCAATGGAAACTAGGTGAACAAATGGAGAGAATGTACCGTGCCTCTATATTTCAATGGAAACCAGGTGAACAAATGGAGAGAATGTACCGTGCCTCTATATTTCAATGGAAACCAGGTGAACAAATGGAGAGAATGTACCGTGCCTCTATATTTCAATGGAAACCAGGTGAATAAATGGAGAGAATGTACCGTGCCTCTATATTTCAATGGAAACCAGGTGAACAAATGGAGAGAATGTACCGTGCCTCTATATTTCAATGGAAACCAGGTGAACAAATGGAGAGAATGTACCGTGCCTCTATATTTCAATGGAAACCAGGTGAATAAATGGCGGGAGTGGCAGTTGACACTTCTCACCAGCGTTTGTGCTTCACTGTCTCTTCTAGTTACTAGCACTTCTCGCAAGCATTTGACGTGGTGTGATGTTTCATCTGCGCTGTCAGGGTACAAGCTCAAAGTGATATGTTATTACAAACAATTTATGGCAAAGGAGGCGAATGTTGACACAATGATATGATGCTGGAAAATTTAATATTGCAGGATTGAAACAAAGTCTTACAACTGATCATTGTTTATGAAGGTGATGACTGTTTAAACCACCAAACAATACACAGCTTTCTTGTATCAGCTGGCGAGTCGCATCTGTTCTTTCCATCTACAGAGGGCAGTAGGAATGTGATGACGACACATGCTTTGTACATCATGGGCTTGGTTTTAATTGTGAGTTTCTAGTTTTCCGAAAAATGATTTGTGCAGCGAGCAAGTGTAGTAGCAACTTTGTCAACGCGAATGTAATTTCAGAGAGAGTTTGCGGTTGATGAGGGATCTCAGGTTTGTGAATTGGTGCACAATTGTCAGTTCATAATTATCGAAGTTAAGATTAAACTCGCTATCCCAGCACATTTGTTTTGTTAAAACTTATTGTGACACCAAAATCTTTGCACGCCAGGGAGAAGTGATTTATCAATCACTGAAGTTCCTGTTGAATGTCCGAAACAATTGCGGCATCATCAGAGAAATAAGTCTCTGATGCGATCGATATCCTTGATCTTCGTTTTAGCCTTGAGCTTTGCAAGGTTAAACAGCCGACCATCCGACAAAGTGTGAATTCAGATGCCTTCATTTTCGTTACCAAACGCAGGCTTCAGTAACACAGCAAAGAAGATTCGGAAAAGTGTTGACACGTTAGAGCAGAAAACTTCTTACATCTAGTTTAGTTTTCTCGATCCAGCCTTCCATCTTCCTTTAAAATACTTCCCAGGTGTTTGAACATATCTCTCTCGCTCTTTCTCTCTCTCTCTCTCTCTCTCTCTCTCTCTCTCTCTCTCTCTCGCCGAGGAAATAGCGTGCCAGACATTTCTATATTCCCCTTCTTGTCGTGCCCATGAGTTACATACTTAACTTGTTGCCGCCCAGATGTGCAGTCAGGCCTCGTGAGGTTAGATTAGTTCATTATTATTATTTGTGAAGTCCTTTGTCGCTGACGGAGTAATTTTGGTGGTAAAGCAGGATGTTGTATTCTTGAGTACGTGTCCAAAATGACTCATACTTATTCAGGTTTTTTATGGAGATATTATTCACTATAAATGTAACAATAATCCGACCATGAGCGTGTTTAATGCTAATTTTTTATACGAAACACCTTCTCCAGGTTTAAAGTCGGAAACTCGACACAAATAACGAGGGCAGCTGACACAACACAGGTGAAAAATATGTCCACAGCTCCAAACATAACCTGCAGAGAGAAACAAGAGAAGTTCATTGTTTGCATTTAACAAAGATGAGAATGCAAACCATTGTCATTGAATATGTAAGTGAGCGAGAGAGGGAGTGAGAGAGAGAGAAAGAGAGAGAGAGAGAAAGAGAAAGGGAGAGAGAGAGAGAAAGGGGAAGAGAAAGATATAAAGAGAAACAGAGAAAAAGAGTGAGAGATATAGAGAGAGAAAGAGAAAAAGCGAGAGAGAGAGAAAAAAAAAGAGAAAGAAAAAGAAAGATATAGAGATAGAAATATATAATAGAAACTGTGCGATAGAGAGAAAAAGATAGAAAGAGAAAACGAGAAAGAGAGAAAAAGAGTGTGAGATAGACAGAGAAAAAGAGAAGAAAAGAGAGAGAGAGAGAGAGTAATGTATAATAGAGACAATGCGATGGAGAGAGAGAAAAAGAGAGAAAAAGAGTGAGAGAGAGAAAGAGATACAGAGAAATCGAGAGAGAGAGAAAGAGAGATAGATAAAGGGAGAGAGAAACAGGCTGAAAGAGAGAAAGGAAGAGAGAGAGAAAGATACATAGAAAAAGAAAGACAGAAGGAGATGGAGAGAGAAAGAGAGAAAAAGAAGGAGACAGAGAAAAAAAGAAAGAAAAACAAGAGAGATTATCAAAAGAAGTTGCCATATTTCTAATGTCATCATTTTTCTTGTTATCCTTCACGGTGAAACAAATAGATTTATCAGATGCTTGCTATCACATTTATGGTATTTCCCGTAACCCATTTCTAATAATCAGCAAAACCCATCCCTAGTTTTAAAATTGACGCACGTATAGTATTCAACGTCACCCATTTCTAGTATTAAAGGTAACGTGTTTATAGAATTCAACGTCACCCATTTCTAGTATTAAAGGTAACGTGTTTATAGAATTCAACGTCACCCATTTCTAGTATTAAAAGTAACGTGTTTATAGAATTCAACGTCACCCATTCTAGTATTAAAAGTAACGTGTTTATAGAATTCAACGTCACCCATTCTAGTATTAAAAGTAACGTGTTTATAGAATTCAACGTCACCCATTTCTAGTATTAAAAGTAACGTGTTTATATAATTTTTCTTCTTCTTTTTCTTCTTCTTCTTCTTCTTCTTCTTCGCTCGTTCGTTCGTTCTCAATCTCCCACTACCAAACCCTGAAAGAGTAAGTAGCAGAATGTAGTCCAGAGAACGGAATGCGTTGTGTCGTAGTTTACAGATTGGCTGCGATATTTGCACCTTTCGGTCCAACACTCCAACTTCAGCAAACATTTTTTGAGTACCGGGTTAGCATTCCCTCTTCGATCTCTTCTCCTTAGCCAGTCTGCCCTGCTGCAGTCTGTTATCCAGGATCAACGCGTGGAGGTGTAGAAGGGTCTTGGCAGCTATGGTTCCCTGACGCTAGCAGTCAGTTTTGGGTCGCTGACCACTGCAGCTCATGCGCTGCTCAGCATCTTGATACCGTTTATAGTATTCAACGTCACCCATTTCTAGTATTAAAAGTAACGTGTTTATAGTATTCAAAATCACATATTTCTAGTATTAAAAGTAACGTGTTTATAGTATTCAACGTCACATAATTTAGTATTAAAAGTAACGTGTTTATAGTATTCAACGTCACATATTTCTAGTATTAAAAGTAACATGTTTATAGTATTCAACGTCAACCATTTCTAGTATTAAAAGTAACATGTTTATAGTATTCAACGTCACCCATTTCTAGTATTAAAAGTAACGTGTTTATAGTATTCAACGTCACATAATTTAGTATTAAAAGTAACGTGTTTATAGTATTCAACGTCACATATTTCTAGTATTAAAAGTAACATGTTTATAGTATTCAACGTCACCCATTTCTAGTATTAAAAGTAACATGTTTATAGTATTCAACGTCACCCATTTCTAGTATTAAAAGTAACGTGTGTATAGTATTCAACATCACCCATTTCTAGTATTAAAAGTAACACGTAACCTATTTATAGTATTAAAAAAGCGCATTTATAGTATTCAATGTGACCGGTTTCTAGTATTAAAAATAGCATATTTATAGTATTCAACGTAACCCATTTCTAGTATTACAAGTAACGCATTTATAGTTTTCAACGTCACTCATTTAGAGTATTCAACGTCAGATTATTTATAGTATTAAAAGTAACGTTGTTTATTCCTGTTGTTGGGGTTCGCTGGCAGGATTTATATTGCTAAGGACTAAAGTCCTTTCCAAGGTTCTAAATGAAGCCAACTTGACTCTTTACAGACCTACGAGGGGTCCGGAGACCCAAGTTTGAAACCACTGCGCTGTTGGAAAAGAAGGACTGGTAAAATCAGATCCGGCAAATTATAGACCGGTGAGTTTAACGAGCATAGTCTGTAAATTGTTAGAGTCAATAATCAAAGAAAACATTGTAATGCATTTAGACAAATTTAATCTAATTAGAAATAGTCAGCATGGGTTTACTAGAGGGAGATCATGCTTAACAAATCTATTAGAATTCATGGAGGAGGTTACTAAAATCATAGATAAAGGGGAGCCAGTGGATGTTATTTATCTAGACTTTGCAAAGGCCTTTGATAGAGTACCTCATCAAAGATTATTTCGAAAGTTAAAATCACATGGAATAAGTGGCGAAGTTGCCAAATGGATTGAAAATTGGTTAACGGGAAGAAGGCAGAGGGTGGGCATAAATAAGGAGTACTCTGAGTGGAGTGAAGTGAAAAGTGGTGTGCCACAGGGCTCGGTTTTGGGACCAATTTTGTTCTTGATATATATAAATGATTTGGACATTGATATGAGATCAATGATTGCAAAATTTGCTGATGACACAAAACTATGCAGTAGTGTCTCATCTAAAGCGGAAGTGGATATATTGATGTCGGATTTAGATAAAATTCGAGAATGGTCTGTAAGCTGGCAAATGGAGTTTAATGTAGATAAATGTACAGTCATCCACATGGGTAGATCCAATATGGAACATAATTACAGAATGGGAGAAAACAATATTAGAAAGATAGATAAGGAAAGGGACCTAGGGGTTATAATAGATCATACAGGAAAGGTGAGTGAGCAAGTTAAGGTAGCAGTGAAAAAGGCAAATGCAATGTTAGGTATGATAAAAAGAAATATTAAACATAAAGGCAAGGAAGTGATAGAGTCAAACTGTATAAAGCTTTAGTTAGACCTAGATTGGAGTACTGTGTACAGGTGTGGAGTCCTTATCATAGAGGGGACATAAACATGCTAGAAAGAATACAAAAAAGAGCGACAAAGATGATAGTGGGATTCCAGAATTACAGTTATGAGGAACGACTCAGAAAAGCCGGCCTACAGTGTCTCGAAGAGAGAAGAATTCGTGGTGACTTAATACAGGTTTATAAGATGATCAGAGGAATCGATAAATTAGACTATAACAAGTTTTTTAAAATACAGCCACCTACAATAACACGAGGGCATAGCTACAAGCTGATTAAAGAGAGGTCCAGGTTAGATATTAGGAAATATTTTTTTAGTCAGAGAGTGGTATCTGCTTGGAATGCATTGCCAGGGGAGGTAGTGGAGGCAGGGACAGTTAATGCATTTAAGAATAAACTGGATGCGCATAGATTTTAGAGCAAGGTGATGTAAATGTAACTGGTTGTATACAGACTCTGCAGGGTCTTCTAAACCAGTATAAAGATGTTAAGTTAAGTTAAATGACTTAAATTAATCCTTACCAAGGAAAACAAGTTCAAATAAATTGGGTATTCCAGGTTCTCAAAGATGATGATTGTTACTGCCATTTGAGTGAGGTACCCAGTGTAGGTCAGACGTCCCAGAGCAGTGAATGGTGGCCATGACAGGAACTTGTTTACTGGTCCTGCAAATGAAAAGATTAATGGACATTGTATGTCTTTGGTGCGAAGTAATTTGGTTCATACCTGGGAAAAGAAGAATATGCTCATTGTCCCATCCTGTAATGGTAATGCTTATAGCTTATAGATGATTATGTTGTTTGTTGGCTATATTTATATGCAGTTTTGGGCAGTCTCGCGACTTTCACCTAAAGGTCACCTCTATCTGGTTGTATCAGAGTGTTGGTATAGTGTAAGAACCTTCATTGTATTAGACCAAGAATTTCATAACAGTCTTCGTGAAATCTTAGTCTTTCTGTACTAGACCTCAACTTTTATATCAGAGTGTTGATAGAGCGTTGGAGACATTATTGTACTAGACCTCCACTTTTAATCAGAGTGTTGATGGCGTGCTAAAACCATTATTGTACTAGACCTCAACTTTTATATTAGAGTGTTGATGGAGCGTTGGAGACATTATTGTACTAGACCTCAACTTTTATATTAGAATGTTGATAGAGCGTTGGAGACATTATTGTACTAGACCTCCACTTTTAATCAGAGTGTTGATGGAGTGCTAAAACCATTATTGTACTAGACCTCAACTTTTATATTAGAGTGTTGATGGAGCGTTGGAGACATTATTGTACTAGACATCAACTTTTATATCAGAGTATTTTTGGAGCGTTAAAGATTTTATTGCACTAGACTTCAACTAAGCTGTATATAAGAATGTTGGTGGAGTACTTCAACTAAGTTGTATATAAGAATATTGATGGAGTACTTCGACTAACTTGTATACAAGAATGTTGATGGAGTACTTCGACTAACTTGTATACAAGAATGTTGATGGAGTACTTCGACTAACTTGTATACAAGAATGTTGATGGAGTACTTCGACTAACTTGTATACAAGAATGTTGATGGAGTACTTCAACTAACTTGTATATAAGAATGTTGATGGAGTACTTCAACTAACTTGTATATAAGAATATTGATGGAATACTTCAACTAACTTGTATATAAGAATGTTGATGGAGTGTTAGTGACATTATTGTACTAGTGTGACAGGGCCATAGGGTTCCCATGAACCAGAATCAGGGTATCTTTGTAAACACGGTTTGAGAGTACTCCCATGTAACTTTTGACCGCCCCCCCCCCCGCTTTAGTTTAAAAAATAAAGATCACTGTTTGGCCGATCACGGTTTGGCCGCCGCTACAATAGAGTTTAAGAGTGTACCCAATCTAATTGAAAATCTCACGACCCCGGGGTCAGTTTGCTCTAGCGAAAGGTAAGTCCCACGACCTTAAGGTCAGACAGAAAGTACGTAACAAAGGACGTATTTATCAGACACCTGTAGGTCACAACAATTTTACCAGGTTGAACTAGACAAAGTGGAAGACATTGACCTAAATGAGGAGTGTAGTGTACACAACTTTGGTGGATCGGTGTATTGAAGCAGAGCGCAGAACAGTAGCTCACCGAGCAGATAAAACAGTGGCTAAAAGATGAGTTACAGCGACAGATTGAACAGCAGAAGAGCAACAGAGGAACACGAAAGCCGAATCAGTCGCTGGCAGAGAAGGCCTTGAGAGAACACATGTTTGACTGACAAAGATTGTGCCAACCAAAACCGACATTTGGCTCCGAACGTAAGCATTTAACTGTGGTACATTGTCGATGAGACATTGTCACAGGGATGTTGACTCTGATGTCCTACAGTGACTATTGTCTGTGACAAGTAGGAAAGAAACGTGTTTTTCCTAAACACGAAGTACTCGTTGTCACTTAATTAGAACACATGGTATCAAAAGACTACTCTGAGCTGAGAACGACGGTATAAGAATCATTGTAGTTGTCCCGAAAACTCGTGGTATGAGAAATTTGCTCCTGACCCAAGAACCAGGGTGTGAGAACCGTTTTAAATGTCACAATGTCAGTGATATCAGAAGTTCTGCTCTAAACCCGAGATCAATCGTCTGAGAACTAGTAAAGTTACCAGTGAAATTGTCTCGGAGTTTGTCGTCTGAAGACTAGGTTCCAAGAGAATTAGAATACTCAGTCGCTACAGGAGCAGAGGAGCAGAACAAGAACCTATGATATTATAGATTGTGACAAACTTAGTTGGATAGATTGTATTAGCGGTAAGAATTTACAAGTAAGACTGTAGATAGGAACCTTGGGCTGATTTACTGCAAGAGCAAGAATCTGTGCCATTTGCACACACGTCGTAAATAAGAGTATAAATAGGCTCGCATGATACCATTATTGCATTTGCTCATAAAGAACATTATTTATGTTACATTTCTTAGAATCAGTGTAGTGATGTAGTCGTCAGTAATGCGAAAGGTGATACAAAGAATAAAGAGATGCAAGAAAAGAGTGGAAAGAGAGTGATGAAAGCGACGAAAGCGAGAGAAAGTGTAATAAGTAAACATAAAAGTAAAAACGGAAAAATTCTCATAATTTAAAATAGAATAATAAGGTCAATGGAGATCAACAGAGATAATCTGCTTCACTAGACATCAGCTTTGATATCAAAGTGTTGATGGAGTGCTACAACCATTATTGTACTAGACCTCAACTTTTATATCACAGTGTTGGTGGTGTGTTAGTCTCTATTGTATTAGGCCTCTAATCATATATCAGAGTGTTGATAGAGTGTGAGAAACTTCACTAGACCTCAGCTTTTATATTAGGGTGTTGATAGAGTACTAGAGTCTTTATTGTACTGGACATCGACGTATTATGAGAAAGTGTGGCTCAATTACCCCTTTACATTACCTGTTCTTTTTTAACAATAACCTCTATTAATCTACAATTGGTCCGATTTTTACGTGGAAGCGAACACGGTTCCTTTGCTTTGAGAACAGAGAGCTTTAGAGGCTCGAACCATTCTACGCACGTCGTACAGACCTGCTATGTAGGGTTGTGTTTAGAGCTTACAACATCAACATATCAAACAAAGTATCACAGAAACCAGCACTATAGGACAACATAACTGGTTCGATGGAGGCTTCATTCAAGTAGGTCATCTGTAGAAGTAGAGCCATGCTCCTACAGGGATGAAGCATTCATTTATCACGACTTTCAATTCCGAAGTAAAAATAAGTTTGAGGAGCTCGCTTATCCAGGCAAAGGGATCGAGGTCGAAATTCAATTTCGTCACGCTCCAGTCTTGTCAGATGTAAATGGGTACCTTGCTTTCTGTTTTGCATAGAAAGACAACACGGAAGGGAGCCAGTCGTCCCACTTTAAAAAAAAAGCAAGCTGAGATCTAGTAGCTGTGAGGCTTTGACTTGCGATTTACTTGGATTTAAGTGAGGAGACGATGTCCTTGTCAAACCTCTCTCTCTCTCTCTCTCTCTCTCTCTCTCTCTCTCTCTCTATTCATCTCTCTCTCACTCTCTCTCTCTCTCACTAACTCTGTTCCTGTGTCTGAGCTATCGGAGGTCAAGAGACGCAAAGGATGACAAAGACAAAATATATAGCATGGCAAAATAGAGACCATATCAAAGGCTGCGATGTTGAAAGGACCGATTATTGTGGAAACAATCGATTGCCAACGTACTTGATGATGATGATGTATATATTTCTGTCTCAATCGTTCGTCACGTGTTCTCTCACTTATATTACCTCCATATCCAGAAGAACAGGCGATGATGACCCAGCATACACTAGCGCCCCAGACACTCCTAGAAACCGCATTATAGATGGTGGCCACCAACAAAGTGCTAGGGGAGTCATTACTCATATCACCATGGAAACCAAAGATGACAATTATGGCCGCTGTGGTAGCAACAATCCATCCGATGATTACTGCAGACTAAGAGAAGATAAACATGCACAGGGAGACATTTTTGTCATATGACCAACCACTTAATTCTATGTCTGCCTATTCATGGTATTGTTGCCAATTTATGTTCTCGCTTGATCTCTTTCAGTGAGCCTGACCGTTTCTCACAACGCATCGCCGTAAGTACAAGTTGTGGTCTTTTGTTCTTGTGCCAAGGTCAGGGTCCATTTCTGACACATATAACGGGGAGTTAGTGTGAATATACTGTTGATCATTTGTCTTTCTGTCGCCACTGGAATGTTTGGATGCTATAGTCATTGTGATGGTTGTTATGTCACCGCTGTGTTTATTTGTGTGGTTCTGTCTTCTATTTCCATGTCCATTCTGCCGTAGTCTGTGAACGCGTCGTTTCCCAGATTTACTTGTCCGTTCTGCCGTTGTCTGTGAACACATTTCCCATATTTCTTGTCCACTTTGCCGCCGCTGTTTGTGAGTGTCCACTTTGCCGCCGTCGTCTGTGATCGTCCACTTTGCCGCCGTCGTTTGTAAGTGTCCACTCTATCATCATCTGTAAACACGCTTCCCAGATTTTTCAATTCTGGGGAAAAAACTTTTTAAATTAAAACCATTCAGTGTTACGCTATCAATCAATGTTCCCCAAGCAGATCTGTCTTGTGCTATTTTCTCTAATTCCTTTCAGCTTCTCACGGTTCTCATTGTATCAGCTTCTAGGTCTCTTCTTTGTGTGTTCTTATGTATATCTTACCCTGTGGGTTCCACGATAGTGATTGCATGTGATACTGACTTAGGGATTATGCAGTGGTTGTCCTATCAAGGGCAATTATCTTGCCAAGATGTCCTATTCCGCATGTCTTTGTCCTGTTTTCTCCCCTAGGTTTTCATTTGTAACCTTGTCGAACCATCATAAGACCAGCATCTTTCATGGATATATTTACAAAGCCTTGCAACATCTTAATATTGAGATTGGTCATCCGCCATATTTATGTTCCATCTCTCGTCTGAACTCAGTAGTGAGAATATACGTCGTCGTAATATTTGTTCTTTATAGATTTTATTGTGTATTCTATGTTAGAAAAAAAAAAGAAAAAAAAAAGATCAAAATCTGTTATTCCGTTTAATGATTTTATACATTTTTTAAATGTCAACTAATTAAAAACTACACTTACAGTTTTCATCTGGACACGTCCGTTATTGGCAGATAGAATGTATCCAGACAAAATGCCTATAGCGAACGGGCCGATTCTGGAGTAGAATGGAATGTAGTAGTACCGAAACCACTCCATTGACATTCTGTAAACGTTAAACAATTTTAGTTACCAACTCATCTCATTATCTAGATATGTCGTTAGGCGTTATTGGGAGGTGTAGTCTTCATTCGTATGATTATGCAAGCAATCACACAGGTTGTCACTAAACTCAGTTTTAAACTTTGCTGCCACATATATTTTAAATCTTCGCACCTGAATGACATGTAAAACACCGCCATTCTTTTTCTTGATCTTTCACTTGTTCTAGAGTTCTGTTGTCTGTTGTTATATGCTGGTGACATGTCCGTTTGTAGATTAGTCATTTGACCAACTAACTATAAATAATTACATTAGTTTGCTAATTTATTCTCTCTAGTACCGAGTAGTCAAAGATATGAATGCCTGGCCTCCTGTCAATCCACCTTATCTATTCGATTTCTCATTATGTCGTTTCCAGTGACCCTGATTGCTTTGTCAAACCATCTCATTTCATATGTAATATTTAATATTTCGCTCTTGGTGCTTGGCCAAGGTCCATGTTTACTATTGCACTGTTGATCGTTTGTCGTGATGCTTCTATTATAATGTTTGAATATCATAGTACTGGTGATAGCTGGTCTCAAAAACCATTAGATTTTTCAGTTCATGCTTCTATGTTCCTGTCGTCTGTGAATATGATTTCCATGTTTCTTAACTCTCTAACTTGTTGACCTTCTGTGATTATGACTTGAATATGGGTTGGCTCTTCTCTTTATGCTAGCCTTATTTTCTCCGCCTTTGCTGTGTTTATTTGCCTATTTGCTTCTGTCGTGCCTCATTTAAGGCATTCAGATGTTTCTGAGAGATGTTTTCCTCTGGATGTATGACGCTCATCTTGAAATAGATTCATAAACTAAACAAAAACAACAATAATAGTAAAGAGACAGCATAGTGGCATAGTGCTTAGGATACTGGTCTCATGATCATGGGGACATGGGTTCAAAGCCTTGGCACAATATCTAGATATTGCTTGCAATCAGTGGTAAAACTAATCAGATCACTACATGGCACCAACAGGGCAAAGTGGCCTTCATTCTGCACCCCTAAAACCCTCTGGGAGTACACTGGGTATGAGAATAAATGCTGTCATAACAGTTATTTTTATGACTTCTTGATGCACCACCTTGGCCAGGCTGCAATTAAAAAATCCAACAATCAGGGCATGCAAGATTGATGTAGAGACCCAACTATGATAGAGTAAGAATTACATTCTCAACAACTTTTAAATAAGTAGTTTAAAAAAAATCCAAGGTGGTTTCGCTATAGTCGCATGAAAGGATTCAGCGATGCTCTTTAGCCCTCCTCCCCCTCCTTCCCCACTCCATCTTAATTCATCATGTGTTCTTGTGCATCCCTTTCCACTTTTCTGCAAGTACCATAACAGTATTTGTTGGTTTATAACATATTGTCACAACATTTGTATTATGAAGGATCCTTTGAGATAATGTTTAAGTCTCAATGATCCTCCAACGTAAACATTATGATGTCTACTGCTCAATGTACAATATTGTGATCAATCAGTTGTCAGTCTCATCTTTAATAATTATTGTGAAGGATCTTTGGATACTCTTCATTGTATTTAATAGGAGACGACATGGTGGAATGGTTAGCGACAAAACTCACAACCCATAGTTCGGTGTGCATTCATGAAGCAACCCGGAATAGAAATAACTCAGTTTTAAAAATGTGGGCTCAAATTGGAAACTCTAGGCTATTAGGCTAAAACGATAGTAAAAGGCACTTTATCTCAGGAAATAAAGCAAAACACTGTTGTTATGAAAATCATCATTTGATATACGTTTTACACATAAAGCTACTAAAAATATATATGAAAACAGTATGACAAGAAAATATAGAATACCAGTACTAATTATGTACTGACACACAAGGTGGCTTGATCTCTGTTCACAGCTGGACTCTATTTATGTTGATTTTGTTAATTTTTCAATCACGATTGGGGATGATCCCCTAGAGATATTTTTGAATAGTGTTAATGTATTCCATGTCCAGTCACACTTTTTTGAGGTCATTGGTATCTCCACAGAGCTCATCCAGTAGTGATAATGGTGAGGGCCATATGTGCTTTTTATGTTCATCAATATTGGAGGATGTAGCAAAGTAAAGTGTTCACATATAAGACACTGCTATCGAGGATAAAGTGATTGAGACATACAGGAACTACTGCAAGCCTAGTATCCAGTCAGGTAGATTAATATCTGATGTCAGGTAGTCAAAGGATATCCCTTGTTCTGCAAATACATGTGGTTGGCACTTAAACTGTGCTTTCCTGTGTCTTCGCTGGTTTGCCTTTTGGACTTTCATTTGGTTATTAGTAGGTTATAAGTCTGAAGGTAGTTTTCTTCCCACAGCTTTCTAGACCCAAGGAAGGTGCAGTTCTGGATTGTCCAGCCTCAGAGTTTTCTCTGTTGACATTTAACCTGCCCAGTACTATAGAGCCTGCATTCTGTCTGGTCAATGGTGGTCATTTAACCTGCCCAGCACTATAGAGCCTGCATTCTGTCTGATCAATGGTGGTCATTTAACCTGCCCAGCACTATAGAGCCTGCTTTCCGTCTGGTCAATGGTGGTCATTTAACCTGCCCAGCACGTGGTCATTTAACCTGCCCAGCACTATAGAGCCTGCATTCTGTCTGGTCAATGGTGGTCATTTAACCTGCCCAGCACTATAGAGCCTGCATTCTGCCTTGTCAATGGTGGTCATATAACCTGCCCAGCACTATAGAGCCTGCATTCTGCCTTGTCAATGGTGGTCATATAACCTGCCCAGCACTATAGAGCCTGCATTCTGCCTTGTCAATGGTGGTCATATAACCTGCCCAGCACTATAGAGCCTGCATTCTGCCTTGTCAATGTTGGTCATATAACCTGCCCAGTACTATAGAGCCTGCATTCTGCCTTGTCAATGGTGGTCATATAACCTGCCCAGCACTATAGAGCCTGCATTCTGCCTTGTCAATGGTGGTCATATAACCTGCCCAGCACTATAGAGCCTGCATTCTGCCTTGTCAATGGTGGTCATATAACCTGCCCAGCACTATAGAGCCTGCATTCTGCCTTGTCAATGGTGGTCATATAACCTGCCCAGTACTATAGAGCCTGCATTCTGCCTTGTCAATGTGGGAAGACTGCAATTGGGGTTTTCTATCATCACCACAACGTAGATACTACAAAACTTTAAATAGCTGTTTGACCACTTAGTATCATCACCACAACATCGATACCAAGAGACTTTAAAAAACTATTTGACCAATTATTGTTGCCACCATAGCATTGATAACGAGAGACTTTCAATACCTGTAACTATTTGCCAACTTAAAATCATCACATTGATACCAAAAGACTTTCAATAACTATTTAACCACTTAGTAGCATCACCACAACATCGATACCAGAGCCTTTAAATAGCTGTTTGACCACTTAGTATCATCACATTGATACATTATTCTTTGTTCCCTCTGCACTCATCCATCCTCATCTACACATCTCAATCAGTGTCCATCATCATCCACCCTTATTAGTCCTCAACCATTTACATCCATCCTTATACATCATCACACATCATCATTCATACTCAAGTTTGACTTTTCATTTGATCATATCACTGTTCTAAATCTCAGATTTGTTATGAAATTGGGTGGATATTTTCCTTCCACTTCTACCTCTCCTTTTCTAACAGTAAGCCAGGTACTCATTTTCAGCGGGGTGACTGGAGGACATCAATAATGGAGATAGAACCCATTACCTTTAAATTATCTTAACTTTTATACTGGTTTAGAAGACCCTGCAGAGTCTGTATACAACCAGTTACATTTACATCACCTTGTTCTAAAACCTATGCGCATCCAGTTTATTCTTAAATGCATTAACTGTCCCTGCCACCACTACCTCCCGTGGCAATGCATTCCAAGCATTCACAACTCTCTGACTAAAAAAATATTTCCTAATATCTAATCTGGACCTCGCTTTAGTCAGCTTGTAGCTATGCCCTCGTGTTATTGTAGGTGGCTGTACTTTAAAAAGCTTGTTATAGTCTAATTTATCGATTCCTCTGATCATCTTATAAACCTGTATTAAGTCACCACGAATTCTTCTCTCTTCTAGACACTGTAGGCCGGTTTTTCTGAGTCGTTCCTCATAACTGTAATTCTGGAATCCCACTATCATCTTTGTCGCTCATTTTTGTATTCTTTCCAGCATGTTTATATCAACTCTATGATAAGGACTCCACACCTGTACACAGTACTCCAATCTAGGTCTAACTAAAGCTTTATACAGTTTGACTCTATCACTTCCTTGCCTTTATGTTTAATATTTCTTTTTATCATACTTAACATTGCATTTGCCTTTTTTTTCACTGCTACCTTAACTTGCTCACTCACCTTTCCTGTATGATCTATTATAAACCCTAGGTCCCTTTCCTTATCTATCTTTCTAATAGTGTTCTCTCCCATTCTATAATTATGTTCCATATTGGATCTACCCATGTGGATGACTACATTTATCTACATTAAACTCCATTTGCCAGCTTACAGACCATTCTCAAATTTTATCTAAATCCGACCTCAATATATCCACTTCTGCTTTAGATGAGACACTACAGCATAGTTTTGTGTCATCATCAAATTTTGCAATCATGGATCCCATATCAATGTCCAAATCACCACTTTTCACTTCACACCACTCAGAGTACTCCTTATTTATACCCACCCACTGCCTTCTTCCCGTAAACCAATTTTCAATCCATTTGGCAACTTTCCCACCTATTCCATGTGATTTTAACTTTCGAAATAATCTTTGATGAGGTACTCTATCAAAGGCCTTTGCAAAATCTAGATAAATAACGTCCACTGGCTCCCCTTTATATATCATATTAGTAACCTCCTGCAACTGTAAGACACAAGAACTCCACCATCCTCCTACTGAGCAAATCTACAGGCTGTACACGACACCTTGAACAGAATCAGAATTGATTTTAGCACTATTAACCAGAAACATGTCCATGATACATAAATCATAAATACCCTAACATTCCAATTACACCGTTAGTCTGGTATGACATGATTCCAGCAATGATCCATTGGCCGATTACAAAGAAGAGGCAACTCAGTATACCAGCAAACTTGTGACTGGAGAGATAAAGACATAACTTTACTGGGACACATGTGTACAATAGAGCATGACGTAGAACGGATATTTAGATATACAGTGTATTATTGTTTTATCTGTTGTGTTGTTGTGGAAGGTATAAGTAGGTAGTTAATTCAACTCTTGAAAATGTTTCTTTGGTGGTGGGTTATATTGGTTTTATTACATTTCGTTTCGATCCAGAGAAGATGAAACAGGGCCCTCCTGTAACAGTGCCAGCTGGAGCATGGGCGTTAAGGACAGGGATGATGGGGCCGACGACTCTGGGAACAAACTTACAAAGGTTACCTGAATGTGTGCCAAGGTCACTCACCGTCTCCACACTAAGTCAACAAAGGAAACGAGGGGTTAGGGGAAGAATGTGTCTGGTACAGGTGGGGGTTAGGAGGTGAAAACTCTGGCTTTCCGATTTAGGCGGTGGGGAAAGGGGGGGGGGTGGTGGTGACAGAGGCCGTCACGGCCTGCTACGTCATTTAGAGGGACAGGAATTTGGAGTTATTTGTCTAAAAACAACTAGTTGGAGGTAGATCCAAATTAGAGGGATGGCTGGCGAAGTCAGACAACCAACAGAAGACCATTGGACAGCCATGAAGTTGTTTGAGACTAGAAAATACTCAGCAAAGATAAACACAGGGACTGGACTGGGAGAAAGATAGACTGAGAGACTAGCTAGCAGGATGACTAGAGAGCGATTGATAGGCTGCTAGTAACTAGCAGGCTGACTAGGAGTTTGTAAGAGATATAATGAATTGCAAGGTGACTGAACCAGCATACACCTTCAAGTTTTGGCCAGTCGCTCTATAAGTTATGTGTTGGACACCCTGTGACTAGAAGAGATCTGAATGTCTGTAGTATTGTGCAGGACACCGAGTGAACGAAGCCTGTTCTGAAGTATGTGTATGCACATATTGACTGAGTGTGTAACCACAAGTGAGTACGCGTTTCCGACTATAAGTGACGTGATCTAATGTCATATGAACGCACAGATTACCCGAGTATACGTAAATAGGTCGAATGTGGATGTACAGATCACATGGCTGAAGGGATCTGAGTGTGAGTAAATGCACAGAACGACTGAGTACAAAATACTGGAAGGCGAGATTTGTGAAAGTGTGTTGAGTGTGCACATAAGGGGAGGGGAGTGTAGCGACTAGAACTGGGTTTTATTAGTTTGGAGGAAATATTCAAAAGCAAATGCTTATAATTCGCTGTAGTTGATATTTATATAAATATAAATAATATACGATTAGTTAGTTCAGATTTAATTTGTTCTTTATGCTAATATGTTTTCTGTTGATTTATGTTATTAAATATGCTAAAGTTTGTTGGAGAGCGTTTACTGTGTAATTTACTGTGTGTAGTCGTGCCGTGGTGTGGATGGATACATGTTGTAACACTGTGGAAATGCCTTACGCTGCCACACCCCGAATGGGATATTCCTCGCTCACCTCTCAGACAATTATGGTTTCGATGCTCACTTTGTTGACCATACTGCTGTGACAGTCTTTTCCAGGGACTATGCTGAGGATGTCAGGAGTAGTCTTGATCAGTATATTTAATCTGACCCTGACACTAGCATTGACTCACTATTCATTTTACCTGACCCTAATGCCAGTGTTGACTCCCTATATATTTCTTATGACCCTGACGCCAGTGTTGACTCCCTATATATTTCTTCTGACTCTGATGCCAGTGTTGACTCCCTATATATTTCTTCTGACCCTGATGCCAGTGTTGACTCCCTATATATTTCTTCTGACCCTGACGCCAGTGTTGACTCCCTATATATTTCTTCTGACCCTGATGCCAGTGCTGACTCCCTATATATTTCTTCTGACCCTGACGTCAGTGTTGACTCCCTATATATTTCTTCTGACCCTGACGTCAGTGTTGACTCCCTATCAGCCTTACAAATGTTCATATTTAATAATATTTTATCTTTGTACCTGGAGTGAAATGGATGGGACCACTGTAACCTTCCATGCATGGCTTAAAAAGTAACTAAAAATAAGTTGTGAATGGGGTTAGCAACCTAGTCATGTAAAAATCATTACTACCATGACCAGCCACTTCAGAAGTTTAGATACAGGCTGATGGTGAGTGGACCAGCTGTAGTTGTAACCTATGCTTCACATTGGATATATGAATATCAATTAATTCCTAGTTAGTTAGTTATCAGTCCCTTGTGGACTTCGTATGGAACAATGGTCGCCGTTCCTGGGCAAGATGCATTGCTTCACATATCAGTTCAGTTAAGTTCATCCCGTAACCCATCAGGTCGTTGGGGCACACATGAAGACACTCCCAAAATCCCACGCCAGCCCTCTCTATCTGTCGCCACCTGTCGTATCTCACAGGGATGAAGGCCTGACCACTCAGTGATCTTGTTCACCCATCTCTTCCTTGGACGTCCTCGCCCTCTCCGTCCCGGTACGAAACAAAAGAGTATCGAGTTGGTAATTCCGTTGAACCTCGCGACGTGTCCGTACCAGGCCATCTTTCGTCTTTTGATAGCTGTGAACAGATCTTCAAAAGGACCAATAGCGTCTTCAACACTCTGACGGATGTCTACGTTCGTGACACGATCTTTATATGTAACATTTAGGAGTTTTCTATAGCACCTAATTTCCATTGCGTGTATTCTGCCCTGGATATCTGCTGTAATGGTCCAGGTCTCGCAGGCATACAGAAATATTGATAGCACCAGAGAGCGCATTAGTCTGACTTTTATGTCGAGGGCGAGTCGCTTGTCTTGCCATATAGGTTTCAGCTGAGACAGCGCCGCTGTTGTTTGTGCTATTCTTGCAATTACCTCTGGCTTCGATCCCTCTTTACTGATCAATGATCCCAGATATTTGAAACGTTTTACCACCCCAAGTTCCCGCCCATTTGCCTCTATTACAGATTTAAACCCTGCTATGTTGTTGGTCATGAGCTTTGTTTTATCTGCATTTATTTCCATACCAAAAACTCAGGGCCGCTCTATCCAAGCTACCAATCAACCTTATCGCCCGGAAGCCAGACCGTCTAACACTGTAAGCCTGAAGGGGAACCTAAATGAGGGCATTCTCATGCGATGACCGAACCATTGACCTTCTGTCTGGACATGTAGTTGAGGTAGAGGATGGAACTCAATCTTTTGCGAATGAACCAGTTTGTCCTCATCAACTGTACCAATTAACTGTTGGGTACACTGGAGATAGAACCCTTAACCTTTTCTAGATAAAGGTAAACTCTCCTAGCGCCCTGCCACTGGTCCACACTAGGTTTTGGTACTTACTAGTAAAATGGAATCATCATTAACGGAGACAGAAGGTAAAACTGGAAATCCGCAGCCAGACTCCAGGACTGAGCAAAACACTGAGGAAATCAATGAACACTTTTTGAAGGGTTGAATCGTTCTTCATTCTATTTTTTCTACCCATGCAAATATTAACATCATCATCTTCATTATTGCCAGTATTATCATATTTCTCCATAAACATTGTTTTTGTTATCATCATCATTATCATCACTACCATCGCTCTCACAACAACCACCACCACCATCATCCATCTCTCCGTCATTATCAGCACTACCATCGCTCTCACAACAACCACCACCATCATCATCCATCTCTCCGTCATTATCAGCACTACCATCGCTCTCACAACAACCACAACCATCATCAATCTCTCAGTCATTATCAGCACTACCATCGCTCTCACAACAACCACAACCATCATCAATCTCTCAGTCATTATCAGCACTACCATCGCTCTCACAACAACCACAACCATCATCAATCTCTTGTCCTTATCAGCACTACCATCGCTCTTACAACAACCACCACCATCATCATCCATCTCTTGTCATTATCAGCACTACCATCGCTCTCACAACAACCACCACCACCACCATCAATCTCACCGTCATTATCATCACCATCATCTCTATCAATACCTTCATCACATACCACCACCACCACCACCACCACCACTATCATTACCATTAATGTACCGTAACAGTTAAACTTACAATTTCGTCGAAGTTCATTCCAACAAGGTTATTGATGTACAACGGTAAGTGCCACCAATAGTTTTCACAGGCCGTTTTGTCGCTAGGCTGTAAAGTAGGGGCAGCCGATCCTGAGACAGCAAACCTCTGAAGACCTTGTACCAGGACGAGTGTAACCAGCAACGTTGGTGTTAGTCTATAGCAGACAAACATACAGAATATTGTAACATAAGTTTGTTTATCTTTTTGGCACTATGGGTTATAGGATGCTATCTTCTCTTTCTTTTGCTTATTATTTTTGTAGTTTATTTCTTCTTCACCTTCATCTAACTGTATTTTTCTCCTTACGTCTCATTATTTATTTTGCTCTCTTCTCCAGCTTCTTTACTTTCTTGTTCATCGTTCTTTCCTTTTTCTCATTGTCCTTCTCCACGTTTCCTCCTTAAGTTGTTCCTTCCCTTTCCTAATCTTTCTCTCCTTCTTTTCTTCTGCCTAATTCTTCATCTTTCCTTTACTCCTCCTTTTCTTCCTTCTACTTCCATTTCTCTTTGTTCTTTTCCTCCGTCTTCCTTTTCCACCATCTTCTATTCCTCCATCATCTTTTCCTTCATCTTCTATATGCCCGTGAAAAAGGTACAGATGAGTATATACATGATAGTGATGACTGTGAGGTTAGTGATTGTTGTGAAGGTGGTGGAAATGATGATGATACAGTGATGATGTTTGTGAAAAAGAAAATGATAATAATGGGAAAAGTATTATATTTATTATTATTCGTCTTGATATTCGTCCCTTTCTCCTTTATCGTCTTCTACTTTGTTTTATTGTTCTCGTCTTCCTCTTCCCGCAAATCAATGTTATACCACAGCTTTAACATCTTAGAAGAAAGCATTAATCAGAATATTTGTATCTCCATAGAACTTTCTTTAACCTTCTTCTTCGTTTGCTTTCAGACATCAGCAAGATTCTAGAACATTTTATGTAGTAACATTGTTATAAAATATTCAATATGAATCCTTGATAATAATATAATAAAGACATATGTTTTGTTTTTGGTGTTAACTACGAAGCAGCAAAGCCTGAGCAAAATAATTCAGTATCATGCAGCAGCTCTGGCCAATGTGCGCGGCTTTCTTGTGTCGCGGCACCCATATGTGTTACGGTACCCTTATGTGTCACGGCTTCCTTATGTGTCGCGGCACCCATATGTGTCAAGGCACCCTTATGTTATCGCGGCTTCCTTACGTGTTACGGCACCCTTATGTGTCACGGCTTCCTTATGTGTCGTGGCTTCTTTATGTGTCACTGCACCCTTATGTGTCGCGACTTCCTTATGTGTCGCGGCACCCTTATGTGTCGCGGCTTCCTTATGTGTCACTGCACACTTATGTGTCACTGCTTCCTTATGTGTCGCGGCACCCTTATGTGTCACGGCTTTCTTATGTGTCCCGGCTTCCTTATGTGTCGCGGCACCCATATGTGTCGCAGCACTCCGCTTGAAAAACACTGGGTAGGGACTTGTAAAACTTAAAGATTATCGTGACTCATGTCAATAATGATGATGCTGATACGTCTTAGTGATAACCGAGAAAACAAATAAATATCTACAGCTTTCCAAGCATGTGGAAAATGGCAACTTGGTAGGGCTGTGCATGGAATCAGCAATCTTTCAAACAAATCGAATTGTTACATCAACCAACATTGCATAATTTATCTGTTGAGTAGATGGGAAGCAAAGCTAAGCTGCACAGTGCGTGGCGACTGCAGAGAATAACTGCCTTTAGCCCTCGGCCCTTTACAACCTCCACGTGGACCCGACCAAATGGAATACATAGCGTAATGATAATTGTTTCTTTGAGGTAGTGGTGCTGCTTGCCTTTTCTTGGTCTATGACTGACAGAGCAATCGGCAACCACCAAGCTTGACAGTGTCCTTAAGGGCAGCTACACATTTTCCCCCATCGAACAGTGTCCCAGCCCTGAATCTCCCATGACTCTCCGTCACCAAGTTTTCTTACGTCCTCCCTCTTGGGTCTCTAGCCAGTCGATTCTAGGGGTGACATAGGGTTCTCTTCTTAGAACATGATGTTGTGAATATATGTTTTTCTGTCTGTGTGTCTATCTATATATTTGTTCGACTGTCAAGTTCAATGAATGCCTGATATTTGGAAGTGAGTGAAAGAAAGCAAGCAGAAGGTTTACTCAATGACAGAAGAAAGACATGTCACACACACATCGCCCAAAACTTCCTCATGACATTACCTCCAGTAACGGTGTAGGTAGAAGTGCCTCCAGTTAAACCCCCACCCTTTCGATGTGACCTGTTTGATCGTCAGATATGAAACCAGGAAGCCACTGAAAGATAAGAGAGACGCACTATATTTAAAGATACAATGATAATATAACATCATTTACTCCCGATGATGAGATCACAAGCGGATTATAGAGCTGTGATCCTCTGAGAGGATTATAGAATTGAGATCTGCTGAGAGGATTATAGAGCTAATGTCTGCTCATAGGATTATAGAGCTGATGAATAAAAACAGTATGTCATGGCATCAAAGAAAGATACTAGAAAGGTTGAGTTAGTTCCATATTAGACACTGCTGTTGGTAATGACTGTGTTGTACTAGACTAAGGTTTTTTTTAATGACAGGGAACGAACATTCCCTTCTGTAACAGTAAGTCAGGTGTTCATGTTAAATTGGGTCGACTGAATCGTGTCGATTGCGCTGTCGTGAAGGCATTGGAGATCTATGCCATCCGACTTTTGATGTGGAAATGGATACTGGATTGTACTGAGCATATATCCTGATGGGTACTAAAGAATGTAGACCTGGACTATTCTAGCTGTAGTGCAATGCGAGACGTATCAGTATGTTCACCAGCATAGGAATCACAGTGTCGGTTCTCACCTGATGGGACATATTTCTGTAACACATCCTACATACACAATCATGACGAAAGCATCAGATAGGGTCTCGTTAAGTATGTTTTACCTGCCTCTGAAGCTAGCCTTGGCTCTCTATCATGTTGAGTCTCAGTATGTTTTAGCTGCCCCTGAAGCTAGCCTTTGCTCTCTATCATGTTGTCTCAGTATGTTTTAGCTGCCCCTGAAGCTATCCTTGGCTCTCTATCATGTTGTCTCAGTATGTTTTAGCTGCCCCTGAAGCTAGCCTTGGCTCTCTATCATGTTGTCTCAGTATGTTTTAGCTGCCCCTGAAGCTATCCTTGGCTCTCTATCATGTTGTCTCAGTATGTTTTAGCTGCCCCTGAAGCTAGCCTTGGCTCTATATCATGTTGAGTCTCAGTATGTTTTAGCTGCCCCTGAAGCTAGCATTGGCTCCCTATCATGTTGTCTCAGTATGCTTTAGCTGCCCCTGAAGCTATCCCTGGCTCTCTATCATGTTGTCTCAGTATGTTTTAGCTGCCCCTGAAGCTGTCCTTGGCTCTCTATCATGTTGCGTCTCAGTATGTTTTACCTGCCCCTGAAGCTGTCCTTGGCTCTCTATTATGTTGCGTCTCAGTATGTTTTACCTGCCTCTGAAGATAGCCTTGGCTTTCTATTATGTTGCGTCTCAGTATGTTTTACCTGCTCCTGAAGATAGCTTAGGCTCTCTATCATGTTGTCTCAGTATGTTTTACCTGCCCCTGAAGCTATCCTTGGCTCTCTATCATGTTGAATCTCAGTATGTTTTACTTGCCCCTGAAGATAGCCTTGGCTCTCTGTCATATTGTCTCAGTGTTTTACTTGCCCCTGAAGATTGCCTGGGCTCTCTATTATCTGGGGTCTCGATATTTTTTGCCTGCCCAAGAAGCTAGTCTTGGCTCCCTATCTTATGTAGTGGGCTGAGTGAAGGTGCTCGTCTCACGTCTCACATTCCAAACTTATTTGTGCTTTGATTCTTGAAACACCAAAGTTCTTATAGGAAGTAAACGATTAGTTAAGGCATGCTGAAGTCTGGTGTACTGAGTCATTAGGCATACAGCACAGTGGAACGCACTATGTCTTATCAGTGACATTCAAATACAATATCAAATTGATAAATTACCTAATTGTGAAGAAAGAATCCACGCCGAAGGGCATACTGTTAATAAGATCGAATGCTCTGGATTGTACCACATCATCCATTCCCTGGGCAATGTTACCTGTGGGAAGGAGATATCAACAACATACAAGTGCCTGCTTAAGAAGTGGTGATAATGTTTGTATATTGATAAATAAAGATGATCATTACATGGTTTATTATCATTGCTGCACCTGTCTGGAGGATGATAGTGTTGGAAATAAAAGTTTTTTGCCCGCGGAGTCACCGTATGGTGACGACATTTTCATTCTTACTTTCAATAGGGGAAATAACAAACTAGAGTTCTTACTGGGGTTTTGTCCTTACTGGAGATTTGTCCTTACTGGGATTTTGTCCTTACTGGGGGTTTGTCCTTACTGGGGTTTTGTCCTTACTGGGTTTTTATTCTTACTGGGGTTTTGTCCTTACTGGGGTTTTGTCCTTATTAGGGTTTTGTTCTTACTGGGGTTTTGTCCTTACTGGGAATTTATCTTTATTGGGGTTTTGTCCTTAGTGGGGTTTTGTCCTTACTGGGAATTTGTCTATATTGGCGTGTTGTCTTTACTAGGGTTTTGTCCTTACTGGGGTTATTTCCTTATAGTTGCCTTGGTTTCAAGTACCACCACTGAGCGCTAACCCTTGGTTTCAAGTACCACCACTGAGCGCTAACCCTTGGTTTCATCTACCACCACTGAGCGCTAGTACTTGGTTTCATCTACCACCACTGAGCGCTTTATAATTGGTTTCATCTACCACCACTGAGCGCTAGTACTTGGTTTCATCTACCACCACTGAGCGCTAGTACTTGGTTTCATCTACCACCACTGAGCGCTAGTACTTGGTTTCATCTACCACCACTGAGCGCTAGTACTTGGTTTCATCTACCACCACTGAGCGCTTTATAATTGGTTTCATCTACCACCACTGAGCGCTAGTACTTGGTTTCATCTACCACCACTGAGCGCTAGTACTTGGTTTCATCTACCACCACTGAGGGCTTTATAATTGGTTTCATCTACCACCACTGAGCGCTAGTACTTGGTTTCATCTACCACCACTGAGCGCTAGTACTTGGTTTCATCTACCACCACTGAGGGCTTTATAATTGGTTTCATCTACCACCACTGAGGGCTTTATAATTGGTTTCATCTACCACCACTGAGCGCTTTATAATTGGTTTCATCTACCACCACTGAGCGCTTTATAATTGGTTTCATCTACCACCACTGAGCGCTAGTACTTGGTTTCATCTACCACCACTGAGCGCTAGCAGATGATGATTGAATGCCATAATGTGAAACTGTACAGTTCTGGTGGGCTATAAAAAACGTCTTCAATGTTGAAGTGCTTTACAGGGAGGATATGTCCCATCTCTTGAAGCTTTCGGCCGAATAACAGGTCAAGTTCTATTGTTTCAGATTGATGTGGGCAGTGTCTACAGTTTATATTGTTTACTGTGTCTACTCTATTTATATGGCAGTTGGGAAGGTCGCGTTCTCAGTGTGAAAGTATATCTTTGGTGCTTACATCAAAAATGAATTATAGTATCTTTCTTAAATGGTGCTGACAGCACGCTGAGGTGTTTGAGTTGGCTGGCAACGCTGTCAGAGACAAAAAGATAACCAGAATCATCCCTCGCCACCTTCAGCTGGTAATACATCTCACCAGTGCATGAGCTGCAGCGGTCACCTAGCGTCAGGGACAGCGAACCAGAACTGCCATGCCCCTTCTACATCTCCACGCCATGATCCTGGACAACAGGCCGCAACAGAGCAGACTGGCTAAGAAGAACGGATCGAAGAGTGAAGGCTAACCCGGTAAATAAAAATTACTGCTGAAGCTGGATGTTTCGGACTGAAAGCTGCAAATATCGCAGTCAAACTGCATTCTAAGGGCACAAATCATTCCAGTCTGCGTACACCATTCTGCTACTTAGAAAGCCCTTTTCATGGTTTGGTAGAAGAAAATTAAGAATGAACGAAAAAGAAAAAGAAGAAATGGTGCTGACAGATCACTCAACTTCTGGCTTTGGCATTCCTTCAGTGTCTAACTAGTCTCATCTTCCTCCAGTGTCTAACTAGTGTTATCTTCCTCCAGTGTCTAACTAGTCTTATCTTCCCCCAGTGTCTAACTAGTCTCATCTTCCTCCAGTGTCTAACTAGTCTTATCTTCCCTCAGTGTCTAACTAGTCTTATCTTCCCCCAGTGTCTAACTAGTGTTATCTTCCTCCAGTGTCTAACTAGTGTTATCTTCCTCCAGTGTCTAACTAGTCTTATCTTTCCCCAGTGTCTAACTAGTCTTATCTTTCCCCAGTGTCTAACTAGTCTTATCTTCCCTCAGTGTCTAACTAGTCTTATCTTCCCCCAGTGTCTAACTAGTCTTATCTTTCCCCAGTGTCTAACTAGTCTTATCTTCCTTCAGTGTCTAACTAGTGTTATCTTTCCCCAGTGTCTAACTAGTCTTATCTTCCTTCAGTGTCTAACTAGTCTTATCTTCCTCCAGTGTCTAACTAGTCTTATCTTCCTTCAGTGTCTAACTAGTGTTATCTTTCCCCAGTGTTTAACTAGTGTTATCTTTCCCCAGTGTTTAACTAGTGTTATTCCTTGCAGTTGTACTTTGTAAATTAGATAAATATAATGTTATATATATATAACTACTCTCCGTTTCCAATGCCAAACGTGAACTTTAACAAAAACTGTGTACAGGTGTGGAGTCCTTATCGTAGAAGAGATATAAACATGCTGGAGAGGACACACAGAAGAGCGACACAACTAATAGTGGGATTTGAGAATTACAGTTATGAGGAAAGACTCAGAAAAACCGGCCTACAGTGTCTACAAAAGAGAAGATTTCGAGGCACCGTAATAAAAGTTTATAAGATAATCACAGGACAGGTTTGAAATTAGACTATAGCACTTTTTTCAATTAATTAAAGAAATGTCCAGTGTAGGTATTAGAAACACATTTTTTAGTCAGAGACTGGTGCATGCTTAGAATGTATTTTCACAGGAAATAGTGCGAGCAGGGTCAGTTATTGCATTTAGAAATAGATTTGATGCACTTAGTTTTGTTTAGATCACATTGAGTGGGAGATACTACTGATTGCAAACAAATTCTGCATAGCCGTCTAAACCAGTATACAAAAGTTGTTTTATGGTCTTTCTCAGAAAGATTCTTTTTGGAGAATTTGGAAAGCAGTCGCCATTATAGACCGACTCATCAGCAGTCGTCATTATAGATCGACTTATCAGCAGCCGTCATTATAGATCGACTCATCAGCAGCCGTCATTATAGACCGACTCATCAGCAGTCGTCATTATAGACCGACTCATCAACAGTCGTCATTATAGACCGACTCATCAGCACCCGAACATCCGGCAAGACTGTGATATGCGATGCAACTGCGTTTTCAACACTGAAACACACAGACGAATCTCCCCACAAAACTATTCTTGAGCCTTGGAAAACTCTCCCCCACAGCAACCCGTATCTCGAGAAATGGACTAAGAATGTCTTTCACATACATAATTTTGTTATATGTGTGAATATGAAAGAGAAAAAGAAGAGAAAAAGAAGAAGAAGAAGAGTAGTAGAGAAGCAGGTTCCATAATTTCAAGTCAAAGCCTACTCCTACAACATCTATGTATCTTCTACATAAACAATAAACACGCTGTACATATTGTCAATACTTACTGGCATGGCTGATAATAAGGATGAAATATGTGTGTCCAATCACGATCCATGACATTGTGAGAAATCTAATTCCAGGAATGACACTAATTGATCCCGGTGCTTGGGATGTGGATAGTAATCTCCGTCCATTTGTGTAAGCAGAGAATGACAGCAGAATCTTCACCCATACACCTACTAGATAGACAATTTGGTTGCAGTCAAACTATCTTACAAACAAAGGAGAGAGTTAAAATGCTAAGGTATGCATTTAAGTTTTATAACGGAACACATGTGAGAAATTCATGTTTTGAATCACACAAGTGCATCGAAAATACAGCAAAAGCATAAATAGATGAAGCTCATACAATATTTGAAACATCTAGTAAGAAATACACCTACACACAATATCAGACCCCCAAAAGGGACGCTGTAGTAAGTGTGACCTGGCAGGCATGTCAAGGCGACTATGGAGCGCCGGACAATAGGGTCATCTACCTCGTCCATCACAAACTATCAATCAAAAGAACAAGAAAAGATGACCTATATAGGGTAGTACAGGGGCGACTAAGTCAAATCTTATCAACAAGAAATTAATTTGAGAAAATCCCAGATTTCCACGATGACGGTGAAATAAAAGGACACTGGCTCCCATCTGTTCATGTCTATGCTAGGTGACTAAGTAGGGTTGTGCTTGGAAATGACAACGTCAGCGTGCATCAGCAACTTACACAAACTACTTCATCAAGGTACGTCAATTGTTTGGTACAGGCTTCCTGTGAGGAGGTTAACTTTAATATTTATTCTGTGCTCTCACTGGATTGAGACATAACACGATCGAGTTACATACAAATGATTTAAATTTTTAAAAAAAAGAAATGTAGCATCTTGAATAACCTGCCTACTTATCGCCTTTATGACCATATATCTTTTCAATCCATTCCTCTGTAGTGTCTTATCTACTTGTTCCAGCATGTCATCAGACGCCGTGTGGAGGTGAAGTCTTCTGTCGTATACCACCTAAATGACCATATATCTTTTCAATCCATGCCTCTGTCGTGTCTTATCTCACTTGTTCCAGCATGTCATCAGACGCCGTGTGGAGGTGACGTCTTCTGTCGTATACCACCTAAAGGACCATATATCTTTTCAATCCATGCCTCTGTCGTGTCTTATCTCACTTGTTCCAGCATGTCATCAGACGCTGTGTGTAGGTGGCGTCTTCTGTCGTATACCACCTAAAGGACCATATATCTTTTCAATCCATGCCTCTGTCGTGTCTTATCTCACTTGTTCCAGCATGTCATCAGACGCCGTGTGGAGGTGAAGTCTTCTGTCGTATACCACATGCATGACCACATATATATATGTTGTTTTAATCCATGCCTTTGTAATGTCTTATCTCACTTGTTGCTGTACGCCATCAGACGCAGTGTGGAGTATGTCACCTGTGTGACCATGTATATATTCAATGCTTGCCTCTGTAGTGTTACTTTACCACCATCAACCAACCTCTGACGATCAGATTACTTCCTGCTCTGCACATTATCTCCAATCATTAAAAAGTGTAAAGTCTTTCAATTTCTTGAAAACATGTTTAGAAGCAGTAGACACAGCCAGCTACTCATTGCTGATTGCTAGCATCATGGTCAGCGAACCACGGCTGACTGTTAGCATCATGGTCAGCGAACCACAGCTGACTGTTAGCATCATGGTCAGCGAACCACAGCTGACTGTTAGCATCATGGTCAGCGAACCACAGCTGATTGATAGAACCATAGTCAGCGAACCATCGCTGATTGCTAGCATCATGGTCAGCGAACCACAGCTGATTGCTAGAACCAAAGTCAGCGAACCACAGCTGATTGCTAGCATCATGGTCAGCGAACCACAGCTGATTGCTAGCATCATGGTCAGCGAACCACAGCTGATTGCTAGCATCATGGTCAGCGAACCACAGCTGATTGCAAGCATCATGGTCAGCGAACCACAGCTTATTGCTAGCATCATGGTCAGCGAACCACAGCTGATTGCTAGCATCATGGTCAGCGAACCACAGCTTATTGCTAGCATCATGGTCAGCGAACCACAGATGATTGCCAGCATCATGGTCAGCGAACCACAGCTGACCCTGTTCTTCCTCAAAGCGGCGACTCTGGAAACAGGCTGCACTAGTGAATTCTGGCTGAGAGATTAGGGATCACAGTAGAAAGACAAACCCAACACTCCAAAAAAAGACAGCTGAAATCGGCGGATTTGGGCGCAAAGGCACATCTATTGCTGCTTTGTAAACTACGTCCCAACGTCCTTTTCAGATCGGATGCTGAAGAGGAAGAAGACATCTGACATTTGTTATTACATAACCTCCATTGTTTGTTTGTTTGTGTGTTTAGCTTATAATTGGCACATGGATGCCTCTTCCAAGTAAAGACAGTTCTAGAATTTTCTTCACATGTTGAAAGATGTGTTATGTGTAAATGTTAAACACACAAGGGAGACATTGCTGATCCTTTGGCGCACTCTTCTTTTCCCACCCATACATGTCTGCCATATCTAACTGTGACATTTTGCTCCTAATATAGGTTATTGAGTGTTCTTGTGTCGTTTCTATCCCTACCTATGTTTTCCAGACATGTAATTAGTTTATCATGCTGGACTCCGTCAAAAGCAGTTTGTGTAGTCCATAACGCACACACCTGTTTCTCTGCACTTCTATATATTTGTATGCCCGTGTCCTTTTACAGGACATTGCTTCTCCTGTTTCGTTCTTCTGTCGAAATCCGAATCGTGAACTCCGTGGCCAACTTTCTCATGTAAAATTGCAAGCAGTTCTTTAATGGCATTTCTCATCAGTCTGAATGTTATAACGGCAGCATGAGGCTTCTTGAATATTACTATATTGCCAGACGTAGTCATGTCTCTTGGTTTGGGTGCCGAATTGTAAATTTCATTAGAGATCAGTGATTTTATCGGCACCGAATTTCTTTAGAATGTTCATATTTTATATATCCATGCTTGTTGCGTTCCTTGTGCTTGTATCTTTTATCCTTTTTCTAATCTGAGAATTCTGGGGCCGTTATTATTCATTTGTAGTGGCTTGTCATCTCTGTTGTGGTCAAACAGTTCACGTACTTATTCTGTCCACCTATTTGATATCTTTTTGTCCTTAATGCATGCTCTTCCTTGGGCCAACCTCGTCTTTTCTGAAACGTGGAGTAACTAGTCCCCATACAAGGTGTTTTACAATCTTAGAATTAAATGCTCTATACCATCAAAGGTTCTAGCATGACTTTCACGTAGTATATGTTCATTGAGAATGTATTTGTCAGAAGACCTTCTAATATACAATTGTGTTCTTCCATAATTTAATCAAATAGAAGAAATGTAACTTAAAAATCTATAAAACACATTTCACAACACCATTTAATAGAAAGCTAAACACTCACGATTAATCTGGCAGAGTGCGGAACTTTTGCCGCACACATTTCAATGGTTAGTTAAACGCTAACATGAAGCCGTGCCGTCTTCGTACCAACCCTATCTCACTCATATCTAGGCATAAGGATGTATGCTACGATTGTAGCCTCAAGTTAGTTAATGACTGTTACTCAAATTTGTTCTTCTTCTTATCTTCCCTTGATAATAATAATAGCTGTCCATCGTTGTCGATGAGGACCGCCGACATCATCCTTGTCACAGATTTCCCTGTTGGGTGTGGGTGCGCATGTGGCTGAACAGGCCAATGCGAGCACGAAAACATCTGCTACACATCGGGAACACGAGGTATGCACATATAGGTGAGGGGTCAGTTTTGGTAGTAGGAGATTCAATGGTGAGAGAGGTTGGCAGACATTTGTCTAAACAACACAACATGTTTGAAAGAATGGATATTGGGGGAGCAAAAATAGAGGACATAGAGGGGAGAATAAAGAGGTTAGATGACAAAGGAAACAGTCATGTGGTAGTATTGGCAGGTACAAATAATGTAAAGAGAGATGGTACAGAAATAATTATGGATAAATATAAAAGTCTTATGAGAACACTTAAGGAAAAAAAGTTTAGAAAGGTCACAATGATGGGCATTTTAGACAGAGCAGATGGGTCAGACTATCTAGATAGCAAAATAATAGGTATCAACCTTAGGTTACAGGTGATGTGTGCGGACATGGGAATGGAATTTATTGATGTTAAAGTAGACAAAAGTAAAATGTTAGATAGGGGAGGTTTACATCTAAATGAGATAGGACAGCATGTTGTAGCAAAGTATATGTTCTATCATTGTGTTAGAAATTTAAACTAGTTAGGCCTATGAAGTATGAGACTAAAGATAGGCCTACAATAGGGTGCTATAGAGGATGTAGTCAAAGGGGTAATTTGGTGTCAGGGAAGTGTGAAATACATAGTAGAAAAGCAAACACTAAAATGATAAAGCAGAAGCAAAAAGAGGAAAACCAACAACATTACAAACTAAAATGTTTTTATGCAAATGTGAGAAGCATAGTAAATAAAAGAGAAGAATTGGAACTGTATGTAGAAGAAGAAAAACCAGATATAATAGGGTTAACAGAATCATGGACATATGAGGAGATTGCAGATAGTGAACTTGAAATTGAGGGATATACAATGTTAAGGAAAGATAGGATAATTGGAGACAAGACTAAGGGAGGTGGCGTTTTATTATACTGTATAAATTCTGTTAATATAACGATCAAAGATTATTTATCATGTGGTAACAAAAATGAAAGTGTATGGGGAGAAATAGAAAGTGGGGGTGAAAAAACAGTGATTGGAGTGTGCTATAGATGTCCATCAAGTCAAAAAGAGGAAGATGAGGAGCTGATTAGTAGCATAGCAAAGGCAAGTAAAGGGAAATTATTATTAATGGGAGATTTCAACTATCCAGAAATAAAATGGGATATGGCAGAAGCACTTGTAGAGTCAAAACCTTTTGTTACGTGCATAACTGACAATTTTTTAATTCAACATGTAGAAGCAGCTACCAGAGGCAAAAACATACTCGACCTAGTTTTTACCACAGAGGAAAATATGATTGAAAACGTTACCGTTGGGGAACTGTTTGGCTCAAGTGACCATCAAATCATCCGTTGGGATCTTATTTCAGGGAAAGAAGTAAACATAAACACGCGAACATACGACTACTCTAAGACAGATGTTAAGAGGATGAAAGAGGCAGCGAACCACATAATCTGGAAAGATATTATTGTAGGAACAGATGTTGAACAGGAGTGGGAAAGTTTTAAAACAGTTCTAGAAACGCTAAAAGAGGAATGTGTCCATGTAGGGAGGTAAACCACAAGCGTAAAAAGTGGATAACTAGATTTGTAGTGAAATGTAGAAGAGCAAAAAATAAAGCATGGCAAAAATATATAGAGGCAGGTAAATCAAAAGAAACATATGTAAAATATTTGGACAAGCAGAACATATCTCAGAAAGCGAATAAAACAGCAAAAATAGACTTTGAAAAAAAACTTGCTCAGAGGATCAAGACTGACAGTAAAAGCTTCTTTTCTTATGTTAGAAATAAACAAAGAACGAAAGACAAAGTAGGCCCTCTCATAGACAGTACAGGGAAAATAATAAGTGAGAATAGGGAGGCTGCTAATCTGCTTAATCGGTACTTTGGCACAGTCTTCACAAAGGAGGACTGCTCCGAGATCCCAGAGCCTATAGATATTTTTCAAAGAGACATGGATACAGCGGGATTAAGATCAATCTGTATTACAGAGGAAATGGTTTTTAAAAAATTGGAGGGGTTAAAAGTGAATAAATGTCCAGGTCAAGATGGTATTCACCCAAAATTGCTGTATGAAATTAGAAACCAACTAGCAAAACCATTGGCTATATTATGTTCTCAATCACTTACAAAAGGGATTGTTCCACGGGATTGGAAAGATGCAGGAGTGATCCCCTTATTCAAAAAAGGCAAAAAATCAGATCCGGCAAATTATAGACCGGTGAGTTTAACGAGCATAGTCTGTAAATTGTTAGAGTCAATAATCAAAGAAAACATTGTAATGCATTTAGAAAAATGTAATCTAATTAGAAATAGTCAGCATGGGTTTACTAGAGGGAGATCATGCTTAACAAATCTATTAGAATTCATGGAGGAGGTTACTAAAATCATAGATAAAGGGGAGCCAGTGGATGTTATTTATCTAGACTTTGCAAAGGCCTTTGATAGAGTACCTCATCAAAGATTATTTCGAAAGTTAAAATCACATGGAATAGGTGGCGAAGTTGCCAAATGGATTGAAAATTGGTTAACAGGAAGAAGGCAGAGGGTGGGCATAAATAAGGAGTACTCTGAGTGGAGTGAAGTGAAAAGTGGTGTGCCACAGGGCTCGGTTTTGGGACCAATTTTGTTCTTGATATATATAAATGATTTGGACATTGATATGAGATCCATGATTGCAAAATTTGCTGATGACACAAAACTATGCAGTAGTGTCTCATCTAAAGCGGAAGTGGATATATTGATGTCGGATTTAGATAAAATTCGAGAATGGTCTGTAAGCTGGCAAATGGAGTTTAATGTAGATAAATGTACAGTCATCCACATGGGTAGATCTAATATGGAACATAATTACAGAATTGGAGAGAACAATATTAGAAAGGTAGATAAGGAAAGGTACCTAGGGGTTATAATAGATCATACAGGAAAGGTGAGTGAGCAAGTTAAGGTAGCAGTGAAAAAGGCAAATGCAATGTTAGGTATGATAAAAAGAAATATTAAACATAGGAGCAAGGAAGTGATCGTCAAACTGTATAAAGCTTTAGTTAGACCTTGATTGGAGTACTGTGTACAGGTGTGGAGTCCTTATCATAGAGGGGACATAAACATGCTAGAAAGAATACAAAAAAGAGCGACAAAGATGATAGTTGGATTCCAGAATTACAGTTATGAGGAACGACTCAGAAAAACGGGCCTACAGTGTCTCGAAGAGAGAAGAATTCGTGGTGACTTAATACAGGTTTATAAGATGATCAGAGGAATCGATAAATTAGACTATAACAAGTTTTTTAAAATACAGCGACCTACAATAACACGAGGGCATAGCTACAAGCTGATTAAAGAGAGGTCCAGGTTAAATATTAGGAAATATTTTTTTAGTCAGAGAGTGGTGTCTGCTTGGAATGCATTGCCAGGGGAGGTGGTGGAGGCAGGGACAGTTAATGCGTTTAAGAATAAACTGGATGCGCATAGATTTTAGAGCAAGGTGATGTAAATGTAACTGGTTGTATACAGACTCTGCAGGGTCTTCTAAACCAGTATAAAGACGTTAAGTTAAGTTAAGTTAAGAAGGGGATGGTGTTCCCGCTGCTCGGGATTTCCGCGTCTCGCGTCTGCTCTGGGCTTTCACAACACGGTCGTCTTCACCGGCAGCTACACCCAGTCAGATCTGTTTTGCGCATTACATTCCCATGTGTCGATGTCTATCTGGCAACTTTTTAGTGAGTCCTTCAGACCGTCTTTAAAACGTTTCTTTGGGCGCCCTCTCTCGCGCCATCCCTCTCTCAGCTCACCGTAGAGAAGCTTCTTTGGGAGCCGCTCGTCTGACATACGGACGAGGTGTCCGGCCCATCCTAGTCGTGCGTTTTCTAGCAGTGCATGGATGCTGGGCATGTTAGCCCTCGAGAGAACCTCGATGTCAGTGACACGATCTTGCCATCGGATGTGGAATATTCGCCTCAGGCAACCTGTGTGGGAGTGGTTTAACCTCCTTGCATGTCCAGCTTTCGCAAGCGTATAGTAGGGTTGGAATGATGGTTGCACGGTAGACTTTGAGTTTGGTCTTGACGCTGATGCCACGACGTGCCCAGACCATCGAGCGCATTCTACCAAAGGCTCTTCCCTTGAACACTGAACGAAACAACAGTCACCGGCTATTATATCTATTTGTGCTTTCGGACAGGAAAGCTATCGCTAATTTACCACCCCTCCCCCCCCCCCCCCCTTTCCAAAGGCAAAATAATTTTTTTCTTCAATAAATACAAAATACTCTCATAACACACCATTACATGCACATTGTTTGAGTTTCGCTCGGACGTGCGGGCCACATCTGGCACATGTTGAATGTGCGCCACTATCTGAAAGATGTTTTATTTCTGCATGCATTGCCCTCCTGCTGTGTTTCCCTCTAATATCTTTTATTGAGTCGCATTTTCATTCTATCCCCTGTTATTTTGATCTTCGGCACATAGTCCCTAATCGCATTGTTCTGTACCCTATAGTTTGGTGTGTTTATTTAGATTCTTTCTACCTTACATTTTGCTTAAGATATCGTCTGTTATATATACATGATTTCTCTTACACTTTTCTATGGGTAGAGTTTTATTCGCTACCTTTACACTTATTTCTAGAGTCACACTTTGTATTTATATTTTTTTCTTGGCTTATATATTACTCCATATTCTCTGACAATAGGCTAACCTATTTATTTTTGACTTCAACAATTTATTTATTTGTAATGTCATACTGCTTTACTGAAAATGAAAATGTTTATATATCTTAAGTTCACACAATCCTGATCTACCATTTGATGTTTCTCACCTTAAGTTGACATAATCTTGATTTACCATTTGATGCTTCTCACCTTGAGTTCACATAACGTGACTGACCGTTTAGACTTTCTCCACTTGAGTTCACATAACGTGACCGATGGTTTAGACTTTCTCACCTTGAGTTCACATAACGTGACCGATGGTTTAGACTTTCTCACCTTGAGTTCACATAACGTGGCCGATGGTTTAGACTTTCTCACCTTGAGTTCACATAACGTGACCGATGGTTTAGACTTTCTCCACTTGAGTTCACATAACGTGACCGATGGTTTAGACTTTCTCACCTTGAGTTCACATAACGTGACCGATGGTTTAGACTTTCTCCCCTTGAGTTCACATAACGTGACCGATGGTTTATACTTTCTCACATTGAGTTCACATAACGTGACCGATGGTTTAGACTTTCTCCCCTTGAGGTCACATAACTTCACCGACCGTTTAGACTTTCTCACCTTGAGTTCACATAACTTGACCGACCTTTTAGACTTTCTCACCTTGAGTTCACATATCTTGACCGACCATTTAGACTTTCTCACTTTGAGTTCACATATCTTGACCGACCGTTTAGACTTTCTCACCTTGAGTTCACATATCTTGACCGACCGTTTAGACTTTCTCACCTTGAGTTCACATATCTTGACCGACCGTTTAGACTTTCTCACCTTGAGCTCACATATCTTGACCGACCGTTTAGACTTTCTCACCTTGAGTTCACATATCTTGACCGACCGTTTAGACTTTCTCACCTTGAGTTCACATTTCTTGACCGACCGTTTAGACTTTCTCACCTTGAGTTCACATATCTTGACCGAACGTTTAGACTTTCTCACCTTGAGCTCACATATCTTGACCGACCGTTTAGACTTTCTCACCTTGAGTTCACATATCTTGACCGACCGTTTAGACTTTCTCACCTTGAGTTCACATTTCTTGACCGACCGTTTTGACTTTCTCACCTTGAGTTCACATAACTTCACCGACCGTTTAGACTTTCTCACCTTGAGTTCACATAACTTCACCGACCGTTTAGACTTTCTCACCTTGAGTTCACATATCTTGACCGACCGTTTAGACTTTCTCACCTTGAGTTCACATAACGTGACCGATGGTTTAGACTTTCTCACCTTGAGTTCACATATCATGACCGACCGTTTAGACTTTCTCACCTTGAGTTCACATAACGTGACCGATGGTTTAGACTTTCTCACCTTGAGTTCACATATCATGACCGATCGTTTGAGCTTTCTCACACTGAATGATATTCCGATATAAACTGTTTTGTATTTCTCACCTTAAGGTGTCTCATTTTTACCGCCACTTGAGCCATTTTCTCCTAAAGTTGACTTACCTTGAACGGCCATTTCTTGTTTCTCGCCCTCACTTGACTTAGTTAAATGAGGGAAGTAGACAAACGCGACATCGATTGCAGTGCCAAGGAAAGTCAGGGTTCCGATCACTAGAACTATTAGTCTGTGAATTATCAATAAGAAAAGATTATGTTATTGAATATATCAACGTACAGACAGATGGAAATTAACCCTCTCCGCTCCTTTTTCTGGCAAGGGTTTTGCACGTTCTTTTTCTGACATCGGGTTTTACGCCCTTTTTTCGACAACGTACCGATAAAGACCAGTTAAAGACACTGACGTTCAACAAATACTAACTAGAGTCAGTCAAACAGTGTCGCCTAAATGAAAATTTAGTGCATGCCTTCAACTTCACCGATTTTCCGACCCCGTGTAATTATTGTCAGGCTTCTCAATGATGAACACTCATTGAGATAACGTAGCCAACAAAGATGACCATTCATTGAGATAACGTAGCCATTTAAGATGACCATTCATTGAGATAACGTAGCCATCTGAGATGACCATTCATTGAGATAACGTAGCCATCTGAGATGACCATTCATTGAGATAACGTAGCCATCTAAGATGACCATTCATTGAGATAACGTAGCCATCTGAGATGACCATTCATTGAGATAACGTAGCCATCTAAGATGACCATTCATTGAGATAACGTAGCCATCTGAGATGACCATTCATTGAGATAACGTAGCCATCTGAGATGACCATTCATTGAGATAACGTAGCCATCTAAGATGACCATTCATTGAGATAACGTAGCCATCTGAGATGACCATTCATTGAGATAACGTAGCCATCTAAGATGACCATTCATTGAGATAACGTAGCCATCTGAGATGACCATTCATTGAGATAACGTAGCCATCTAAGATGACCATTCATTGAGATAACGTAGCCATCTAAGATGACCATTCATTGAGATAACGTAGCCATCTAAGATGACCATTCATTGAGATAACGTAGCCATCTAAGATGACCATTCATTGACAAAACGCAGCCATCTGGTAAAGACTATCAAATGCATTTTGGAAACCAGTGATGTTGAGGACAAGTGGATGTAGCATTTCCAAAGATTATACTAAAATTATTCTCAAGTGACGATTTCGTCCATGATTTCATTTTCGTTCAAACCTGCATGCTTTTCTCTGAGGTATTCATTGACTTTCACTCCGAATCTGTCTAGCATCCCGCCACATATAACTTTTCCTGGCACTGAAAAGGGTGTTATGTCACGTCTAACATCACGCCTTATAGCACTTTTCCTGGCACTGATAAGAGTGTTATGTCACGTCTAACATCACGCCGCATAGCACTTTTCCTGGCACTGATAAGAGTGTTATGTCACGTCTAATATCACGCCTCATAGCACTTTTCCTGGCACTGATAAGAGTGTTATGTCACGTCTAACATCACGCCGAATAGCACTTTTCCTGGCACTGATAAGAGTATTATGTCACGTCTAACATCACGCCTCATAGCACTTTTCCTGGCACTGATAAGAGTGTTATGTCACGTCTAACATCACGCCACAAAGCACTTTTCCTGTTTTTGATGTAACAGATCTTTGCTGCAGGGACAATACATAGAAGGAGAGTAGACATATTTTAACATTTAACAGATTTGGGAGGAAGAAATGAAGAGCTTAGACAACCATTCCGTCTTTCTTTTTCTTGGGATTTAAAGAACTAAGTCAGTGCAGATGAACTCAGTCCCGCAAGAATTTGAGTAACCAAAACGATCCACGAAAGTTTTTGTCTGAAAGTGCGCAGATGGGAGTTTAGATAAACACACGTAACCTGATGTAAATTAACCATGTGTCCACACGTGGGCCGATAGCAGTGGTAGGCGGATAGACTTGTTGCCGCCAACAAACCCGCGTCGTCTGGAAAGAGCGTGATCAGGTTGGGGGATACTGGCAAACAGACGGACAAACACGCGCCGTCTTGGAAATCACGCGATCTGGGGATGTATATCGAATATAAATCCCAGTGGAGCGACGTGAGGCACATTTTAGACATTACTTTAGAAAGAGACACTCAGTGGAGAGGGAGATATGCAGCTGAGGCAGATTTGAGTTGAGAACCACATAGGTAGAACACTTTATTTCAGAGACAGACTTGAGAGGAGACACACGGAGGCGAGTGATGAGATTTGAACATAGTTTTAGTTGAGAACCACAGATGAGGAAACAGTTCACTTCAGAAACAGAGATAGATTCGAAATAGACGTTTAGTGGAGAGCAGGTGACGGAGAGAGACAGTTTAAATAGACACACAGCAAGCAAGGTAACTACCCTCATATTATGTAGTAGTCGTAATTACAAGTCGTCAGCAGCTAGAGGCAGTCTTGCAATAATCTCATGGATCATAATTGACGCAGTCTATCCTGATCACGTCGAGACTACTTTGATCCACTGCCGACAAAGAGGAATGAGGCCACGAACTCCATTCCTAGGTTTTGATACGAAGAACTTCATCATCAGCGGCATTCCACAACAAAGTTCGATCACAGCAGGCCAGATTAGGAGAGGAGAAAGAACCGGGCAATAACAGTATCGATAAGGTTAGGTTTAGCGGTAGGAGTGTTTTAGACAAGCGTGTGAGAAAAAAAAAATTAAGTTGTTAGAAGTTTATAGTTGGTAGTGTAACTTGAATGAAGAATCTGTTGTATTGTGTTTTTATTTATTGTTACTTGAATTTGTTTAGAGTGAAATAGAATAGAGCAGACCCCTTTACCGTCTGCGACAGAGTTCCATCAGATCGATTGGCTCTTGTACACTGATAAGAATGTTATGTCACGTCAAACATCACACCACGAAGCAGTTTTCCTGGCACTGATAAGAGTATTATGTCACGTCAAACATCACACCACAAAGCAGTTTTCCTGGCACTGATAAGAGTGTTATGTCACGTCAAACATCACACCACAAAGCAGTTTTCCTGGCACTGATAAGAGTGTTATGTCACGTCAAACATCACACCACAAAGCAGTTTTCCTGGCACTGATAAGAATGTTATGTCACGTCAAACATCACACCACAAAGCAGTTTTCCTGGCACTGATAAGAGTGTTATATCACGTCAAACATCACACCAGAAAGCAGTTTTCCTGGCACTGATAAGAGTGTTATGTCACGTCAAACATCACACCACAAAGCAGTTTTCCTGGCACTGATAAGAGTGTTATGCAATGAAGTAGAGAAAGGGCGATGGATAATCCAATTGGTCATCCTATCAGACTCGAGGGGAGAAGCGAGTTCTTTTCAGAACACATCAGATATAATTTGTGAGGTGGACGAGATGACTGCCTTGGTTATGATGGGTGACTTCAGCGGCAGAACACGGAGAAGGAATTCGCCACAGGAACAATGTCTTGGATGCAACAGCGATTCTTTCCTAGATCAGAAGAGTAACGGGGAAGAACTCGCAAATCTATTTACCGCACACGGCTGGCTGATAATGGACATCGTCTTCCAACACAGATCCAGCCACATCTAGACGTAGTATAGGTGGAAAAATATCGCGGTGTCTTCACATACAGACTACATTTTCATACAACACAGAAATGGACCTTTCAAAAGCGACTCCATAGCTATCCATAATGTGGATGTAGGTATTGATCATAGATCGGAAGTTATAACATCTTTCTCTCCAACATGGAGCTGATCACAGACTGGACGTTATAACACCTTTCTCTCTAACATGGAGCTGATCACAGACTGGACGTTATAACACCTTTCTCTCTAACATGGAGCTGATCACAGACTGAACGTTATAACACCTTTCTCTCCAACATAGAACTGATCACAGACTGGACGTTATAACACCTTTCTCTCTAACATGGAGCTGATCACAGACTGGACGTTATAGCACCTTTCTCTCTAACATGGAGCTGATCACAGACTGGACGTTATAACACCTTTCTCTCTAACATGGAGCTGATCACAGACTGAACGTTATAACACCTTTCTCTCCAACATAGAACTGATCACCGACTGGACGTTATAACACCTTTCTCTCCAACACTGAAATGATCACAGACGGGACGTTATAACACCTGTTTCTCCAACACTGAAATGATCACAGACTGGACGTAATAATACCCTTCTCTCCAACATGGAGCTGATCACTGAATGGACGTTATGGGCTTTGCTTGGCTTCGTTCATTCTCAATCTCCCACTACCAAACCCTGAAAGGGCTTTAGTAGCAGAATGTGGTCCAGAGAACGGAATGCGTTGTCGTAGTTTACAGCTTGAATGCGATATTTACATCTTTAGGTCCAACACATCCTACTTCAGCAAGCATTTTTTGAGTACCGGGTTAGCATTCCCTCTTCGATCCCTTTTCCTTAGCCAGTCTGCCCTGCTGCAGCCTGTTATCGAGGATCACCGCGTGGAGGTGTAGGAGGGTCTTGGCAGCTTTGGTTCGCTGGCTCTGACGCTAGCAGTCAGCTATGAGTCGCTGACCCCTGCAGCTCATGCGCTGCTCAGCATCTTGATCCCAGACTGGACATTATAACACCTTTCTCTCCAACATGGAACTCATCACAGAGTGGACGTTATACCACCTTTCTCTCCAACATGGAATTGATCACAGACTGGATGTTATAACACATTTCTCTCCAACATGGAACTGATCACAGACTGGATGTTATAACACCTTTCTCTCCAATACTAAATTAATCCCAGACTGGACGTTATAACACCTTTCTCTCCAATACTGAACTGATCACAAACTGGTCGTTATAACACCTTTCTCTCCAACACGGAACTGATCACAGACTGGACGTTATAACACCTTTCTCCCCAACACTGAACTGATCACAGACTGGTCGTTATAACACCTTTCTCCCCAACACTTAACTGATCACAGACTGGACGTTATAACACCTTTCTCTCCAACACTGAACTGATCACAGACTGGTCGTTATAACACCTTTCTCTCCAGTACTAAATTAATCCCAGACTGGACGTTATAACACCTTTCTCTCCAATACTGAACTGATCACAAACTGGTCGTTATAACACCTTTCTCTCCAACACGGAACTGATCACAGACTGGACGTTATAACACCTTTCTCCCCAACACTGAACTGATCACAGACTGGACGTTATAACACCTTTCTCTCCAACATGGAACTGATCACAGACTGGACGTTATAACACCTTTCTCTCGAACATGGAACTGGTCACAGACTGGACGTTATAACACCTTTCTCTCCAACATGGAACTGGTCACAGACTGGACTTTATAACACCTTTCTCTCCAACATGGAACTGGTCACAGACTGGACGTTATGACACGTTTCTCTCGAACATGGAACTGGTCACAGACTGGACTTTATAACACCTTTCTCTCCAACATGGAATTGGTCACAGACTGGACGTTATGACACGTTTCTCTCCAACATGGAACTGGTTACAGACTGGACTTTATAACACATTTCTCTCCAACATGGAACTGGTCACAGACTGGACGTTATGACACGTTTCTCTCCAACTTGGAACTGGTCACAGACTGGACTTTATAACACATTTCTCTTCAACATGGAACTGGTCACAGACTGGACGTTATAACACCTTTCTCTCCAACATGGAACTGGTCACAGACTGGACGTTATAACACCTTTCTCTCCAACATGGAACTGGTCACAGACTGGTCGTTATAACACCTTTCTCTCCAACATGGAACTGGTCACAGACTGGACGTCATAACACCTTTCTCTCCAACACTGAAATGATCACAGACTGGACGTAATATTACCCTTCTCTCCAACATGGAGCTGATCACCGACTGGACGTTATGGGCTTTGCTTGGCTTTGTTCATTCTCAATCTCCCACTACTAAACCCTGAAAGGGCTTTGGTAGCAGAATGTGGTCCAGAGAACGGAATGCGTTGTCGTAGTTTACAGCTTGAATGCGATATTTACATCTTTAGGTCCAACACATCCTACTTCAGCAAGCATTTTTTGAGTACCGGGTTAGCATTCCCTCTTCGATCCCTTTTCCTTAGCCAGTCTGCCCTGCTGCAGCCTGTTATCCAGGATCACCGCGTGGAGGTGTAGGAGGGTCTTGGCAGCTTTGGTTCGCTGGCTCTGACGCTAGCAGTCAGCTATGAGTCGCTGACCCCTGCAGCTCATGCGCTGCTCAGCATCTTGATCCCAGACTGGACATTATAACACCTTTCTCTCCAACATGGAACTCATCACAGAGTGGACGTTATACCACCTTTCTCTCCAACATGGAATTGATCACAGACTGGATGTTATAACACATTTCTCTCCAACATGGAACTGATCACAGACTGGATGTTATAACACCTTTCTCTCCAATACTAAATTAATCCCAGACTGGACGTTATAACACCTTTCTCTCCAATACTGAACTGATCACAAACTGGTCGTTATAACACCTTTCTCTCCAACACGGAACTGATCACAGACTGGACGTTATAACACCTTTCTCCCCAACACTGAACTGATCACAGACTGGTCGTTATAACACCTTTCTCCCCAACACTTAACTGATCACAGACTGGACGTTATAACACCTTTCTCTCCAACACTGAACTGATCACAGACTGGTCGTTATAACACCTTTCTCTCCAGTACTAAATTAATCCCAGACTGGACGTTATAACACCTTTCTCTCCAATACTGAACTGATCACAAACTGGTCGTTATAACACCTTTCTCTCCAACACGGAACTGATCACAGACTGGACGTTATAACACCTTTCTCCCCAACACTGAACTGATCACAGACTGGACGTTATAACACCTTTCTCTCCAACATGGAACTGATCACAGACTGGACGTTATAACACCTTTCTCTCGAACATGGAACTGGTCACAGACTGGACGTTATAACACCTTTCTCTCCAACATGGAACTGGTCACAGACTGGACTTTATAACACCTTTCTCTCCAACATGGAACTGGTCACAGACTGGACGTTATGACACGTTTCTCTCGAACATGGAACTGGTCACAGACTGGACTTTATAACACCTTTCTCTCCAACATGGAATTGGTCACAGACTGGACGTTATGACACGTTTCTCTCCAACATGGAACTGGTTACAGACTGGACTTTATAACACATTTCTCTCCAACATGGAACTGGTCACAGACTGGACGTTATGACACGTTTCTCTCCAACTTGGAACTGGTCACAGACTGGACTTTATAACACATTTCTCTTCAACATGGAACTGGTCACAGACTGGACGTTATAACACCTTTCTCTCCAACATGGAACTGGTCACAGACTGGACGTTATAACACCTTTCTCTCCAACATGGAACTGGTCACAGACTGGTCGTTATAACACCTTTCTCTCCAACATGGAACTGGTCACAGACTGGACGTCATAACACCTTTCTCTCCAACACTGAAATGATCACAGACTGGACGTAATATTACCCTTCTCTCCAACATGGAGCTGATCACCGACTGGACGTTATGGGCTTTGCTTGGCTTTGTTCATTCTCAATCTCCCACTACTAAACCCTGAAAGGGCTTTGGTAGCAGAATGTGGTCCAGAGAACGGAATGCGTTGTCGTAGTTTACAGCTTGAATGCGATATTTACATCTTTAGGTCCAACACATCCTACTTCAGCAAGCATTTTTTGAGTACCGGGTTAGCATTCCCTCTTCGATCCCTTTTCCTTAGCCAGTCTGCCCTGCTGCAGCCTGTTATCCAGGATCACCGCGTGGAGGTGTAGAAGGGTCTTGGCAGCTTTCGTTCGCTGGCTCTGACGCTAGCAGTCAGCTATGAGTCGCTTACCACTGCAGCTCATGCGCTGCTCAGCATCTTGATCCCAGACTGGACATTATAACACCTTTCTCTCCAACATGGAACTCATCACAGAGTGGACGTTATACCACCTTTCTCTCCAACATGGAACTGATCACAGACTGGATGTTATAACACATTTCTCTCCAACATGGAACTGATCACAGACTGGATGTTATAACACCTTTCTCTACAATACTAGATTAATCCCAGACTGGACGTTATAACACCTTTCTCTCCAACACGGAACTGATCCCAGACTGGACGTTATAACACCTTTCTCTCCAATACTGAACTGATCACAAACTGGTCGTTATAACACCTTTCTCTCCAACACGGAACTGATCACAGACTGGACGTTATAACACCTTTCTCCCCAACACTGAACTGATCACAGACTGGTCGTTATAACACCTTTCTCTCCAACACTGAACTGATCACAGACTGGACGTTATAACACCTTTCTCTCCAACACTGAACTGATCACAGACTGGACGTTATAACACCTTTCTCTCCAACATGGAACTGGTCACAGACTGGACGTTATAACACCTTTCTCTCCAACATGGAACTGGTCACAGACTGGATTTTATAACACCTTTCTCTCCAACATGGAACTGGTCACAGACTGGACGTTATAACACCTTTCTCTCCAACATGGAACTGGTCACAGACTGGACGTTATAACACCTTTCTCTCCAACATGGAACTGGTCTCAGACTGGACGTTATGACACGTTTCTCTCCAACATGGAACTGGTTACAGACTGGACTTTATAACACCTTTCTCTCCAACATGGAACTGGTCACAGACTGGACGTTATAACACCTTTCTCTCCAACATGGAACTGGTCACAGACTGGACTTTATAGCACATTTCTCTCCAACATGGAACTGGTCACAGACTGGACGTTATGACACGTTTCTCTCCAACATGGAACTGGTCACAGACTGGACTTTATAACACCTTTCTCTCCAACATGGAACTGGTTCCAGACTGGACGTTATAACACGTTTCTCTCCAACATGGAACTGGTCACAGACTGGACTTTATAACACCTTTCTCTCCAACATGGAACTGGTCACAGACTGGTCGTTATAACACCTTTCTCTCCAACATGGAACTGGTCACAGACTGGACGTTATGACACCTTTCTCTCCAACATGGAACTGGTCACAGACTGGACGTCATGACACGTTTCTCTGTTTGAGAAATGACAATGGAAAAATAATCACAAACTAATTGAGAGACAAGTCTGTCAGGGTCGGTTCAAGAACAGCTAAGACCAAGGTGTATGAAACACCAGTCGGAGAAGCCATAACTATAAACAGCGAATGGGCCACATTCAAATTCAAACTATCAAGAACGAACGTTCTCCAAAAGGTAAGGGCAATGAACTCATTAAGACATAGAACACGGCAAAGAAGAACAGCCTGGTGGAATGAAGACGTCATGGTCACCATACAGGCACGACTGACACGACTGACTTCAACTGAACCAACTGGTTGTATACAGACTCTGCAGAGTCTTCTAAACTAGTATACAGACGTCAGGTTAAGTTAAGTATTATGTTTCTTACTAGAAGACATAACACGCAAATTATCAAGTGGGCTAAGGAAGAAGCCTGGACCAAGTATAGGGATCAACTCTCAAACAGATGGAGGTCCTGCTTAGAGACTTCTACAGACCTGTTATAAGCCATGCCACTGAGACGATTGTTGCCATCCATCAGTCATTCACGAGGGCAAAGAATTCCCATTGCTCGAGGGGTCCGAACGAAGAGAGAGAGAGAGAGAGAGAGAGAGAGAGAGAGAGAGAGCGTTATGGAAGGAGTGCTTCCGCGACCTTCTCAGCCCAAGTAGTTTAGTAAAGAAAGTGTCATTCATAAATCGCCACACAGACCATCTAGAGGCTGATATTACTAGCCCAAGAGGTGGAATTACTAAGAATATCCAGAAGAACATGTCAACAGTTGAAGACAGCATTCCTACCGAGGCAAATCAGGCATGTAGACAGACGGGAGTGATTTGGCTGAAAAGAATATTCTCAACAGCGTGGAGAGAAAGAACAGCCCAAAATGACTGGCAGAGGGCTTTGATAGACCTTATAGGGAAAGAAAAGGGCTCGAAGCGGAACCGTGACACCTATCGGGTATTCCGCTGTTAAGTCATTCAGGGAAAATGTATGTCAAACCTATTGAAAGAGAGTGTGAATGATTGCCAAACAGCTCAATGACGTCCAGTTAGGTTTCTGCAGGGGTATGGGGCGCAGGGGTATGGGGCGCACCGATGATTTATTTACCCTACGGCAAATAAATGGAAAAAGGTTTAATACGGCGAGGATCTCAACTTAGCATTTATTGTCCAAGAGAACGCTTCAGACAGACTTGTCAGAAATAGGCTGTGGTCAGTGAAGGAGGTGTACGAGATATGAGGCCAACTACTTGAGAATGGAGAGCTCTTTACTTACTTAGTCGCTCCTCTTCTACCGTGAGGTGTAGAGGTGGAGAGCTCTTTACCGAGGGAATGTGAGTGTGGTGCATATGGAGAACAGTGTCACATTGGACTTCACTATCACAAAGGGCGTGCGATAGAGATGTGTACTATCCCTGCTACTTTTAAATCTACATATTGACACAATTGGGACAGAGGCCTATCTGGCTGCGACACACGATCCAGATTATAATTTCACACATGAACTGTTATTTGCAGATGACCGAATGCGTCATATACAGACGGACATAAATTTCATCATCACTTTGGAGCGTTGGACGTAACCTGCGATAAGTACGAAATGCGCATCAGCACGGTTGTGGCGGCAACTGTAAAGGTGGACAGTGCTCAGGGACTGCTTGAGCATTCTGAACGTGGCTCTACAGCAGGCTCATGGTACCTTGTCCGCATTTTCTCAGAAGATGACATCTGCGGCAGAGAGATTGAGACCATATGTAAGAAAACAGCAGGAGTGACTTATTAACTGACACAACTACTCGAACCTATTTTAATTAGTTTAACAACATAGCAGTTATTGATCCACATCATCTTCCCTTTAATTCAGCCCAGAGTTTCCTGAGTTCCAAAAGCCATACAGTCCTGCTTACAGATGCTCTCGCCGTAGTCACAGCGCTAAAAAGCAAGAAAAACACTGAGCTTAATGACTTAAGAACAGCACTCTGTCAACTATGCCAGCAGTCCGCACCAAAAAGGGTAGTGGTACAGTGGGTCCCATCACACTGCTACATCAAAGGCAACGAGGAGGCAGACAGACTGGCAAAAGAAGGCGCAAGACTACCACAAACAGATACTAGTATGACGTACGAAGAGTCAAAACGGCTTATTAAAGCCAGATACATGACCAAATGGGAAACCGAACATACTGGTTACACCAAAAACGATGCATATTACCAGCTGAACAGAAGAGAGCAGGTCGCACTGGCCACAATAAACTGAGGTACCACCTATTCAACAAATTGAAGATAGGTGGAACCGACGAATGCCAGTGTGGTACCGGGAAAATGACCGCTGAACATCTGCTGCAGAACTGCCTGACATACGAGGATCAGAGAGAGCAGATGTGGCCATCACCAGTGGAACCACAAGACAAGCTCTATGGCAGTGTCGACAGCCTCAGGATGACCGCCGTTTTTTTCGAAAAAATAATGGTTACTGTCTGACTGCGTACGAAGAAGAACAAGAAGAAGAAGGACTACGGGGAGGGCAGGCTGATATAATGTTATTTTAAATAAATAAGCAAAAACTTAGATAAAGTTAGATGTGTTAAAAAGATGGTTATATTCAGTTGAAAAATGGATGCTTGTCAACTCTTGAGACCAGTAGTATACACACTGAACGATCTGCATGTAGGCCATGCGCGAGTATGGTAGCCAAGACGCTCGCCTGCCATGGATTTCCTGCCGACATTGTAACTGACGACATCGCCATCTATTCTGTCTTTCAGTCAAGGACAACATCATTGCATGGCTGCTATTGCATCGTCTGACGACAACATGGATAACGCCATACTGCTGTAGAAACTAGATAATACTCTCCTCATCATGGACCTAAGTTGACAGATTCAAGAAATCCATTGCCAATATCAAATAATATGGCAGGAACAAACGGAAGCAGAAGCGAAAGCAGAAACTTGTTTGACACCCCCAACAGTTAAAAAGTGGACTTTTCTGTGACCAAATGAGGTGCTAAAATTATATATTTAATTTATTTGGAGTGACTTAAGGGACAAGTACCTATCTTCCTACCAACCCTGTGCTACCACAACATATCCCTATCAACCCCGTGCTACCACACCATCTCCCTACCAACCATGCGCTACCACACCATCTTCCTAACAACTCTATGTTACCACACCATCTTCCTGCCAACCTTGTGCTACCACAACATCTTCCACCAAACCCTGTGCTACCACTACATCTTCCTACCAATCCTTTGCTACCACACCATCTTCCTACCAACCATGGGCTACTACATCATCTTCCTACCAATCATCGGCCGCCACACCATCTTCCTATCAACCATGTGCTACCACAACATCTTTCTGCCAACCCTTTGCTACCACATGTTCATAAGAACCATGTGTGACCACAACATCTTCTTACCAACCCTGTGCTACTACAACACATTCCTACCAACCCTGTGCTACCACATCTTCCTACCAACCCTTTGCTACCAAATCTTCCTACCAACCCTGTTCTACCATACCTTCCTACCAACCCTGTGCTACCACATCTTCCTACCAACCCTGTGCTACCACATCTTCCTACCAACCCTGTGCTACCAGAACCAAACGTGGACAATGTCCAAACCGCGAAACAGTAAAATCTCTACCTGCGAAATGAGATGTGAACGACTGGCCGCCGTTTCCAGGACGACATATTTGAGAACGAGGACATTCGCAGAGGGTCGGAGTCATCCCCTGTACCGGATACACGTCGTCCAAACAGAAGGTAATCTGGCTCCGACATCTCGTGAACATGCTTCCTGATCAGTTTCCCCTACGAGATTACAAGGTCCGACTGCCCGATTTCTGAGCAAGAGGACGACCGAGGGGAAGGTGATTAGATAAAGTAAAGACGATTTTATAGCAACACGTGTTTACTAAGGCTCCCCACGACGCCAATCTAGATGCCAGTTTTTGCCCATAAAAGAAACATTAAAATGGTATGATGCCATCACCAATGACTCGTATGTGTTGAACCCAATCAGACAGATAACAGTAGAACGGGAAGTGAAGAACAGAAGATGGAGTTGGATAGGAGACATACTAAGAGAACCAGCTGATATAATATCAAGGCAGTCTTTGATCTGGAATCGTCGCTTCAGTGTACGTTTGATTGATTAATTGATTGATGCATTGAACCTGTTACTTACATGGCAGCTTTTGTGAAGGGCGTCCATTCCCTGTCTTCAGTTCTGCAGTCTGTTGATATCGCTTGTAGATATGACTCGACATTCAGTTTCTCTAGTTCTTGGATACAAGAAGGTATAACAGAAGTAGAGCATTGGTGCATCTTTGTGTTTGATCGTGTTGTGATTAGTGTTGAGGTGGCTTGAGGAAGTTGGATATAAAGTTAACGTGTGCTGGGCGATTGACAATTTTTAGGAACGTTACAATCAGTGTAATAGGCTGCAAGACTTGAGACAGATGTCATGTGTCATTAAAAAATTGAACAAGTTTAGCAATAGAATGGGCGGGAGTGCTAGCGTCAGGAATATGTGGGACGTGTTGAGCAAGACTCAAGCCCACACATTGAAAGTCAAAGCAGGTTGTGTTGTAGCAGCCTGTCCAACAAGGTGTGGATCTGCATTGTGACCACAGCAGTGCTGAGCTTACTGAGAAGCCTTTTACCGCATTACCCAGGTCTACCTTATTCAGAATATCATAGGATATAAGAAGAGCCAGAGAAATGTTGCCAAGAGTGAAAAGCTATGTACAAGTAGCTTGGACAACAACAACAACAATAATAGACTACTATCATTTCGTTTGTCCTCCGTCATGAGCATTCATGTTTTTCTTTGTCTATCTTTTCACTAGTCCAAGAGTGTACTGCATTTGCGTGGAGGTTATTGTTCCTTCTCATGACATGCCCAAGACATTTCCATCTTCTATTGTTTAGGAGTACATCTTTAGTCTCCTGCCTGGATACTAGAAGAAGTTTGCTGTTGTATATTTTAATCGTAAAAAAAGAATGATGAAAGTTTGACAATAACTTAACTCTCACTCAGTTTCTCTGTTGTATAACTTGATCTATGTTTCTCTGTTGTATAACTTGATCTATGTTTCTCTGTTGTATAACTCTCACCCAGTTTCTCTGTTGTATAACTTGATCTATGTTTCTCTGTTGTATAACTTGATCTATGTTTCTCTGTTGTATAACTCTCACTCAGTTTCTCTGTTGTATAACTCTCACTCAGTTTCTCTGTTGTATAACTCTCACCCAGTTTCTCTGTTGTATAACTTGATCTATGTTTCTCTGTTGCATAACTTGATCTATGTTTCTCTGTTGTATAACTTGATCTATGTTTCTCTGTTGTATAACTCTCACTCAGTTTCTCTGTTGTATAACTTGATCTATGTTTCTCTGTTGTATAACTTGATCTATGTTTCTCTGTTGTATAACTTGATCTATGTTTCTCTGTTGTATAACTTGATCTATGTTTCTCTGTTGTATAACTTGATCTATGTTTCTCTGTTGTATAACTTGATCTATGTTTCTCTGTTGTATAACTTGATCTATGTTTCTCTGTTGTATAACTTGATCTATGTTTCTCTGTTGTATAACTTGATCTATGTTTCTCTGTTGTATAACTTGATCTATGTTTCTCTGTTGTATAACTTGATCTATGTTTCTCTGTTGTATAACTTGATCTATGTTTCTCTGTTGTATAACTTGATCTATGTTTCTCTGTTGTATAACTTGATCTATGTTTCTCTGTTGTATAACTTGATCTATGTTTCTCTGTTGTATAACTTGATCTATGTTTCTCTGTTGTATAACTTGATCTATGTTTCTCTGTTGTATAACTCTCACCCAGTTTCTCTGTTGTATAACTTGATCTATGTTTCTCTGTTGTATAACTTGATCTATGTTTCTCTGTTGTATAACTTGATCTATGTTTCTCTGTTGTATAACTTGATCTATGTTTCTCTGTTGTATAACTTGATCTATGTTTCTCTGTTGTATAGTCTGATCTATGTTTCTCTGTTGTATAGTCTGATCTATGTTTCTCTGTTGTATAGTCTGATCTATGTTTCTCTGTTGTATAACTTGATCTATGTTTCTCTGTTGTATAACTTGATCTATGTTTCTCTGTTGTATAACTTGATCTATGTTTCTCTGTTGTATAACTCTCACTCAGTTTCTCTGTTGTATAACTTGATCTATGTTTCTCTGTTGTATAACTTGATCTATGTTTCTCTGTTGTATAACTTGATCTATGTTTCTCTGTTGTATAACTTGATCTATGTTTCTCTGTTGTATAACTTGATCTATGTTTCTCTGTTGTATAACTTGATCTATGTTTCTCTGTTGTATAACTTGATCTATGTTTCTCTGTTGTATAACTTGATCTATGTTTCTCTGTTGTATAACTTGATCTATGTTTCTCTGTTGTATAACTTGATCTATGTTTCTCTGTTGTATAACTTGATCTATGTTTCTCTGTTGTATAACTTGATCTATGTTTCTCTGTTGTATAACTTGATCTATGTTTCTCTGTTGTATAACTTGATCTATGTTTCTCTGTTGTATAACTTGATCTATGTTTCTCTGTTGTATAACTTGATCTATGTTTCTCTGTTGTATAACTCTCACCCAGTTTCTCTGTTGTATAACTTGATCTATGTTTCTCTGTTGTATAACTTGATCTATGTTTCTCTGTTGTATAACTTGATCTATGTTTCTCTGTTGTATAACTTGATCTATGTTTCTCTGTTGTATAACTTGATCTATGTTTCTCTGTTGTATAGTCTGATCTATGTTTCTCTGTTGTATAGTCTGATCTATGTTTCTCTGTTGTATAGTCTGATCTATGTTTCTCTGTTGTATAACTTGATCTATGTTTCTCTGTTGTATAACTTGATCTATGTTTCTCTGTTGTATAACTTGATCTATGTTTCTCTGTTGTATAACTTGATCTATGTTTCTCTGTTGTATAGTCTGATCTATGTTTCTCTGTTGTATAGTCTGATCTATGTTTCTCTGTTGTATAGTCTGATCTATGTTTCTCTGTTGTATAACTTGATCTATGTTTCTCTGTTGTATAGTCTGATCTATGTTTCTCTGTTGTATAGACTGATCTATGTTACTATGTTGTATAGCATGACTTATGTTTTTATGTTGTATAGACTGATCTATGTTTCTATGTTGTATAGACTGATCTATGCTACTATGTTGTATAGCATGATCTATGTTTCTATGTTGTATAGACTGATCTATGTTTATCTCTTGTATATGCTGAGATTTCAGATTGATTTCATCTTGGTGAAACAACCTTGACCTTGTTCAAATAACATTGTTTATCTTCCTCTCTGCTACTATGAAGCGTTGCTAAACTGCCAAGATATGTGTAAACCGTAAGCCAGAAGGAAAATAAAAGTCGACTGCTTCACGGTTTGGTTGAAGAGTATGGACTAAGGAGGGCTGGGCATGGGCCAGTTATCCCATCCAGTAAACCAGAGGTCCCAAGCTGAAACCCGCATGAGAGCCCTAAGAAGTAGATTGTGTATTGATCGAGGTTGCCACTGTCAATCCAAAAGCCTCTGTAATGTCCTGTGTCCATCTTCTCCTCGGTCTGCCACTGCCATTTTTGCCAGGTACTCTACCCTCCACTATCGTACGACGGGTGTTCAAATCACAACGGGACTGTTTGTTCTAGTTCTATCTGAATGGGTTATAGCCTACTGGAACTACTATCATTAGTTAGGAACACTTGGGTACTATTATTGTCACGTGGTTTATTGCCAAGGGCCAGTCACGTGACAGATAAATACAAATGGCGGACAACGCTGTTATTGCGTGCATAGAACACCGTGTTGTGATTTATTTTCTTTTGAAAAAAGGCGTGAGATCTGAGGAAATTTGTAGAAGATTGCAATCACAATACGATGATGAGACAACCGCAGTAAGACAATTAAATGGGGTAAACGTTTTAGAGAAGGCTGTACATCCATGAGTGATGATCCCTGCCGTGGTGGCTCTCAACCCACCAGTCACTCCTGTGAATATCCAGATTGTGGAATACCTTATCCTGGAACATCGACGCATAAACTGTCGCAAAATTGCACAAGAAACAAGTCTTTCTCTGGGTACGGTGAACACAATTATTCATAAACATTTGCATTTTTGGACGGTTAGTTGGATTTGATCACAAAGAGAGTTCTGCTCCTGCAAGATACCACTCGACCTCATACGGCTTATCGCACTATGTGCTATGTGAAGCAGCTCGGCTTGGATGTATTACCTAATTCACCTTACAGACTAGACCTGGTTCCAAACGATTTCCACCTGTTTGGACCCCTAGAAGAATTCCTGGGAGGTCAGCATTTCAGCACTGATGACGTCGTGAAACAAGCTGTTCTGGATTCGTTCAGACATACTGAAAAATCTTTCTACGATGAAGTTTTTCAAGTATTATTTAAACGCTGGAATAAGTGCATTAACGTTGCAGGAGATTATATCGAAAAATAGTCCGCATTTTTACTAATTCACACCATTTTTATTTTGCTAGCCAAAAAAAAAATATGTCCCGGTTGGACTTGAAAGCCCCTCGTACATACTAACCTGTTGTAACGTTTGATGTGGTCAAAGTATGTTCATTTTCTACATATAATGCTGTTTACTGGCAAGTTTTGTTTTACATGCGCTCCTGTAGGATTGTTACGTTTCTGAACTTTCTTTCCATGGTACCTCCTGCAACATTTTAACTTGAAGGATTCAATCATCTTCCTTAAAGTGTGTATGCTTGGCCATGTCTCGTTTCCCTAGGTTAACACCTGGACGATGCAAGTCCTCGGGATCTTTATTTTGTGGTGATTTTGCTTGCCTTCAGTTTTTCGTTTGAAGTAACCTCTGTAGCGCCGTAGACATTCTTCGCTTTAATTTTTGTTGTTGACAATCTCTGTTGTTGCTTCAGCCGAGCCGATTTATTTAAAACTGGTGACGTTATGAACTTTTTGATTTTCCAGATTAATTATAGGTCTGGTGTTTTGCCTTATCAGTGTTCATTGTTTTAGTTTTACCGATGAATAGATTTTGTGCTTTACTGTGGAGTTTGACCGACAAGATCATCTGTTCAAGCCCCGTAGCGCATTTCATGAGGACAGATGTACCATTTGCAAATCTTTGTTCTGGTATACCATTTTTGACATTTCTCATTATGGTTTCTGCATAGATGTTGAACAGATATGGTGAGAGTAAGCATTCTTGTCGTACTCCCGTGTATATGTCGGAACAATCCGATGTCTCTCTAGCTATTCTATCAGTTGCTTGTTTTCTTTAATACAGTGATTTGATCAGTTGATTAATTAAATCTTGAACCTGATGTATGTCAGAATTTCCCAAAACATTTTGCGTCGCACACAGTTAAACATCTTGGCATAGTCTACATGAACATGAGTGGACGTCTAGATTGTACTCTCTGCTCCTTTCAATGCTATTGTGTACGTTAAGAATGTGACATCTTGTTCCTCTGCCCTGCCAAAAACTTGCCTGAGCCGCATGCACTTTCTCATTGACTTTTATTTTATAACCTTTTTATAATGATCCGGATGATTTTTTTGTTGTTGCAAACATGGCAAGCTAGAGCGATGGTTCTGAATTTAGTGCATTGGTTTAGATTAACTGTTTTTAATAGTGGTGTGTAAACAGATCTTTTCAATACGCTTGACCATGTTATGGTGTCCCAGATTTCCTTGCATAGAGCGTGATAGATCTCGACGCTGGCCTCTGATTGTATGAGTTCAGTTCGTATATCATGACATCCCGGCGATTTTCTTTTCTTGAATCGGTTTGCTGGACGGACAGCATCTATCGTAGATTCCGGTTCTATGTCCTGGACCTTATGTTGGCGCTTCCCCGATGCTTTCATTCATGCCTGAGCAATAGTGCCTAGATCTCTCTAGTATATCCTTCTTCTCTGTCAGTGTCTTACCATCCTCATCGGTTCGCACCTGCAATGACGGTTTGAATTCCTTGTTTCTATTGTGTTGACAGCTCTTCTATCCCTTTGTATGTATATTATATGTGTTGTTTGTATGGTATGTATACCTGCATACTGCGATGAATTTCAATTGGTCGACGTCCTTCAACTGATCAACTCTGGACGGATTCCGTATCACACCCGCCATGTTTTCAACGGTCTGCTGAGGAAACTGTGAGTCGGAGGATGATGACATTTTGCAAACTTGACTGTTGGTATGTGCTGTTTACACCAGAATTGACGTCATCATGCGCATCGTACGTATGCTCCCTTGCTGCAGTTAGGTATGGTTTCATTTTAACACGGCTCGTATATTTATATATATATATATATATATATATATATATATATATATATATATATATATATATACAGAGAGAGAGAGAGAGAGAGAGAGAGAGAGAGAGAGAACGATTGAGAAAGACAAGAAGTACAATATATTGGATACATTTTGCAATTAAAAATTCATAACTACCCACTAAATGTGAAGATTTGTAAGATTCCATCTGTTACTACTAACAACTAATACAGTAATGCTAAAACAGCCAATATCGATTGAACAAATGCACAATTTATCTGTTTAATAACAGAATAAAACATTCAAAAGTCTGTTAATTTGTCACCAAACAACCCAGCAAAGTAAGAGCAGGACTAGAAACTTGATTACTTTGATTCTTCAGTGAAACACGTAGGTGTGTTAGACCAAAAGCAGTTTAAAGAGCTGGCCAATCTTTTGACAAGAACGAGATCGAAATGAATTTTATTAGATGGATTGAGACTTTCCCGTCTACTTCATGTTTATTCAGTTTACCCGGGTTTGGTATACAAGGACCAGTATTGTTTACCCAGGTTTGGTATACAAGGTGCAGTACTTGTTTACCCAGGTTTGGTATACAAGGTGCAGTATTGTTTACCGAGGTTTGGTATACAAGGTGCAGTATTGTTTACCCAGGTTTGGTATACAAGGTGCAGTATTGTTTACCCAGGTTTGATATACAAGGACCAGTATTGTTTACCCAGGTTTGGTATACAAGGTGCAGTATTGTTTACCCAGGTTTAGTATACTGGGACCAGTATTGTTTACCCAGGTTTGGTATACAAGGACCAGTATTGTTTCCCCAGATTTGGTATACAAGGTGCAGTATTATTTAACCAGGTTTGGTATACAAGGTGCAGTATTGTTTACCCAGGTTTGGTATACAAGGTGCAGTATTGTTTACCCAGGTTTGGTATACAAGGTGCAGTATTGTTTACCCGGGTTTGGTACACAAGGTGCAGTATTGTTTATTATTTTGGTGTTTTTTTTGTGACATCCTATCCCGATACCTTGAAACGTTCTGTTAGAATGGTTTTCACCTGTTTTAATATCTCATAGACCATATGTCTACATTTTGTTAAGAAATGACCACCTTCATTATTGTCTAATATTTCAAATGTATCATCACATACTGAATTTTCAATGTCCGTCACGGCCAAAGAAAACATCTTTTCTGGCAGCATGCAGTCCGACGTCTGCTAGTATGGGACTCTAACGTAGAAACAATAGATCATATATAACACAAGAGAAAACCTCTACATCCCACGCTAGAAGACTCTACACACCATATCGGAGACTCTACAATCCCACATAAGAAGACTCTACACTCCCACATAAGAAGACTCTACACTCCCACAATAAAAGCAGAGTAACAAAGTCTAGTCACCTAACTTCTGGAACGACAAGAAACAAGATTGCCTTACTTTCTTGGAATAGTCGTGTAATCTCCGCCTCTGAACATGAGTCTGGCAAACACGCTCCGAGCTGAACTCTTGATAGTGCCATCCCAATAAACATGTTTGAGTTCTGCGTATGGAGAACAGATAAGAATGTTGAAACACAGGGTTTTCAATTTCGCGAGAACTGGTAATCACAGCAATAACAACAAAAATCGTAAAAGTAAATTCTGCTGAAATAAATTAATGAAATGACATTGTAAAGTGTTATTTTCGTAGCTGCCAGCACTGCGTTCTTGGCTCGTGACGACAACACACTGGTACCAGTACTGAGTTTTTGGCTCGTGACGACATCACTCTGGTACCTGTACTGAGTTCTTGGCTCGTTGCGACATCTCTCTCGTACCCGAACTGAGTTCTTGACTCATGACGACATCTCTCTTGTACCCGTACTAAGTTCTTGACTCATGACATCTCGTTTGTACCGGTACTGAGTTCTTGGCTCGTGACGACATCTCTCTTGTACCCGTACTAAGTTCTTCAATCGTGACGACTTCTCTTTGTACTTGTACTGAGTTCTTCGCTCGTGACGACATCTCTCTTGTACTCGTACTAAGTTGTTGAATCGGACGACATCTCTCTTGTACCCGTACTGAGTTCTTGGCTCGTGACGACATCTCTCTTGTACCCGTACTGAGTTCTTGAATCGTGACGACATCTCTCTTGTACCCGTACTGAGCTCTTGACACGTGACGACATCTCTCTCGTACCCATACTTTCTTGACTCATGATGGCATCTCTCTTGTAGTGGGTTTGTTGCGTCTCTTCTAACATCTTGTGGGTTACTGAACCTGGCTCCTGCTGACTATAGTGGGATGCAAGGCTTCTCAGGTTATTCACCACTGTGTATTGATCTGGTCCTCGTTGGTCAGTCCGCTGCATCACAAACCATTTCTATGTGTACAGGTTGGACCGGAGGTGCGATCTTGGTCAGTATATTTATATTAACACGACCTCGGTCGTCACAACAAATACATGTAGAGAAAATCATACAATTGGTACCCGAGTTGAGAATTGTAGGCTCATTGTCACCTTCCAGGCATGTCATAAAATGTTACTAAAGAGGGTTGTGAATGGGACTAATAATCACATGACTTTCGTGCAGGTCATTCTGGCTACTTATTATTCGGATAAGTGCCGATCTGTGTTCATTGTTGCTATTAAAACTTATCAGCTGTTTTTCTTTGTTTTTTTCTTTGTGTTTTACTTTGGGCGTGGTGAAGCGGTTTTAATCGTAATGAGGGTTTTGTTCATGTTTTTGACATTATATTTTAGAAAGACTTTTTCTTCTTAGTGGGATTTCTTTAGTTTAATATTGTTAAGTTCCTCGACAACTGTGTTCAGAAATCACTTACGTTTGTATTCGTCAAATTAGCTAAATCGACCACACAATAGTTGCCGTTGAATCCATCTTTTGTGACCTTAACCGACTGGGGAGCCCTCGTGTCTCTGCACTGATAGTAGTTGCCAAAAAATGATGAACGACCTTGTAGTAATGATGGTCCTGGCTTTGCCCATGCATCAAACACTGTCGATAATATGTTAGAAATAAAAAAAAGAATGATGTGGAAGGTTAAATCTCATTTGTGTATGCTGATAGTCACCATATCAAGTACATAACATGACAGACTTCACCTTAGAATCTTACTACAAATGTGAGCCCACAAGGCAAACAACGTAAAATACATCATGGCATCTTATACGTTATAACAGATACATTTTCAGAGAAAAAGAGAAACTTCTGACTACATAGAATCCGATATTGATCATAGTGATTGAATATCAGTATTACGGTATTTCAAGAAATCCGATGGGTTGTTGGTGTTGTTTAATGCCCATAATGAGTAAGTTCACTCTTTTGTGCGTCCTGAAAATGATGTTAAGTGGCGGGTTGTAGTAACTTTTCTCACATCGCGAGCATGCGGATGAAGGTGGACCGCGGTCATCTAGGCGGATCTGCTATGCTTGGTAGACACCGTCGTGGGGGATGAAAGGGTTAGAGACTTTATTTGTTAAGGTCAGTTATTTTTACGAGGTGGAGAAATAACCAGTTTCCATCCTCGTTGTTCTGCCTTACCGGCAAGTATACCCGTTTACAGATGGATAGACTAGAGCGTGTTGTTTCCAGGAATTTAACCCGCTACCCTTATTGTGAGAAGCAAATATTCTAGCAATTAACCTGCACAGAACTTTATAACATACACTGAGAAGCAAAATGGCGGCTTCTGGTACATGTGATTTGTAACAGTAGTATGAGGTGCGATGAGAGGATATGATATGGGATGATATGATCTATGATAGGGGGACCCATTGGTCTCGAGGTAAGGTGTTCGCCTCGGGTGCTGGAGGTCGTGGGTTCAAATCACAGTGGAGACCGGGATTTTTTTCACGTGGATCATCTGGTAAATATTTCCCACGATCTCTGAGTAGTGAGATCAGACACCCGTGTACAGTGGCGCGCACGTTAAAAATACCTTAGCAGTTGGAAATCGAAAAGAGTAGGCCTAACGACCGCTGGTCGGGCAAAATTTAAGTTAAAAATCTACGCAAATTATTCTAGAGATATTCTCCCCACCGATAATATGTCGTAAACAAGGGGGACTGTGTGGCTATAACTTCAGGTCTTGGTTATGTGGTTAGCGGGGCGGCTTAGATGGTGCCTGACAGGCTGCGGGTCTACCTTGCTCTAATTTAGGATTCTACCTCCAGTAGTCGATCGTATATTCCAGGCGCTAACAGATGCAGGGAGTGATCTGGCAAGTCAATGGCTGATTTTTACCTGCCAAAAAGATATGAAACAAAGGAGGTCACACCTTCCCACGATGTCTAATGACATAAGTGGACTGAAGATAGATGAACTATGATGAGATAAGGTGAACAGAAATTATGAGAGATTGAGTATGCATTGGTAGTAGTTAGAAGAAGGTTCTCTGAACACACACTTCCAATAATGTCAACTCATATGACTGGGCAGGGTAATGCGTGGGACCAGCTACACAATTATGTTGAAACTATAAGTCACAAGACAAAGACAAGAGAACCTCTACAATACATGCCAGTAGAGAAACGACTAAGTCACGTTTTGTCTACAACGTGACGTCCACTTTGACTGAGTGTCAAGGACATATGTGCACCAGAAAGTGTGGACAACACGGCTGGGCTTGATGAAAGCGGTCTAACAAACACTGAAATCACAACCAAGTAAACATACTGGGCTGGACTTGATGAAAGCGGTCTAACAAACACTGATATCACAACCAAGTAAACATACTGGGCTAGACTTGATGAAAGCGGTCTAACAAACACTGATATCACAACCAAGTAAACAAACTGGGCTGGACTTGATGAAAGCGGTCTAACAAACACTGAAATCACAACCAAGTAAAGATACTGGGCTGGACTTGATGAAAGCGGTCTAACAAACAATGAAATCACAACCAAGTAAAGATACTGGGCTGGACTTGATGAAAGCGGTCTAACAAACACTGAAATCACAACCAAGTAAAGATAGTGCTGTTGGGGAGGGAGTGTCAGAGAATTGATTGTATTAGGCTTGTTGATGACCAGTGACTGATATATTGTTGTTTTGTATTGTGATATAGAGAAAGAACGATTAGCGCAGAGGTAGAGCTATCATTTTAAAGCAAAAGGTCAAACTTCAGTTAACCCATCTGTAAATTGGTACACGACTTTCTGTTAGGGAAGGAAAGGCAGTGATGAAGGGAACTTACACTGCAAGGCCCACATTTCGTTAGCAATAAAACCTGTGATAGCTCTCTCCACATCTTGTTCACATACAGATGATGTATCATTGCGCTTCGTCCACGTTCTCAGATCATTCCAGCTGCTAGCAAGTAGTTCGGTGGCCTGTTGGCTGGACTGGACTAATCTTTCTGGAAGTGGAACTTTAACATCTGTGGACAAATAAATTGGAACGTGCATTTCATCTAATTGTGTACATTTCTTTGCATATTATACAATAATAATATGGCTAATATTAGCAAAACCAATGAGTTTCCATTTGAGCACACGTATTCAACAGATGCCCGTCTTCTTTCCACATTCCATCAGTTCTAGTTCAGTCTTGTCTATTTTCTTTAAGCTTGTCTCAATCTCTCTTCTCCATGGGTGTTTTGGTCTACTTCTACTTCTCTTGCTTTGAGGATTCTAGAACAGAGACTGTCTTGTAATACTATGAGCTGCTTACCTTAATGTGTATCCTCTCCAATGACAACACCTATTCCTCACGTCATGTTCCAATGATATGTGTATGGTTCTCTTCAAAAGCTCCACTAAATGATCTTATACCGTTTCAATCTCTATTCTTCCTTGTCATCACATTATGAGGGGCTGTATCTTTTTCATTTGTTTAAATGTTCTTCACTCTGTTTCAGATTCCTACAGTAGAACGAATATTGTCGAGTATTTTGCAAATCTCCTCTTGTTTTTGTATTCTTAGTTTAATATCTTTATATGCACCTTCTATTTAGTCTTTATTGCATTCACGAGATTTAAATGCCTCCACAACGTGTAAGAGTGTGTCTCTCAGCAAATTTTGATTGTCGTTAGTGCTAGTGTGGTTCCTAATCTTTGTGTTTTTTTTCTCTCTGTAAATTCTCTGTCCCAATTTCTTTAACGTCTCATCAAGCATAGTTATTTTATTTTTATTGGCAGAGTTATCCGCAAAGTCCAGATCATCAAGTCGTTACGTCAAATTATGTTAAGTTCTATCATTGTTCGTTGATGTTGTTTTCATGATTCAAACAATAGCCTTTAGAAAAAGAAATTGGATACGATACATCCATGGAGAGCAGCAGTTCCTATCACAAAGAACTCAGAAATCAGATGTTTATGTAGAACTAATTTCATATCGTAATACATTTAAACTAAAATTATGTTCATAAACTTCGTGGGCCATCCATAGTGTCTTAGTAGCTTCCAGAGTGGTTGTCTGTCCTAGCTGTCAAATACTTTACCGTATCCCAACAATCCATAATACAGTGGATAGTTCCATTCTACACTTTGTTCCACTATTAATCACGCTAACAATGTTTCCATCTTAATGTAATCGAGAAGAAGAAGATGGTGATGATGAAGAACAAGAAGAAGATGGTGATGATGAAGAAGGAGAAGAACACCAATAACAATGAGAACAATTACACAACTGTTTACGAGTAAACACAGAACTACCTGATTCCAGCTTTCCACTGCTTGAGACCGACCTGTCATTGTCTACTCCATCAACCTCATGAATCGCCCTCAGACCAGCCTTTGATTTGTTCTCATGATCATTGTTGATACTACCAGTCATGTCCACCCTCAGACATTCAGAGCTGTCAGCAACGTCAGACGTAAGACAATGTGACAAGTTGTCAATCGTGGTAGCAGCATCTGACATGATTTAGGAATGATACCAATGAGAGTCAGTGATAGAGTAGTTAGAGCGTTTGTCTCTCATTGAAAAGGGACCACATTCTATTCTTATTATGTGCACCCTGCAATCTAGCCAACCGGAGATAAGGAGAAAAGGTGACATCAGCAAAACTTGAGAACTTGTTTAACGTTGTCTGTAGCACTTCATCCCCCAACTCCGTATACGCGCCAGACTACCTTTACTTTAAAAAAATACAAAGTTGATACTATCTGCAATCGATTAAACAAAAGCAGTCTACTGTTTGATCTGCTCTTCATTTATGTGCGAGACATAATTATTGGAAAACACTAATTTGATCATTCAAATAAATATTTGAGACGTTGATTCTTGGCAAAATAAAAAATGGGTTTGGTAACAAAAGTATAATCAAAAGTATATTGATACACACTCTGTGCAGTCAGTATCAAACATGGTACCAATCCAAGTCATAGGAGAGGAAAAGTACCACCTCGGAAATCAACAGGTGAAACGAAATGTTTGAGAAAAGCCTTCAATATCTCCAGGGGAATTGGTCGCTAGAATGATTCTGGATATAATTTATTCCATAACTAACAAACAGTACTTAGAATTTTAGTTCGAGAGATCAGCACAACTTTAGTCATGCAAAATGTAACATATAAAACATATTAAATGTGAATGCCGTTATTGTTGTTGCGGATCCAGCAGCATTCTTGCTCTCGTCCTTCGGCCCAGTGCTATGCAATGGTATCTTTATCTTTATCTTTATCTGTAATTATGCTAGTTATTGTTTTATGTACCTAACATCGTTGAACGCCAGACAATCAAAGTGATACACTGTTTTGTAGATGTGTACACAACTGGTACTCTGGAGTGCGTTGTGGTTAAATTCTGTTGACATGTTTGTTAAGTGGGATGTGTTCGCTTCTCAGTCTGAATGTGCTCTAATCCCTCCCGGTCAGATGATTAATGCTGTCATCTGGATTGAGGTTTGTTATTTGTCTGCAGACCTCCATTCTGGATTCTCATGGCCCATCTGTTCAGCTATTTCCTTGTTTGTTTCTTGCTACAAGTGTGGTGTAACAGTTCCAGCCGGAGCATGAGCGTTTAGGGCAAGGGTGATGTTGTCAGCGACTCTGAGAACAAAGGTACCTGAATGTGTGCCAAGGTCACTCACCGTCTTGATGCGACATTTTGAGTGACAGGAGTTCATAGTGATTCGGTCCAATAACGACCAAAGGGGGAGGGGGGGGGGTAGATCCAAACTAGATGATGGCTCGAGCAGACACCGCTGGATAGCTCTGATACTGCTTGGGAATATATAATACTAGACAAAGTTTAACTCAAAGAAAGAGACTGGCCACGGAGAGAGAGAGAGAGAGAGAGAGAGAGAGAGAGAGAGAGAGAGAGAGAGATGGAAGGAAATGAAAGATTTGTGTTTGGAGCCCTGTGTCTAGAGGTAATCTGAATGGGTGTTGTACGTGCAGGACACCTTGTGAACGAGTTATGTTCTGAAGGGTTACGTGGGGGTACAGATCGACTAGGAGAGATCTGGATATGTGTGTGGTGTGTAGACACCGAGGGAACGATGTATGTTCCAGAGTGGGTATATAAGCAGATCGATTGAGTGAGCGATCACATGTGAGTATACGTTGAATATATCGAATGTATTATGTCCAGATCACCCGCCTGAGGGGGTCTGAGTGTCACAGAATACAAACGTGAGGATGAAATTTTGAGAGTGTGTTGAGGGTGCAGATAAGGGGAGGGCAGTGTGCGGCTAGAACTGGGTTGGATTAGTTGGGAGCAACATCAATAACTTATGCTTATAAACTCCGCGTATCTATTTAGATAACTTGTATTTTTTGTGTTTGTAATTTCATTGCACTCACTGTAATAGTTGTTGTATGAGTGTGATGTAATACATATGCCAACTGCTGCGTGCTATGTTATTTGCTGTGTGTGGTCGTGAATGATGTGGATGGGTGTGGTAACATTCTAGATAGAATAACCTCAGTGGAAACCTGGACTCTGCTACAGTGGCTGTTTGTGAAGAGGTTGAAGTGCCTGGCTCTTCTTGTCCGACCTGATTGTCATTGCCAGGTGTATTTGAGCCTTCAGCGATCTACTGTAAAACTATTCTGACAACATTGGAGGTAATAATGTAGTCAACATCTAGGGTTATTTGGATAAGATCATGGCTACTATGTCCAGCCAAAACTTTGAACTTGAATGGTGGACATGAAGTACTTAAAAATAGCAACGTTTTTGACGATATAGCTATATGAATCTAAAACTGTCTTCAGACAGTACAAAGCGAATTCAAGGGCAAAAATTGGAGCAAACTTCCCAAAACGCATCAGGCAGTTTATCAGACGATATGCCTGGATATTCTATGTAAACGCGATATACTGCTTTGATGGTTACCTCGTATAATTCCTATCCATCAGTATATACGTACATTCATTCAGCTGGAAGCCACGTAGCCCAGTGGTTAGCGCCGTGGCTTCGCATCTAAGTGGTCCTGAGTTCATTCGCAAGTTGAGACGGAAATGTCTTTTCAGACCGTAACGGCTGCCGGGTCGACCCAGGTACCGGTTCAGTCCAGGAAATAAAAGTGGCTAGGGAGAGGAGATGGCTACCGCCCTCATATAACCGAGCCTTTGAAATATGAGATCGCAATCATCTCACACCCTTGCGGCAGTAAGGCTATGGGTTACTTTATTTTGTTTACTTTTCAGCAGGATCAATAGTTCTTTGAGCCGGATGCACGAGAGAGAATTGGATCTGAACGTGTTGTTTAGTCATCTAGTAATGGTGTCAGTATTTCTTGTGTTGGGGGAAGCCCCCTTCATTTTATTGAAGACGTCTTTCTGGAGGTTCCCAACATATACGGTCATGGCCCGCCTGACGAAGAAAGCCAGGAGAACAATGCGCTGTCTCACTATACCAAGATCTGCGTCTATCAGACCTGTGTTCTTAGCACTCTCATGCATGGAAGGGAGACTTGGACAACTCCTGAAACATGAGATGGTTGCGGCGTATATTGAGGATTAGGTGGCAAGAGAGAGTGATTTTACAGATTCGACACATATCATGTACTTGCTGTTGAGCCAACGACACCATCAGAAGCCTGGAGTGTATTATCCTGGCACTGTGCAGGTGAGAATGTGCATTAGTAGTACTTCAATGTACCGACGCCAAGTTCTCTGTCATCCATCTCATCCACATATTTTCTACCTGTTAGGTCAAGCTCTCTGCACCCCCCCCCCTCCCCTACCAAGCTTCCTACCTCTTCTATCCCCATCGGAGCCACCTTTTGTCCACTGGTTAGGTCAAGCTCTCTGCAACCCCCCCCCCTCTACCCCGCTCCCTCCCCCTTCTATCCCCGTCGGAGCCACCTTTTGTCCACTGGTTAGGTCAAGCTCTCTGCAATCCCCCCCCCCTACCCCGCTCCCTCCCCCTTCTATCCCCGTCGGAGCCACCTTTTGTCCACTGGTTAGGTCAAGCTCTCTGCAACCCCCCCCCCCTACCCCGCTCCCTCCCCCTTCTATCCCCGTCGGAGCCACCTTTTGTCCACTGGTTAGGTCAAGCTCTCTGCAACCCCCCCCCCTACCCCGCTCCCTCCCCCTTCTATCCCCGTCGGAGCCACCTATTGTCTACTGGTTAGGTCAAGCTCTCTGCAACTCCTATCCCCTACCCCGCTTCCTCCCCCTTCTATCCCCATCGGAGCCACCTATTGTCCACTGGTTAGGTCAAGCTCTCTGCAACCCCCCCCCTACCCCGCTCCCTCCCCCTTCTATCCCCGTCGGAGCCACCTTTTGTCCACTGGTTAGGTCAAGCTCTCTGCAACCCCCCCCCCCCCTACCCCGCTCCCTCCCCCTTCTATCCCCGTCGGAGCCACCTATTGTCTACTGGTTAGGTCAAGCTCTCTGCAACTCCTATCCCCTACCCCGCTTCCTCCCCCTTCTATCCCCATCGGAGCCACCTATTGTCCACTGGTTAGGTCAAGCTCTCTGCAACCCCCCCCCCCCCCTTACCCCGTTTCGTCCCCCTTCTATCCCCATCGGAGCCACCTATTGTCCACTGGCTAGGTGCAGTTCTTGTAGGCTCTAGATCTAGGACCAACGTTTCAAGACAACTGGATGTGTTTCCTCACTATGCAGAGATCTAGGACCAACGTTTCAAGACAACTGGATGTGTTTCCTCACTATGCACAGATCTAGGACCAACGTTTCAAGACAACTGGATGTGTTTCCTCACTATGCACAGATCTAGGACCAACGTTTCAAGACAACTGGATGTGTTTCCGCACTATGCACAGATCTAGGACCAACGTTTCAAGACAACTGGATGTGTTTCCTCACTATGCACAGATCTAGGACCAACGTTTCAAGACAACTGGATGTGTTTCCTCACTATGCACAGATCTAGGACCAACGTTTCAAGACAACTGGATGTGTTTCCTCACTATGCACAGATCTAGGACCAACGTTTCAAGACAACTGGATGTGTTTCCTCACTATGCACAGATCTAGGACCAACGTTTCAAGACAACTGGATGTGTTTCCTCACTATGCACAGATCTAGGACCAACGTTTCAAGACAACTGGATGTGTTTCCTCACTATGCACAGATCTAGGACCAACGTTTCAAGACAACTGGATGTGTTTCCTCACTATGCACAGATCTAGGACCAACGTTTCAAGACAACTGGATGTGTTTCCTCACTATGCACAGATCTAGGACCAACGTTTCAAGACAACTGGATGTGTTTCCTCACTATGCACAGCGTTCTTTTCACAATGTCAAAGAATTGTTACAACTTCGTTCTCATTTGTTAGTTTTTTAAATTTAAAAAAATATGATCACAATTATTTCAATTGTATTTCCAACTTCGGCAATTGATTAACAATAAATGTTTTACAAGTTTCAACACAGTTATTATAATTATATTCACAAAATGTACACTTATGTACATAATTTGTTCAAGTGATTCTGAAAGTGTATTTGTCTGTGTAGGTGTGTAGATAATGAGGTTACCTTGTAGAGCTACAGTACAGCTCAGGACGGCAAGTAGAGGGGCAATGTACAGCAGCATGGGATGGCCGGGTCTAACCTGCTGGGGAGAAAGACCATCATTTGGTTTGTTTTTGTTTCTGTCTTTTGTTTTTATTTAAGTACATGTACACTATCGTCAACATTGGAGAACCTGGTAAATGATCTGCTATGTTTGTCATACAGTCATACATTCATAGTCACATGAACGATATAGGTGATAGGGTGAAAGAACACTCAGCCAAACTTGGATTGAATATCAACATGAAGAAAACCAAACATATTTAACTCAACACTATTAACAAAGAACTGATCATCTTGGAGGGAACTGGAAGCCTAAAACCAACACCAACTGAAAAAAAAATATACCTATTAAACGGCATAGCGTCACCAGAGATACGAAAAACTGTCGCGTCAGAGATAGAAAGAAACAGGTAAATGACCCGAGACACTCTATGTTCGAATATCAGGTGCAGCGCCCAAGACTAAAGCCAAGACATTTTTATAGCCAACCCAGCCCCCACAGACTAGTCAAGGAAATCGACGCATCGAAAGTTGGAAACAGCTGACACAGGCTCCCTTGATCGAGTTACGGGAGGAACCTGCGTCTGGACATCCCCTGCCCTGCACAAAATGGAAGCTGAAAATATGGGGATGCAGGGATGACGAAACATGCGAATGTGAAGTAACACAAGACCAGGACCATCTGATGATCTGTTCCAATCCCCCGGATACTTGTAGCATGGATGACCTGCTGAGTGCCAGTGACAGAGCAAATCCACGTGGCTGAATACTAGAAGAATGACATCTGACGAAGTGCCTAGGACACGGAAAGTATCTTAGAGGGAGAGCAGTTGGAAGCAGTGCACAGCGTTACTTATTTGGGCAGCACTATTGGAAGATCAGGAGGTACATGTGCACATGCTTACTTGAATATCTAAATACTTGAATTTTGGTATTCTATCAGGCACTATTGTGAGATACAGGATAGACGAAGCTGCTTGAATCTGTGTCGGCCATTCGCCTTCGATTACCATGCCGGTCCAAAAACATGGTGCAGATCATATCGCATCACGTTGGCGAGGACGGCGTGGGTGGTTAAAGTACTAATGCCACCAAAAAAGACACCCTTCTCCTCCATATATCTTCAGTTCTATAGATCACACGGCTGAGCCATTTTTACTTTGGCATTGACGCAGAGTTGACGGCACCCGGTAACTGTTTGTTCGCGGATGTCAGGGTATAGGATTTGTTCTCTCTTGGGGATATTTAGGACTCTTCGCTCCATTTCTCTTTCGGTAATACACAGCTTCTCTGTGTCTGATTTGCGTAGACTCCAAACCTCAAACCCGTGGGCTATTTCTAGGATTACCATACTGATGAAGATGTGAGTCTGGCTTCGATGGCCATCATCATCTGGAGTGTCGGTTGAATGTGGTTGAAGCAGAGCCAGACCGCGTTCTTTTGCACGAGATCTCCTGATCAATATTGTGATTGTTGTTGATTGCCTGGCCTTGGTCGACATACGCATTGACATTTTTAATGAGCTCATTTTCCAGTCGCAGTCTCCAGTAGAACATAAAGTGTTCAGCCAACCTCCATGCTGCTTCAAAAAGCACGTGTAGGCTTTGTTCGTCTACTGCAATGATGTGGCTGGAAATCAAGTAAGTGTAAGAGCGTCTAGCCAACTATGTTGACGCCTAGATCCTGCCTGTTTAGGGACCTAAAAAACTTCTTCAAAGGCAGATGAGTGCAGTTTAAGTGATATAGTAACTTTAAGTCGTACTCCTCGATGTATAGGAACGAAAGGTGGCTTGTGGAAAAGGTGATCGCAGTTTATCAGCCTTCGTTATCCTCCTCTGTAAGCTACCTGCATTTCGTCGCTAGTTTCTCAAGCATTGACTTCTGCATTATTTCCAGACTATCAACGGCCTTTTCGTAATATACAAACACAAAGCATAAGAGGAAAATTTGATTGAAAACGTTACTGTTGGGAAACTGTTTGGCTCAAGTGACCATCAAATCATCCGTTGAGATCTAATTGCAGGGAAAGAAGTAAACATAAACACGCGAACATACGACTACTCTAGGGTAAATGTTAAAAGGATGAAAGAAGCACACAAAGAGACATGGATACAGCGGGATTAAGATCATTCTGTATTACAGAGAAAATTGGTTTTTTTTAAATTGGAGGGGTTAAAAGTGTGTAAATGTCCAGGTCAAGATGGTATTCATCCAAAAATGATGTTTAAAATTAGAGACCAACCAGCAAAACCATTGGCTATGTTCTCAATCACTTGTAAAACGGATTGTTCCACACGATTGGAAAGATGCAGGAGTGATTCCCTTATTTACAAAGGGAAAAAAATCAGATCTAGAAAATTATAGACTGGTGAGTTTAATGAACATAGTCTGTAAATTGTTAGAGTCAATAACCAAAGAACACATTGAACTGCATTTAGACAAGTTCAAACTAATCAGAAATAGTCAATATGGTTTAACTTGAGGGAGATCATGCTACTAAATCAATTACAATTCATGGAGGAGGTTACCAAAATGTTAGATAAAGGAGAGTTAGTAGACGTTATTTATCTAGATTTTGCAAAGGCCTTTGATAGAGTACCTCATCAAAGATTATTTCGAAAATTAAAATCACACGAAACAGATGGGGAAGTTGCCAAATGGATTGAAAATTGGTTAACGGGAAGAAGGCAGAGGGTGGGCATAAATAAGGATTACTCTGAGTGGTGTGAAGTGAAAAGTGGAGTGCACATGGCTCGGTTATGGGACCAATTCTGTTTTTGATGTATATAAACGATTTGGACATTGATATAGGATCCATGATTGCAAAATTTGCCGATGACCCAAAACTATGCAGTAATGTCTCATCTAAAGCGGAAGTGGATATATTGAGGTCGAATTTAGATTCTTCTTCTTCTTCTTCAGCGTACGCAGTCAGACAGTAACCATTATTTTTTCGAAAAAAGCGGCGGTCATCCTGAGGCTGTCGCCACTGCCATAGAGCTTGTCTTGCAGTTCCACTGGTGATGGCCGCATCTGCTCTCTCTGATCCTCGTATGTCGGGCAGTTCTGCAGCAGATGTTCAGAGGTCATTTTACCGGTACCGCACGGGCATTCGTCGGTACACCCTATCTTCAATTTGTTGAATAGGTGGCACCTCAGTCAATTGTGGCCAGTGCGAAGTCTGAAGACAACGACCTGCTCTCTTCGGTTCAACTGGAAATAGGCATCGTTTTTGGTGTAACCAGTATGTTCGGTTTCCCATTTGGTCATGTATCTGGCTTTGATAAGCCGTTTTGACTCTTCGTACGTCATACTAGTATCTGTTTGTGGTAGTCTTGCGCCTTCTTTTGCCAGTCTGTCTGCCTCCTCGTTGCCTTGAATGTTGCAGTGTGATGGGACCCACTGTACCACTACCCTTTTTGGTGCGGACTGCTGGCACAGTTTGCAGAGTGCTGCTCTTAAGTCATTTAGCTCAGTGTTTTTCTGGCTTTGTAGCGCTGTGACTACGGCGAGAGCATCTGTAAGCAGGACTATATGGCTTTCATTTTCTTTATGTGTCACCATTTCTTCCACTGCCGCCCTCAGTGCCTCTGCCTCCGCTCTGAAATTGCTTGTGTACTTACCAGTAGCGAATGACAGTGTTATTTTTCTGCCATTTGGTAGGTTCAGGAATGCTCCTACCCCTCCGTTCTGTGTAGTGTTTGTTACAGAACCGTCGGTGTATGCATGGGTCCAGTCCATGCTTGGGTAGTTTTCCCATATAAAGCTTAGGGTAGTATCTCTCCTTTCTTTTTCAGTTTGGCCGTTTTTGTTTCCAATACCTGGTATATTTTCTACCACCTCTGGAAATATATCCTGCCTCCAGGTAGGTTTTCGTACAGTAGTGATGGGTTTTGGTGTTGTTAGTGCGTTTATGGGATCTTCGTGCATCTTTGCTTTGGCTATTTCTGCAAAGTTTCTCCGCTTTAGTTTCCCATTTCCCAAATTGTTTAGTCTCTGGTGCATTGGATGGTCAGTCAGTCTTCGGGGTTTATCTGACAGCAGCTGGGCTCTGCAGTCTCTTCTATCGGTCATGGATTGCAGTTTTGTAATCTTCTCAAGCCCTACAATTGGCGTTGACTTCATGCCTCCTGTTTTAACTCTCATGGCTTGGTTTTGAAGTTTGCTAACTTTATCGAAGTTCGCCTTTGCTGCTGTTGTCCATGCCGCAATGCCATACTCGAGAACTGGTGTCACTCTTCCAGTGTACAGTTTCTTTAGTATGCTTTCGTCTGCTCCCCAGCTTGTGCCAGTAAGTTTCCTCTTGATTGCCATTCTTTCTCTGGCTCTCATTCGGTTTCTCTCGATCTGACTTTTCCATGTCATGCGCCGATCAAATGTGACTCCCAGATAGTTTGAGTTGCCGTTTGGCTGCAGGAATTTGCCATTTAAACTTAACTTGGTATTTTGGGGTTTGATTGAAAGCGAGAATATTGTGCATGTGGTTTTCTCCTCGTTTATTTTGACCAGCCATGAGTTCGCCCAATCTTTCAGCGATGTTAGGGCCTGCTGCATCCGATTTCTTGCTATGGTGATATTATTTTCAGAGGTCCACATAGCCAGATCGTCTGCAAACATTGAGATATGGACTCTTCTTGGTATATTCTCTGTAATGTCGTTTATATACACCAGGAAGAGTGTGGGTGACAGTACTCCCCCTTGGGGTACTCCCTGCTCGAGTGTCACCTTTTTGCTCATCTGCCCTTGTACTTGGACTCTGGCCGTTCTGTTTTTGAGGTAGTGGTTGATCCACTTGTACATTTTCCCACAGACATCACTTCTTCTTAGCTTGACTCTGAGTCCGTCTTTCCAGACTTTGTCAAATGCCTTTTCCAGGTCCACCCAAACCGCTACTGTGTGCTTCTGTGCTGGTAGGCATCTTCTATTTCCTGGGCTATGAGGATGACCTGGTCCTCAGTGGATCTGTGCTGTCTAAAGCCGGCTTGCTGTGGAATTAGTATTCGTTTTTGTTCCAGATGCCACATCAGTCTGGTGTTTATCATACGTTCCATCAGTTCGCCGACACAGCTCAGTAGGCTGATAGGCCTGTATCCATTTGGATCTGTTTTGTCCTTTCCTTTTTTTGGTACTGGTACCAGTACTGCGTCTTTCCATGCCTGGGGTACAATTCCCCTTTTCCAGCTTTGGTTCAGGACCGATAGCAGCTTCCTCTTTGCTGTTTGGCCCAGCCCCATCAGCATTTCGTTTGTTATCCCATCTTTTCTGGGGGATTTCCTGTTCTTTAATGTTCTCATGGCCTCTTCCATTTCGCTCATTGTTAATTTGGCCATCATATGCTCTGCAGGGACCTCGATGTGGTTTGCTCTGGCATAGTGATCGACAAAAGCGTTTGCAGCTTTTTTACTAGTGAGGAATTTAGATACAATTCTAGAATGATCTGTAATCTGACAAATGGAGTTTGATATAGATAACTGTACAGTCATGCACATGGGTAGATTCAATAGGGAACATAATTACAGAATGGGAGAGAACAATATTAGAAAGATAGATAATGAGAGGGACCTAGGGGTTATAATAGATCATGCAGGTAAGGTGAGTGAGCAAGTTAAGGTAGCAGTGAAAAAGGCAAATGCAATGTTAGGTATGATAAAAAGAAATATTAAACATAGGAGCAAGGAAGTGACAGTCAAACTGTATATATAATTAGTTAAACCTGGATTGGAGGACTGTGTACAGGTGTGGAGTCCTTATCATAAAGGGGATATAAACATGCGGGAAAGGGTACAACAAAGAGCGACAAAGCTGATAGTGGGATTCCAGAATTACAGTTATGAGGAAAGATTCAGAAATACCGGCCTACCGTGTCTAGAAAAGAGAAGAATTCGAAATGACTTAATACATGTTAATAAGATAATCAGAGGAATGGATAAATTAGACTATAACAAGTTTTTCGAAATACAACCATCCACAAGAACAAGAGGGAATAGCTACAAATTAACTAAAGAGAGGTCCAGATTAGATATCAGGAAATATTTTTATAGTCAGAGAGTGGTGAATACTTGGAATGCATTAGCATAGGAAGTAGTTGAGACGGGGACAATGAATTCATTTAAGAATAAATTGGATGCGCATATCTTTTAGAGCAAGGTCATGTAAATAAAATTGGTTGCATACAGACTCTGCAGAGTCTTCTAAACCAGTATAAAGACGTTAAGTTTAAGGGCATACAGCTATCCCGCGATGTCTCCATCAACTGATTGGTTGTGTGGAGATGATCATGCGTTTGGTAGCTCTTCCTGAAACCTGCCATTTCTCGTGGTTGGTTCTCATCGATTTGCCTAATCTGTGGGTCAGGACTTTTATGAACAGTTTTAAAATAGTTGATTTCAAGCAGATTGGGCGGTAGTTTACCAGAATTTCCCTGTCACCTTTTTGTGGATCAGAATTGTTTTGGAGCACTTGCCATGGCCTGGAATTTGTCTTGTATGAAAGCAGCTGTTTAAAAAAATGACCAGTTGTCGAGCAAGTCCATTTCCACCAGTCTGGAGAATGTCTGCAGTGATCCCGTCCAGACCAGGCAATTTGCCTGACTTTAGCTGCTGAGTCGCTTGCAGCATCTCGTCGCTACCTATATCGGGTATGGACTCGAAATCTATATTTAGTGGTCACTACAGTTTTTAATGTGAAGAGTTGTGTAGAACTTAGTGCATGCTTCCTCGATTTGCTCTCGGTCTGTTAATGTTGTACCATCTTCTTTCTTCAGGTCTGTCATGAGGCTCTGCTTTTGTTGCAGTAACCTCCTACATTGTGTGGTACTACTTCAGGACTCACCGACTTTTATCAGACGCTTTAAGCTATACCACTCATAATCTTCTTTGAGCCCGTGTCTGATCTTCTTGTTTAGTTCGCAGTGGGCGATCCCTTTGAGCCTACCTAAGATCTTGAGCATGTTTCTGGTTGCAAGAAGTTGCTGTGTACCCACACTGATACGATTACCTGCTACTGGTTTGGATATGTTGGAGGCGGTGGAGCCGCTATTCAGAACGGTTGCAGACACCCGGGAGGGGTGGAGTGTTCAGGTTCATTGTCGCCATAATCGGCTTTTGGTCGCTGCTTGTCTCAAGCCGGTGCAGTGCCACCACGTTGGTAGCAAACGTCAGAGAGCACATAGTCGATTTCAGCCTTGCTCTCCCAGTTAGGTGAGTGACGTGTCCATCGCTTCCCAGATGCACATATAAGATTTACAATTAGGAAGGCAAGAATTGCATTCGTGAAACTAAGCAACATATGGAGATTCAGTTAAATCAAGATTCACTCCAAAGTGAGAATATTCAGCGCCAGTGCCAAGTCCGTGCTGCTATATGGAGCGGAGATATGAAGAATAAGCAAGACCATACAACAAAGACTCCGGTCCTTCGTTAACAGATGTCTGTGAATGATAATAGATGTAAAGTGGCAGATCAGGGTGAGAAATGAAGACCTATGGAAAAGAAGCCAACAACATCCAATGGACACATCAGAATATATGAAAGAAATGGAATGGGATAGAAGGAACCAACAACATCCACTGGACCATCAGAATAGAGGAAGGAAATGGAACGCGATAATACATACGATAACGAAGGCACCGTTCAACTTAGCCAGACATGCTCTTACATGAACTCGTTCAACTTAGCGAGACATGCTCTTACATGGAGCCGTTCAACTTAGCCAGACATGCTCTTATATGAAATACTTAAGGTAAGATAAACATAAGTAGACACATAAAAGGAAGGAGAAGGTAATGTGAGAAAGAACTGAGATTAAATTATTATACCTCGAGAGAGGCAGATATAGCATTGCAGGTTCGTGTTTGCTTGCGGGATGTCATAAGTGGACTATGCGCCGAGAAGAGCGATACGGTTTGATTGATTGAGTGATTTATTAAGTGATTGATTTATCAATTGATAGGCGTGTCTTCTAATAGAAGCTGCTGTCGGAGATGAAGTCTTGAAACCTTCATTGTACAAGACCACAGCGTGTTTATGGGATTGCACTTCTTCACGACAACTGTCATCACTTATTAACATGTGAGGTTAAGATGGATTCAAAAGATTGCATCTGCTCACGACAACTAAATACATAAGTGGACACTGGAAGATAATATGGATACTAAAGCATTTACTGTTAGGGGCGGGGAGGGGCAGAGGAGGGGCATTCCTGGCATTTGTACGAGGTTTCAGATTTGGCTGGCTGGTATTTGAGCTACTTTCCTCGTGTCGTTTAATTTGGTTGTGCGACTTTTGGTACCAAAGATAAGGTTATGGTTTGGTGTAACGTACAAGGGGTGTTCAAATGAAACCGGACCTATCTGCACCAAGTTAACATACGTATAAAGCGCATGATGACGTCACTTCTGATGTAAACAGCATATACCAACCATCAAGTTTGCAAAATTTCTTTATCCTCCGACTCACAGTTTCCTATGCAGACCGTTGAAAACATGTCATCTGTCATACGACATCCGTCCAGAGTTGATCAGCTAGCGGTGATTAGATTTCTAACAGCTGAAGGATGTCGACCAGTTGACATTCATCGCAGATTGCAGGCAGTGTATGGTGACAAAAGTGTGGTGAACGTAAGCCTCTGCAATTTTGGCGATGTCATCTTCTGACGCAATAAAATGCGCCTGACCTGGTCTCTGAAGATCTTTCGTTAGCTCTCGTCCTTCTTTAAACATTGTTGCTCAGTTCTTCACTGTTGTCTTCCACACACACTCTAAAACAATATTTCATAAAATCTTATCTAGACTTGTCTTTAAACAATTTGTAGCTATGCCCTCTTGTTCTTGTAGCCGGTTGTACTTTGAAAACTTGGTATAGTCTAATGTATCCTTTCCATTTATTAATGTATACACTTGTATTAAGTCACCTCGAATTCTTCTTTGTTCGAGATACTGGAGACTAGTTTTTTAAGTCTTTCCTCATAACTGTAATTCTGAAAACCCGAGATCATTTCTGTAGCTCTTCTTTGTACCCTTTCCAGCATGTTTATATCCACTCTATTAGATGGACTCTGCACCTGAATTCAGTACTCTAATTTAGGTCTCACTGATGATTTATATAACTTGACTATTACTTTCTTGCTCTTATGTGAAATGTTTCTTTTTATCATACCTAACATGGCATTAGCCTTTTTCACTGCTACCTGGACTTGCTCCCGAACTTGTCCCGTATGATCTAGTATAACTCCTAGGTATCTTTTCTTTTTTCTTGCCCTAATCTTGTTCTCTTCCATCCTGTAATCATATTCATTATTGGATCTTCCCATGTGGATGACTGTAAATTTTACTACATTAAACTTCATCTGCCAGCTCTCAGACCATTTTTGAATCGTATCTAAATCTTATCTCAATAGATCCACCTCTTCCGGTGAAGAGACCCTGTCGCATAATTTGGTGGCATCCGCGAACTTTACAATCTTGGATCTGATATCAATGTCCAAATCATTGATATATTAAGAACAAAATTGGTCCCAACCACTTATTACATCATACCAGTCAGAGTACTCCCTATTTATGCCTAATCTCTGCTGTCTGCCCGTCAAGCAATTTTTTTATCCAATTTGCAACTTCCCACCTATTCCATGTGATTTCAATTTTTTAAACAATCGTTGATGAAGGACTTTATCAAAGGTTTTTGCACAATCCAGATGGATAACATCCACCGGCTCTCCACGATCTAACATGTTGGTAACCTCATCCATGAATTCTAATAGATTGGTTAAACATTATTCTTTTAGTAAACCCCTGCTGACTATTTTTGATTAAATTAAACCTGTCCAAGTGCAGTACTATGTTGACCTTGATAATTGACTCAATAATGTTGCAGAGTATGCTCGTCAAACTTACTGGTCTATAATTGGCTTGAACTGATTTTTCCCCCTTGGTTCAGTAGGGTCCGGTTTCATTTGAACACGCCTCGTTTAACCAAGGCCCTTGCCACACGTAATATAAACCATGCCCATGAAAATGTTATCTGAGGTACACATCTTGACCAATGAGATGGGTATCGATACTGTGACCTTCCCCACTCCCCATAGTGTTGAGCCCAGTGAGAAGAGAGGGTCAGCTCTACAGTCAGGAGGACCACGGCCTACACAACATCTGTGAGGTACCAGTGTCTCCAGCTGCTAAAGAAACATCGTCAAGAGGGAAGAACTCAGCAGAATTTAACGCCCATCAAACACCATTCGCGAAAACGGAGTGGTACTCGGTTTAGAAGAATACGACCACTGTAACATTCCAAGCATGCTGTAAAGATACCTGAAAAGGCTTGTTCATAGGGCTAGCACCATCGTAATGTAAAACAATTTCTACTGAAACAGCAACTGTAATAGCTCGGATATGCCACTTGTAAAGGGGTAGTAGGGGTGGTAGCCTTATGCTTCATTGTGAAACGGGAAGGGGAATCAATCAATCAATCAATCAGTAATTTAATCAAATATTAGTACAAGAGGGCTGACTTGTTCGTTAACTCCTTTTTTCTTTCTCTTTCTTTCTCTCACCGTGTGTCTATATCTCATTGTTTATCTTGCCCAGTCTGTCTATCTATATGTGACTCTCTGTCACTATTTATCTGTACAAATCTCTTTGGCTGTCACACTGTGTCTGTCTCCTCTGTCTGTCTGTCTCTCTCACTCTGTCACTATCTCTATTTCTGTCTGTGTGTCTCTCGCTGTCTGTCTTTCTGTCTCTCATTGTCTGTCTTTCTCCGTATGCCTGACGCTGTCTGTTTCTCTCTCTCTCTGCCTGAACCTCCCTACGTCTGTCTCTGTCTTTGTCTCTATGTTTTTTACGGTTTGTCTCTACACCTCTCTCTCTCTCTCTCTCTCTCTCTCTCTCTCTCTCTCTCTCTCTCTCTCTCTAACCATAACACTTGCTAACACACGATGAAATACCTCTGATACTTACCGATGCTAGATTCTTGTGTGTGAGATACGAACGTCAAGACTTCCTGTTTTATATATGTACATTTATTGGAACTGGTTAGTTATAATTAGCTTTGTAATCACGTGTAGCTTTTTAACTGATCATAGAACACACACATACACATACACATACACACACACACACAGACACAGACACACACACACACAGACACATCGCCACGCACACATGCCACTCGGGTACATGTCCATCTCTCGCAGTTAAAAGTTCATAACTAGAACTGTTTGACATCTCTACACAAATAAGTATTGATATTGGCTAAAACATAAAGAATGTTTAGAATTAGTTTGGGGGAAGATATTCAAAAATTAGATTATGCATCCCTGTCAACAGGCACATCTTCGCTAGTGAATATTAGGTTACAAAATACAATTATTTTCTAATTAACCTTGCGGGTGTGAATATATTGTTCGGTTAGCAACTATCAAAGGAGCTGGTATTAGCTATCATGAGAGAACAGACATTAGCGACCATGAAAGAGCTAACTTTAGCGACCATGAAAGAGCTGGCATTAGCGACCATGAAAGAGCTGGCATTTGGTTTATGGAAGCACGCCTTACGGGGACATTATCTATTTGTAGAGAGGCACAAAGTAAAATCAGTCAATGATCACCTACTGCATCATGATTCTATTATCGACGAATTAGCTGTTATTTTGTTACTTAACTTGGGTCGATCAGGAAGTGACGCCTGGAAGGACGCAGCAGGAATCCTATACATGTACAACGACCACCAGGAAGGATTAATAACCCTCGCCATTTGCTCGGAGAAGGAGACTGAACACCCGTGCTTCTGCCTGGAATGTGGTAATGTCGATTCGTATGACATACAAAATATGCCTAATGCTATCCTGCTTCTTTTTCGATATCATCATTATTCGCTCCCTGGGGAGCAAAGGACACCAATACATGTAGCCCCAAATCAACCTGCGCAAGAGCAGGTGCTTTCTATGGACAACAGCTCTATTGAAAGACAAATGCTTTTAAGCGCTGCACAAGAAAATAAGATTGGATGTTGTTTTTTTTCTTATGGATCGGATACAAAATAGATGCCTGTGTTTGTCTGTATTTTAAAGGGTCGTAAATTCGTCAAAAGTCAGTTAAAACTGTACCTAACATTTTGCACTCGTTGAGTACTAATTTATGTAGCTATATCTTTTATGTGATATTAGATCCATACACAGCCATTTCTATGTGGATTACCATGTCTTTTATTGGCTATTAATATATAACGTCGCCCCTATCTAATATGGCGGCACGTACATTTGCTCACACGGAAGCGTGGGACTTCCTCTGCAACCTAGCCACTTAACAGGAAGCCCGTACCCCAAAACTGTTTGGAGTAACATCACGGTCCGGTGATACGTACTGATCAAGGTGGAAGCCAAGAGCACCATCACGGACAGGTGAAACATAGTGATCAAGATAGAAGGCAAAAGTAAGATCAGGGACAGATGAAACATAATGATCAAGGTGGAAGCCAAGAGCACAATCACGGACAGGTGAAACATAGTGATCAAGGCGGAAGATAAAAGCAAGATCAGAGATAGGTGAAACATAGTGATCAAGGTGGAAGATAAAAGCAAGATGAGGGTCAGTTGAAACATAGTGATCAAGGTGGAAGCCAAGAGCACCATCACGGAGAGATGAAACATAGTGATCAAGGTAGGGGGCAAGAGTATCATAACGGTCAAGTGAAATATAATGAACAAGGTGTGAATAAAGAAAACCACCACAATCAGGTGAAACATAGTAATCAAGGTGGAATTTAGAAGTAAGATCAGGTCAGGTAAAACATTCTGAACAAGGCGGGATTCAAGATGGCATCAGGTATCGGCGAAACATACTGATCAAGGTGGAAGCCAAACTTCGAACTTGGGAAATAGAGTCTCTGAAGGCTGCTTCTGAGCTTGGGATCCAAGATAAAGGCATCGCCGAAGACAACATAGTATCCGTGACTTACGTCTTGTAAGTATCAGCAGATCTAAAACAACATAAAGATGGAGATCTAGAGCAATGCATGTACTCGCTAGCACAGCTTTCAGTCCAACATCCACGCCTGGTTATTCAGTGGTCTATAATGAGTATACTGTGTATAATGAGACCAAGACCATAACTGACGTCACATTCATGGAAAAATGGTTCGATAAACATCGCCATTTCCGGATAAGAACACTACTATAGACTGATCAACATCGCCATTTCCAGATAAGAAGACTACTATAGACTGATCAACATCGCCATTTCCAGATAAGAAGACTACTATAGACTGATCAACATCGCCATTTCCAGATAAGAAGACTACTATAGACTGATCAACATCGCCATTTCCAGATAAGAAGACTACTATAGACTGATCAACATCGCCATTTCCAGATAAGAAGACTACTATAGACTGATCAACATCGCCATTTCCGGATAAGAAGACTACTATAGACTGATCAACATCGCCATTTCCAGATAAGAAGACTACTATAGACTGATCAACATCGCCATTTCCGGATAAGAAGACTACTATAGACTGATCAACATCGCCATTTCCGGATAAGAAGACTACTATAGACTGATCAACATCGCCATTTCCGGATAAGAAGACTACTATAGACTGATCAACATCGCCATTTCCGGATAAGAAGACTACTATGATTTGTCTAGAGCATAACATGACGTCATCTTCACACTGAGAAATGGGTATAATAGACTCAGAGGTCATCTTTACAACCAAATGATGATTGGGATAAATGTCCGGTGTCCAAGTGGGGAGAATACTTTGACGTAGAACACATCTTACTGAGCTGCACGCTCACGCAGACAAAACTAGAGCACAACACTATCCTCGCGAGACAGCAAATGTGCAACAAAAGTCAAAGCTGTACGTCGATAAAATAGAATAACAAACAACGGGTGTTCTTTGTAACAGAAATCGGGACAAGGATCTGAGAAGAAACGAAGACGATAAGAAAGAAGAAGATTATCCAAGACTTACATCCACGAAGCTATATTTTTTTCTACATAGCACTTCAGACTCCCACTTTCATTGCCGTTGATTTATTTTGTTAATTTATTTCCAACTTCTCAGAGGCCGCAACATTAAGCATTATTGTGTTCTTTCCCTTACTTGTCGCTTGCTATCTCTTGTAAAAGTAAAAAGTAAAGTATCCCATAGCATTACTGCCGTAGGGGTGTGAGGTGTTAGCGATCTCACATTTCAAAGGCTCGGCTATATGAAGGCGGTAGCCATCTCCTGTCCCTCGTCGCTTTTACTTCCCGGACTGAACTGGTACCCATTTAAGGCTGGGTCGACCCGGGAGCCATTGCGGTCTGAAAAAAAACATTACCGCCTCAACTGGGGAATGAACCCAGGACCACTCAGATGAGAAGCCAGCGCTAACCAGTTGCTAACCATTTGCTAACCACTGCGCTACGCGGCTCACCCTAAACAAATATGCGGCCTATATTAAAATGAAAGTTCTACTTCTCATTTCCTGTTTATCTGATAAACTCTTGTGTTAAGTGGAACTTCATCAAATGTGACCCACTATTTCTTTCAATAACAAATCAGCAAAGAATCATTTTCTTTCTACCTCGTTATCCATCTAATATCCACATGGATGGCTCTAAGAGTCATTTTGATTTCTTCTCTGTAACCGGTGGATTGTATTGCAAAGTTTTATTGGCTGATGGATCACTTAATACATCTCTTTGACATGCGTTTGTTTGGGGCTGTCTACAGCCCACCAACAAGCAAACAGTTATTTAAAGCGTTTCTAGTAGCAACGTTGTCAAGAAATTCCCATTACACAATAAGAGGTGTACGGAATCTCTGTAGCAATAACTCACAACCTAAATTATGTCATGTTTCAAGTGTGTTTGCTGTAGTCAATAATATCAGTAAAAAGGTAAAGATCCTGTCAAGCCGTGCGGTGCACAGCAAATATGGTGTTAGGTCCGTATTATTTTGTAACCCACGGCACTTAGTGGATCATGTGGTCAGGTTCACGCAGTCCGCCTTTACTTTCCGGGCTGAACCGGTACTCATTTAAGGCTGGGTCGATCCGGGAGCCACTGCGGTCTGGAAAACCATTTCTGTCTCAACTGGGGAATGAACTCAGGACCACTCAGATGTTAAGTCAGCGAGAACCACTGCGCACTACAGGCATAATGCAGGCAGCCGAAATACCTTGATGGATTGCTCCATATACTCCTACTACAGTCAAAACAAAAAATATGTTGAAACATTTGCAGCAAGCGAAATACAAGTTACACTAGTAGCTCACTCAACAGCAAACAGGTTACATTAGTAGCACACTCAACAACACACACTAGTAGCACACTCAATAACAAACAACTTACACTAGTAGCTCACTCAACAACAAACACGTTACACTAGTAGCTCACTCAACAACAAACACGTTACACTAGTAGCTCACTCAACAAGAAACACCTTATAGTGAAAGCACACTCAACAACAAACACACTAGTAGCTCACTCAACAACAAACACTAGTAGCTCACTCAACAACAAACACTAGTAGCTCACTTAACAACAAACACTAGTAGCTCACTCAACAACAAACACGTTACACTAGTGGCTCACTCAACAACAAACACACTAGTAGCTCACTTAACAACAAACACTAGTAACTCACTCAACAACAAACACTAGTAGCTCACTTAACAACAAACACTAGTAGCTCACTCAACAACAAACACGTTACACTAGTAGCTCACTCAACAACAAACACACTAGTAGCTCACTTAACAACAAACACTAGTAACTCACTCAACAACAAGCACACTAGTAGCACACTCAACAAGAAACACTTTACAGTAAAATCACACTCAACAACAAACACACTAGTAACTCACTCAACAACAAACACACACGTAGCTCACTGAATAACAAGCACACTAGTAGCTCATTTAACAACAAACACACTAGTAGCCGACTCAACAACAAAAACACTAGTAGCCCACTCAACAACAAACACACTAGTAGCTCACTCAACAACAAACACACTAGTAGCTCACTCAACAACAAACATACTAGTAGCTCACTCAACAAGCAACACCTTTCAGTAAAATCACACCAACAAACACACTAGTAGCTCACTCAACAACTAACACACTAGTAGCCCACTCAACAAGAAACACCTTACAGTAAAAGCTTACTCAACAGCAACCACACTAGTAGCCCACCACTCAACAACTAACACACTAGTAGCCCACTCAACAAGAAACACCTTACAGTAAAAGCTTACTCAACAACAAACACACTAGTAGCTCACTCAACAACAAACACACTAGTAGCACACTCAACAACAAACACACTAGTAGCCCACCACTTAACAACTAACACACTAGTAGCCCACTCAACAAGAAACACCTTACAGTAAAAGCTTACTCAACAACAAACACACTAGTAGCTCACTCAACAACTAACACACTAGTAGCCCACTCAACAAGAAACACCTTACAGTAAAAGCTTACTCAACAACAAACACACTAGTAGCTCACTCAACAACAAACACACTAGTAGCACACTCAACAACAAACACACTAGTAGCCCACCACTTAACAACTAACACACTAGTAGCCCACTCAACAAGAAACACCTTACAGTAAAAGCTTACTCAACAGCAACCACACTAGTAGCCCACCACTCAACAACTAACACACTAGTAGCCCACTCAACAAGAAACACCTTACAGTAAAAGCTTACTCAACAACAAACACACTAGTAGCTCACTCAACAACTAACACACTAGTAGCCCACTCAACAAGAAACACCTTACAGTAAAAGCTTACTCAACAGCAACCACACTAGTAGCCCATCACTCAACAACTAACACACTAGTAGCCCACTCAACAAGAAACACCTTACAGTAAAAGCTTACTCAACAACAAACACACTAGTAGCCCACTCAACAAGAAACACCTTACAGTAAAAGCTTACTCAACAACAAACACATTAGTAGCACACTCAACAAGAAATACACTAGTAGCACACTCAACAAAAAACACACTAGTAGCACACTCAACAAGAAACACCTTATAGTAAAAGCACACTCAACAAAAAACAAGTTACAGCCAAGAAATAACATTTCTCTAATATAAGATACTCCAGATTAAACGGTGTGGTAAGCCACATGTGGTCCAGCAAACACTGGCCGAATCATGACAGCGAGCACAGAAACAAAATCAAACAAAACATACCACATACAGCTAGGATTATGCGGGTGGTCGTTATCCACAAATATGGAGAGTTATGAGCATAGATCAAATACCTATATAACCGTTTCCGTCTGTATTTTGTTTCCGATGTTAGTTGTGTACAGACTAGTTGATGATGTCTCAATTCAGGTTTCTAGGTCAGTTAAAGTGAGTCCGTGAAAATCGATACTTTGTTTGAGTCGGCAGGAAGAGATACAAGAGGTCACCTGGTTGTCTTGGACATTTTCTTTAGTGAAAATGTTGTACTGGTCATGCTGAGGTTCAAGGCAATGGGAGAGCTGATGCCCTTACAACAGAGCTGCCCATACTGGCGACTATGGATAGGGATGACATCCTGGTATAGATCAAAATTTGATGTTGACACATCGGTAGATGAACTGACAATCTATAGACTGCCAAATGTTGAAACTGGTTAGATGTCATGCATATAGGTGAGCCAGAAAGGTGAGACCAAGAGTATGCACCACCAGTGGGCTACTGAAACCACCATTATCCATATTTTTCGCCACTTGCTAAGAGACTGAGCACTTATGTTTGCCTGCAGGTTAGTGATGTTGTTTCTTGATATAACAGAAATTGTTTTCCTTGTAAAACTGCCTTTTCAGCCCTCACAATATGACAACAAAATGCTGAGCTCAACTAGGAAGTTCAAAATGTTCTACGAGTGACGTCTCTCAGTGACCGTTTACAAAATAAGTTTTAGAATAAAGACCATAATTTACAAGATTCGAGCTAAAAAAACTGTCAAAAACTTTGTGTAAATCCTGTTTTCTTTCTTTTAATAGTACAGTTTTCTTCTGTAACCACAATTTATTCTACATGAGTGGCATAGTGATTAGAAGGCCACAAAGTGACTAGACTCACTCCCTAGTATCGGCAGGCCAAATTTTTGCCAGATGTAAATTTCTAGCTGACTTATTGAGAGAAACTAGGCAGCTAGGAAACGAACAGGTCAACCTGCCTCACAGACAAAGCTGAGACCTACTACGATCAAGTCTCTAATACTTCAGTCTCGAGTTAGTTTGAATATACTCTTTATTTGTTTTGTGGTTTTAGAACCAAGCTCCTGTTTTCAGTTTCCAAGAATCGGTGTCTAAAAAAATGTATTCAACTAATAAAGTGTTAGTTTCCCATAAATATAATTCTATTTAAATTAAGAGGAGAACACGAGGTAGACATCTTTTGCTCAAGAGATTGCAGCTGGTGTCACATTGTAAATGAAAGGTAAATGTAGTTGCGTCCTACACGCGGGTAGTCAGAAATATAGTATTAGAGGTTTTATTATACAAGGGGCTTGTCATAAGTCTTGACCCTGACCATGAAGGAGTAGGAGGAGAAAGTCTTTACCCTGACAATGAAGGAGTAGGAGGAGAAAGTCTTTACCCTGACCATGAAGGAGTAGGAGGAGAAAGTCTTGACCCTGACCATGAAAGAGTAGGAGGAGAAAGTCTTTACCCTGACCATGAAGGAGTAGGAGGAGAAAGTCTTGACCCTGACCATGAAAGAGTAGGAGGTGAAAGTTGAAATTTAGCACAGTGCTTATTCCTTCTCAATGTAGCCACCACCTGAATTTATACATTTCTGCTATCTCTGCGTGACCTTGAAAAGACGTTCAGAATAAAATAATCTATTTTTCTAACTAAACCAGTTATCACAAGCCAGTGTGACATCTTTGTCACTGTCAAAATGATTTCCTTTCAGCTGTTTTTTAAGTTTTGGGAAAATAAAAAAGTTTGATGGAGCTAAATCCGAAGAATTTGGTGGGTGTGGAAGAGTTTCAATTTTCAAATCGTTTGCTATTTGTAGTACAAGCCTTGCTTTATGGGAGGGCGCGTTGTCTTGAAGCAAAGGCAGAATTTGAGTGTGCGCTATCTCTCGTTTTCTGGTCACAGCCTTTCTTAGTTTGGTAAGGAGATCTGCATAATATTACCCATTAACCGTGTTGCCATGAGGTAGGTAATCTTTCAATATGAAACCTTTGATGTCCCCAAAAAATAGTCAGAATCACTGTTCTTGTAAATTTCGGTGTTCTTGACTTGAAATGTGTTGGTAAACCCGGAGTTTTTTACTGCATGCTGGAAATTTTGGATTCTGGGTCAAAATGGTGAACCCAAGTCTCATCTACTGTCATCATTGTCGGTGACATGTTTTTCAACCCACATATTTTGAGTAACTGGCCACAGCAATCAACCCTCGTTTGTTTCTGTTCACATGTCAGCAGACGCGGGACCCAGAGGGCACACACTTTTCTCATGTTCAGTCTGTTGTGTAAAATTCTGAAAACTGTGCTTTCATTCAGTTTTGCTGATCTAGATATCTCTGCAATTGTTATTTTCCTATCCTGGTCAATGATTTTCTTCACTCTTGTAGCATTTTCATCGCTGCACTCTGAGGATGGTCTTCCTGATCTTGGAAGATCAGCAACATGGGAACGGCCACAATTAAACTGCATTCACCAGTTTTTGTTTACAGAAGCATACGAAGGACAGAATTCCCCAAACACTTGTTGCATCTGCCTGTGTAGGTGTTTTTCTCTGCAACATCAAGAATGTTATCACAGTTCTGGCCTCTGATTTCTCCATTGTTCTGACAAAGCCTTAGAGTAGCAGATCCGGTCAATAAGGCGTGTTGCGCCATGCACCATTCCGGGTAAACCCGTCGAGGAGGGAAATTCGTACTTCTCAAGTCTAGAACAAATTAATTGAGCTATATTTGTGTTAACTTTCAACTTTCTCCTCCTACTCCTTCATAGTCAGGGTAAAGACTTATGACAAGCCCCTTGTAACTCACTGTTTTACTAACAGCATAGTGAAGCTCTTAGACGATACTCTTAGACAAGTAGAGAGACAAAGAAGACCATTGAAATCGTCCGATTACTCCTCTACTAGATATTTACAAACTGTTCACTAATACATTTTTATTAGAGTTCGTCCCATCCTCGAAATTGATCCTCAACATTGATCTGGACCATAACTCAACCTGCTCTTGATTTGTGAAGGCCTTCCGGTTTGGAATTTAAAAAGCATTCAGTTCTTTAGAACACCATTTCGCTCGACATCTGCTAATGGAACAAGCAGTTGTTCCTGCATGTACCAAAGTTCTTGACAACTGCTTCACAATTTGCATTAGTACCTTCCATACATTTCACGCCTATTTATAGTCTATACAAAAAAAAAATGATCAACCATGGAGGCCTATCTCACCTATTCTCTTCTTCGCTTGTGTAACAGAGTTACAAGGGTCCAACGAGCCAACGCCAGGGAAGCCCTAAAAATACCGTTTGTGGTACCAACACATAACTTGAGAACCTTGCATGAAAGGTTCAGTTCATTGAACGGGGCATTGTCCTTAATTCTCGAACAATCCAGTTTGGGGCTGTTCAGCCAAAATGGTTCTCGTTCCCAAGATTTAAACTGGAAATTCCATGACCCATAGGTCATTCAGTAGTTTGAAAAACAAGGCAGCATTTCTCCGGGACATGCCAGTTCTAATAAAGTTTGAGGGAAATGAACTCAAGAAAGGAGAAGTCATTGACCAAAGCAGGGAGCGTAGCATATAAGCTGGGGTAGACAGATCAGGAGGCAAATCAGAAACAGCAGAGTAGAGAGTTCTACCGTGCAGTTTTGTAGGTAGCATATTAGACAAGAACAAGTAGATAGATAAATCTACATAACTTAGCCAGTGAGTGGCCAGAATAGAGAGATAGAATTAGAAGCCACCCAAGCAGACCAACACTAAAAGGCAACAAGAGACCACACACGTGTAAGAATCTGTCTGTGTGTGATGTTTTGTTTGAGTCGTCGTCGCTAACACCTTGCTCTCGTGACCCGACTTCATTCTCCTCAGACGGAGACGTGTTGCTTCAACACGAAGCTGTCGTCTGGACGAAACGCCGTGACTTGTGTGTTGCCTCGTCCTGACAACCACATTAACACAACCACTGTCGTCTGTCATAGACACGAGCACAGCTGTTGTCGGAGCACAGCTGCAGTCGCCGACTTCCTGATGTTGAGACGAGACAAGTCTCGGAAGACATCATTTTTGTTTAAGCTGAGAGGTGGCCAACAGACAAGCGAGGACAGATAAATGAGAATTGAGAAATTGTAGAAAGACAGCATTATATCAACGCACAGAGATAGACGGTGAATAGAACAATTGCTAGATTCCGACCAAGTGATTAGAACCCTGGGTAAAGTTTAGTACTACAGTAAGTTATGTGCTAATTGCACGAACCTATAGAAGTAATCATAGTAGAGAAGTGATGATAACAAACTTCTTGAAGCATTACAATTAATTAATAATTGATGAACGATATAATACGATCTATGAGCCTAGGGTTTTGATATGATGTGTATGATGTTGGTGAAATAAACATTCTTTGTGTTACTTGTGTTAAAAGAATTGTTAGTAGTTAAATTAAGAGTGAGTTAAGGAGTGATAGATAGTAAGGAAAAAAGATAAAGATAGAAAGAAAAGTGAAAGAAAATAACGTTAACCCTGCTACACTTACTTGGAATTGGTCATCAGTTGTTGTGACTGAGAGGGATTGGTCATCAGTTGTTGTGACTGAGAGGAATTGGTCATCAGTTGTTGTGACTGAGAGGGATTGGTCAGCAATTGTTGCGACTGAGAGGAATTGGTCATCAGTTGTTGTGACTGAGAGGGATTGGTCAACAGTTGTTGTGACTGAGAGGGATTGGTCATCAGTTGTTGTGACTGAGAGGGATTGGTCATCATTTGTTGTGACTGAGAGGGATTGGTCATCAGTTGTTGTGACTTACAGGCAAGGCAAAAGCAAAGGCCACCGTCCATCGTAGACATAATGGCATACTTTATTTTGCTCGCGATATTTTTAGTAAGAATTAACTGCGCTTTTTATCCTCACTCTCTTGTCTCGAGCCGCCCGACCCCAGTGGCAAGTCAAGAACAAGATGGCTAGGGGGCGACTATGAGACGTGACTGACAGGATTTGGGCATCAATTGTTGTGACTGAGAGGAATTGGTCATCAATTGTTGTGACTGAGGACTTGGGCATCAATTGTTGTGAGTGAGAGGACTTGGTCATCAATTGTTGTGAGTGAGAGGACTTTGTCATCAATTGTTGTGACTGAGAGGAATTAGACATCAATTGTTGTGAGTGAGAGGACTTAGGCATCAATTGTTGTGACTGCGAAGAATTGGGCATCAATTGTTGTGACTGAGAGGAATTGGTCATCAATTCTTGTGACTGAGAGGAATTGGGCATCAATTATTGTGACTGAGAGGACTTGGGAATCAATTGGTTTGACTGAGAGGACTTGGGCATCAATTGTTGTGACTGAGAGGAATTGGGCATCAATTGTTGTGACTGAGAGGACTTGGGCATCAATTGTTGTGACTGAGAGGAATTGGGCATCAATTGTTGTGACTGAGAGGAATTGGTCATCAATTGTTATGACTGAGAAATTGGTCATCAATTTTTGTGACTGAGATGAATTGGTCATCAATTTTTGTGACTGAGAGGAATTGGTCATCAATTTTTAGGACTGAGAGGAATTGCCGATCAATTTTTGTGACTGAGAGGAACTGGTCATCAATGATGATGGCAGACCCCTCATTCAGCTTCCATTTTCGAAACACATATTGCGTGCTGGTCACATAGTACTGGCCACATAGTGCTGGTCACATAGTGCTGGTCACATAGTGCTAATCACACAGTCAGCCCAGAAGACAACAGCATGTTATAGGTGTTGAACAAATAGAAAAACGGAGCTGTGCTATAAATGAGTATCTCCAGAACCAAAGTCATGAAAAATATTTCTCCCCAGTCATTGTCGAGAGAGAATCTGTAAGACGTCGATGAATACTGCCATCTTGGAATCATACAGAACCCTTTACCACCAGGTCTATGAAGGTGCAGTCGCACGAGCAGGGCGGCCTTTTCGTTCATTTAGACAGTTCTCGAAGGTTGCTGGGTTTGAACCCTACACGCATCTCTATCCAACCCAGCAATGCTCCCTGCCACGTGTTATGCTGCTTAACATGGACAATTACAAAAGCAGCGGATAACACACTGCGAGTAATCCAGACCTCTCATTATCGAACTTACTCTCCGCAACCTGCACGCAGAACATTCACTTTACAGACCTACGACATTTCTGATTAGACATCGGTTGGCAGGGCTGGACCACATCGATAGTAGTATGGTACCCTCGAGGCTGACAGGACCACAGAGTGGGCTTCAATGCGTTGGTCAGGTGCCCTTGCAATCAACTACAACATTCAAGAAACGTCAAAAGGAAAGTTTGGAAAGAGCTCGTTTGAGATGAAATAGGAACCCGCAGGGGTACAGTCCTATATGAGAAGGGTTCATCGAGTGGTTAAGTAAGTAGTTACACGTACTATTTCTGATCAGATGTATGGAGATGCACGTAATCTCAGACTGACCACTGCTTTGTCTCAGTATTTTCAAGCTGCCCTAGGAAACTGTTCGAAGAAGGACAAGCTCTCATCGCGTTATAAATCTATCGGACAAATGCTATCTTAGTAACGTCCCTTACTTGACAAACTAGGTCAAATTTGAGGAAGGAAATCTGACAATCTACCACTGTGAACCTAGACTGTTATTTGGAAACACTACACGCAAATAAAAGAGAAGAATTGGAACTGTATGTAGAAGAAGAAAAACCAGATATAATAGGATTAACAGAATCATGGACATATAAGGAGATTGCAGATAGTGAACTTGAAATTGAGGGATATACAATGTTAAGGAAAGATAGGATAGTTGGAGACAAGACCAGGGGAGGTGGCGTTTTATTATACTGTATAAATTCTGTTAATATAACGATCAAAGATTATTTATCATGTGGTAACAAAAAGGAAAGTGTATGGGGAGAAATAGAAAGTGGGGGTGAAAAAACAGTGATTGGAGTGTGCTATAGATGTCCATCAAGTCAAAAAGAGGAAGATGAGGAGCTGATTAGTAGCATAGCAAAGGCAAGTGAAGGGAAATTATTATTAATGGGAGATTTCAACTATCCAGAAATAAAATGGGATATGGCAGAAGCACTTGTAGAGTCAAAACCTTTTGTTAAGTGCATAACTGACAATTTTTTAATTCAACATGTAGCAGCAGCCACCAGAGGCAAAAACGTACTCGACCTAGTTTTTACTACAGAGGAAAATATGATTGAAAACGTTACCGTTGGGGAACTGTTTGGCTCAAGTGACCATCAAATCATCCGTTGGGATCTTATTGCAGGGAAAGAAGTAAACATAAACACGCGAACATACGACTACTCTAAGGCAGATGTTAAGAGGATGAAAGAGGCAGCGAACCACATAATCTGGAAAGATATTGTCGTAGGAACAGATGTTGAACAGGAGTGGGAAAGTTTTAAAATAGTTCTAGAAACGCTAAAAGAGGAATGTGTTCCATGTAGGAAGGTAAACCCCAAGCGTAAAAGGTGGATAACTAGATTTGTAGTGAAATGTAGAAGAGCAAAAAATAAAGCATGGAAAAGATATATAGAGGCAGGTAAATCAAAAGAAATACATGTAACATATTTGGACAAGCAGAACATATCTCAGAAAGCGAATTACACAGCAAAAATAGACTGAAAAAAACTTGCTCAGAGGATCAAGACTGACAGTAAAAGCTTCTTTTCTTATGTTAGAAATAAACAAAGAACGAAAGACAAAGTAGGCCCTCTCATAGACAGTACAGGGAAAATATTAAGTGAGAATAGGGAGGCAGCTAATCTGCTCAATCAGTACTTTGGCACAGTCTACACAAAAGAGGACTGCTCCAAGATCCCAGAGTCTATAGATATTTTTCAAAGGGACATGGATACAGCGGGATTAAGATCAATCTGTATTACAGAGGAAATGGTTTTTAAAAAAATTGGAGGGGTTGAAAGTGGATAAATGTCCAGGTCAAGATGGTATTCATCCAAAATTGCTGTTTGAAATTAGAGACCAACTAGCAAAACCATTGGCTATATTATGTTCTCAATCACTTACAAAAGGGATTGTTCCAAGGGATTGTTCCAAGGGATTGGAAAGATGCAGGAGTGATCCCCTTATTAAAAAAAGGCAAAAAATCAGATCCAGCAAATTATAGACCGGTGAGTTTAACGAGCATAGTCTGTAAATTGTTAGAGTCAATAATAAAAGAAAACATTGTAATGTATTTAGATAAATTTAATCTAATTAGAAATAGTCAGCACGGGTTTACTAGAGGGAGATCATGCTTAATTAACAAATCTATTAGAATTCACGGAGGAGGTTACTAAAATCATAGATAAAGGGGAGCCAGTGGATGTTATTTCTCTAGACTTTGCAAAGGCCTTTGATAGAGTACCTCATCAAAGATTATTTCGAAAGTTAAAATCACATGGAATAGGTGGGGAAGTTGCCAAATGAATTGAAAATTGGTTAATGGGAAGAAGGCAGAGGGTGGGCATAAATAAGGAGTACTCTGAGTGGTGTGAAGTGAAAAGTGGTGTGCCACAGGGCTCGGTTTTGGGACCAATTTTGTTATTGATATATATATATATGATTTGGACATTGATATGGGATCCATGATTGCAAAATTTGCTGATGACACAAAACTATGCAGTAGTGTCTCATCTAAAGCGGAAGTGAATATATTGATGTCGGATTTAGATAAAATTCGAGAATGGTCTGTAAGCTGGCAAATGGAGTTTAATGTAGATAAATGTACAGTCATCCACATGGGTAGATCCAATATGGAACATAATTACAGAATGGGAGAAAACAATATTAGAAAGATAGATAAGGAAAGGGACCTGGGGGTTATAATAGATCATACAGGAAAGGCCAGTGAGCAAGTTAAGGTAGCAGTGAAAAAGGCAAATGCAATGTTAGGTATGATAAAAAGAAATATTAAACGTAGGAGCAAGGAAGTGATCGTCAAACTGTATAAAGCTTTAGTTAGACCTAGATTGGAGTACTGTGTACAGGTGTGGAGTCCTTATCATAGAGGGGACATAAACATGCTAGAAAGAATACAAAAAAGAGCGACAAAGATGATAGTGGGATTCCGGAGTTACAGTTATGAGGAACGACTCAGAAAAACCGGCCTACAGTGTCTCGAAGAGAGAAGAATTCGTGGTGACTTAATACAGGTTTATAAGATGATCAGAGGAATGGATAAACTAGACTATAAAAAGTTTTTTAAAACACAGCCACCTACAATAACACGAGGGCATAGCTACAAGGTGACTAAAGAGAGGTCCAGATTAGATATTAGGAAATATATTTTTAGTCAGAGAGTGGTGTCTGCTTGGAATGCATTGCCAGGGGAGGTAGTGGAGGCAGGGACAGTTAATGCATTTAAGAATAAACTGGATACGCATAGCTTTTAGAGCAAGGTGATGTAAATGTAACTGGTTGTATACAGACTCTACAGGGTCTTCTAAACCAGTATAAAGACGTTAAGTTAAGTTAAGTTAAATGATTCTTTGCCAACTATTTCATTGTTTATTTGACGTAAATTCCTGATTGATTGAAATGACATATATTCTGCATCATTTTCTAATTTGATCTTGCTAGAGTACTTTATAGTTATGTTTATTTTTGTCATCTTCAAAACGTTGCACACGGACATTTCAGAAGTGTATATTTTTAATCAGACTTGATCTTTGCAAACTCAATAAAAACATATTTTCATTTTAATGAATGTCTCATGAATTCATAAAATATGTATTACAATTTTCCCACAGAAATTGATATCGTTCAGTGAATTCAATAGACTAGACCTAGGTTACCATAGCGATCGCAGATATCGGTGATAAATTGATATTTTTTGTTCACTTAATGCCGATGTCATGTTATTTTTAGAGCATATGTGCACATTATAAGTGAATACATGTGGTTCTGAAATAATTGGTCTCCAGAGTGCACTTTTGTTGATCAATTATTTTGTAAGTATATAGTAATTCATGATAGCTGCAAGGTTAGTGGTGGGACCGGCTAATCAGGTAACATATACATAGTACATGCTGTTACCATGGCAAATGTTTCATGTACATTGAAATTTCTTTGCAGAACATTTCGTCCAGATTTCAGGAAGCATTTTATCCTTACAAGGAGTTGTCTGTTCATGAAATGGTCATTGGGTGGCAAGGCATATGGGCCCATCAAATATACGTCACTCTCAATTTTAAAAAAAATACCATGCCAAGATTGGGTGTTTATGACATCAGTACTGGCTATGTCACCAATGTGTTGATAAACTTTGGGGCTAAGACATCTTACAACCCAGAAGTAGATGTCAGTAGCGAGCAAGTTCTAACAGTGACACATTGCTACAACCATGTGGGAAAGGGCATCACATCTATGTTGATCGCCAGAACACGGGTGTGCCACTGCTCCGGTACCTAAGTTGTATATTCAATACTTCACTGGCACCATCAATAGAAGTAAGCGACATATTTCTATAGAGCTAAAAACATACAGCTGAAGCATCTAGAAATGAAGTGGTATCTCGAGCAGGACAAGATTTTCTCACTTGAATTCTAATCAGTGTGTGAGTCACACATTTCAGCGGACAGAAAGGAGCGATATAGAAAGAGAGAGAGAGAGAGAGAGAGAGAGAGAGAGAGAGGTGATCATCACACGTGATGGACGAACATCAATCACTACAAGTTAACAATAATATAGCACACAGCTTTCATATTCTGAGTTTATTAACATATTGTTTGTTTATATTGAATGGCATAGCCTGAACTGTAAGACATTGTTTGAATGACAAAGCCTGAATTGTAGGACAGTGTTTGAATGACAGAGCCTGAATTGTAAGACAGTGTTTGAATGACAGAGCCTGAATTGTAAGACAGTGTTTGAATGACAGAGCCTGAATTGTAAGACAGTGTTAGAATGACAGAGCCTGAATTGTAAGACAGTGTTTGAATGACAGAGCCTGAATTGTAGGACAGTGTTTGAATATCAGAGCCTGAATTGTAAGACAGTGTTTCAATGACAGAGCCTGAATTGTAGGACAGTGTTTGAATGACAGAGCCTGAATTGTAAGACAGTGTTAGAATGACAGTGAGCCTGAATGAAAGTACAGTTGTGTGCTGATTCTTTAATTCCAATGGATAACAACTAATGGGATGGATTAATTGTGTTTATAATAGAATAATCATTAATTTCAGTTGCATTATTTGATGCCGTAACTAACATTGTGCTGTGACAAGGGCTCACATTGACCGACGCAACGCACTTGGCGCAGGATAGACGAGTTTAGCTCCCCACAACGCTAAACGGCACACGTGAAAAGAAAACTAACTAAACTAACTAACATTCAGTGTTGATAAGTGCAAATTGTCACTGTCTATACTAAGGTAAATATTGTACTGGCTACCCTAATTTTTGTTTAAAATAAATAGTAAAATACACAATGGCATTAAATATTTATAAAGGTGTTGATAAATCTTCAAATTGTTCAAATGTAACATAAATGCACAGTAAACTAGTATGAGTTATTTCAGTATGTGCAAAATTAAAAGTACAGCTGATTGACATAACATTTGCTCTCTCAAGTGTGGGTACGTGTCCATTTAACTAGCGTGTCAGACATGCCTATATTGCCCTTCACCCTTGTCGCTGCTTTCAGTTACTGACTTGTTGCCGTCCCGTCTAGATGTGGCATTTAATCCTCGCGAGTTGAGATTGGTTCCTAACTCTTATTTGTGATGTCCTAGGTCGTTATTGGAATAATTCTGATGTTTTCTTTGTTTTTTATAATCACACAGAAATGAATCATACTTGTTCATGTTATTATCAACATATAATTCAATATATATGTTAATATATCCAGACCAGAGCGGATTTACTCCTTATATTTGCAACGAAACACCTTTTCCAAGTTGAAGGTCGGATACTCCACACAAACAACAAGGACAGCTGACACAACACAAGTGTAAAATATGGTCACTGTTCCAAACACAACCTGCAGAGAGAAACAAGGAGTTTATCGTTTGGATATAGGCATAAGAATCATACAAATCGTTGAGTCGCTGAGAATGTTGGGGGAGGGGGCGTGAGAGAGAGACACAGAGGGAGAAAGCGAGAGAGAGAGAAGGAGAGAGATAAAGGGAGAGAGAGAGAAGGAGAGAGAGAAGGAGAAAGAGAGAGAGAGAGAAAGATAGAGGGACAGAATGTCATGCAGCAAACTTTAAAGACACAAACATATGTGGAGACTGATACAGACATGAACAGTCGGTCGGACAAATTTTATACAGACAGGCAAATATACAGACAGACATTTATTATACAGACGAACATCTATTATACAGACAGACATTTACTATACAGACAGACATTTATTATACAGACGGACATAATAATAATTCTTTTCCGTCGTCGACGAGGACCGCCAACAACATCATGTGTTATACTGCATCCTCGAGTCCGTGGGTGCGTTTAAACTGATCAAGTCAATGCGAGTGCGGAAAGTTCTATGTTATGACATGCAAATAGATGGTCTGTGGCTGGTACTGGTATTCCCTCTGCTCTAGACTTTCTGATAACACGTCGCTCTTGCGTTGTTTGCACGAGATTTTCCTTGCTAATTGCAACACCTTTCTTGGCAGCATCACTCCAAGCTGAACTATTTTGCGGCAGTTTCCAACAGATAGTAATGTCTATTTTACAGCACCGTTGAGGATCCTTCAGATTGTCCCACGTAATCTTCTGTGGACGCCCGGTGATCGCTTTCCTTTGGGGGGGGGGGGGGGTGGTGGTTGGGAACTTTACATTTGGCATTCAAGTAAGGTGGCATGCTCAACTCCTTTCGGCTGTCTGTTCTATATATGTTGGCTCTGTATATTACTTCATTATTGATGACCTGTTTCTGCCGACGAGTATGTAATATGTATCTCAAACAGGTCAGTCTGTCTGTCTGCCTAGATCTCTAAGTTTATGTAATTCTGTATAAGCATGTTTGTTTATCTGTCTATACATCTGTCAGTTTATGTTTATGGATGTTTTGTTTATCTGTCTATACATCTGTCAGTCTATGTTTATGGATGTTTTGTTTATCTGTCTATACATCTGTCAGTCCATGTTTATGGATGTTTGTTTATATGTCTATACATCTGTCAGTCTATGTGTATGGTTGTTTGTTTATCTGTCTATACATCTGTCAGTCTATGTTTATGGATGTTTGTTTATATGTTTATACATCTGTCAGTCTATTGTCAGTCTATGTTTATGGATGTTTGTTTATATGTCCATACATCTGTCAGTCCATGTTTATGGATGTTTGTTTATCTGTCTATACATCTGTCAGTCTATGTTTATGGATGTTTGTTTATCTGTCTATAAATCTGTCAGTCTATGTTTATGGATGTTTGTTTGTTTGTTAATTTATATCTACAGACTATATCAGTGTGCCTGTGTATATAAATCACTACCACATTCACCATAAGTACTGCCGCTGCAGCTTTCAAGGCCATGGCTCTGCTCGGTAGTCACTATAATCAATATCTGTTATATCGAACTGCACTTAGTATATGTTAAATCGAACTGCTCTCAGTACATGTTACATCGAACTGCTCTCAGTACATGTTACATCGAACTGCTCTCAGTATATGTTATATCGAACTGCTCTCAGTATATGTTATATCAAACTGCTCTTAGTATATGTTATATGGAACTGCTCTTTGTATATGTTATATCGAACAGCTCTCAATATCTCTTATGTGTTATCATACTGCTCTTAATATCGGTTCTTGATATGTTCTTAATATCTGTTGTAGGATTGCTCTAATAGCTTCTCTCTATATATGTTTTTTAACTCTGTATTTTTATATGTCCTCAAATATTAATATATGTTCTTGATATCTAGTACCAGCTCTTAGTACATGTTCTCTGCCAAAAGACTCCAGTACTCTGCTAAAAGATATGACATCTGTATCAGCGGCCTTTTTTCGTACTGTCCTACCGATTGATAGACGATAAGATTGAAATTACAAATATGTTTACGTTTTAATGACTGCAAATGAGTTCCGTCCCCCTATCAGACCACTTTCTCCCCCATCTTCAAGTGGGTTCTCTCTATCTCATGTAACGACTCCCTCACCCCCCCCCCCCCCACTCACCACTTTCCAGTTGAACGTGTGAAACTTGTTATCACATATCACCTTCACTGCGCCTCTATCCGCAATATCTTATTCTGTCATCTCCACATCCTTTTCCCGATCCTTCCACGCTTAAGGTTTTCCCCAATCCTTCCTTGTCTACAAACGGGACATAATCCTGAGGGACTTGCTGGTCTGTAGCCGTCTATACACTAACCTTCACCGTCATCCATAAACCATACTCCCTCCCAAGCTACCTTCCCCAAGCAGATTCCACAACCTCGTCTATTTCATCATCTGCTGCCAGTATGGTATGACGTAGACAGTGTGGTATGACGTAGACAGTGTGGTATGACGTAGACAGTGTGGTATGAGGTATACAGTGTGTTATAAGGTAGACAGTGTAGTGTGGCGTACACAGTGTGGTATGACGAAGACAGTGTGAGTTGACGTAGATAGTGTGGTATGACGTAGACAGTGTGTTATGACGTAGACAGTGTGGTATGACGTAGACAGTGTGGTATGACGAACACAGGGTAGACTGGTCTAGAACTGCGCTAGCGTTTCCGGCAGCACCTCAATGAGATCCATAACAGGTGTCACAAACTCAGTTTCTTGCTTCTCTGACGATCGGCAAAGGTTCACCATAACAGGTGTCACAAACTCAGTTTTTTCTTCTCTGACGATCGGCAAACATTCACCATAACAGGAGTCACAAACTCCGTTTCCTGCTTCTCTGACGATCGGCAAAGATTCACCATAACAGGTGTCATAAACTCAGTTTCTTGCTTCTCTGACGATTGGTAAAAATTCACCATAACAGGTGTCACAAACTCAGTTTCTCCCTTTTCTGACGATCGGCAAAGATTCGCCCTTGAGAACACACTGATCTGCTGCATGGATTACAACCCCATGACTTTTACTTAAATCCCAACTTCATACGGTCTATATCTATCTGCCTTTCTTTTGCATCTACCCTCATCACCATTTGGCCTTTCCGTACCTGGTCGCTACTGGCGAATCCGGCTTTTTTCCACTTCTGACGCCCTCCTTGGCTACCATATCTCGCCTCTGTCTGTCATTTGGGACACTGCAACCGACCTGTAAGGAGCTACTTGGCGAAGTCGCATATAAGAACGCAATTTTTGCCCTAATATATTGATATCCTCTATGTATGTATTCTTCCCTTCTACTATGATACGATAGTTCATTTTTGTTGTGGTTCGCTGTCCCTCATGAAGACCTATTGGTCGTAACGTAATTAGTTTCGTAATTTCATCTCCATTCGCGGTCTCTGACCACAACTAATTTATAATTTTTTTTTAAATTTCTTTTTTAAAACTACGACTTATTTCAATTACTGGGGTTCACCATGTAGAATTATATGGCTGAGGAATAAAGGCCTCCTGTCACTTCATCAACGACACGCCGTATAGTCTATGTTTTTTTTGTACTTCCGATAGAGAAAAAAACAACAATTCATGTCCTACCAACGTTTTGAACCAAATTTTTCGTAGTGATAAGGTCAACATTCTAGCTATTCTGTCATAAGCTCCTCACATATTAACAAAATCTTGTTTAATCGATTGATGAAAATAATATTAATAAAATCAGATGTTTAATCAAATTATGAATAACAATTTTAAAAAATATTAAGTGAGGAAAAATATATTTAAACAATCTATTTTTAGCTGTTTTAAACTCACTTGATTCTTCATAGACCTAATAACAATAATAGTTGCCCATCGCAAGCAAAAATGCGACAACTTCTGACTATTTCTGTCATAAGTGTTCTACTATAGCTGTGTAGAGACCAATCCCGCAACGGCATACCCTGCCACATTCAAGGAACACAAATGGGGAACCGGCTGTGGAAACATCGTGCGTGCTGCATTTTTGGACAGCACGCTTTTGCTGAGCCTCCGTGACAGCTGCACTCTCTGCGATCTGAGCACCTTCAGTGATACTAGCGCGCCATGTGGTACGGTCTTGTGCAACCATCTCACAGGAGGTGATATCAATATTGAAGCTTTTCAGAGACATTTTTAAGGAGTCTTCTGCCTCGGGGTGAGCGTCTTCCTGTTGAGAGCTCCCTGTATAACAGCTGCTTTGGGGTGCGCTCATCTGGTATGTGAACAACATGTCCCGTTCAGTTTAGCTGAGCTATTTTCAGAGGTGTAGGGATGCTAAACATGTCAGTATTGCTAAGAATAGTTCGGCACTTTATCCTGTCACGTGATCCTGAGCAGCCTACGTGGATAGCCCAAGTGAAAACGATTCAGCTGTCTGGAATGTATGTTATACACTGTGCATGTCTCACAGGCTTGCAGCAACATGATGAACACCACGGCACGATGCACATTTACCTTGATGGTGACATGATACACCTTTAGCTTGATGGTGACATGATACACCTTTACCTTGATGGTGACATGATACACCTTCACCTTGATGGTAACATGATACACCTTTACCTTGATGGTGACATGATACACCTTTACCTTGATGGTGAAATGATACACCTTTACCTTGATGATGACATGATACACCTTTACCTTGATGGTGACATGATAAACCTTTACCTTGATGGTGACATGATAAACCTTTACCTTGATGGTGACATGATACACCTTTACCTTGATGGTGATATGATACACCTTTACCTTGATGGTGACATGATAAACCTTTACCTTGATGGTGACATGATACACCTTTACCTTGATGGTGACATGATACACCTTTACCTTGATGGTGACATGATACACCTTTACATTGATGGTGACATGATACACCTTTACCTTGATGGTGACATGATACACCTTTACCTTGATGGTGACACGATGCACCTTTACCTTGATGGTGACATGATGCACCTTTATCTTGATGGTAACATGATACACCTTTACCTTGATGGTGACCCGATACACCTTTACCTTGATGGTGACACGATATACCTTTACCTTGATGGTGACATGATACACCTTTACCTTGATGGTGACATGATACACCTTTACCTTGATGGTGACATGATACACCTTTACCCTGATGGTGACATGATACACCTTTACCTTGATGGTGACACGATACACCTTTACCTTGATCGTGACATGATACACCTTTACCTTGATGGTGACATGATACACCTTTACCTTGATGGTGACATGATACACCTTTACCTTGATGGTGACATGATACACCTTTACCGTGATGGTGACATGATACACCTTTACCTTGATGGTGACATGAAACACCTTTACCTTGATGGTGACATGATACATCTTTACCTTGATGGTGACATGATACACCTTTACCTTGATGGTGACATGATACACCTTTACCTTGATGGTGACACGATACATCTTTACCTTGATGGTGACATGATACACCTTTACCTTGATGGTGACACGATAAACCTTTACCTTGATGGTGACATGATCCACCTTTACCTTGATGGTGACATGATACACCTTTACCTTCATGGTGACATGATACATCTTTATCTTGATGGTGACATGATACACCTTTACCTTGATGGTGACCTGATACACCTTTACCTTGGTGGTGACTCTGGTGCCTTTTCAATTTCTGACATTTACATGGAGCCACCCAAAACGCAGAGTTCGCATTATAAATCCTGTTATTGACCTCACCGTCGATATTTACTGCTATAGTAAGAGTACTGCTAAGCTAGGTAAAGCTAGCGACTGTCTGGTGAGCCTACAGCCAAGGTAGGTAAAGCTAATGACTGTCTGGTGAGGCTACTGCTAAGGTAGGTAAAGCTAGCGACTGCCTGGTGAGCCTACAGCCAAGGTAGGTAAAGCTAATGACTGTCTGGTGAGGCTACTGCCAAGGTAGGTAAAGCTAGCAAATGTCTGATGAGCCTACTGCCAATATAGGTAAAGCTAGCGACTGTCTGGTGAGGCTACTGCCAAGGTAGGTAAAGCTAGCGACTGTCTGGTGAGACTACTGCCAAGGTAGGTAAAGCTAGCGACTGTCTGGTGAGGCTATTGTCAAGGTAGGTAAAGCTAGCGACTGTCTGTTGAGGCTACTGTCAAGGTAGGTAAAGCTAGCGACTGTCTGGTGAGGCTGCTGCCAAGGTAGGTAAATCAAGCGACCACATGGAGACGTTGGTTCTGTACAGTAATGTTAAGTTTGATGTACGGCTTCCCAGGGGCGGGCTGGAAGAGTACCTCTATGTTCCTAGTGTTGATCGCGAGACAACAATTATTTATGTACGCCGCCGAAATCTCCGTCATGGTAGACTGCATATTATCTTCTGAGCTAGTGTTGAGGGAGCAATCGCCTGCTAACAGGAGATCCAAGATCAAGGCCTCACTCGCTTTGGCAAAGAATTGCAGGACCAACACAGGTCAGAAAACCTAGAATGGTCAGAAGACCTACACTTGTCAGAAGACCCATACTGGTCAGAAGACCTACACTTGTCAGAAGACCCATACTGGTCAGAAGACCTACACTTGTCAGAAGACCCATACTGGTCAGAAGACCTACACTTGTCAGAAGACCCATACTGGTCAGAAGACCTACACTTGTTAGAAGACCCATACTGGTCAGAAGACCTACACTTGTCAGAAGACCCATACTGGTCAGAAGACCTACACTTGTCAGAAGACCCATACTGGTCAGAAGACCTACACTTGTCAGAAGACCCATACTGGTCAGAAGACCTACACTTGTCAGAAGACCCATACTGGTCAGAAGACCTACACTTGTCAGAAGACCCATACTGGTCAGAAGACCTACACTTGTCAGAAGACCCATACTGGTCAGAAGACCTATTTTTGAAACCACTGCTTTGCTGAAGTAAAAGAAATTGTCAGTAATTTAAAACCCAGCTTACCAGGGATGACACGTTCAGGTAAGTTGACTGCTCCAGGTTCTCAACGATGATAGTTGATACTGACAACTGAGTGAGGTACCCAATGTAGGTCAGACGTCCTAGGGTTGTGAATGGCGGCCATGCCAGGAACGTGTTTACTGGTCCTGCAAATTAAATATCGAAGATCATTGTGGACATTCGTGGTTCTGTTTCTGGGGAAGGAACAATATTTCCACTGTCCCACACTGTAAAGGCTTAGGCTTTTCTAATAACAGAGTTTGTTGTCCGTTGGCTATTCTCACTTCAGTGGGACACGACGCTTTCAACCACCAATCGTGCGTGCTTTTATATCAGAGTGTACATGGAGCGTTAGAGACATTATTGTAAACATTCGTGGAACCCATTCCTTGACATCTTTCTCAGCTGTAACTTCGCATTGATGATAACGTCCTCAGCATTCTTAAATGTTGATTGAGTGTTAAAGACTTTATTGTACTATACCTCAGTCTTTATATCAGAATGTTAATGGAGTGTTAGAGACTTTATTGTACTAGACCTCAGTCTTTATATCAGAATGTTAATGGAGTGTTAGAGACTTTATTGTACTATAATAATAATAGCTGTCCATCGTTGTCGATGAGGACCGCCGACATCATCCTTGTCACAGATTTCCCTGTTGGGTGTGGGTGCGCATGTGGCTGAATAGGCCAATGCGAGCACGAAAACATCTGCTACATATCGGGCACACGAGGTTTGTAGAAGGGGATGGTGTTCCCGCTGCTCGGGATTTCCGCGTCTCGCGTCTGTTCTGGGCTTTCACAACACGGTCATCTTCACCGGCAGCTACACCCGATTTGACTGCGCTTCTCCAGTCAGATCTGTTTTTCGCAAGACATTCCCAGGTGTCGATGTCTATCTGGCAACTTTTTAGTGAGTCCTTCAGACCGTCTTTAAAACATTTCTTTGGGCGCCCTCTCTCGCGCCATCCCTCTCTCAGCTCGCCGTAGAGAAGCTTCTTTGGGAGCCGCTCGTGATCAGTGTACTATACCACAGTCTTTATATCAGAATGTTAATGGAATGTTACAGACTTTATTGTACTATACCACAGTCTTTATATCAGAATGTTAATGGAATGTTAGAGACTTTATTGTACTATACCACAACTTTTATATCAGAGTGTTAATGGAGCGTTAAAGACTGTATTGTACTATACCACAGCCTGTATTTCCGAGTGTTAATGGAGCGTTAGAGACTTTATTGTAGTATACCACAGCCTTTAAATCAGAGTGTTAATGGAGCGTTAGAGACTTTATTGTACTAGACCTCAGCTTTTATATCAGAGTGTTGATAGAGACTTTATTGTACTAGACCTCAGCTTTTATATCAGAGTGTTAATAGAGACTTTATTGTACTAGACCTCAGCTTTTATATCAGAGTGTTGATAGAGACTTTATTGTACTAGACCTCAGCTTTTATATCAGAGTGTTGATAGAGACTTTATTGTACTAGGTCTAAAGTACTTTCTGAGGTAGAATTTGGAACTTCCTTTTATCGATGTCCTTACTTTCTCTAACAGTAAACAATATATTCATTTACACCTAGGTTGACATGAGCATTTGTTCGAGCCCGAAGCTTTGACACGAGAAGCGAGCACTCTACCACTTTGCTACTCAGGCGCTAGCACCCTGCTCAGCGAGGTGAACAATAGACAGCTAAGTAGGGTCCTGTTTAGGGCTGGTCACATCAAAATATAAAACAAAGTACCACAGAAACCAGCACTGGAAGAGTTTTTCATTGAATTGGTGCAGGCTTCCTGTAAGGAAGCCCTGTAGAAGTGGTACAATGCTCATAATGAAATAAAAACCTAGTTATGATTTTGTAAATCTGAGTAAAAGAACAATTTGAGAGCTGGCGTCTCGCTGCTAAACGATCAGTCTCACAACTCACCAGTATAGTCAGATGTAAATTGGTAATTGACTTACTGCTAGGCAAATAAAGGAAACGAGGAAAGGAACTGGTCCCTCTACTTCACCAAAATCCTGCGACCTAGTATTAAAGGAAGCTATTTCAACCGCGATGCCGGTATCTAATTTGGAGACCACCTCTACCTATCTCTACATTCTAGGTGAGCTCCTGAATGACAGAGCAGTTTGGGTGATTTTCTTTCACTGCAGAAGGATTTGGTTTGATCTTGACACGCTACAATGTACCCACCTGCGAATTCTCTAGAGCGAGGAAATATTCGTCGGTTAGCCTGTCTATGTCCAACTTCGTCAGTACACCCAAGCTACACAACTTACAACCAGAGACAATTCTTCAAGGCAATAATGATCGACTCAGAGCCAGTAGTTAGAACAACAGCAATAATAGCCTATTTTTATTTGGACAAATCAAATTATGTCTGTCAATCTCCACATAACGTGTTCCTACAGTTAGATTACCTCCATATCCAGAAGAACAGGCGATGATGACCCAGCAAACAATGGCGCTCCACACACTCCTAGAAACCGCGTTGAAGATCGAGGCCACCAACAAACTGCTGGGGGATTCCCTACTCAGGTCACCATGGAAACCGAAGATGAGAGTTGTGGCCGCTGTTGTAGCAACAATCCACCCGGTGATTACTGCAGACTAAGGGAGATAAACATTCAAGAGACACATTCATGTCATATGATCAGCGACTGAATTGTCTGTCACTTTCTATCTGGACCTCTTAATTACTCAGTTTGGTTCTCCCATTGATCGTGATTGATTTTTGCAAGCTCCTCGTTACATTTATTCTGATCTTTCAGTCTTGGTCAGAGTCAATGTCCGACTCTTATAACCGAGAGAGTGCCTGAATATACTGCTGATAATTTGCCTTTCTGTCTCCATTGCAATGTGTGGATGTCTAAGTAATTGTGAAAGCTGGTATGTCAACATGTCTATTCGTATGGTTCTGTATGAGCATTCTGCAGTCGTCTGTCAACTGGCTTCCATTATTTCTCAATTTAAAAAAATAACAAGAGCCTGTAATTAAAACTATTATTGTAGAGGCTACTCTATTTGGTACAATTCTGCAGGCCTAAGATATAAAGGTCGCTCGTGCCTGCAATCGCAATGCAATGTACTGGATATCTTTGATATTTAACCTCCAATTCATCATCATCATCCCTCCCGTAACTTAGAAGGTCGTTGTCCCCGTTATTGCAGTTTGTCGAACCAGTTCCCGCCATACGTCTCGATTGTTCGCCAGTGTGTTAGTTTCAACTATAGACCTTCCCGTCCACTCTTTTATATTGTCCTCTCATCTTTTATTTGGTCTCCCTCTCACACGCTTCGGAGGCACAGGGCCTTGCAGGACGGTCTTAATCAGCCCCACCGATCGTCATACATGTCCATACCATGTCAATTTTCGTGTTTTTACTCATCAACGAGTTCTTATATTGACCTAACTCCTTCCTAACAATGTCAAGGACACTCTCGTTTGTAACATGATCCAGATATGAAATGCCAAGAATTATTCGCAAACATCTCATTTCACATTTTACGTTTTAGGGCAGCAGTCAAGAGTCCAAGCCTCACACGCGTAGAGATATACACAAGTGACCATTGTATACATTAAAGTCAGCTTCGATTTAAGGCTTATGTTCTAGTCTTTTCTGATTATTGGCAGATTGGTCAGTGCGACTAGGGCCGTCGCTGTTCTTTGCTGGATCTCCGCTTTAGACCTCTCCACTTCAGTTCTACTCCAAGATATTTGAACATCGCAAAACTTTCCAGATGTTCACCTTTGACCATAATCAGGTTTAAAATACCTTCTGGATCGTTGACCATAATCTTACTCTTATATATATATATATATATATATATATATATATATATATATATATATATATATATATATATATATATATATATATATATTATATAAATAAATATGAAATTAAAATAGATTTCATATTGACAAATTGATTCAAGAGCGTGATCACATGTGTTGGAGACTGCCACCATTCCCACTTAAACCTAATTGAACTCATTTGGGGAAAAGTTAAGGAGACAATTCTACCAAGAATCTGGTCCAAATGCGTTTTGTTTGGTAAATTGAATTTTGTTGAGCTATTGGGAAAGTTAAATAAATCTTCTTTCAAATACAACTAGAATTTAATGTCTAGCATCAGTAGTTTTTAAGATATATAGATTCTCAAACAATCCTGGGGTCAGTCACTACAAATGAAGAAATAAAAAATTTCAAAATGGCTTCTAGTTACTAGTCTCAAATTATTACTCCTCTATAATTTAGTTATCACAACAAACAATGAGAGGTTTTTAAGCTCCGTTAAAAAATATAATATAAGGAGTACTCCCCACTTAATGCATGTGACAGGATATGTTAGTCGCAATTTTAGCTCATAAAAATTGTAATTTTCAAAGAAGAACAGTGTTATGAGAATTTGTAGAAATAAAATCATGAGGCGCTAAGATAAGAAAGAAAGTTTATAGGAAACGTATGTTCTATGGTGATTGGTCTATCAAAGGAGCAGATGTCGAACTATGTGAAATTTAATTAGTGGACTGTAGGTTAGTCCTGTTCTTCTTCTGTGTTCGTTCTCAATCTCCCACTACAAAGTTCTGAACAGGGCTTTGCAAGTAGCAGAATGTAGACCGGAGAACGAAATGCGTTGTGTCGCGTGATTACGTTCTGGTATACTTAACAACATCAACATTGAATCTTTTAAAAGTACATTGACCACTGATTGTTACAGAACTTGTTTGTCACTTTTGTTATTTTAATGCACAATTGCTAGAGACAAAGAAGAAAGGTCTAGGTAGTACGTTTGAGTTTCATTGTATTATAAAGAAGTATAATGTACATCATTGTCTTCATGTAATCAAATATATACGTGTAGTTTGTATGTGAATTTTAAAAAAAAAAGGGGACTGTATTAACATTGAGATGTGTTGGAAAAGGGCTTGCAGACCTGCAGCTGTTTTATGGTGTTAAGAACTTGTCATTACTAAATTAGAAAAACAGCCACAACAAATGGAGTCCATATAAGAAAGCTGTAGCAGATGAAACTGTTCATACAAACACACCAGTAACTTATCTGCTGTTGTTATGGCTAATATAAAACCAGTATTTTAGGACCACGAGAGGAATAAACTACTAAACAAGTGTCTTAAAGGAAATACACAAAGTATCAATGATTGACTGAACAGTGTTATCTTGAAATTATGTCACGAGAATAAGAATTTTGGTCTAACTATTGTGAAAGCTGGTGTTGCTATTGTAGTTTCTGTTTATAATTGTGGGACAACATCTCTGTTGGTAATGGAGGAAATGGAATGACATACTTGCAGGTATCTGAGAAAGTTCTGTGAACACAAGAATATTTGGTCGCAAAAAAGAAGATGTAACTTTGGCTGTAGTCTATAATGAGGGGATAATCTTGAACATCATTATAAGAAAAAAAAATTAGTGTTTATGATCAATGTCACAGGATAAATTTCATGCATAATTTTGCCCTTTTTTCGAATATAAATTTTCAGTATTACCTTTTCAAACTTACGTTTTAAATTAACATATGGAATGCTACATTACAATAAATGATATCATGATGTGTGTGGGGTTGATCATCTTTAGAACATCTGCCCAACCTTTTTATGGCTATATCAATTTTTAATAAAGTTACAACAATTATACAATATCTCTGACTAGGTAGTATTCCTTAAAGGACAAGTAGCAGCTTAATTTCAAATTTGCGATACTAAAGAACTAAAGTATGCAGCCTTCTCGAATACAGACACATATTCTTGGACTAAATGTGAGGACCATGTCTTGTCAGAGGAAGAGGATTATTGACGAAAAGGTGGACTATCGTTCTTTCTTCCGAAAGCAGTCATCAATGGGTTAGAATCATTCGACTATGATTAAGTGAAAAATGAACCTACATGTTTGCTTTCTGAGAAATAGAAGTTTCCATGACCTTGGCAAAACGCTTATATTCAGGCCTACTCCAACCAGCTAGAAGATGGATCTCAGAACTGAATTATAACCACTGATTATTTTCTCCAGCATCTATTTATAAAACTGAACCAATCGATCTGAAGTAAGTATTTTATATGTACATGTATATATATATATGTGTGTATGTGTGTATATATATCGTGTGCTTTTACATTTTAAGACATTTTTTGAACGAAATGCCCAGTTACTTCTTACAGCTCCTAAAACACATGAACTACATTACAAAAGGGCATTATGTGGAATCTAGTTGTAGAAAATCTCATTCAAATTGGAGAGATGTCTATGTCTAAAAAAAAAAAAGACATTAACAAAAATATATTTACAGTACATTATTTTCTTAAGGACCTCTACACCTCACGGTAGAAGAGGAGCGACTAAGTAAGTAAGTAAGTATCTTCTTAAGGGACACGATAATTTCTTTGCTAAGAAATATCAAAAGAACTAGCCACTTCAAGAAAATGGCACTACCTGACACAATGTAAATTATTAAGTCATTGGGACATTGAAAAGATAAGTTGAAGTGCAAATAATCGCGCATGTAAGGGTTATTCAGATATTAGGCGGCAATTGACAGCAACCATTATAAAACGGACAATAGTTGACACATGGAAGTTTCGTCATTTAATCGCCAGTCTTTCATGGGGGTTTTCCAGTGAGTCCGTATGCCTTCTAAACTATAGATGGTAAAGGATGAACCTAGTGATCCTTCCAGTGATGAACTCAGGGATCTCTGGAAAAACAAATTGCCACCACGAACCGACCACCGCAGCTCGAATTCGAACTTGGACTGTCTGAACACGAGGCAAACGGGTTGACCACTTCGCCACGGAGACCCACAAGACACAGTACAGTTTACAAGAAGGAGGCTAGGGATCGCAAGACCAGATGTATGTGTCAATCATAGGTCTGGACTCTGGGGACTTCAAGTTACGGAATCAAACCAGTGTGCGGATCATTATGTTTGGTCTTGCAATTCCAAATTGCATTACATATTTACATATCAATGGGTCCTCAGACCCTGGATACATGACATATCAATGGATCCCCAGACCCTGGATTCGTTACATATCAAAGGGTCCTCAGACCCTGGATTCGTTACATATCAATGGGTCCCCAGACCCTGGATTTGTTACAAATAAATGGGTCCCCAGACCCTGGATTCGTTAAATATCAATGGGTCCTCAGACCCTGGATTCGAAATATATCAAAGGGTCCCCATACCCTGGATTCGTTACATATCAATGGGTCCTCAGACCCTGGATTCGTTATATATCAAAGGGTCTCCATACCCTGGATTCGTTACATATCAATGGGTGCCTAGACCCTGGATTCGTTACATATCAATGGGTCCTCAGACCCCTGTTTCGTTACATATCAATGGGTCCCCAGACCCTGGATTCGTTACATATCAATGGGTCCCCAGATCCTGGATTCGTTATATATCAAAGGGTCTCCATACCCTGGATTCGTTACATATCAATGGGTCTTCAGACCCTGGATACATGACATATCAATGGATCCTCAGACCCTGGATTCGTTACATATCAATGGGTCCCCAGACCCTGGATTCGTTACATATCAATGGATCCTCAGACCCTGGATTCGTTACATATCAATGGATCCTCAGACCCTGTATTTGTACCCACAACGATGTTTAATGCCGCATAAATTTGTAAAAATGTTAGTTGTAGGTGGCAAGCCATGATGTTATTGCTTAAATTATTGTTATGATTTGTTTCTGTTGCTTGGTTTTGCTTTTGTATGTGTGCTAAATCACGTGCTTATTTTGCTCAATGGTTATTTCAACCTTAGTTGTGCATCTGGCTTGCAATCTCATCACGTTAAACAAATTGCTACCGAAACCACAACTGCACAATTACTTTGACGCAGGATTCCTGTTAGAAGTCTTTTTTCAGTGGTGGCATTATGTTCTGTGCGGAGCGAACTGGTGAACAATGAATGAAAATAAGATGGCCATGTACTGCCATTAGTGACTGACTGATGTCCTTCATTGAACACATGTTTATAAAAGATTGCACGGACAACCTTGTGATAACAGGAGGGGTGAAGGTCAACATATAAAGGTATGCTGGGGGAAATGTGAACTTTCATTGAATAACAATGTCTCTAGCATAAACAAGACTATCGGAAGTTCTAACATGCTGAAGCTCAATTGGTTGGTTACCAATAACATTACGGGGACGTGGGGCGGGGGGAAAGGGGGGGGGGGCTGATCGTCAGTGCAATGACATATGATAATTGGTGATGCTGTGTTAATTATTTCATTTTCAGTAGCATGTGGCCGAATGGTTAGGCTTCTAGTCCTCTTGACCAATTGAAAATAGCTCAAAACCCCGCCGAGGTCTCGTTTTGTTTCGTATCAAGAAAATAAAATAACCTCTATACTGCGTGGTTACTGCAGTGGCTATTGTTGTTGTTGGTTAGATGTTTGCCTCACTAGTTTCCACTGGCGGAGGCGCGCCATTTTCCACCCCAGACCGTAGTCCATTGGACGATATCAGGACGCATAAACCAGTGCTTGGATGCATGTGTGCGTCTGTATGTACCTATGCTAGGTTTGTGCGCCCTCAGAAGCTAGCCCAACCAAAGTGCAATGAAAGGGCCGCACCATGAGGGCGAGTGTGAAAGTTGTGCAGGAGTGTGACTGTAGGACAGAGTCAAGTGAAACAGAGTGAGGTAAGAAGAAGGGGAACAGTGGCCCCCAGGGTAGAAGACCGGAGTGTCCCCTAGCCATCCTGCAGTGGCTATCGGCTGTTTCCCTTAGCTTTATAATCCTCCCGGTTGTCTCTAGTGATAAGAATTATTTGAGATGAAAGAAATGTGATAATCTTTTTTTCCGTTCAACGATAGTGACTTGTTAACAAATATCTGAACGGAATTAAAAACTAAACTTACTGGTTTCATTTGGACACGCCCGTTGTTGGCAGATAGGATGTATCCAGATAACATGCCTATAGCAAACGGGCCGATTCTGGAGTAGAACGGAAAGTAGTAGTACCTGAGCCACTCAATTGAGATTCTGAAAATGTTAAACAAAGTAAGTTACTATCTCAACTCACCTGTTCAGGTATGTTGTTAGGCGTCTTAGGAAGGTGTCATCTTCATTCATATGCCACGTGTGCGACTTCAGGTATTTTCAATCCTCGAAATAATTCAAGAAACCCTTGAATTATGCCGTGAACCCATAGATATCTTTTGTGGACTTAGGTCCAATGGAACACGGTTGAGAAACCATGGTTTATTTTGTTAAAATATTCCTGTGAGCATAACCTGTCCATGCACACTTCTCCGCGTTATTTGTATCTCTCCATAGATCGTCCAGGAAACTTACTGCTGATGGCTATATCTGCTTCCTATGTTCATCGTCAATGGTCAATATTGCAGAATATGAAAAGGTCAATTATTTTCACATTAACCCTCATATCGGGAATGAAGTGTTTGAGACTGCTGTTGGGACTATTATTATAATGTCATTCAATAAGGCAGATCAGTGTCTGACACGACGTAGCCTAAAACTATTCTTTTGACTGGTAAATCCATCTAGTGGGTCCTTAGAAGGTGTTATCCATGTCCTCTCTAGTTTGCTTTTTGGACTTTCCTTTGGCGATTAGTAGGAAGTATGTCGACGGTTTCCTTCCTGCGACCCACTAGATCCAGGGAGGGTGCAGTTCTTGATTGTTCAGCCGTTTCACTGTTGACATTTCTCTTCCCGTCATTACAAGTTCTCCAGTCTGCCTTGTGAAAGCTGGTTCCCGTTAAACCGTCATTGTGTACCGTGTAAGCTTGCAGTCTGCCTTGTCAGAGATGGTCACCGTTAAGCCATCAGTGGGTGTGAGCTTGTAGTCTGCCTTGTCAGAGCTGGTTACCGTTAAGCCATCAGTGGGTGTAAGCTTGTAGTCTGGCTTGTCAGAGCTTTCCTCTCATATATCTCCAACCATCATCACACAATTCCACCCATTCTCAGCTATCCACATCCATCCCATTCCTCCTCAATATCTTCGTTTACACTCATCCATCCTCACACATCTCTATCCATCCTCTCATATCTCTATCCATCCTTACACATCTCTAACCATCCGCACACATCTCTGTCCATTCTTACCCACCGTTATCCAATCGCATCCATACTAAACTTCAGCTCATCATTGTATCATATCCTTTTTCTAAACCTCAGATCTTTTACAGAGTTGGGTGGCCTTCCTCTTGTCTTTCCTGTCACACCAGTAAACCATATATCCATTTACAGTTGGGTTGACTGGAGCTTGAGCTGTGTGGACCACCATACTACTCATATACTCTAGAGGATCTGAACTAAACCTTGAATATTTTTTTTTGCGTTTGCCTTCTTTTTCTATTTCCCAAAGGCGATGTGCGTTGCACTGTGGTTTATTATTTTACCACTGTCGGCCCAGTGCATCCGACTTCAGCATTCATTTTATGTAAGGGTCTGCTTCCTCCTGCATTTTCTAAGGGTTTGCTTCCCCGGGGTAACGGCCGGTGCGGTGATGGGGATCGAACCCAGCACCTTCTGGTTGTGAGCCGTGTCACTTAACCACTAGTCCACCCCGTCCCCAACCTTGAATATAGTTTTAGCGTTATTAGCCAGACACATGATGATGACGATAATATACATAAAGTGTAAATACTTTGTCATTCCAATTCCCCCGTTGGTCTGGTACGACAAGACTCCAGCAATGATCCACTGCCCGATTACAAAAAAGAGACAGCTCAGTATACCCGCAAGCTTGTGGCTGGACAGACAAACAATGGACTTTACTTAAACACAAGTAAACAATATAGCAACACGTAGATCGTATTCATAATGGATATACAGTGTATTATTGTTGTATCTGTTTGTACACTATTACTTCCTTAATAGCATTTATCCGAGTGGTTCCCGAATATAAAGAGAATGAGACCACGGTAAACTTCCATTCACGTGGTAAAGGATGACTAATTTGGACCACCCTTGTAGTGGCCTATACCTCACATTGCAACAGCCCGTGTAGTGGCCTATACCTCACATTAGAACTGCCCGTGTAGTGGCCTATACCTCACATTAGAACAGCCCATGTAGTGGCCTATACCTCACATTAGAACAGCCCGTGTAGTGGCCTATACATTACATTAGAACAGCCCGTGTAGTGGCCTATACATTACATTAGAACAGCCCGTGTAGTGGCCTATACCTCACATTGGACCAGCACTTCTGGTGGCAATACCTCACATTGGAACATCCCGTGTATGGCCTATACCTCACATTAGAACAGCCCGTGTTGTGGCCTATACCTCACATTGGAACATCCCGTGTAGTGGCCTATACCTCATATTAGAACAGCCCGTGTATGGTCTATACCTTACATTAGAACAGCCCGTGTAGTGGCCTATACCTCACATTAGAACAGCCCGTGTAGTGGCCTATACCTCACATTAGAACAGCCCGTGTAGTGGCCTATACCTCATATTAGAACAGCCCGTGTAGGGTCTATACCTCACATTAGAACAGCCCGTGTAGTGGCCTATACCTTACACTAGAACAGCCCGTGTAGTGGCCTATACCTCACATTAGAACAGCCCGTGTAGTGGCCTACACTTCACATTGGACCAGCCCGTGAATGGCCTATACCTCACATTGGAACAGCCCATGGAGTGGCCTGTACCTCATATTGGAACAGCCCATGGAGTGGCCTGTACCTCACATTGGACCAGCACTTGTGGTTGCCTATACGTCACATTGGACTAGACAGGGGGATGCATGGTGACGAGCGTTGATATTAAGATTGAAATCTAGCAGTAATCTCAGGTAAGATAACTTGTCTCTCGTGGAAGGTAAAACTAGACAAGCACATAAGCTAATTAAGGGGACATGCGCTTTGGAAATTTCTTGTTTTGGTGAACAGTGATGACTTTTTAAATTGTTCATTTTTATGAAGTTCGACGTTAATAGAATCGTTTACATATAAAATTGTGTTATTTTGCAAGCTTATTTACATTTAAAAATTAATAATAAACACCCCACACCCTGCTTTAAAGTTGACCTACTTTAATAAGAAACCGGAAAGCGATAATAAAACTAAATGTTTGACACATAGCAACAGCTTTTTCAAAATTGTATAATGGCTCATATTATATATAATAAAGACCGAGGTTCAAAGCACTGTTCAGATATGTTCATTTGAAAGCAAATGCTAGATTTGTGTAAAAGATACGAAGATTCAAATATAACGACTGATGCGATATTTCATGGGTTTCATAATGTTCCTCTTTCTCATTGGTCGAAATAGGTATCGTCCTTGGAACCAAAATTGTCACTCATGCGCAAAAGAGGGTTGTTTAATTGATCGTCGGTATGCCATTTACTTTCCTTCACTGTCTTACTCAACTTACTGTCACTTATATACAAAATGCGGGATCAAGATGCTGAGCAGCACATGAGCTGCATCGGTCAGCGACCCATAGCTGACTGCTAGCGTCAGGGCCAGCGAACCATAGCTGCCAAGACCCTTCTACACCTCCACGCGGTGATCCTGGATAACAGGCTGCAACAGGGCAGACTGGCTAAGGAGAAGGGATCGAAGAGGGAATGCTAACCTGGTACTCAAAAAATGCTTGCTGAAATCGGATGTGTTGGACCGAAAGGTGCAAATATCGCAGTCAAGCTGTAAACTACGACACAACGCATTCCGTTCTCTGGACTACATTCTGCTACTTAAGCATTTTCAGGGTTTGGTAGTGGGAGATTGAGAACAAACGAAGAAGAAGAAGAGGAAACAAAAAGCTAAATAAAGGATACAGGTTTTGTCAAAAGCGAACTCACCAAAAGCCTAGAGACATTCACGCTCGGAAACTAAGAGAATCTTTGAATTCGAGGTAAGTATACTGAATTATGTTTATTGTTCACGACCACGTTTACCCAACCTCAAATGAAAACCACAGTTTGTTAGATGTATAAAACAGAAATAGTAACTGCAATATCACAAAAGTTGAAACATTTAACAGTGAAAGACAAAAGTCGTCATCCATGACCAGAGAACTCAAACTTTGCAGTTAAATGCCCCATCGTTTATATACACTTTAACGAGCCAAAACAAAATTAGCAGTGTTATAAATGAATAAATATGTTCTATTGAGATTATTATGATATACCCTTCACGATATGATTCAGACAATCAGTGAAATGTGGCAACTACTTAGAGATGAGAACATATTTACACTGGGAAATCATATATAATGAGTATACATGTTTAACCTTAGCGATTGCATTGATTACAGAATCATTCAAGTAACTTATTAAAATTTTAAAAATATATTCATTCAAATGTTGATATTATTTCCTACTAAATAAACGATCACATAGTTAACCTATGCATATGTCTTTACATTGATAGACCGGGCTCTATTAGAACAATAACCTGATTTTCAGAAAAACTTCATATCAAATCTGGAGTTCGACAAAGGCTATCCTCTTTGTTGTTGATCACATAAGTAAACGACATTTGTATAACAGCCAACCAAAATGAAGGACACAACATTGGTGAACTCTTAAACGAACTACTTTTAGCAGACGATCAAACTGTCATAGCAACTTTAGAAATACAATTGCAGCAACATATTGACAAACTAAATACAAAATCCAAAGAATACAGCATGAAAATCAACGTAGAAAAACCTGAAATCATGAAAATATCTAGACAAGAAGAACAAACAATATCTTCCTCACACACCAGCAAATCAAATAGGTGAATGATTTCACAAACATAGCAAACAAGTTATCAGCAGACCGAAGAATCCCAGCAGAACGAACATGCAATAAGGCAAATCAGATCATTGGACAGCTTACTCCTATACATAATTGCAAGCACGTGACACTAACTACAAAAAGAGCTTCACTGTGCTATCAATGTCGAAACAGGATACTAACATCAAATGAAAAACACTACATTGTAACAGCATCAATGAAATGCCTACGAAAAATATTGGGTGGAACAATGAGAGACAGGATCTGAAACGAAGACATCAGGAGACTAGTGGGAACAACACCAGTATTAGACTACATCAAAAGATAGCAGCCAAAATGGTTTGACCACGTACGAAGACTTCCATCACACAACAGCATACCAGCCTACCACGAAAGCGGTGAATGCCACTGTGCATATGGCACACATTAGGGCTCGTTCTAGAGATCTCTTCATAACCTGACGCCGAAAGGCGTTTGCAGATCACTGTTGTAGGAAGTATTTTCTATGGGGCGACCTTCACCATTTGTCATCAACACATAACAGGATGTTGCCCTGTACGATTGGTATGATGAAAAATATCAGGAGTTGTCGAATCTACTACATTATAGAGACTTATTTTCTCTTTCATGAAGTCTTGCGACATCCCATGCAAGGGCTGGGAAGACATTGCTCAGGATCAAGCTATCTGGAGACAGTCAGTTGGAGGGGGAAAAGTGACTGCTGACGCTCGTAGAGGTCTTCTGGCAGCAGATGAAAGAGAAAGACTGAAGAGATAAAGGAACAGCCAAGCAAGCCAGCCTCCTCAGTATGGTTGTACGATCTGTGGCAGGGACTGTCACTCGCGGATCGGCCTTTACAGCCATAGCAGACAGTGTCGAAATACAGGAGACCAAGCTGGACAACACTTACAGGGCGCTACGCGCATGGTCTATAGAGACTGGGACGCCTTAGAAGATTTTCTCTTCCTCAGATATTGATGTCAGCCTGTTCGCCTGTACAACCAAAACACGTACCTAGATCTCAATGGTTGACAGGCATTGATGTCAGCCTGTTCGCCTGTACAACCAAAACACGTACCTAGATCTCAATGGTTGACAGACATTGATGTCAGCCTGTTCGCCTGTACAACCAAAACACGTACCTAGATCTCAATGGTTGACATACATTGATGTCAGCCTGTTCGCCTGTACGACCAAAACACGTACCTAGATCTCAATGGTTGACAGATATTGATGTCAGCCTGTTCGCCTGTACGACCAAAACACGTACCTAGATCTCAATGATCAGCTGGTTGAGAGACATTGATGTCAGCAATAAAGTATCACATACTTCATTTGAAAACACCTCACTTGTTTTTTAATGGGATTGGGTGGCCTGTTTCATTCGATGCTGCTTTTCCTTTGCTTTCATCGAGCCAGTTATCAATTCACAGTTGGTATAATTGTAGCGGATATGTAACGGAGCAAGGAGCAAGGTATTTCTATCGTGAGAAGTCAATATAGCACTTCGTAAACACCAATCATAGTGGTTCTTATAGCAAACAGAAACGGACCACTGTTGTACCTTAAACTGGCAACCTCATTATGTAAAAACCATTTATATGAAACCCCACTGCCCATGAATGTAATCTAGCCATGCTTAGAGCTTGTTAGGGTAAGCCAAATGCAGTGAGACCTATGTTTCAACACAGAATATCATAATCATTTTCTGGTTAATCAGTCTTGAGACTGGTTGTAAGATTATCTAAGCATGTCTTTCCATTGAATCGTGTCATCTTCAGCACTCTTCATTTCCGTATAGGCTCGCACACAAATATCTCAACGTGCCTGAGATGTAGATATGAGCATTGCTCGATCTCTTTCCTTTTTCCTCCCAAATCTGACATTCTCATTTTTTTTTCTTCTTCTGTGTTCGCGTTCGCTTTATTTCTGTATTCCCTAAGGCGGTCTGCGTTGCACTACGGTTTTTGTTTATGTGCCTGTCTGTCCAGTGCATCCGACTTCGGCGTGCATTTTATGCAAGGGTTTGCTTCCACCTGCATTTTATAAGGTTCCCCTGGGTAACGGCCGGTGATTGGGATCGAACCAGCACCTTCGCGTTGTGAGCCGTGTCCCTGAACTACTAGCCCACGCCGTCCCCTGACATTCTACTATCTTCTGTAGAGGACTTTCAAGATGCTGATCTAGTTTGAGGATTGAGATGGCTTGGAGTACACTCCTTGGACCTGTTAGAATGACCGTTTTCCTTCTAGATGTGTATTGCCTGATAAGAATCCTGGTTGCTGCGCGAGCAGCTGTTGCTTCAGTTCTAGTGTGCGATGTTACCAACTTTCAAACGCATCCAAGTTTTTGTTTCAAGTGTCTTTGCCATAGACCCCAAACAGTTTGACTATATATGAGTACCGATTATTATTTTACTCACTTCCATCCTGATATTTTTTGAGCATAGCAATTTCGGTTTTTCTCTAAAAACTGTTTTTACCAAAGCAATTAGAATATTAATTGATGCGGGCATCTTGTTCCATAGTTTTCCCTAGAAATGTCTTCTGTACTTGTTCCATTATTTTCCCATTCACGATTATATTCATTTGTCCCTGTTGATCGGCTTTTACCATAATCTGTGTCTTTGATGTGTCAAAGGTCACGCAAAGCTCTTTGGATGTGCTGTTTGTATTGTTACTTCTGATCCTCCTTCTATGATTTTGTCATCAATACATTTGACTGCATTAACTTTCATATCAATGACACCGCTATTGCAATTCCGAATAACTCGTTTCATCATCGTCTTTGAATATACATTATAGCGACTCGGTGAAAGTAAGCAGCATTGTAGTAGGCCGACTCTCACTGAAATTGGACATGTCAGCCAATTTGTGACTGAATTAACCGCCCCTTGATTTGTACGCATGTTTTGGATTAATTAAATGATGATAAAAACAAAAATAATCACATTAACCTAATATCCAGACTACGTCTTTGCGAAATACTGGTCAGGGTAAACCAAATACAGTGTTAGATATGTGCTTCAATAAGTAAAACAATTTGACAATGATTAAAACATAATTATTACAGTATGCGCTTCCACCGAGGATGATGGTTTACAGGTTTTTTTCAAAGAGACATGATACAGCGGGATTAAGATCAATCTGTATTACAGAGGAAATGGTTTTACAAAATTGGAGGGGTTGAAAGTGAATAAATGTCCAGGTCAAGATGGTATTCATCCAAAATTGCTGTTTGAAATTAGAGACCAGCTAGCATAACCATTGGCTATATTATGTTCTCAATCTCTTGCAAAAGGGATTGTTCCAAGGGATTTGAAAGTTGCAGGAGTGATCCCCTTATTCAGAAAGGGCAAAATATCTGATCCAGCAAATTATAGAATGGTGCGTTTAACGGGCATAGTCTGTAAATTGCTAATGTCAATAATCAAAGAAAACATTGTAATACATTTAGACAAATTTAATCTAATTAAAAATAGTCAGCATGGGTTTACTAGAGGGAGATTATGCTTAATAAATCTATAAATCTATTAGAATTCATGGAGGAGGTTACTAAAATGATAGATAACGGGGAGCCAGTGGACGTTATTTATCTAGATTTTGCATAGGCCTTCGAAAGAGTACCTGATCAAAGATTATTTCGAAAGTTAAAATCACATGGGATAGGTGGGGAAGTTGCCAAATGGATTGAAAATTGGAAACGGGAAGAAGGCAGAGAGTGGGCATAAATAAGGAGTACGCTGAGTGGTGTGAAGTAAAATGTGGAGTGCCACAGGGCTTGGTTTTGGGACTAATTTTGTTCTTGATATATATAAACGATTTGGACATTGATATGGGATCCATGATTGCAAAATTCGCTGATGACACAAAACTATGCAGTAGTGTCTCATCTAAAGCAGAAATGGATATACTGAGGTTTGATTTCGATAAAATTCGAGAATATTCTGTAAGTTGGCAAATGGAGTTTAATGTAGATAAATGTACAGTCATCCACATGGGTAGATCCAATATGGAACATAATTACAGAATGGGCGAGAACAATATTAGAAAGATAGAAACAAAAAAGGACCTGGGGGTTATAATAGATCATACAAGTAAGGTGAGTGAGCAAGTCCAGGTAGCAGTGAAAAAGGCAAATGCAATGTTAAGTATTATAAAAAGAAATATCAAACCATAGGAGCAAGGAAGTGATAGACAAACTGTGTAAAGCATTTGACGAGATTGAAGTACTGTTTACAGACGTGGTCCTTATCATAGAGGGGATATAATAATGCTGGAAATGGTACAACAAATGACGGGAAAGCTGATAGTCAGAAGCCAGAGCTACAGTTATGAGGGAAGACTCAGAAAAACCGGCCTACAGTGTCTAGAACAGAGAAGAATTCGAGGTGACTTAATACAGGTCCATAAAATAATCAAAGGAACGGATAAATTAAACTATAACAAGTTTTTTTTCAAAATACAACCACCTACAAGAACAAGAGGGCATAGTTACAAATTATCTAAACAAACGTCCAGATTAGGTATTCGGAAATATTTTTTTAGTCAGAATGCGTGAAATACATTGCCACCGGATGTAGGGGACGCAGGGACAATTAATGCATTTAAGAATAGATTGGATGCATATATCTTTTAGAGCAGGGTAATGTAAATTAAACTGGTTGTATACAGACTCCCCAGAGTCTTCTAAACCAGTATAAAGACGTTAAGTTAAGTTAAGGTTGCATTAGACTACCACTCAACATTTTCTCTAGTGAACTAGCCAGTTACCTTCCTCACAATCTTGTCCTCACTTAATGTACACACTGCTGGGTAAACTGGAAAGTATTACCCCCGCGAATAGAACCTGTGGACTTTGGCAACCTAAGATAAACGATCTATGTTCCCTGGCACCCATCTGCACTAAGTATTGGTACTTACTAGTAAAACGGAATCATCATTAGCGGACAGAGAAGATAAAACTGGAAATCTGCAGCCAGACTCCATGACTGAATGAAACACTGAGGAAATAAACGATCACTTTTTGAAGTGTTAGATCAATCAATATTTTATATTGCCACAATTATCATCATGAATATGTCTGTTATACTACTAAACAAGTTAAGGCTCATAAACAAAATCTCACCTTACAAAACAACAAAAAAGGAGACTGCAATTCCTTCTAATTGATTCTAAAGCAATTGGACATCAGAAGGAGGAAAAACTTGGATGGGAGAAATTTCTGTTTAATTGGACAAACTCTTCTTTCTTAATTACTGCTTACATACGTTGTTCTTCAGTAATTGGACATCACAGTGTGGCAGTTTTGTTAGAAATTGCTGATTAAGTGTCAGTAACGTGTGTGACCTCCATTGGTGTGACCGGACATTGGTATACATAAGGCAGCCATGACTCGTTGATGGAACCAACCTCATCGTGTTACTGTGCTCGAGGATCGTCTGCCACTCCTGCAGCAGGTCTTGAAAAAATTGGTGAATGTCACCCACATGGTGGATGGCGAGCTTTTGTTGATCGTCCTAAGACGTTCCAGAGATGATCGTGCTGTTAATGACTTCCTGCAGCAGCAGCAGCAGCATCTGGTCAGCTCACTCACCTGATCTCAACCCTCTTGTGCATCTCTGGGACGTCCCAGACGGGTTCGCTGTTCATCATGAAACTGATCCTGTGATTTCTAACTTACTGAACATTAATTAGATTCAATAGATTAGGCTTTCCGCGGTTTTGTTGTATGGTGAGATTTTGTAAGTCAACCTGAACTTATTTTAAGAAATATAATATCATTGTTTTTTCCGAAATCTTATTCAAAAACATCGTCTTTTATCATGATTAATATCCTTATTATCATCATCTCTACCATCATCAGCACCCCCAACATCTCCACCAACATCAGCACTACCAACATCCCCACCATCATCAGCCGCACCAACATCTCCACCAACATCAGCACCACCAACATCCCCACTATCATCAGCACTACCGACATGAACATCTCTACCATCATCAGCACTACCAACATGAACATCCCTACCATCATCAGGACCCCCAACATCCCCACCAACATCAGCACCACCAACATCTCCACCAACATCAGCACCACCAACATCCCTACCATCATCAGCACCACCAACATGAACATCCCTACCACCATCATCAGCACCCCCAACATCTCCACCAACATCAGCACCACCAACATCCCTACCATCATCAGCACCACCAACATGAACACCCTACTACCATCATCAGCACCACATACATCTCTACCATCATCTACACCACCAACATCTCCACCAGCACCATTATCATCATAAACATCGCCATCAATAATTTCCTCTCTATCATTATAATCAACATTATCACCACCATAACCACAACTGCCAACGTAACAGTTAAATCTACCACTTCGCCCATTTTCACTCTGAACATATTATTGATGTACAATGGAATGAGCCACCAATTGTTTTCACACTCCGTCTTGTCACTAGGTTGTAGAGTGGCGGCAGCCGATCCAGAGACAGCAAACCTCTGAAAACCTTGTACCAGGACAAGTGTAACCAGCAACGTTGGTGTTAGTCTACAAGAGACAAACGTACATAATGTTGTTACATATCAGAATGTTGTTACATAACAGAATGTTGTTACACAACAGAATGTTGTTACATAACAGAATGTTGTTACAGATCAGAGTATTGTTACATAACAGAGTAGTGTTACATGACAGAATGGCGGTACATAACAGAATGCTGTTACATAACAGAATGGCGGTACGTAACAGAATGTTGTTACATAACAGAATGTTGTTACATATCAGAATGCGTGTTTATCATTTCGTCTACAGGCGTTTTAAGATGCTTTCTCTTTTTGGCTTTATCTATTTCTTCTTCTTTTTTGTGTGTTAATTTTCTACTTTGTTATCATCTTCTTTGGCTTTTTTTCTTTTACTCAATCTTCTCTTCCTTTTTTACCATCTCGTCTTTATTTCATACTTCATTATCTTTATATTTTTCTCCTCTTACTTCTTTTACTTTCCCTCCGTCTTCTCCTCCATTTTCATCCTTTTCTCATTAAGTTCTTTTTTTCTCGTCCCTGTCCTTTCCTTTTCCGTCATTTTCTCATTTAGTTCTTCCTTTACTGCCTTCTCCTATCCCCACCCTTTCATTACATTTTTCTTTCTCTTTTCCCCTCCTTTTTCATCTTCTTTCTAATGTTATTGTTCTTCTTAGTCCACTATTTCTTCTTATTGGTACTCTACTTCCTCAATTTAAAAATCGTTGAAGAAAGCATTGTTAGACTGAGATTATCTGAGTCTCATTAGGGCTCCTTTTTCATCCGCTTTCAGATATCAACTTGAATTGACCTAAGGCAGTGGTTCCCAAATCGTGTGCCACGACACACTGGAGTGATGTGGGTGCTTTACAGGGCCGCTGCGAAACATTCCAAGATTTTCACTGAAATGACACTTAGCCTTTGTGGTCTTGGAATCAGACCATCTTTGTGGTGATGCGGTTATAGGTAGGACATCAAAGGACATTTAGCCGAGTGCGGACAAAATGGAAATGTTTTTCTAAAATCTCTGATGATGGAACGATCTCATATATTCAAAGACATATTCGCCGTCTTTGATAACCAACAACTAAGCCGACGACAAATGTTTTTACGGTTGTCAAGTCTCCGAGTTCAAAAGCGTGATGCAGCTTTGTCTTTGGTGTATATACGAGCAAGGGGTTGGATCGTGGAGGGGGAAGGTCGGTATATTTAAATAAGGAACGTAATTAAAGTTGAAAAACAGTTCAGGGCATCGATGTGAGTGAGTATAGTAACTGGATTGTTCTAGTTCTAGCTAGCTATTTGTCGAACTTTCTATGCACTTGGTGTTTGTTTTTGTATAGATGTCTCTGCGATCCTCATTATTTGAAAGTGGAACAAACTGAATTATGTTGTGATAAGTTAACTTCTAAAAGTTGTTGTTGCTTATCTTCCAAATAATGAACAAGTTTTTATTATTCATTAATAATAATCGCCGTATGGCAAAATAAATAGAACAAGGCACAAAACAGTGGCGCTGATGTAAAGAAGCGATATTGTCATAAAAAGGACATCCATTTATATTTTGGCTTGAGATCGACACATGTCAACGGCGAAGAGAAATCACAGAGTGTGAAAGTGTTGACACGGAATGCTTGGCTCCAAGTAAACTAAAACGTCACTTAGGAACCAGTCAGGGAAAAATAGTTGGAAACCTATCAAGTATTTTACCAGAAACTTAAAAGAATTAATATAGCAAAATCCCACCAAGTGTCAACACCAAGCAATGCTTTGTTAGCATCATACAAGGTAACGTAAAGAGTCGCAAAGTGTAACAAGTCACATACCATCGCAGAACACCTTATTTTACCGGATGTTGGAGATTTGGTGAACATTATGATCGGTACGTCTCCGTCGATTCTCACTGTTCTTCGTTCTCAAGCTGTCTTAGTTCTGCCTCCCTGTCGCCTTCCCTGTGGAGTCTCTAGCATGGCAGTTCTGGTGATGAATTCGGCTTCTCTTCTTAGATGATGATCGAACCGATTCAGTTATTGATCAGATATAATGGTGTGCATACCTTCTTGGTTTTTCCGCGCAAGCCGTTCTTTATTGGTAAAAGTGTTAGACCAGACAATTCTATTCATTTGTTAACCACTAAGGCGGCGAGTGAAGATGATACATGCTGACATTTTATTTTACTGTTTCTCTTCAACACTTCGCACCATACACAAACACAGATAATACAACTCTTGCGTATTCTTAGTTCGGTATTTGTGCAGTACTGCCTAACATTTATCTTGATGATCGCTGTCACGAACAAACACTAATTGTTTACATCTCGTTGCCTCAAAGAATCCACTCCCTTGGACCGTTCCTTAATTGGAACTAGCATTGTTAATTGTTTGTCTACCAGCGACGCACGCATTTAATGCCTGACTTGTCTACACTTGAGGACAGGAATGTTAGCAAGTAATCGTCTATAAATATGTCTGGATCGAACTCAGCCTACATAGTCGCAAGTGTTAAAGGATGAACGGCTTGGCCAGGTGTGACACATTTGTTAGGGTGTCCCGCTCTAGTAGACCGTTAACTGATCGATCTCCGATGGCAAAGCGCTTTCGTAATCAGGAGGTCCGGTGTTCGAATTCCGGACCGCGCATTACTTTTTTCTGTATAAATATACGTGTGTGTGTACGTATACATGGCCACTTACGCCCGTGTGTGTTTATGTATATGCATGAATGTGTGTATGTATGGATGGATATATACGTGCAAACACGCATACACATTCCTAGACACACACACACAAACACTTGCTCAATTATGTAATCATGTTTTACCATAAACTACACACACACACACACACACACACACGCACGCACGCACGCACGCACGCACACACACACACACGTGCTCATGTTTTACCATAAACTACACATTCCTACACACACACACACACACACACACACGTGCTCATGTTTTACCATAAACTACACATTCCTACACACACACACAAACACGTGCTCATGTTTTACCATAAACTACACATTTCGTATAAAGTACAACGAAGACAAGAAGAAGGTTATACTCAACGAGAGGATAAAGACATGCCACAGACGTCGCTCAAGACTGCCACACTCATTACACTTACCTCCAGTAACGGTGTAGGTAGAAGTGCCTCCAGTTAAACCGCCACCCTTTTGATGTGACCTGTTGTATCTTCATATATGACACCAGGAAGCCACTGGAAGATATCAAACACATTATATTTATTTATAAAGATACAACGATAACATTACAGCGTTTCAACTGGGTCATCCCAACAGACTCTTTGTGGGTTGAATACTGGCAGCTAGAAAGACGAATTAAACATGAAATCAATGACAGAAGCCATCTCGCAGAAAGAAGACAAGAGTTACAGAGTTTTAAAAAATATATCACCACAGACATTTCTTAAAACACCAGATATACTGACAAAATTAATAGATGATACAACCAGAGGTCAGATCCAAGTACTCACTCGAGTAGCTCAAAGAACTATTGATGCCTCTCCCGATGAATGTATATACTGATGGATCTCCATTTAAAGCCACCATCAAAACAGGTTATGACGTTAATATAAAATACTTTACACATCTCGGCCTAGACTTCTCAGTTTTGGGGTGTACCACACCTCGGCCTTAGTTTCACAGTTATGGGATGCGCCACATCTCGGCCTTAGTTTCACAGTTTTGGGATGCGCCACATCTCGGCCTTAGTTTCACAGTTTTGGGATGCGCCACATCCCGGCCTTAGTTTCCAAGTTTGGAGAGTGCCACATCTCGGTATTAATTTCTCAGTTTCGGGAGGGCCTTGCCCACCTTTTTCAAGCAGGTTTCTTGAAGCATATGATCATGATATGCAGTCTTAGTAAAGACAGTCAACCGCTCTCCTCTTTCATTCCTTGAGTCGTTGGACGACATTCCGAGGATATGTTCGCTAGCATGTTTTGGTCTAACTCTGGCATTCAAGTCTCCTATGATCATTTCTTTTACGCAGGTTGAAGCTGTTGGTCTAACAGTTTAATATCATCATCGGCGTTACAATTATGGGGTCCAGAATTCCATAACACTGCATGGTTAGGAATGACTATGCCTGACCCCTGACCTTAAGTTTTAGTGCTGCAATCCTGGAGCTGACAAATTTGCACCAATTAAACCTTTGATACGGGGCCACTGTCGACAAGAAAGCCAATCAACCAATGTGATATTAGACTTCCCCAGCACCAAGGTGTGATTCGATATGAGCATGTTTTTACCAAGGTGTGATTCGATCTGAGCATGTTTTTACCAAGGTGTGATTCGATCTGAGCATGTTTTTACCAAGGTGTGATTCCATCTGGGCATGTTTTTACCAAGGTGTGATTCGATCTGAGCATGTTTTTACCAAAGTGTGATTCGATCTGAGCATGCTTTTACCAAGGTGTGATTCGATCTGAGCATGTTTTTACCAAGGTGTGATTCGATCTGAGCATGGTTTTACCAACGTGTGATTCGATTTGAGCATGGTTTTACCAAGGTGTGATTCGGCCTTAGTATGGTTTTCACTGTGTCTAGTGATGTCGTAATTTATAGATTTAAGACTCAATGAGATGATGTTGTCTGGGTAGTCCAAATCGGGTCATGATAGGTCACGCTTAATGTTTTTCTAGTAGATCTTACCTGCGGGTATCCAGCTGATTGATCACCTATGTCTGCGAGTAGAATGGGCGGCCAGTAGAATGCGTCGTACCAAAAATGTTCTCTTTGGCCAACCTTTCTGATCCTAATATAGCTATATATAGTAAATGTGTGGGTGGTTTCCTCCGTTCTGCTTACTAAGCAAGAAAAAAGTGCAGCTCAGTGGCTTTCAGGTCATAAACACTCTTCGGTTACTGGACTGGTGTTAAACCGGATGGAGCCCAACAAGTACCGGCGAAACAAGCAACCTAAAACAAGAAGCCAGATACGCTAAGATCAAACGACATTAGAACAGACGGGTAAGATCTTACTCAAAACTGTACGGGACGGACAATAGAGGGTAAACGTGTCAGAAGATAACAGCCAGCTTTATAAGTGGGTGGATACCATCAAGAGATGGACATGGACAAGCCTGTCTTTTTGCACCATCTCCGCAAGCGATCCTAGACATTAGAGGCTCATGGCAGTTGACTGTCATAGTGGAGGTGACAACTGACTTGAGCTGAACATGTATGTGAGGTGCATTGAAATAGGTGGACCTTGATCCTTCTCCATGTAGCGCAAAGGGAGGCTTATCTGTATGGTCACCATTATATGGATCAGTGTCGATTATCACCTGGTCGACCAGACTGCTGTACCGCATTATGTTTATATTAGCACGACGAGAGCGTCAAGTGGCATCTCGGTCAGTATTTTTCACCTCATCATAATATTGGTTTCCCAATCAAGTGGGATCTCGATCAGTATGTTTCACCTGACTCTGATCCTAGTATTGGCTTCCTATCAGATCTGATCTCGATCAGTAGATTTCACCTGAACGTAAAATCTAATCGTGGTTCATTAATATGATTTAGTAAATGGAAGGTTGCATGGCGAAGCGGTTAGTGATACGGCACACAATTTAAAGATGCTTATGTTCGGATCCATGAAACAACAAAGTCGTACAACTATGGTAAGTAAACCCATTTTAAAGGCCTGCTGGGGGTGGGATGATCGTGGTCGTTTTGAGTAAAACCCGGTATGGCGCCCTGGAAAGAAAGGTTAAGAAAAAGAAATAAAACATAATTGGTAAAATACCTTATTGTGAAGAAAGAGTCGACGCCGAGGTATGCGCTGATTAACAAATCCAACAGCTTTGACCTGGTCACTTCATCCGTTCCCTGGGCAATGTTAGCTGGGAACATGAGATCAACAACAAGTTGTGACAAATAACTAATGACTGCATGTATTGATAGAACAGGCGATCATTATTATATTTATTCTCAGTGATGGTGTCTGGAGAAATACAGGGTTGAAACATTAAAACCGTTTGCTTCTACAGTCACCATACAGTATAAATGTAACCAAGTTTTGAACTTGTTTCGCATTGGTAATTTATCTTGACTTGATCTCGTCCACAACAAACGTGTTTTAGCTCTGTTTTTTTTTTGGATAGCATAATGTAAAACTATGGCATTCTGGTCAAATGAGCCTGGTCTGCTTGTGCTTTCATTAGTTAGTTTTTAAATAGGAAGAGCTGTCTCGTCGGTTGTAGTTGTAGTGTTGGGCTGAACATGTCCTGTTCCATTGTTTCAGGTGGATGTTGGCAGTGTTTACAGTTTATATTGTTTACTGGGTCTACTATATTTCAATTGGGTGAGTTGTGTTCTCAGAATGAAAGTGTATCTTTGATGCCTGCTTCAACGATGAGTTATATAATCTTTATTAGGTTGTGCGCAAATGTGTGGGAAAAGCTGATTTCCCGTCTTGACAATTCTCCATTTGTTTAACGAGCCTTCATCCCTTCAGTTGTTCTTCCTCACATTCAGACAATGCCAATAATCGCAGTTTTCATGGCCATACATGAGAGATAAGTAGCAGTTTCTCATTTAAGGCTCTTCGCAGCTCATTGCAGTTTTGATGATCTTGCCCTGCTGATTGTAGAAAGAAAGGGGCCTGCAAGACAGACCACTTTGGAGTGAGGACATCCTTAACTAACGTGCCTCATTGAACGCATTGAAAGTGCAGTAGTACTTGTCATTCCGGGGCATAATTTGTTCATGAAAAGATTAACGAGTTTGACTTGTGTTTATGTGCAGATATTATCGTAAAGGTTTTTAAAAGATATGTTTCTGATGTTTGAACGGGGTCGCAATGTTAGTGCATGTCAGCATTTATATTTAATGTAGAAACGCCTTTGTCTGCAAAACTGTGATTCGATTCCAAGTGCTTCATTTCACTTTCTTTTCTAACATTTATTTTTTGAGAGTACAAAACTATTTCTCTTTGCAATCGTTTTCTACCCAAATATTTGGTGTTTTTACAGCAATGTTTAATATCTCTGCACTAGAGAAGCAAGTCTAATTATTGATTGTCCGTGACCAATCATAGAATGTAATATCTCTGCACTAGAGAAGCAAGTCCAGTTAGTGAATGTCCGTGACCAATCATAGAATGTAATATCTCTACACTAGAGAAGCAAGTCTAATTATTGATTGTCCGTGACCAATCATAGAATGTAATATCTCTGCACTAGAGAAGCAAGTCTAATTATTGATTGTCCGTGACCAATCATAGAATGTAATATCTCTGCACTAGAGAAGCAAGTCTAATTATTGATTGTCCGTGACCAATCATAGAATGTAATATCTCTACACTAGAGAAGCAAGCAAGTCCAATTATTGAATGTCCGTGACCAATCATAGAATGTAATATCTCTACACTAGAGAAGCAAGTCCAGTTAGTGAATGTCCGTGACCAATCATAGAATTTAATATCTCTATACTAGAGAAGCAAGTCAAATTATTGATTGTCTGTGACCAATCATAGAATTTAATATCTCTACACTAGAAAAGCAAGCAAGTCCAATTATTGAATGTCCGTGACCAATGTAGAATTTAACATCTTTACACTAGAGAAGCAAGTCAAATTATTGAGTGTCCACGACCAATCACAGAATTTAATATCTTTACACTAGAGAAGCAAGTCCAATTATTGAATGTCCGTAACCAATCATAGAATCGCGACCACATCGAGGTTCCCTACACACAAACAACAAACTCGCTGTACATACTGTTAATACTTACTGGCATGGCCGATGACAAAAATGTAAAACGTATGTCCAGTCAAGATCCATGACATTGTAAGAAATCTAATCGCAGGAATGATTGTTATTGATCCGGGTGCTTTGGATGTGGATAATAATCTCCGTCCATTTTTGTAAGCAGAGAAGGACAGCAGGACTTTCACCCAAACACCTACAATATTGATAATTCGTGTCGGAAAATAACCGAGTAAAAATGTTATGCATATCAGTTTTATACTGAGTGATCACAGGTACTAATGAAGAACACTTCAGTAAATCAAATAGAACAAAAATGACAAGAATCACACCTTTATTATAAGGACGAAACACCCTGATCATGGTACAAGCAAAAATATACACGAACATGACAGCACACAATGCAGACTAAATTCGGAGATCTAGCCAGCGGAAGATGAAAGAGAAGCAGTTTTATACAACGGCCAACAAAAATATTGTCATATTAAGGATGAAATAAGAGACGCCACTGAGAAAGTAAATCAAATATTCATTCCCATTCCATGGGAACAACTCCAAAACCTCAGCATAACAACATAACTACCTCATGCCCCATTGGACGATGAAATACTTGTCAATAAAATACAGCAGCAGCATGTGAAATTATCTAAGAACTGTAAACAAGATAAGCATGAATCCAGGTATGTACTGTTGGATCATCAACCAGGGCAGAGAAGAACGAGGACACTCTACGGTGAGGTACAGGGACTAATCATTGGTGCAGGAACAATAAACAACACAATAAGCCAATGGCAGCAGGCTGTATTCCTTATACTGCGAGTCCTCAAGAATAATAAACAACACAACAAGCCAATGTCAGCAGGCTGTATTCCTTATACTGCGAGTCCTCAAGAATAATAAACAACACAACAAGCCAATGTCAGCAGGCTGTATTCCTTATACTGCGAGTCCTCAAGAATAATAAACAACACAACAAGCCAATGTCAGCAGGCTGTATTCCTTATACTGCGAGTCCTCAAGAATAATAAACAACACAACAAGCCAATGTCAGCAGGCTGTATTCCTTATACTGCGAGTCCTCAAGAATAATAAACAACACAACAAGCCAATGTCAGCAGGCTGTATTCCTTATACTGCGAGTCCTCAAGAATAATTAACAACACAACAAGCCAATGTCAGCAGGCTGTATTCCTTATACTGCGAGTCCTCAAGAATAATTAACAACACAATAAGCCAATGGCAGCAGGCTGTATTCCTTATACTGCGAGTCCTCAAGAATAATAAACAACACAACAAGCCAATGTCAGCAGGCTGTATTCCTTATACTGCGAGTCTTCAAGAATAATAAACAACACAACAACCCAATGTCAGCAGGCTGTATTCCTTATACTGCGAGTCCTCAAGAATAATAAACTGTCAGAATTTAAAAAGACATACGCTAACTTAGGGCCAAAAGAATGGTACTGTACCCTTTCACTGTGGAATACAAAGGAATGAGAAAGCAAGTAATTGGTAAATGAGGGAACATCACCAAAACAAAACCACAAAATACACACTGCACCACGGTCCATCGGGTGTACAACAACCAGAATGGCCCAATGGTAACTCCCTTCTCCATAACGGAACTAAATTATCCAATCTAACAGATGAAGGTCATCAAAGCAGCTGATCTTGACGGACAAAAAAACACATTTGAACCAGAAACAAAGAAAAATGGATAGTAGAGCTTTTAAATACTTGCATCACAATATTGAGATGTAGTCGCGTAGTTGCACTACTCAAACAAGTGAAAGACCAAACCGGTATCAAGAGCTAACCACACATCTGACTAGTTTTCCACCTATGTAGAGTTCTAGAAACGTAATCCTGAACCGTATCGATCTGACAGTCGATGGAAAGTTAACACAAGAACACCCTGAGTTAGGATCTGGAAAATCACCATACTGTAAAAAACTGAACCTCACCAGTTAATTGAAGAAGGATAGCAGCAATAAATCACTGGGCTGCCATTTGTTAACCTAATAGCAGTGTACGACACAGAAAACGACATACAGTTAACGAACAAGATATACCAATTAACAAGAGACTGTTGACTTACTACACTATAGTCCGTCTTTTAATTCATGAACAAGATCCGAAGCAATTTTCTACTAAACTGCATGTCAGATCCAAATGATTTTTCGCAGGCAGCCTTAGAATATCCATGACGCCAAAACATTGATATTATTTAGTCCATATATGTTAAAACATTTGCACAACGGCGAATTCTTTTGATTTTTTAGGATCATTGCAAAGAAATGGCATTAAGATTTTACAATTCACATCTTAATTTCTCGTCGCATTTTGTTCATAGGCGTATCGCCCTAAAATGTCTTGATATACCAATTACATGTTTTTGTTGTCCTTTATGTACATTCGTAAAAATGGCACCAATATGCAACAGTTAGTACAGCCCTTCGGTCACGATTAGACCCCAAGGTTGTATCAACTGCTCAGCTAATTTTATGTTGTGTAACGAATTTGAATATTTAAATGTATTTGTTGCCATTGTATGCACACGTAATTGTTTTGATAAACATACGTTAATTCATCAGTCTGCTAATTAGTCTCCAGTGCTTAGCTAGCCATGTCCTGATTTGAGCTTTTGTATTTGATGCAGTTGGTACTTTGCCTTCCTCTGATACAGCGTTGCGATAGGATGTATTATCCATTTCTAAGCATGACGGTCTATCTAGAATCGAAAGCAGATAATTTGTCAGCCAGTGCCTGAAAATGTGTCAATTAATTTCAATGTGGTAGTCTCTACCGTCATTACTTTATGATTGTAAAATTAGTTCAGCATAATGGACGTGTCCGTTTTCACTGCTTACAGCACAAGTTAGTATAATGCGCTGCCCTTTGCTGCTTGGAATTTGTCTTTTCTGTTTACCGTCAACTGGTTGCCATTCTTTACCACAGGTGTGGTGAGCTTTGACTCATGATTCATCCAATTATACAATATCTTAGTCTTGCGGGCGACATTCATGTATCTGTCTATTTGCTTTGGGCAACAATCAAATGCTTTTCACTTACAATTTTCCTGCCGCTTTAAGTTTTCCTGAATGTAAGGTCGGCGGCTCTTACAATTTTCCAAAGAGTACTTTTGGAAACGTCAAAACTGCAGTCAGATTGCCATCTTAGATTCCCGATGGAAAAACTGTTATAGTAAAACAGTAAGCTTCTGCATTGTTTTAAATGTACACTTCAAACTCATTTTGAAATTGATATCATTGTAAGTTTTGAAAAAGCAACTATATGCCACAATAACCAAACCACAAACTATGATATCTGGATACGCCTACGATGAACGGCAGTTTCGCATGAATGACCTTGGTTGTCTCCGCATTCGACAAAGTGTCTAATTATTGCACAGGATAATCAGGAGGCGCTATTTACTCAGCCTATTTGAAGGTCAAAACATATATTTTAAAACAGCACGTCTGTGTACCTTAAACATGATAAAAGTATGTCCAATTCACTGAGATTGCTTTCAATATAGACTAATGAATACATTTTTCAAAATTCATTAAATTTCTTAGAGAAACAAATATTTCCATAACGTCACGGATATTCTAGGGCTTCACGCGAAAAATCACGTGGATCTTACACGTAGTTTAGACAAAATTGCCACGGACCTTGTTTATGAACTAAAAGATTGACTACAGTTAGTTAAATGGTCTACTACAAAGTAGACGCCTCTTCGTCAGCCCAAAATATTTTTAAAAATAAAAAAAACAACACAAGGGAGACGCCAAAAAAATGACCTTGCACAATGTAGTTTACTGGCACCACTGATGTTCAACATATACACCAACAACAAACTGGCGGATACAAAGTTGCAGTCGGTTCACAAAGAACACGCGTCGAAGCGGTTAATCCCAAGTTAACCAACGCCCTTGAAGAACTTGGAAGGTATTTCCAAAAATATCATCTTACACCAAACCCAAATAAAACCCAAGTAGGTGTCTTCCTTCGGAGATGCAGAGACACCAAATGGAAAAGTAAGATCATATGGTAAAGATACAAGAAATTTTCATCCCCTTAAATTTACTGTGCCCTGCCTTTCCCACCTTGATGTTACTGTGTCCGGCCTTTCTCGCCTTGAATTTACTGTATCAGCACTATCTTATCTTGAATTTACTTTGTCCGACCTCTCTCACCTTGAATTTACTGTGTCATCACTTTCTTACCTTGATTTTACTGTGTCATCACTTTCTTACCTTGATTTTACTGTGTCAGCACTTTATTACCTTGAATTTACTGGGTCCGACCTTTCTCACCTTGAATTTACTGTGTTAGCACTTTCCTACCTTGAATTTACTGTGCCCGGCCTTTCTCACCTTGAATTTACTGTGTCCGGTCTTTCTCCCCTTGAAATTACTGTGTCCGGCCTTTCTCACCTTGAATTTACTGTGTCCGGCCTTTCTCACCTTGAATTTACTGTGTCAGGACCTTCTCACTTTGAATTTACTGTGTCAGCACTTTCTCACCTTGAATTTACTGTCAGCACTTTCTCACCTTGAATTTACTGTGTCACTTTCTCACCTTGAATTTACTGTCAGCACTTTCTCACCTTGAATTTACTGTGTCACTTTCTCACCTTGAATTTACTGTGTCAGGACTTTCTTAACTTGAATTTACTGTGTCAGCACTTTCTCACATTGAACGTACTGTGTCAGGACCTTTTCACGTTGATTTTACTGTGTCAGCACTTTCTTACCTTGAATTTACTGGGTCCGACCTTTCTCACCTTGAATTTACTGTGTCCGGCCTTTCTCACCTTGAATTTACTGTGTCAGGACCTTCTCACCTTGAATTTACTCTATCAGGACTTTCTCACCTTCAATTTACAGTTCCCGGTTATTTTCACATTGAGTAAGCTGTTCTCGGTCTCTCCCAAGGAGAATGCCGCTAGTTTGTATTATATGTCTTTCTCAGCTAGATTTAACTATTCTTTTTCGACCGTTTGGTTTTTCTCACGTCAAGTTGACTTATCTTGAACAACCGACCTGTCTTTCTCACACCGACTAAAATATATGATTCCCTTGTCTTTCTCACCTTTGTGCAAATTATCTTGAACTACCTTTGAGTCCTTTTCTCTTGAACTTGACTTATCCTGAACGATTGTTTCTTGTTTCTCACCCACACTTAGCTTATCCTGAACCACCGTTTCTTGTTTCTCACCCACACTTGGCTTATCCTGAACCACCGTTTCTTGTTTCTCATCCACACTTGACTTAGAACAATGTGTAAAGTAAACTAGAGCGACGTCAAGTACAGTGCCAAGGAAAGTCAGGCTGCCAATCACTAGAACTATTAGTCTGTGAATAATTAATCAAAAAAAGAATATATCAACATTCACACAAATGGTACAGGAGAGACCACCTTCCCATGTCGTCATACTTTTAACATTTAAGTTAAGTTATGTCGTCAAACGAGATAAGCAGACAAAAAAGATAAATGAAATGATTAATGTATCAGTTTGTTTCATGGCTGCCACCATGTGAAGATGATTATCTTCTTCTTTTTCTTCAGCGTTCTCAATCTCCCGCTATCAAGCCATGAATAGGGCCTTTTCAAGTAGCAGGAGAACGGAATGCGTTGTGTCGCTAGTTTACAGCTTGACTGCGATATTTGCACCTTTCGGTCCGACACATCGTCTTCGGCAGAGTAGAAAATGATGATGATTTTTGCTCCAAATGAAGCATAGCACAACCACTCCAGCAGACTCCTTTGCTTGAAACCTGTATTCAATCACCGACAGTGCTGGTTTCTAAGCAATAACTTGACGCGACGAGATTATATGCGATGTGAATACTCTATTGTGTCGTCTCTTTCTATATGGTTGGTAAGTTACAGTTGTTCTGTACTTAACAATCAGGGTACCAATTGGATGTACCAGTATGTATGCTATTTTCCTGCATGGGAGGATATCTTCTTTCGACCAGACGCGACGTCAGTGCTGTAGGCTGCAACCAGACATGACGACAGTGCTGTAGACTGCTACCAGACGTGACGACAGTGCTGTAGGCTGCTACCAGACGTAACGTCAGTGCTGTAGACTGCTACCAGATGTGACGACAGTGCTGTAGGCTGCTACCAGACGTGACGACAGTGCTAGGGGCTGCTACCAGGCGTGACGTCAGTGTTGTGGGCTGCTACCAGACGTGATGTCAGTGCTGTGGGCTGCAACCAGACGTGACGACAGTTCTGTGGGCTGCAACCAGACGTGACGTCAGTGTTGTAGGCTGCTGCCAGGCGCGACATCAGCGCTGTGAACTGCTATATGACCACCATCATCTGGAGACTAGATACCAATATTAAATATGCTGCTGTCTACAAAAACAGGTTGACAGGCCTGGAGCCTATAAGAAGTAAGTGCATCCATTATGAAGAGATTCAACATACTAATCACCTGTGTGTCTTAACATCGATCACAAGAAGAACAACGGAGAACATCGGACTGATCTTGAATACGACGAACTGGCCAGAAATAAAGAATATCAAATATAAGAAGAGGGGACGGCGTGGCCTAGTGGTTAAGTGGCACGGCTCACGACCCGAAGGTGCTGGGTTCGATCCCCATCACAGCACCAGCCGTTACCCCGGGGAAGCAAACCCTTACAAAATGCAGGAGGAAGCAGACCCTTACATAAAATGCGTGCTGAAGTCGGATGCACTGGGCCGACAGGCGCAAAATAAAAACCACAGTGCAACGCACACCGCCTTGGGGAATAGAGAAATAAGGCGAACGCAAAAAAAAAACAAAACAAAAAAAATATATAAGAAGTTTAAATGAAAAGAAAAACTAAATAATCCACGAAACGAGTAAATCTTCTTCTTCGTGGTTGTTTTTCCAACTCCCTATACCAAGCCATAGAAAGGGCTTAGCAAGTAGCACGATGGAGTCTGGAGAACGGAGTGCATTGTGTCGCAGTTCACAGCTTGATTGCGATATTTGCACCTTTCGGTCCGACACATCCGGCATTTTTGGGTACCGGGTTAGCCTTGAACCTTTATCCTTAGCCAGTCCGCCATGTTGCGGTCTGTTATCCAGGATCACCAGGTGGAGGTCGAGACGGGTCTTGGCAGTTATGGGTTGCTGACCTTGACGCTAGCAGTCAGCTCTGGTCGCTGGTCCTGGCGCTAGCAGTCAGCTATGGGTCGCTGGCCTTTACGCTAGCAGTCAGCTTTGGGTCGCTGGTCCTGGCGCTAGGAGTCAGCCCTGGGTCGCTGGTCCTGACGCTAGCAGTCAGCCCTGGGTCGCTGGTCCTGGCGCTAGCAGCCAGCTATAGGTCGCTGGTCCTGACGCTAGCAGTCAGCCCTGGGTCGCTGGTCCTGACGCTAGCAGGCAGCTATGGGTCGCTGGCCCTGACGCTAGCAGTCAGCTATTGGTCGCTGGCCCTGACGCTAGCAGTCAGCTCTGGGTCGCTGGCCCTGACGCTAGCAGTCAGCTATAGGTCGCTGGCCCTGACGCTAGCAGTCAGCTATGGGTCACTGGCCCTGACGCTAGCAGTCAGCTATGGGTCGCTGACCCTGATGCTAGCAGTCAGCTATGAGTCGCTGACCCTGACGCTAGCAGTCAGCTCTGGGTCGCTGGTCATAACGCTAGTAATCAGCTCTGGGTCGCTGGCCTTGACCCTAGCAGGCAGCTATGGGTCACTGACCCTGACGCTAGCAGTCAGCTATGAGTCGCGGACCGCTGCAGCTCACGCGCTACTCAACATCCTGAAACTGATGAGAAGATCAACATTGGGTGTCCTGAAAGTTACAAAAAACAGAAACAATGACACTTTATCCTGAACTATCCTCCTAAACAGCGACGTTCCCACAGACGGAAGAATTAGAACAACGGTTGCGTGTATTGTGGACAGGAACCAAACGGCAAACATCAAAGGATGGACATTTATTTCAGAACGACTAAAGGTGCTTAGTCTACAAGAGGAAGACACTAAAATGAATGTAGTCTTTGGGCATGCACCAAATGAAGATGACAGACCTGACATAGAAGAAGAATTCTTTGAGGTTCTCCAAAACATCGTTGACATATGTCATTAATAAATTCTCCTCATGGGAGACTATCACCCGAGTTGAAATCGAATGTTCGAGATGGGGTGGACTGATTGGTAGGTATTGCGAAGATATGATGGAGTGATTGGTAGGTATGGCGAAGATGGGATGGGGTGATTGGTAGGTATGGCGAAGATGGTATGGGGTGATTGGTAGGTATGGCGAAGATGGGATGGGGTGATTGGTAGATATGGCGAAGAAGACCTAAATGACAACAGAAAATGACTTCTGAGATTGTGCAGGGAACCAAACATTGATATTACAAACACAAGGATCCCAGACAATCTTACTCACGCCTACTTTAGTGAACCAACAAAAAACGTAAATTTTTTCATATATTACGCAATAGTGATGAAACGTGCGTTTATGTAAGTGAGAGAGGCTAGACTGTTCAGGTGACTAGAGGTAGGAAGCGACCAATGCCTACTGAAAATAAAGAGAGTAACTTGAAAAGATACACCATCAAGGCAAGACATCACATCCAACACCGTGCAAGAAACCAAACAACACAAGAGAAGAAAAGAGAAGTATTGACCACACATTAAGAGAACAATTTGTCTAAAGGATGTCCCAGGAGCTTAAAGCGTCAGCAACAGAAAGCACACAGGAGATACCAGGAGCTTATAACGAGATCAATATGGAGTATACAAGAATGATGACATGATGTGGAAATCCTCTTGCTAACATTCAAGATCGTTCTTATAGTAGCTGCAGTGGAGACATGCGGTGAAAGCAGGGAGGCAGAGACGGTCTACATTATGGTGGACAGAAGACGTTATGAGGAAAATCGGAGAATTTTCAGCATGGAAACAATACTTTGATGTAGAAATGCAGCAAGGCAAACAAATAAATACAAAAAATATGGAACTTTTAGAACAAAACTGTAACAAATGATTGGGAAGTTACCGTAATAGTACCAGTCTTTTAAAAGAGCAACTCATAATAAGAAATCATAGAGGCATATCACTTCTTAGCGGAAAAAGTCTACTCTGGAATCATAGAACGGAGATTGTGAGACCACGCAGTTTCCGGGCGAACAGAAGTAGTTCAGACCTCATATTCTCTCTCAGACAATTAGGTGAAAAGGTTTTTGAGTATATAATGGTGATATGCACCCCTGCTTCTAGGTTCTAGAGAAGGCATTGGATAACATTCCTTGAGGTACATTCAGGGAGTGCTTGACGAGGAAAGATATATGGGGGTCACCTGATCAGAGTTTCAATAAGACGTGCAGTAATTATGTACTGACGTAAAATCACAAGTCGGAGTTCAGGACTACTACCGGAGTTAGACAGGGTAGAATACGATCGCCACACCTTTCTTTTCATTACCTAGTACTTAACTTAAGTTTGGTGTCATCAAAGAGTACAAAGAAAGAACACGACTGTACACAATGGTGTATCAACATATATTTATATATTTCGACGCAGGTTTTGCAAGATTATGTGACCTTGATCATCGGAATGGAGGCACATCTCTCACCTACTTGGCAGTCTGGAAAGAAAGATTGTAAAGAAGAGGAGTGTTCACCAGCAGCTACAAAACAAAAACCGCTGTGCAAACCAAACAATGGAAAAATTGCTTCTGGGACAGGTCAGGTATTTCAAATTCTAGTGGGAAAAGATCAGAAGGGAGGAATTAAAGAAGAGTTAGCCAAACAACAGGAGGCAGTTGGGTGTTTGTGTGTTAGGTTTGTTTGTTTGTGTGTTAGGTTTGTTTGTTTGTGTTTGTGTGTGTGTGTGTATGTGTGTGTGTGTGTGTGCGCGCGCGCGCATTGTTTATTTTGCCTAAAAATGATATCAAAATAAAAAGAACAAAAGAGAGAGATCTTCTATTTGATTGCATATCTTTCAGAAATCATAATAAATTGTCCAATACAAGATAACAACATGTTCAACTCCAAAGTTAAGTCTGCCCTGTTGTATGGCTCTGGAACATGGAGTACAGCAGAAACAGCAACCAAAACTGGAGACGCGCAGACAAGGATTGAAATGTTATAGTATCACTAATGTCTAAGTGTAGAATCGGGGGGCTGAATAGTGTTATAATAACATCACTAATGTCTAAGTGTAGAATCGGGCGGCTGAATAGTGTTATAATAACATCACTAATGTCTAAGTGTAGAATCGGGGGGCTGAATAGTGTTATAATAACATCACTAATGTCTAAGTGTAGAATCGGACGTCTGACAAGTGTTATAATAACATCACACAGGTCTAAGCGTTGATAACATTCCGGCGGAGGACAATGGAATGGGAAGTGAGGAACAAATTAATGACATTCTATTCGCCACAGTTAGAAAAATAACGCTGACAACATTGCACGACAGTCTTTGTTCTAGACCAGGGCAGGTAAATAGACGCATACGAGATCTCATATGATTAAAAGGATTGTAGACAAATATAATTGAAACAAGGATACGTGTAAAGGTATATGGACTGATATCTTACGACACGAGGACTTGGCGTGTGTTTGTTGAGAACTTTGATATCTTACGACATGCGGACTTGCCGTGTGTTTGTTGAGAACTTTTATATCTTACGACACGAGGACTTGCCGTGTGTTTGTTGAGAACTTTGATATCTTACGACATACGGACTTGCCGTGTGTTTGTTGAGAACTTTGATATCTTACGACACGAGGACTTGGCGTGTGTTTGTTGAGAACTTTGATATCTTACGACACGAGGACTTGGCGTGTGTTTGTTGAGAACTTTTATATCTTACGACATGCGGACTTGCCGTGTGTTTGTTGAGAACTTTGATATCTTACGACACGAGGACTTGGCGTGTGTTTGTTGAGAACTTTGATATCTTACGACACGAGGACTTGGCGTGTGTTTGTTGAGAACTTTGATATCTTACGACACGAGGACTTGGCGTGTGTTTGTTGAGAACTTTGATATCTTACGACACGAGGACTTGCCGTGTGTTTGTTGAGAACTTTGATATCTTACGACACGAGGACTTGCCGTGTGTTTGTTGAGAACTTTGATATCTTACGACACGAGGACTTGGCGTGTGTTTGTTGCGAACTTTGATATCTTACGACACGAGGACTTGGCGTGTGTTTGTTGAGAACTTTGATATCTTACGACACGAGGACTTGCCGTGTGTTTGTTGAGAACTTTGATATCTTACGACACGAGGACTTGGCGTGTGTTTGTTGAGAACTTTGATATCTTACGACACGAGGACTTGGCGTGTGTTTGTTGATAACTTTGATATCTTACGACACGAGGACTTGGCGTGTGTTTGTTGCGAACTTTGATATCTTACGACACGAGGACTTGGCGTGTGTTTGTTGCGAACTTTGATATCTTACGACACGAGGACTTGGCGTGTGTTTGTTGAGAACTTTTATATCTTACGACACGAGGACTTGCCGTGTGTTTGTTGAGAACTTTGATATCTTACGACACGAGGACTTGCCGTGTGTTTGTTGAGAACTTTGATATCTTACGACACGAGGACTTGCCGTGTGTTTGTTGAGAACTTTGATATCTTACGACACGAGGACTTGGCGTGTGTTTGTTGAGAACTTTGATATCTTACGACACGAGGACTTGGCGTGTGTTTGTTGATAACTTTTATATCTTACGACACGAGGACTTGGCGTGTGTTTGTTGCGAACTTTGATATCTTACGACACGAGGACTTGGCGTGTGTTTGTTGCGAACTTTGATATCTTACGACACGAGGACTTGGCGTGTGTTTGTTGAAAACTTTTATATCTTACGACACGAGGACTTGGCGTGTGTTTGTTGAAAACTTTTATATCTTACGACACGAGGACTTGGCGTGTGTTTGTTGAAAACTTTTATATCTTACGACACGAGGACTTGCCGTGTGTTTGTTGAAAACTTTTATATCTTACGACACGAGGACTTGCCGTGTGTTTGTTGAAAACTTTTATATCTTACGACACGAGAACTTGCCGTGTGTTTGTTGATAACTTTGATATCTTACGACATGCGGACTTGCCGTGTGTTTGTTGATAACTTTGATATCTTACGACACGAGGACTTGGCGTGTGTTTGTTGCGAACTTTGATATCTTACGACACGAGGACTTGGCGTGTGTTTGTTGAAAACTTTTATATCTTACGACACGAGGACTTGGCGTGTGTTTGTTGAAAACTTTTATATCTTACGACACGAGGACTTGGCGTGTGTTTGTTGAAAACTTTGATATCTTACGACACGAGGACTTGGCGTGTGTTTGTTGCGAACTTTGATATCTTACGACACGAGGACTTGGTGTGTGTTTGTTGAGAACTTTTATATCTTACGACACGAGGACTTGGCGTGTGTTTGTTGAGAACTTTTATATCTTACGACACGAGGACTTGGCGTGTGTTTGTTGCGAACTTTGATATCTTACGACATGCATACTTGGCGTGCGTTTGTTGAGAGCTTTGTACTCAAAAGATAGCTGAAAAGTCTTATATTTACCTATTAATTGAATGATTATTTAATTGATTGATTTTTTTGATAGACTGAATGATTGACTTCATCTCATACTTACATAGCAGCCATTGTGAAATTCGTCCATTCCCTGTCTTCAGTCCGACAGTCTGTTGATATCGCTTGTACATAGCTGGCGGCATTCAGTTTCTCTAGTTCTTGGATACAAGAAGGTATAACAGAAGTAGAGCATTGGTGCATGTTTGTGTTTGATCGTGTTGTGATTAGTGTTGAGGTGGCTTGAGGAAGTTGGATATGGAATCTAGGCGTTATGTGCGTTAGATGATATTTAGAAACGGAAGAAACATGGAAATATGTTGCAAGGTTGTGACCTCATACGTATCAGATAAAATAAGTTCAGGAATAAGTTCAGCAATAGAATAGACATGGAGGCTAACGTTAGGAATAAAATAAGTTCAGCAATAGAATAGACATGGAGACTAACGTTACGGTTAAAATAAGTTCAGCAATAGAATAGACATGGAGACTAACGTTACGGTTAAAATAAGTTCAGCAATAGAATAGACATGGAGGCTAACGTTAGGAATAAAATAAGTTCAGCAATAGAATAGACATGGAGGCTAACGTTAGGGATAAAGAAAAAATGAAGACCTAGATCACATCCTACATGCTCACAGCGCACCTGAAAGCAGGCGGTGTTGTAGCAGCCTAACCAACAAGATGTATATCTACACTGTGATCTTAGCAGTGATTCGATGACTTCCACTGCACGCATTACAGCGAGATGGAACCAGGCTCATTTTCTTCAGTACACCACAGTACATAACAATAACAAGAGCCAGAGAAACATGATCAAGAGTGAACAACTCTGTACGAGAAATTTGAGAATCAACAGACAACAAGTACAATATACTTACTATCCCAAACACTCCTGCTCCGCTACCTCACCCCTCCTCTCACTCCACACACCAGTGCTTCAATGACAATGTACCAATTTTAACAAAGATTAGGTTTACAATTATCAGTAAGATAATTTATAGATTATGACGACATATTACAAGGTCATCCTTCAGCCACAGAAAGTAAACTGTGAACAATAAGATCATTTGTGTTTTAAATACCTCCATGCACTTTGGTAGAAAATTATTGACTAATGAGGGTTGCGCATTGGACCGGCTAGCCCATTCTGTAGAGCAGGTCCCAGAATCAAACCGATCCGAGTATAAATTAAAATCCACACGAATCGCAAATTTGCAAAACCTGTATCCTTGTTTTCTCTTCTTCCCAGTAATCTAAGGGTTGTATTGTGTATTGGCTGTTGTTGTAGTTTGATAAAACGTTTCACTGCTGACAGATGTCTTGTTTCTTCTTCACAACTGACATCTCTCTCATGTTCCACTGGTAGCATCAAGTCTTAGTATAGATCTTACCTGATCACTAACATTTTACTCATTGAGCACCGCTATTGCGTGAAGACAAATTAGGTAATTACCTTAAATCTTCAACTCTCGTGTACAGTTTAATAATCTGCAATTGATTTCAGGTCACACATGATTTCAAGAAGCCTAATATTAAAATGCCGATCGATCGTTTTTCAAACTAAATCTGTTTCAAATCTGCATAATGAAGAAGTAATTAATAGATGCCTACTAAATGACTTGACCCATACGACTTTAGTCGGGGACGGCGTGGGCTAGTAGTTAAGTGACACGGCTCCCAACCAGAAGGTGCTGAGTTCGATCCCCATCACAGCACCGACCGTTACCCCAGGGAAGCAAACCCTTAGAAAATGCAGGAGGAAGCAGGCCCTTACATAAAATGCATGCTGAAGTCGGATGCACTGGGCCGACGGGCACAAAATAAGAACCACAGTGCAACGCACACCGCCTTGGGGATTTGAGAAATAAGGCGAACGCAAAAACAAACAAAAATTACGACTTTAGTAACATTTAATATAGTAATGCTAAAATAGCCTGGAATTGATTGAGCTAAAGTGAGAGTGATCTGCTTTCTGAAAGAACAGCAGATTGTAAAGTGTGTTAGTTTGTCACCAAACAAACAAGATTGTAAAGTGTGTTAGTTTGTCACCAAACAAACAAGATTGTAAAGTGTGTTAGTTTGTCAAAAAACAAACAAGATTGTAAAGTGTGTTAGTTTGTCACCAAACAAACAAGATTGTAAAGTGTGTTAGTTTGTCACCAAACAAACAAGATCGTAAAGTGTGTTAGTTTGTCACCAAACAAACAAGATTGTAAAGTGTGTTAGTGTCACCAAACAAACAAGATTGTAAAGTGTGTTAGTTTGTCACCAAACAAACAAGATTGTAAAGTGTGTTAGTTTGTCACCAAACAAACAAGATTGTAAAGTGTGTTAGTTTGTCACCAAACAAACAAGATTGTAAAGTGTGTTAGTTTGTCACCAAACAAACAAGATTGTAAAGTGTGTTAGTTTGTCACCAAACAAACAAGATTGTAAAGTGTGTTAGTTTGTCACCAAACAAACAAGATTGTAAAGTGTGTTAGTTTGTCACCAAACAAACAAGATTGTAAAGTGTGTTAGTTTGTCACCAAACAAACAAGATTGTAAAGTGTGTTAGTTTGTCACCAAACAAACAAGCAGAGGAAGTCTGCGATTATAAATTCCATTCGTCTATCGTGCGCTGAAAAAAACGTCAGTGGGTTAGATCAACAAATACGAATGAGCTATGCTGATATGTTGACAAGCACAAGGACACCATCAATATGTTGGATGGGATAAGTGTGTCTCGTGTTTATTAGAATATTCAAACGTGGGGTATGCGTTGTGTCGTATTGTTTATTATCATTTTCTTATACATCATTCTGTGAAATAATCACCTTTATTATTGTCCAATCTTTGTAATGCATCATCAGATACTGAAACGTAAGTGATGTCGTGGGCCACATAGAACGGCTTTGATGGCAGCATACAGTCCGCGGTTCTCTACTTTGAGACCACTGTTTACACTTTAAATCACAAAAACAAAAACAAAACAAAAAAGATTCTACTCCATTGTAGACAACTCTAGTCCATGGTAGAAGACTAAACATTCTATGTTAGACGACTCTACACCTAACTGTAGAAGAAGAGCAACAAAGTCAAGACACCCAAGTTCTGGCATGACAAAAAACCAAATTGCCTTACTTTCTTGGAAAAGTCGTGTAATCTCCTCCTCTGAGCATGTGTCTGGTATACAAGCCCCGAGCTGAACTCTTGATAGTGCCATCATAACAAACATGTCGGAGTTCTGTATTTGAAGAATACAGCAGACGAAAAATAAACTTTGAAAGTAAGAAGGTTAACAACTTCCGTGAGAACAAGCCATAATAAAAACAACACTGTAAAAGTGAATGTTCTAGAAATAAATCAATGTCATGACAGTGGATAATGTTGTTTTCGTAGCTACGCGTACTGCGCTCTTGACTGTTGACATTTCCGTGGTAGTGGGTTCGTAGTGGCCTCTCGTATATTTCGTGGAGTACTGAATGACCTGAACCTGGGCCCTCTTGGAAGTAGTGAAGTGCAAGAGATCTTAGCAGGTCCACCACTGCGCATTGTTCACGTCCTTGCTGGTCAGGCTGATGTATCACATCTCGTTTCGTTGTGCACTGCATGGACCAGGGGTATGATCGGAATCAGTTTGTTTCTCCTGACTGTGATGTCGGCCTTGACAGACATATGTTCACATGACGTACGATTGGTGAAATAGTTGAAAATAACGCTACAGATATAAGTTTAGTCAAATATGTTCACGTGATGTACGATTGGTGAAATAGTTGAAAATAACGCTACAGATATAAGTTTAGTCAAATATGTTCACGTGACGTACGATTGGTGAAATAGTTGAGAATAATTGGTCCACTATCCAAGCATATCCTAAAAGGTGGCTCCAGACAATTATGAATGGTACACACTCAAATCAAGCAATATCATATCTATTGAAACAAGCACCACAACTGCTTGGATAACCTTTTCTTGGACATACCAGCTGCGGTTCTGTAGTCTCCCTTGCGGCAAATTTTTTTCAGATCCAGGTTAGACCCTCGTTCTAACAAGCTCCATCCAATCTGTGTTTATTGTTGGTGTCATTGTTTTTCGCCTTTTTTTGTGTGCTTTTGGCCCTGATGAAGCTTCTGTAGCTGCAATGACATTTTTGTTTATATTTTTGTTTATATTTTTGTTTATATTTTTGTTTATATTTTTGTTTATATTTTTGTTTATATTTTTGTTTAAATTTTTGTTTAAATTTTTGTTTATATTTTTGTTTATATTTTTGTTTATATCTTTGTTTATATTTTTGTTTATATTTTTGTTTGTATTTTTGTTTCGACTCAGCATCTTTTTAATTCTCCGACGTAAGTCCTGAAAAGGACGCTGTGTTGTAGTTTACAGAGGCTGTGATATATGCCTCTGACGGCCCAACACATCCGATTCCAGCACGACTTTATGGAAAACGGGTTTATCCTTTCTATTAGATCGTTGTTCTCTTAACGCGACTGCATACGTGCAGTCTAATTCCAGGACCGTCATCTGGATGTAGAAAGGAATTTCGTCAGCTAAGGTTCACTGATAGTTACGAATGTATGAGTCGCTGGCTCTTATCAGCTCATTCACTGCTGTGTGTCATCATCTGAGACACACTTGTCTATGTTACATTTCTTAGCTGCGGATGTCCATGTGCGTGTCTCAGTTCTTGTATGAGCTAGATGTACCCGGATGTAGCCTCGAGAAAGATTTCCTGCTTAGTGGACTAGGCTCGAGCAATCTATTACTTCATTCCATTGGGACAAGTGCCGCGGAGGGTGGTTAACCGATGTACGAATCCATCTTAAAAGACTCAAACACTAGAGCAAAGTAGACCCGCAATCTGTTAGGCGACATATGTACTGCTCTAAACAAACCATTTAACCATGGTCGGCATTACGCCAGGTCACCCAGTGAGTCGCCTCTTACAACATTCTCTCTGTGGGGCAGTGGTGCTAATCTTGTCCTTGTCAAACACAACACACCGGCGGACCACTCGTGACCCATGTTAGTGATTTATGGTCTTCTAATATGCGTTTTAGTTTTACAAATGTGCAAATAAATCACTCACGTATGTGTTTGTTAAATTTACTGAATCGACTACACAGTAGTTGCCCTTGAATCCAGCTCTCTTGGCCGCTGAGGGAGCCTTTGTGTCTCTGCACTGGTAGTAGTTTCCAAGAAATGAAGAACGACCTTGAAGTAATGACGGTCCTGGCTTTGCCCACGCGTCGAACACTGCCATGATATTTAAGACGGAAAATAAGATGTTATGTGTGTTCAGGTGTTAAGAAATAGTAAATGTCAAGCTCGTCCAATGGTAGACACTGCCGTAGAGGATGAAGGGTTTAGATACCTCATTTTATAAGGTCAAGGTCTTTTCGTTTTGTGAGGTAGAAGGAGAAGAAGGAATTCCAAGTTCCCGTCTTCGTTGTTCTGGCATCCCGTTTCCAGCTGGTTATACCGAACATAACTGGTTTGGGGCAGAAACTCGCAACCGTTGTCGTGAGAGTAAGTACTTTAACAACTCTGCTGCTAAAAAACGTTATAACATATAGTTGGTAGCATGTTTGCACTTCCTGATCAGAACGGTTCGAACAGTTTGAAAACTGGCATGAAGAGGTGAGGTAGCGTGAGAAGACAATATAGGGCTCCATGTGATAGGATGGGGCTCAATGTGATAGGATAGGGCTCGATGTGATATGATAGGGCTCAATGTGATAGGATAGGGCTCGATGTGATAGGATAGGGCTCCATGTGATAGGATAGGGCTCAATGTGATAGGATAGGGCTCGATGTGATAGGATAGGGCTCGATGTGATAGGATAGGGCTCGATGTGATAGGATAGGGCTCAATGTGATAGGATAGGGCTCAATGTGATAGGATAGGGCTCGATGTGTTAGGATAGGGCTCGATGTGATAGGATAGGGCTCGATGTGATAGGATAGGGCTCGATGTGATAGGATAGGGCTCAATGTGATAGGATAGGGCTCGATGTGATAGGATAGGGCTCGATGTGATAGGATAGGGCTCGATGTGATAGGATAGGGCTCGATGTGATAGGATAGGGCTCGATGTGATAGGATAGGGCTCCATGTGATAGGATAGGGCTCAATGTGATAGGATAGGGCTCCATGTGATAGGATAGGGCTCAATGTGATAGGATAGGGCTCGATGTGATATGATAGGGCTCAATGTGATAGGATAAGGCTCGATTTGATAGGATAGGGCTCAATGTGATAGGATAGGGCTCGATGTGATAGGATAGGGCTCAATGTGATAGGATAGCGCTCGATGTGATAGGATAGGGCTCAATGTGATATGATAGGGCTCAATGTGATAGTGTAACAGACCTGACTGTTTGCCCTGGCCGTTATTCTAACTTAGAACATTCTCACACTCATCCACATCATTCATGACCATACTCAGTAAATGACTCACACACCTATTTGAGCGATCCTGTTCTATCACTAACATTTGACAACAGTCTATCAATCGCTGCTCTATCTAAGTCAGTGAGCTAAACCAGACTTCTATCTATGTGATAGGATAGGGCTCGGTGTGATAGGATAGGGCTCGATGTGATAGGATAGGGCTCGATGTGATAGGATAGGACTCGGTGTGATAAAATGGGGCTTGGGATGATATGTTATGACATCATTAAGTCTATTAAGATGGAATCACACATCGGTTAACCACCCTCTGCGTCACTTGTCTTTACAAAGCGGAGTAATAAGCTGCTCGAGCCTAGTCCGTTAAGCAGGAAATCCTCCTCCCGGCTACATCGAGTTCACCGCAAAGCTGTGACCTGCATTGGGGCACCTGCTCCTATAGACGTACAGCTCGACTAAAAATAAGTCGAACACAGAACCTTTGACGTGAACAGCAATCACTCTTCAATCACGCTAATCATTCTCTCTCCCTACATCACAACATGAAGAAACAATCAATCAGTCACTTACTCTGCAAGGCCCACATTTCGTTAGCAATAAAACCTGTGATAGCTCTCTCTACATCTTGTTCACATGCAGATGATGTATCATTGCGCTTCGTCCACGTTCTCAGATCATTCCAGCTGCTAACAAGTAGTTCTGTCGCCTGTTGGCTGGACTGTGCTGCCTTCCACTGAAGTAGGGATTCCGCAGTTGGTAGCATAGGAACAGGACTATCCAAAACACCTGAAACCAAATGGCTTCTATGTATTTGTGTTTATGTATTTCACAAAATCATAATTACGAAAACATCAGCAAACATTAAACTGAATCATTTAATCTCTGTTTTATGTCTGGATTGTTCCAAACAGCCCAACATTAGTGATCTTATCAGACCATTTCAATCTCTCCATTATACGCTAGCATCCATTACAAAAGTCCATAGTTTTTCCGTTGTTGTTTCTGTTTTTGTCCATGTTTCACAGTCACACAACAGAGAATCACGCAAACTACACTAGACGTTAGTTAGTATATTTAGCTGAACACTCTTATAGGGTGAAATACTCTCCAGCACTTGACATATATTCACACAACCCCCCTCCCCCCCTCCCTCCCCAATCCTCCGTCAGTCATACAAGTCACCGTCTTCTGAGTGTGGACAACACTTCTGGATTTGATAGAAATGCTCAACGAACATTATCCCACTCACTGTACAGCGAAACATGTATTAATAAACATATGCACAATGAAATTAACGATAAAAATGAAGAATAAAACGATGAAAGATGGAAAACGAATGGGAAGAATGAGAAGAACAACAATTTGTTAAGTTAACCCAGTACCCCTTGAGCTCGGCTTTTCCTGGACTGAGACAGTCGAACAACAACAATTTGTTAAGTTAACCCAGTAACCCCTGAGCTCGGCTTTTCCTGGACTGAGACAGTCGAACAACAACAATTTGTTAAATTAACCCAGTACCCCCTGAGCTCGGCTTTTCCTGGACTGAGACAGTCGAACAACAACAATTTGTTAAGTTAACCCAGTTCCCCCTGAGCTTGGCTTTTCCTGGACTGAGACAGTCGAAGAACAAGAATTTGTTAAGTTAACCCAGTACCCCCTGAGCTCGGCTTTTCCTGGACTGAGACAGTCGAACAATAACAATTTGTTAAGTTAACCCAGTACCCCCTGAGCTCGGCTTTTCCTGGACTGAGACAGTCGAACAACAACAATTTGTTAAGTTAACCCAGTACCCCCTGAGCTCGGCTTTTCCTGGACTGAGACAGTCGTTTCAGTGTCTACACCACCATGCTCCCGAGCCACTGTCAGGTCAGCCTTTGGTTTGTTCTCGTGATCATTGTTGAAACTACCTGCCCTGTCAACACCCAGACATTCAGAACTGCCAGCAACGTCCAACGTCAGGCAACGTGACATGTTGTCTGTCGTGGTTGTAGCATCTGAAATGTGTTAGAAATTTGATACTAATGAGAGTCAAGGGGACAAAGAAGATAGAGCGCTTGTCTCTGAGCACAAAGGAACCAGATTCGATTCTTGGGCTGGACACCCTGCAGTCTACCCAGTTGTAAATGTTGTTTTACCTACAAGCACGCATAGAAAGGTGAGGAAAGGAGGGGGGGGGGGGGAGGAGGGGGAATCTGATCATCTCATCTCAGAAAAAGTTAAAAGCTAGTAAAATAAAGTTTCTAGCACTTCATCCATAATCGCCGTGTATGTGATGAGACTACAATTACATTTTAAAATTGTAATCTTGGTTGCAATTTATTATGCTCTGTTGCTCATTTATGTGTGAGAATTGTATGTTCCGCTGTTCATGTACGTGTGAGTTTTGTATGCTCCGTTGTTCATTTATGTGTTAGACTTGACTATTTGAAAAAATATAACTTTTCAATATTTCATAAAAATATTTTGAGCCGTTGATTCCCAACAAAATTAAAACATCAACTGATTTAACTTATTAACTCTATACACACTTTGTGCTGCAAATGTCTAACTTGATTCTTACAAAAGCACATGAAAGAAAAATTTCTACGTGTGAAATGAAATATCAGAGAAGAGCTATCAGTGTCACCAGGACAAATAAAATAAGAAATGATTATTTCAGAAATGTTGAGAGAAATACAATACGCTTGGCCTGTATCCTCAGCAAGACAGAACATAATGTGGTTCATTCTCATCATAGGATGACAACTGGTTCAACTATAGTCTGCTCGTAAACAGCACAATACGATCTGGTTACATTGTACAATGACGACATATGCCAGGTAGATAGATGACATAACAGAAACACTGCAGCAGTTAGGAGCTTACAATGATAGAAGCAGCACATGTGGTTCAATAGAGAGAACGTCAGATCCCCATGTCATTTAATGACACAACTGGACTGACGAGATAATGTAAGTAAACAAAACACTAATCAGTTTGTGAGATTGTATCTGAATATAAATGATTCCACAAATAGTTAGAATTTCTTAGATTGTTTTTGAATATAAATGATTCCACAAATAGTTATAATTTCTTAGATTGTATCTGAATATAAATGATTCCACAAATAGTTAGAATTTCTTAAATTGTATCTGAATATAAATGATTCTACAAATAGTTAGAACTGCTTAGATTGTTTCTGAATATAAATGATTCCACAAATAGTTAGAATTTCTTAGATTGTATCTGAATATAAATGATTCCACAAATAGTTACAATTTCTTAGATTGTATCTGAATTTAAATGATTCCACAAATAGTTACAATTTCTTAGATTGTATCTGAATATAAATGATTCCACAAATAGTTAGAATTGCTTAGATTGTTTTTGAATATAAATGATTCCACAAATAGTTAGAACTGCTTAGATTGTTTCTGAATATAAATGATTCCACAAATAGTTAGCAGTGCTTAATGTTATGTTTTTCACCTTGGTTCGAAAGACCAGGACCAGTGTTGCTTTTACACACGTGATACAAGGTAAATGAGAAGGGTTCTGTGTGGGGTGTCTCCTACCTGTCCCTGTGTCCGGGAAGACAAACTATTCCGGCATGTACACATGTTTGATATTTATTCTATAGTTTATTTTTGTCCAGAATCCTGCTGCACATTCAACATTATTTTTGCCGTTGGGAATGGCATGATGCGTCAACCATGAACTGTAGCGTCTTCAGCACTGTCGTCGTTAGCGGATAATGTTAACAATATCGTCATGTAAACAACATGTTTCATAAACCACCATTGTAAAAAGAATGCCAGAGTAAGTGTAAATAGACGAGCTCTTGGCAAAAACCTAGCTACTAATTCATTGCGAAACACCATGAAAACTCTTGTTATTTTTTAAACGTCTCTATCCCATTTAAAGTAATAGCAGATTTAGAACAACAGACTTTAAGTTTGACGTTCAACTGACATGTGCTTGGTACATGCTGGCCTATATTAGGCAATGATCTAGTCACATGTTACTATTTTTGCAACAATAATAATAACTGGTATTGAACTCTGGTTACATTTAACCATCTATAGTCCGTGCTCACATCTCTCATTTTTGGCTGACCTATTCAAGGTATTTAGTGACCATATTGCTACGTGCCTTCTCAGGTTAAAGAGACCATTACCAGGTGCTTATAATGAGCTTACATAATATGGTTTGATTAATTCTTAACCCTTGATGTTCTTGAATATGGAAAAAGACAGCCATACTTAGCTTCAGTCAAGATTCTGAAGTATATGTTCGACTTCTTTTTTCGTCACCTTCTGACTCATGACTGTCACTTCTACCAAATGGCTCCACCTGGTACCCATGGATGTGTCAAAATTGCTCATGGGGCTAGCAACCTTATCATGTAAAACAAATGACTACAGAAACAACCGCTGTAAATACATACAAACTGCTTTGGTGCAGTCTTCCTAAATGGCCATTCTCGGGCTAGATTGAAAAAGAGGCAATAATTACTTAATCGTTTCAATTTTATTCACAAAAAATTATTTCTATTTTCACCACAATTACTAAAATTCTTTTCACAAATTGTACACTTTTTTGTACATGACTTGTTCAAGTGATTCTGAAAGTGTATTTGTCTGTGTATGTGTGTAGATAATGAGGTTACCTTGTAGAGCTACAGTACAGCTCAGGGCGGCAAGTAGAGGGACAATGTACAGCAGCATGGGGTGGCCGGGTCTAACCTGGGGAGGGAGGTGATCAGTTGGTTTGTGTTTGTTTCTGTTTTTTTTATTTTGCTTTCATTTAAGTACAAGTATATGAAGCAGACACCGTTGTCGGGGATAAAGTGTTATTGACATGATTGTACTAGGGCCACGGTGTGTTTAGGATGTTTAGGTTGGCTAGTTCCTTTCTTCTGTGCCTTTCCTTGCCTAACAGCAAGCCAGATAATCATCCACAACATGGTTGACTGATGCGTGGTGATAATTAGAATCGAACCCAGCTCCCTTGTTGAGAACAGCGAAAAAACTAAGAGACTAAGCTAATCAGTTAGTCTCCAAACATGTTCACAGACGACAACAGAATGGACAAGTAGATTGAAGCATTACATTATAAAGTAACTGATGTATTATCATTTGTTGTTGAGTCTTCACTTCGTGCCAGGTAGACAAACATACGTCATTAGTTTCTCATCAACTATCCAATGACATGAAACTGATTGTTCCAGTAGACAGTTGCTCAGAATCGATACGATGATATACCAGTTATCACAATGACTATGACATCCAAACCTTCCACCCGAGGATGCCATCTGCATGCGTCAATATTCGTCCTTGACCTGTAGGTTGAATAATGGCCACATTTATTGTGTAGATGTTGAACAGTACAAGTGAGTGAGGAGAACGCTCGGGAAACTCCTGTCAAATGTGTCTAGACGGGGATGTCTAATTTACAAAGTGGAGTTCTTTCAATTAGAACAGCTGCTATCCCCCTGACCAGCCATGAATTGATTCCACATTTCTTCAAACAGCTACTATCCAACCTCACCAGCCATGGATTGATTCCACATTCCCTCGAACAGCTGCTAGCCCCCTGACCAGCCATGGATTGATTCCACATTCACTCGAACAGCTGCTATCCTCCTGACCAGCCATGGATTGATTCCACATTCCCTCGAACAGCTGCTATCCCCCTGACCAGCCATGGATTGATTCCACATTCCCTCGAACAGCTGATATCCCCCTGACCAGCCATGGATTGATTCCACATTCCCTCGAACAGCTGCTATCCCCCTGACCAGCCATGGATTGATTCCACATTCCCTCGAACAGCTGCTATCCCCCTGACCAGCCATGGATTGATTCCACATTCCCTCGAACAGCTGCTATCCCCCAGACCAGCCATGGATTGATTCCACATTCCCTCGAACAGCTGCTATCCCCCTGACCAGCCATAGATTGATTCCACATTTCTTCAAACAGATGCTATCCCCCTGACCTGCCGTGGATTGATTCCACATTCCCTCGAACAGCTGCTATCCCCCTGACCAGCCATGGATTGATTCCACATTCCCTCGAACAGCTGCTATCCCCCTGACCAGCCATAGATTGATTCCACATTCCCTCGAACAGCTGCTATCCCCCTGACCAGACATGGATTGATTCCACATTTCTTCAAACAGCTGCTATCCAACCTCACCAGCAATGGATTGATTCCACATTCCCTCGAACAGCTACTATCCAACCTCACCAGCTATGGTTCCATTCCACATTTCCTCAAACATCTGATATACACATTCACCAGCCATGGATTGATTCCACATTTCTTCAAACAGCTGCTATCCCCCCGACCAGCCATGGATTGATTCCACATTTCTTCAAACAGCTACTATCCAACCTCACCAGCTATGGTTCCATTCCACATTTCCTCAAACATCTGATATACACATTCACCAGCCATGGATTGATTCTACATTCCCTCAAACAGCTGATATCCAACCTCACCAGACATGGAGTGATTCCACATTTCCTCAAACAGCTGATATCCAACCTCACCAGTCATGGAGTGATTCCACATTTAATCAAACAGCTGATATCCAACCTCACCAGCCATGGATTGATTCCACATTCCCTCAAACAGCTGATATCCAACCTCACCAGCCATGGATTGATTCCACATTCCCTCAAACAGCTGATATCCAACTTTACCAGCCATGGATTGATTCCACATTCCCTCAAACAGTACATTGCGTGTCTGGTAGTTCACAGGGCATCCTCCAGATGACAGGGCTTGGCGACTGTTACCTGCTAGAACTGAAAGACTTTCTAATCGTCATTAGCAACTGTCCCAGCACTGCCACGTGACTATTTCATTGGTCTGTAACTATGCAGCTACTCATGCATGATATTCTCATTCTCTAGGTGGAACATGATTTTTCTGGTCACTATTTTCTCGAGTACGAGGGCGAGTCAGTAAATAGGTCACATATAGATATTAAACATAAAGTGTATGATATACAAATTGAAAAGTAATTACTACATTTACATTGTGCCTTATTTCTCAACTTATTTTCTATCAACATTTATACACTTATCTCATAATTTTTATCAGCGCACAAAAACCTGCAGCATGAAAGTTGGTGGCCTGACGTCTCAGCCACATCTGCACTTCACAATCAACCCTAGTTGGCCAATCTTTTCCTGGGTTAATCGAGTCGTATGTGGTAGGGCATTATCATGTTGGAGCAGTATTCATCTAGTCACAAGGACTGGGCATTATCATGTTGGAGCAGTATTCATCTAGTCAGCAGGACTAGGGCATTATCATGTTGAAGCAGTATTCATCTAGTCAGCAGGACTAGGGCATTATCATGTTGGAGCAGTATTCATCTAGTCAGCAGGACTAGGGCATTATCATGTTGAAGCAGTATTCATCTAGTCAGCAGGACTAGGGCATTATCATGTTGGAGCAGTATTCCTCTAGCCAGCAGGACTAGGGCATTATCATGTTGAAGCAGTATTCATCTAGTCAGCAGGACTAGGGCATTATCATGTTGAAGCAGTATTCATCTAGTCAGCAGGACTAGGGCATTATCATGTTGGAGCAGTATTCCTCTAGCCAGCAGGACTGGACATTATCATGTTGGAGCAGTATTCCTCTAGTCAGCAGGACTAGGGCATTATCATGTTGAAGCAGTATTCATCTAGTCAGCAGGACTAGGGCATTATCATGTTGAAGCAGTATTCATCTAGTCAGCAGGACTAGGGCATTATCATGTTGAAGCAGTATTCCTCTAGCCAGCAGGACTGGACATTATCATGTTGGAGCAGTATTCCTCTAGTCAGCAGGACTAGGGCATTATCATGTTGGAGCAGTATTCCTCTAGTCAGCAGGACTAGGGCATTATCATGTTGGAGCAGTATTCCTCTAGTCAGCAGGACTAGGGCATTATCATGTTGGAGCAGTATTCCTCTAGCCAGCAGGACTGGACATTATCATGTTAGAGCAGTATTCCTCTAGTCACAAGGACTGGACATTATCATGTTGGGACAGTATACCTCTAATCAGCAGGACTGGAGATTATCTTCCAATTAAACCAGCATAAATTCACAACACAATGTAATATTGACACGTCACCTTTCTTCTGGAAGTTATTTAACAGTACTTGATGAGAATCCCCCAAAATGTAAGCATAGCATTCCCCGCTGATAGTGTAACTTTGAGCATTTTGGCAAAAGACGAAGAATGATGTCTCCATTGCTTTGAAATCCGCTTGGATTCGGATTGGTAGTGATGCACTCATGATTAGTACCCAGTAATAATATGTTCAGCATGTCTTCTCCAACAGAGATTCTACAAGGACGTACGTATTTGGTTCATTTTGTGTTCGTCATTCAACTGTTTGGGTATCCACAGTGAGTACACATTCCGGATATTTAATCAACCAGGATATATGCTGTAGGCTAAACCCTGTCAGCACCCAATTGCTGTTACTGCACCTTTTTATCGTTACTGGCCTGTCAGCTTGAATCATTTCCTCAACTCACCGCACAGATGCTTCATTTCAATCTGAACAGGGCGACCAGGTAGGATTTAATGAGAAAAAGAGAAAATGTATCAACCCAGTTATGCATCGCCTGATGAGACAAACATTTCTCAGCATAAACAGGTAACATTTCTTTCCGAATATTCTTTGCAGAAAGTTCTTTTATTCCCCCGCCCCCTCCCCTTTCCCCTATCCCCAACCACCAACAAAACAAACAACCCACAACAACACGCTGACTATACACACTGTGACGATGAACGCGATTTTGAATTTAAGCAGCGCACGTGCATGCAACACCTGTCTCCTGTCACGTGCAGTAATTGTTCAGCTATCCACTATCATCTTATCATCTTTTCTTATCTATTCCCTGACTTGGCCTTGTAATATGTCTTCGCCAATTATATAATTAGTTACCATCATCTGATCCTTGCCAGTATTAGGGAGAGAACAGAGGTAGCTGTAGGACCAGTCTTCGAACCTCGTCGCATTCAATATACTTGGTACTTTTGTTGAAATTCTCCACCATTTTAATGCATGCTGTAGCCGACTGCTTAATGTGGTAATGTTGTACTCTGTTAGGACCCGAGGCAGTGGTCTTGATGTTACCAAGAACATGTTCCACTGTGATACCGATTCTAAGATCTATACAAGACTCTTCCTTGATAGCCGAAACAAGAATAACTTCCGAACATCATGTCGAGTGTCAATTTCCCCTTAGTTTGTCCAAGCAACATACTTGTATCACCAAAGAAACCCCTGACTTTTCTCTTCATAATTGTGTTGGGAATGTCCGTGTTTCTTTCACATTTAGGACCGACTGATTCATACTCCCCCTACCTCCCCCCTGCACCTTTCGATGCACGTGCCAGGCTGTGGAGGTTTGTATCATTGTTTACCCCTGTTATGATCTCGTCCCAAGTCTCGTTCGTTGCTTACCCCTGCTATGATCTCGTCCCAAGTCTCGTTCGTTGCTTACCCCTGTTATGATCTCGTCCCAAGTCTCGTTCGTTGCTTACCCCTGTTATGATCTCGTCCCAAGTCTCGTTCGTTGCTTACCCCTGTTATGATCTCGTCCCAAGTCTCGTTCGTTGCTTACCCCTGTTATGATCTCGTCCCAAGTCTCGTTCGTTGCTTACCCCTGTTATGATCTCGTCCCAAGTCTCGTTCATTGCTTACCCCTGTTATGATCTCGTCCCAAGTCTCGTTCGTTGATACCTGGTGGTAATTCATGTTCATTTTATTTCATGCTTGAAATTGGTGGTCACCTTGGTAGAGCCACCTACTGAGAGAGAGGCATTGTGGCCCTCTCAGTAGTCCAACTGCTTGGTGACCCTAGCCAAAAATTAGAATGTCCACGTACAAGAAAGGAACCTCGTAGCGCAGTGGTTAGCGCGCTGGCTTCGCATCTGAGTGGTCCTGGGTTCATTCCCCAGTTGAGGCGGTAATGGCTCCCGGGTCGACCCAGCCTTAAATGGGTACCGGTTCCTTCCGGGAAGTAAAAGCGGCGAGGGAGAGGAGATGGCTACCGCCCTCATATAGCCGAGCCTTTGAAATGTGAGATCGCTAACACCTCACACCCCTACGGCAGTAATGCTATGGTATACTTTACTTTACTTTTTAAGTATGTTCCCCTAGAAGGGTTCCAACCCTTGTCGGTATACTTTGATTCTGAGGTCTGGTAGCCAAGGACTAGCCTAGGCTATGTGGTTGCTGTTCATGGTGGATGACGCCAGCTATGCGATTTAGATACTGTTTTTGGTGGATGACGTCAGCTAGGCGATGTGGTTGCTGTTCATGGTGGATGACGCCAGCTATGCGATTTAGATACTGTTCTTGGTGGATGACGCCAGCTATGCGATTTAGATACTGTTCATGGTGGATGACGCCAGCTATGCGATGTGGTTACTGTTCATGGTGGATGACGTCAGCTAGGCGATGTGGTTGCTGTTCATGGTGGATGATTGAAAACGTTAAATAATTGTCCAGCTGAAGCATAATAGCACGGCGACAATAATCAAGTCCATCCGCCGATTGGTTTGAGTTGCTGAGCCCGTTAGAAATTTCAGAATTTATTCAAAAACTTGAAAATACCAGAACAAGGTTGATGAGGATGACAAACGTTAAAAATGGACTGAACAGACGCAACAATACAGGGTGTGTCATTAGAAGGAGTTGGACTTCATTAACTTGATATACCTCAAGTTCCCAGTTGGGCAACATACAACTGTCAGCCAAAAAAACTAATAAGGATTGTTAATGGGTTAGTACTCTGGCACTCGCCTCCCAAAGCGATAAATAAAAATGGTGGGCGATCGAATCAGGCAAGTTTCAAACAACCCGTGGTTTCGATAGAGGTAGGGCTCAGAGTGCCTGCATCCTGAGTTGCCCCAAGTCGTCTTGACTTGTCTTGCCCCTGGTTCAAGTTAGCTCGGGACTAGAGAATAATGTTGATGACCAGCGCAGTTACTTCCACACCATACTTAAACTACAGAGCCAGTTACAAAATCAATACTGAACCGTCTGCTAATGTCGCCATCATTGATTGCGAGAGGCAACTAACTTGAAAAATAATTGTTTTTGAAATAGCCAGATGGGATTCAAACAGATGGGATTCAGGCTTTAATGGAAAAAAGGCCTCCGGTACCTGTGGTCCTGTTCTTATTTGTTGATAAAGAATGGCCAATCAAACAGTCAATCATCCAGTTAATCAAATAATAACTCAGTCAAATCAATCAACCAGTTTGTCAAGAATTTAATAAATCACCCACTCAGTCAATCAATCAATCAACCAATCACTCAATCAATCAACCACTCAGGGAATCAATCCATCCATCAATCAATCAATCACTCAGTGAATCAATAATTCAATCAACTAGTCAAGTAATCAATAACTAAGCCAATCAGTCAAACAGCAATCAATCAATTACTATGTTAATCAATCAGCTAGTCAATCATTCAATCAATGACTATGTGAATTATTCATCCATGTAGTCAACCAATGAATTCATAAACCAGTTAATCAAGCAATCCATCATTCAATAAATTGGTCAATCAGCAAAAAAATCACTAAGCCAATCAATCAGTCGATCAGTCAATCAACCAATCACTAATTCAATCACTTTTCAGACGCAATGTTAAAACAAATTCACTATCTTACTCTCTTTCTCTCTCTCTAACTCTATCTCTCTCTCTCTATATATATATATATATATCGAACAAATCACAGCTTATGATCCGCATACGATAGAATACCGCTCATACTTACCGATGCTTGCTGCAGATTATTTGACCTGAGATATGAACGACTGTATGTTGAGTTATTGGATATGGAAAGAGTACTCGTCTTGAAAATCATTTGTCGCGTTTCCAGCTTTTGAACAGGTCTACATCTCGCGTGCCAGTGCGTGTGCGGGACTTGCCTTAAGCATCGGCACTTTACAAGTGAGAGAGACTCAAGGGTTGTGCTTCTGTCTAGTACGCAGTGTCTGCTTCCACAGCGAGTGACTCTCAATCATGTGATGTGAGGCAGAAAAGCAATATAGCAAAGTCCTGTCTAAGGCTTTCCTCTCTCGGCAAGATAACAACTGGCGAACCGAAAACTGGTATCGTTTCTAAATGTCCAACCTGTCCGACATCTCTAATCAGCACGCGGCTACCAGCTCTATTAGTCTGCTGGAAATCACTGAAGCCGAAAGGATCAGTTCTGCACAGAGCAAAGCTATCTCTCCTCTGAAGTGCTATTGTTGGGATGCCCGCTTGCTTGTACATGCCCTGTCAGTTAACTGATTGGTCGTGCAGTAGTCTCATATTTGTTTCAAAGATTGTGAGACAGTAGCTGCGATTGTCATGAGTATGACGAGTTGTGTGACGAACTGTGCGCTTGAGTGATGTCTCATTGCGGTTTTGATGAGTCGCGTGAGTCAGCACAGTAACAGTAACATCATTGTGTTGTAATCTGGTTTCAGGTGAGGTTCTTTGTTGCATTGTGTACAGAGACATGAACCATTCTAAAGTCAATCAATGATCACCTGTTGGATGACCCCACTGCAATAAGTGAATGAGTAATCGAGAAAAGGTCGAACGTTGAATTAAACGAGAATCAAGCAGATTCAATCATGAGAGTACGGAGCATCGGTGTTTTTAACCAATCAGCTACACGAACCATCGGTACCCACCCACCTCCTAACCCTGGGTACGTACCCACACACCTCCTAACCATCGGTACGTACCCACCCACCTCCTAACAATCGGTACGTACCCACACACCTCCTAACCATCGGTACGTACCCACACACCTCCTAACCATCGGTACGTACCGACACACTTCCTAACCATCGGTACGTACCCACACACCTCCTAACCATCGGTACGTACCCACACACCTCCTAACCATCGGTACGTACCCACACACTTCCTAACCATCGCTACGTACCCACACACCTCCTAACCATCGGTACGTACCCACACACCTCCTAACCTTTCCATGTTACTCTTTAATGCCCTTTATTTTCTGTTGTTGGCTGTTTTTTACTTGAGTGCAGATAAATACTTGTCTGGTCATGGTTGCTACGAAGAAACATTCTTAGCACAAGGCTGTCTACCACAGCATGCACAAATCATTAGTGTAAAACTGAACTGGAGATGATTGGATACAGGCTTTCTTTAAAACTAGTTATAGTGGGCCACATGCAATGTTGGTCTAATGTTTCCGTAAACTGATCACTAGATGAAGAAGGAGTCACATGAGAGTTTCTGTATAATTTTCCAATCAATTCGAAAAAGGTGATTAAAGACGTCCCAGCGTGTGGATTGAGGAACATCACTGGATATAAGAGCCAGGTCGAGGACGCCGTCCGTATCTCCCGGTCGAGATGCTATTCTAGTTGGACGTCCGTCGTTCACGACAGTGAGGTTTGTGTGGACTAATGTCTGGTTCAAGGCGACCCTTGCCTATTTTCAGTGGCATTTCCTCACCCCTTTGACCTAGCATTAAAGTCACCTGCAATGAGGCACTTTTTGCTCTGTGACTGACAAGTCCGACTGAAACTCCCACTTTACGTCCTCGAAGAGGTGATCTACGTGAGCGTATACTTTGTAGATTCTCCATTCTTGGTGGTTGATTGTTACTACAATCCCTTGTAGCTCGAGATCCTCAATTTTACAGTTGCTATTATCTATCCATGTATGGGGAAGTTCTTGTTTCACATACATCGCCAGTCCCCGCTTACCGGGCCCGCATGGATTACTGTAGCACCTTGTGGCCCGCATGGTTTACTGTAGCACCTGGTGGCCCGCATGGATTACTGTAGCACCTGTATCCTGGACACTTGATGGTAATATTCTCCTTCAAGCAGTTCTAGATCCTGTCTCTTCCTCTCCCTCTGCATCCATCTACCTTAGCGCCATTTTCTGGAGACATCGACGTCAGAGCACGTTCTCCATAGATCACGCGATGTGTTAAAGATTCTGTCGGTCACATAATTGTGTGTCGCATCAATTGTCAACACTTGCAAGTTTGGTTGACAGCTGAAATAGTAAAAATAGTGATTGTGTCGGTTTAGCGAATGTCCTAAACGTTCTACATGTCCTGAAATCCTATCTTAGAAAATTCATGGTCGCTGGGGATAAGTCGAGCCACCTGTTCCAGACTGAGCACACACACCTTACTGTTCACCACTACATAGATTTACTCTGAACGAGGCTATAACACTTACAAATCACAGTACATGCTTAAGTTGTATTACGTTTCAGAAAAAAACACAGGGTTAACATAGCAAGGGGTTTACCAGAACAAAACTTGCTCAATGTATAAATACAATCAATTTCTCGTTTCTTAACTATTAATTTTCTTTTATCGGGGATTACTAATCTTTAACCAGCACTCTTCCTTCTTTCTTTGCGTGCATGATCTTCTGGTCATGCCATATCTGCAGGCCAGTCGTCATGATGAAGTCTGTAGTCTTCACCAGATCGGAGCGGCTGCCCCACAGCTTTTGTCTCAGCTTCGCAGCCTCTGGTCAGGTCTCGTATTTCATTTCCCTATAGAGTGGGCATTCCTGTAGAATGTGTTCAGGATTCAGACCTCCTGGTCCACAAGGACATATATCGGTGTGTGAGATCTTTAGTCGGTATATATGTTCTAGTAGTATGCAGTGTCCAGTTCTCAGGCTAAAAAATGTAGTTTGTTGATTCCTTTTGAGTTGGTGAATTGGCTCTAGTGTACTGCTTATGTTTCTGTCCTCTCTCCATTGGTGATTACTGATTTCTGATGATGTTCTTGATCTCTCTTTATGGTACTCGATGATTAAATTGTGTCTTTCTGCTGCCATAATTTGCTAAAGCTTTAGCTGTCTCGTTTCCTGTGAGCCCGCAATGGGAAGGTAACTACTGGAGCGCTATTGTTGAGGATCTCTGGAGTTTTGGTAGTTCTGCTCTGAACTGGTGTTCAGTGGTTCGATGTTTTTTTGTTTTTTTTGGTATTGTCTCTAATAGTACTCTTGCAGTCTGTGAATACAGCTATTTTTGTTGGTCGTTGCATTTCTGTTTTACGTATTCTCAGTGCTCGCAGGAGAGCCATAGATTCTGCTCTGAGGTTTGTGGACGACTTTTCTGTTGGTATGGCCTCTTCTGTTATATTTTCACTTGTGTGTCATGAATATGCCTTCTCCCCCGTTTCTACCTGCCTTCTCTGCTGAACCATCTACGTAAACCTGTGTCCATTCCATTGTATTATATTTCTCCTCAATCATTGTGCTAAAGTTTTCAGCTCGTGAACACTGTATTGGTCTTTTCTTTCTGATTCCTGGGATCTCTGTACCTATTGCGATGTTGTTAATATTGTAGCTTGGATCTTCATAGTTAATAAGAATTTATATTTCTTCAGGTTGGTTGGGTATTAGTTCTCCATATTTTTTATGTAGGTAGTTTGATATATGGATGACGCTGGTTCTCTTTAGCCTATTTTAAACTGGGTGTTTTAGATTGATATTTATGGGATGATCAGACATACGTAGCATCTTTTCACTATGTGTCAGCACTCTTTCCTCTCTTCTAGTATTTAGGGGTCTTATATTTGTATATGTTTCCATTGTTTGTATTGGTGTAGTCTTCATCCTTCTTGTTTTTATCCTTAATTCCGAGTTTTGAATTTTGTTTAGGCGTTCCGTGTTTGTTTTTGATGCTGTGGTCCAGGCTGTCATACCGTATTCAAGTACTGGCCTGCTTGGGTAGGTCCAATAGATTATGTGTGCCCGACACCGCTCCTCCCTAGTTGTAACTTATAGGGGCGACACCATGACAATAGGGTAGACTGTCGCATGACTATATCTGTTGATGCGTGTGTGCCCTGATTTTTCTCGGATCCTGCGCCGTAGCTGACACACTCCGTCTTCGGCAGGTCGGGTTGAGTTTTCTGTTTTGGGTCGTCTCCCATAGCCTTTCCACCTCCCCATGGTACCTGCATGGTAGTATGTTGGTTTGTCTCACATAGCAGTCCACCTGCCGATGGTACCTGCATGACAGTAGGTTGGTTTGTCTACCGTGGTTTCCTTCCCGTGGCTAGAGCATATAGCGGCTCTTACCGCTTGGTGTACACGTTGTAGGGCACATGGAATATTTCAGTGAGGAAAGCAGTGCCACCTGTTGTCCAACCCCATCCTGCTGGACTACACCGCCGTTTGGTTCACGACTGCTTATTTTTCAAGTTATTATACCTGGCTTATATCGCAGTGGACGCTCCTTATCTGGAGGTCGTTCCACTATCCTTCACGTGCTTGGTTGGAACCGGTCGCCCCTATGCTCCAGGAAACCAGTACTATCTTGCTATACCCAGATTATGCATTGTGGTCTATGTATGCCATTTCTAACATCTAACACGTATCTTACTTATCTGGTGAGGAAACGCCCTCTGTCGACTAACATGTAACTAACTTCCTATTTAGCTGCACACATCTCCGAAACACGCAGCTCTTTAAGGAAATGTCACTTGATCGTTGAGAGATGGTCACGGTTTGTTTCAACAAGGTTCACTCTTTGCCTGAGCATTGTTGTTTACGACTTTACGACTGCGGACAAACTTTGCCTTGACGACATACTTTGCCTTGACGACAAACTCTGCCTTGACGACAAACTTTGCCTTGACGACAAACTTTGCCTTGACGACAAACTTTGCCTTGACGACGGTTTCAATGAAAAACTCTCTGAAAAGAGGTATTGGTTTCCTCTCTTTCCGTCGGTTAATTCTGACTTTGCAAATCTATTTCCTGACTCTGGTTTCAGAATTGTCCTCAGCATGAAGATCTAGTTTAGGACTTGGCTTTCAGATCTGTTCCGCATGGCTACGTGTAGGAGTACTCAGATTTCGTTTATGACTGTTTTGTTTCCCCCACGTTTGCTCCGTCTTTCAGTACAATGGTTCAGTTTATTTCAGCTTCGTTTCTGTCCAACGTGACTTCTTATATTAGTATTAATCTGTCTAGTCTGTTCTTTGTTTGTTACTTGATAGACGAACTGTAACTTGATAGACGAACCATTACTTGATAGACGAACAGTTACTTAATAGACGAACTACAACTTGATAGTCAAACTGTTACTTGATAGACGAGCTACAACTTGATAGACGAACTACTTGATAGATGAGCTACAACTTGATAGACGAACTACAACTTGATAGAAAAACTACAACTTGATAGACAAACTACAACTTGATAGACGAACTACAACTTGATAAACGAACTACAACTTGATAGACGAACTACAACTTGATAGAAAAACTACATCTTGATAGACAAACTACAACTTGATAGACGAACTACAACTTGATAGACGAACTACAACTTGATAGACGAACGATTACTTGATAGACGAACTACAACTTGATAGACGAACTACAACTTGATAGTCAAACTGTTACTTGATAGACGAACTACAACTTTATAGACGAGCTATAACTTGATAGACGAGCTACAACTTGATAGACAAACTACAACTTGATAGACAAACTACAACTTGATAGACAAACTACAACTTGATAGACGAACTACAACTTGATAGACGAACTACAAATTGATAGTCAAACTGTTTGTTGATAGACGAACTACAACTTTATAGACGAACTACAACTTGATAAGTGAACTACAACTTGATAGACAAACTACAACTTGATAGACGAACCATTACTTGAAAGACGAACTACAACTTGATAGACGAACCATTACTTGATAGACGAACTACAACTTGATAGACGAACTACAACTTGATAGAGGAACTACAACTTGATAGACGAGCTACAACTTGATAGACGAACTACAACTTGATAGACGAACCATTACTTGATAGACGAACTACAACTTGATAGTCAAACTATTACTTGATAGACAAACTACAACTTGATAGACGAACTACAACTTGATAGACGAACTACAACTTGATAGTCAAACTGCTACTTGATAGACACACTACAACTTGATAGACGAACTACAACTTGATAGACAAACTACAACTTGATAGACGAACTACAACTTGATAGACGAACTACAACTTGATAGACGAACGGTTACTTGATAGACGAACTACAACTTGATAGACGAACTACAACTTGATAGTCAAACTGTTACTTGATAGACGAACTACAACTTTATAGACGAACTACAACTTGATAGACGAGCTACAACTTGATAGACGAACTACAACTTGATAGACGAACTACAACTTGATAGACGAACTACAACTTGATAGTCAAACTGTTACTTGATAGACACACTACAACTTGATAGACGAACTACAACTTGATAGACAAACTACAACTTGATAGACGAACTACAACTTGATAGACGAACTACAACTTGATAGACGAACGGTTACTTGATAGACGAACTACAACTTAATAGACGAACTACAACTTGATAGTCAAACTGTTACTTGATAGACGAACTACAACTTTATAGACGAGCTATAACTTGATAGACGAGCTACAACTTGATAGACAAACTACAACTTGATAGACAAACTACAACTTGATAGACGAACCATTACTTGATAGACGAACTACAACTTGATAGACGAGCTATAACTTGATAGACGATCTACAACTTGAAAGACAAACTACAACTTGATAGACGAACTACAACTTGATAGACGAACTACAACTTGATAGTCAAACTGTTTGTTGATAGACGAACTACAACTTTATAGACGAACTACAACTTGGTAATGAACTACAACTTGATAGACAAACTACAACTTGATAGACGAGCTACAACTTGATAGACAAACTACAACTTGATAGACGAACTACAACTTGATAGAGGAACTACAACTTGATAGACGAGCTACAACTTGATAGAGGAACTACAACTTGATAGTCAAACTGTTACTTGATAGACGAACTACAACTTGATAGACGAACTACAACTTGATAGTCAAACTGTTACTTGATAGACGAACTACAACTTGATAGACGAACTACAACTTGATAGACAAAATACAACTTGATAGACAAACTTCAACTTGATAGACAAACTACAACTTGATAGACACTACAACTTGATAGACGAACTACAACTTGATAGACGAACTACAACTTGATAGACAAACTACAACTTGATAGACGAACTACAACTTGATAGACGAACGGTTACTTGATAGACGAACTACAACTTGATAGACGAACTACAACTTGATAGTCAAACTGTTACTTGATAGACGAACTACAACTTGATAGACGAACTACAACTTGATAGATAAAATACAACTTGATAGACAAACTACAACTTGATAGACAAACTACAACTTGATAGACACACTACAACTTGATAGACGAACTACAACTTGATAGACGAACTACAACTTGATAGACAAACTACAACTTGATAGACGAACTGCAACTTGATAGACGAACGGTTACTTGATGGACGAACCGTTACTTGATAGACGAACCGTTATGTGGATTGCCATTGAATGGAAGATTCGTGTTGTTCTACAACATAGAGGATTCGTCCGTGGTACTATCCTCCTCGTCGACGGTAGCTTCTAATGATCATTGGAGCGTTCGATCGCTGTGCTAGTCAAATATTTCTTTAGTTAGACTCTGGATTTTTGAGATATTTCTGTTAGACGAAGATTCTTGAGATAATTTCGCTAATACGCTGATTCTTGAGATAATTCTGCTAAAACGCTCATTCTCAGTAGCGAAGCAAAAAAATAGCATGTAAGATTACTAACCACTGCGTGTTCCTCGTGACGCACTACCATATATATTTCCAACACTTGCAATGCGAAACATCAATTTCATTACTATTAGGGACGGCGTGGGCTAGTGGTTAAGTGACACGGCTCACAACCCAAAGTGCTGTGTCTAGTCCAGAAGTCTGTGTCGAGTCCAGTAGTCTGTGTCTAGTCCAGTAGTCTGTGTCTAGTCCATCAGACTGTGTCTAGTCCAGCAGTCTGTGTCTAGTCCAGCAGTCTTTGTCTAGTCCAGCAGTCTGTGTCTAGTCCAGTAGTCTGTGTCTAGTCCAGCAGACTGTGTCTAGTCCAGCAGTCTGTGTCTAGTCCAGTAGTCTGTGTCTAGTCCAGCAGTCTGTGTCTAGTCCAGTAGTCTGTGTCTAGTCCAGTAGTCTGTGTCTAGTCCAGCAGTCTGTGTCTAGTCCAGTAGTCTGTGTCTAGTCCAGCAATCTGTGTCTAGTCCAGCAGTCTGTGTCTATTCTAGCATTCTGTGTCTAGTCCAGTAATATGTGTCTAGTCCAGTAGTATGTGTCTAGTCCAGCAGTCTGTGTATAGTCCAGCAGTCTGTGTCTAGTCCAGCAGTCTGTGTCTAGTCTAGCAGTCTGATCCTAGTCCAGCAGTCTGTGTCTAGTCCAGCAGTCTGTGTATAGTTCAGCAGTCTGTGTCTAGTCTATGACCAAGCCCACTAGTCGTCACTTGAATTTCTGTAGATTGAGTTGGGAGGTGGTCAGTTATATAGTGTTCTAGTTGTGTCTGGGCAGGCAGTCTGTGTTGCAGGGATGAGCGTAAGACATCTACACCGAGAGCATGCAGATGTGTCTGGGCAGGCAGTCTGTGTTGCAGGGATGAGCGTAAGACATCTCCTACACTGAGAACATGACATAAGATGCGACTACGTGCGTCAAAGAAACTCTCCAGACTGAACACTGTGTAATGGTCGACAGTAGTATCACTCTCACACTAACAGAATGCCGAAGGAGGCGATTGCCATTGAGGTGTAACACATATAAGGTGAAAGACGGTCTGTGATAGAGACGAGAAAAAGTTACAGCACAACGTAATCATGACATAAGAGACGATAAACAGTGTTGTGTAATGCCTTCTAATGTTAAAGACTCTCCAATTAGGACACCAAACAGCATTCTCGCAGACGAATTACTGCTGAGTATAAAGTACGCTTTTGAGACTGAAAGAAAGTTCTAGGAAGCAAATCAGCAAATCAAACACAACACGGATATAACGTAGTGAATTACTCGTTTAGAGCAAAATAGCTTGGAACAAAGGGCTATGGTTATATAAGCATCATCAAGTGCTGTACAGAAGCATTTGTGATCAGGGATTTTCTCAACATCTTACCCTGAGTTTGGGTTCACCACATTTGCCATCTCAACGGCTACGATGTCAAACCTACATGCAGTGCATTACAGCTACAGATGTGTGACGAGGGCGGATATATTCAGTTACTGCGATCATTGTATGGCTCGGTTGGGTCATGCATAACTCATCAGAGCAAACTAATTCTCATACCAGGCAGTTTCATTGAACTTAACATTTGTAATAATATGCAAATAATATCAATGCGCTACCTATTCAGATCAGCATTATGGGACCAATCTAATTATATTTGACGTCCAACGTGAGACGACATTAAGCGATGCAATAACTACCGAACCATTGCATTAATAAGTTATCCTAGCATAATACGTCTTTGGGTCATTATGAAGGCGTTGGTGGTACGGATGATGATGGTCATAATGATGAGGATGAGATACCCCTTTTAGTGGGAGCTGGTAGCCCTTGACATCCAATTCCCTCGGACAAAAGCACGTATTGATCAGTCGTTGTGGTAATGTGTAAAGTAGGTTGTGAGATGCGTAAGGCGTTGGGAGTAGCTGGTTTCGCTAGTCGGTTAGCCATGAGTACAGGTTCAGGAGGTGCTCGACTGATTCCTCATGGTTGTGACACAATCTACATTTTCGTTCACGCAATGGGTCTTTCTATTCAGATATTTTATGAAGAGAACAGGATGGAAGATAAACGATAAAGTACAGGAAGCAAAGACATATTTCAGACATGGTAGAGGCATGATCGATCACACGAGGAATAGCAAAGAAACATGTGCAATATAAACATACATACTTCTTTCATTGATTATTCCGAGGGGTTTTACTGTGTGCATCACTATATCTCGTGGAACGTCATGCGAGACGAAGGGTTCACATCGAAGCTGATAAACAGAATCAAGAACAAAAAGCAACGGTCAGAATAGCTGGAGAAACATCAAACTGGTTTGAAGTGTAAAAAAGGAGAAAGACAAGGATGCGTACCCCCCTTTTAAAATGTTCAGCGTCTGTGCAGTAACCATGGTGAGAATTGTTAGAATGGAACAAACTGCAAAACGTTGGACCTCTTACAATAGGTGGAAACGAACTTCCCGAGCTTGGGTCGTCAGATGACACAGTTATCCTCTCACAATGTTAGGTGGGACGAACACATATTATGCTGTCTGTTAGGCAATACAGCGAAAGATAACATCTCAATCTGATCATCAGTAAAACCAAGATAATGACCATGACAAAACAAAACAAAACAAAACACAAAACAGATACAAATTTACACAAGAGATCGACAACGTCACTAGTCTCCGATGTCTCTGTTCAATTCAGCAACAGTCGAAACTACCAACAAGAAATCAGGAAAATCATGGCTATGGACACGCAGAGGGTAAGTAAAATGAGAAGCACATCGCAGAACAAAGGCAGAACAACAAAAATCGAACAACAAAAACAGGAACTATGATAACATATAATTTTCTTTCTGGCAAAGTCATGATGTGAAACATGAACAATCACACAAACATTAAACAGGAAAGTTAAATATGTTTAGCTAAAAGCTACATGAAAGGTGTCACAAAAACATGGACATCCTAAAAGAGCTGAGTATAGATCAAAAGTGAGTGGTTAACAGTTTTACTTCTATGAAACTGAAACAGTTTGGCCACATCAAACGCCACAATAGTCTGATGGAACAAATTGACTGGAGGATGTAGTACCTGCACAAGGAATCAAAGGTAGTCCAACAAGATGATTGACACCTTACATCAAAGGTATTCTGAAGACGACAGTTAGTTAGATTGGGGGAGGGGGGGGGGGGAATGGCTAGAGAACGAGTCTTGCAAGGCGGCTGTGATGAGAACTACATTTTGTGAAGGATACGCTGCATGATGAGCTATATACGAGGTGTGTTCAAAAAGTATTTGACCTTTGGGCCAGAGAAAAACAATGACTCATCTGGAGGTTTGAAACTCTAATTTCCTTCAAAGCGGGCCACTATTGTTGGCAACATTTCAGGAAGATTTCTTTGGGAATCGAGTACAGCAGGGTCGCTGAATTTCTCATAATGTTTTCTCGTATCTCAAATCAGGTCCCTTTCAGCAGAATTGTCTCAATGTCGTCTCGTGTCTCAAATCATGTCCCTTTCAGCAGAATTGTCTCAATGTCGTCTCGTGTCTCAAATCATGTCCCTTTCAGCAGAATTGTCTCAATGTCGTCTCGTTTCTCAAATCATGTCCCTTTCAGCGGATGTGTCAGCCTGAAGAACGGCGAAAAATGACAAGAAGCCATATCGAGAGAATAATGAGCCTGGTGAACCAGAGGAAGGTTGTGTTTGTCCAGGAAATTCCGAATCAGATGCGAAGAATAAGCGGGTGCATGTCATGATGGAGCTGCCAAGTTCATGTTGTCCACAAGTACGGGCGTGAATTGAGCTGCGAAGTTCATGTTGTCCCCAGGTACGGTCGTGGATGGAGCTGCCAAGTTCATGTTGTCACCAAGTACGGTCGTGGATGGAGCTGCCAAGTTCTTGTCCCCAGGTCCGGTCGTGGATGGAGCTGCAAAGTTCATGTTGTCCCCAAGTACGGTAGTTTGTGTCGAACAGCATCACGAAGACGACGGATGACCTTCAGGTAGTACTCGTTGGTAATGTTTGGACCTCGCCATGTGTACTCGTGACGCACAACCTTACGGAAGTCAAAGATAACGGTGAACTTCATTTCAGCATTGCTGCGCACAGCGAACACTTTACATATACCCAAATCCTTGACAGGAATGTCGCGAACACTTTACATATACCCAAATCATTGACAGGAATGTCGCGAACACTTTACATATACCCAAATCCTTGACAGGAATGTCGCGAACACTTTACATATACCCAAATCCTTGACAGGAATGTCGCGAACACTTTACATATACCCAAATCCTTGACAGGAATGTCGCAAACACTTTACATATACCCAAATCCTTGACAGGAATGTCGCGAACACTTTACATATACCCAAATCCTTGACAGGAATGTCGCAAACACTTTACATATACCCAAATCCTTGACAGGAATGTCGCGAACATTTTACATATACCCAAATCCTCGACAGGAATGTTGCGAACACTTTACATATAGCCAAATCTTCGACAGGAATGTCGCAAGCACTTTACATATACCTAAATTCTCAACAGGAACGTCGCGAACACTTTACATATAGCGAAATCCTCGACAGGAATGTCGCGAACCCTTTATAGCCATATCCTCGAAAAATCAGGGAGTGGCGGAACATAGACTCGCGGTCCATAGAACTATTCGTATAAAGAAGCCAAAAAAAAACTATGAAGGAAACCAATCCAAACCTCTCATAATTCATTCACAAATAAAGAATGAAGGAAATCAATCAAAACCACTGTAACAGTTCCAGTCGGAGCATGAGCGTTTAAGGGTAGGGGTAATGTGGTTGCTGAGAACAAAGGTACCTGAATGCGTGCCAAGGTCATTCACCGTCTCAACAAAGGAAATCGGAGTTGGGGAAAGAATGTACAGGTACGAACTGACTACTGGCGTTCCCATTTGGGTAGTGGGGGGTGAGTGACAGACGGGAGGGCAGCGGAGCTTGCTGCGATAGATGAGTGACAGGTGTTCAGAGTAATTCGTTCCAATAACGACTGAATAGAGCCATTCCCCAGAGATCCATTGGATAGCGCTGATACTGCTTGAGAGAATATAACACTAGTCAAAGTTTAGCTCAATCAGGCTGGCATGGAGAGGGGATGAGTGAATGTAGATAGGATTCTGTTTAGCTCACCGACGTAGATAGAGGAGCGATTGATAGATTGTTGTACGAATGTTGGAGATAGAACAGGATCGCTCAAACAGCATACGCCATTGATTCGGGGTCCAGCCGCTCAAATAGGTGTGTGTGGGCGTTTTGTATTAATAGATAATCTGAACGTGTGTTGTAAGCAGGTCACCTTGTAAACGAGGTATGTCCTGACGAGTTAAGCGAGTGTGTAGATCGACTAAGTGAGATCTAGATGTGTGTGTGATGTGAGTACGGCAACAGAACTGGGTTTTGGATAGCTGGGAATTCCATCAATAGCTAATACTTAAAATTTCCGCTTTAGTTAATATTTATATTAACATATATATAATATAGGAATATTTAGTTAAGAAAATGTGAATTGTATTGTGTTTGCAATTTCACTACTCATTTCTCTGGTATGAGTATTATTTAATAAATATGTCACCTGCTGTGTGCTATGTCATTTGCTGTGTGTGGTCTTGAATGATGTGGATGAGTGTGATAATGTTCTAAGTTAGAATAACCCTAAGGCAAACAGTGGGATCTGCTACACCACTCATAATTCATTAACAAATAAAGGATTGCGGAAATCAATCCATACCTCTCCTAATTAATTCACAATTAAAGGATTGAAGAAATCAATCAACACCACCCATAATTCGTTCACAAATACATGATGTACGAAATAAATCAACACACTTATATCTTTGTAATTCACTTCAGATGCAATATATTTTGTCAAAATAGATGATAACCGTAAGAAATTATTTTCCTCATAGACAATTTTTTAAACTAGCCTATAAACAAATAACCTCATTTAAAACATGACCAAATGAAATACAAATGAAATACAAAATATACACCCAAATTACAAAACAATCGAATTAATAATATTTTCCTAGTATTGCAATTTATCGCTAGACTTTAAATTGTTGATACAGGGAACTGCAACCCGTTCTGTGCATTGCTATACTTTATATTGTTGTTACAAGGAACTACAACCCGTTCTGTGCATCGCTAGACTTTATATTGTTGATACAAGGAACTATTATTTGTTCACAACCGGACAAAGCTGCATCCGTTATTTTTGTTTGACAAGTGTTAATTCTGTAATTTTATGAAATGTTACTATAGAATGGCTTAAACATTTATATTAATCAGTCATATATGAAGCTGGCTTATTTGACACGTATTTATATTGTTTTATCAGTCATGTCAAACTTATCGTGCCCAATAAAATATGTTTTCAGTGAATGGCTAAATAGGATATATACTTTTACATTGAAAGATCAGAAAGATCATCACTTGGGTTGAAGGTGAGATTCTATCTGATGTTATATTGTGTTTATAATTAGTCTATTTTACTTTAATTTTCCACACTAATCTGACTTGCAGTAAGGTAAAGGTACAAACTTTTATAGTATCTTACAAAATCTGCAACACGTCTAGCACTTTTCACATTCTTTCAGCACCGGGTTATAACTTTCAAATTAGTAGGATACGAATCTTTGGTTTATTCCCACGCTGATGAAACGTATTACCCAAATTCCAGGTGTCCAGGCTAAATAGCCACCTACAGATTACACGAAGGCCGGACATGGCTTTACGAAAAGTTGTAATCAGCTTTGAACTTCAAAGGATCGCTGTCATCAGCCTTGAACTTCAACGGATCGCAAGATACCTGAAAGAATGCAAATACTCGACTTTTCGGGTCAATGGTGTTTTTACGTGAGCGATAGAAGAAAACGTTTATGCGAATCTAGGCGAAGTTTGAAATAGTAGAATTAGCTAACACTGATATTCGGGCCCACGCCTGAATAGGCCGGAAAGATAATGAAATTGCAAGCCGGGTCAGAAATAATATCCCTAGAGACAAGTGCAATTTGCTTGTAAAAAAGACTAGACGAAGTCACCGAAAACCATTGTGAGAAAGGCCACAGTCTACTACTGATATTCGTTGTGGCCAGAGGGCACGCGAGGTCGGGACTTATCAATCAGAACAAACGACAAGAGCAACATGTTTCTTGTGACGTGGACGCACCTGGTGGCACACAGCAAAACAGGTCCTTTTGAGACCAGATAAATCAATTGTGAACAATTGTCAAGAAGAATGGGGTAGGAAACATCCCGTTATATCGGATTCGTAGACTGCGAAAAGAATCACCACAAGAAATACTCAGTCACTGTGGAATGCGCCTTGTTCCTCAATCATCATGTAGCATGTCCTTTATAGGACGTCGCTCCCATCATAGTCTGTCTGAAAGAAACTCGTTCTCTTGCCAAAACTCCAGCCTCTGCAACAGTCATACTCAGGCATTCCTGGATATCTTGGTGCCATCGTCTTCTTGGTCTACCCCTTCCTCTTTTGCCTGGCACCATACCTTCCATCACCGTCCTCTCAAGACCGTTGTGTCTCTTGATGTGACCAAAGTATTTACATTTTCTAGCCGAAATGGAATTGATAGACCAGTTCTCCTCTATGCTCAACTCTTGCCGAATGTCTACATTTGTTCTTTTCTCTGTCCAGGGTATTCTGAGGATCTTTCTGTAACATTTTGACTCTAAGGATTCAATTCTTTGTTTAGAAGTTTTGTTAATCGTCCATGATTCACAGCGATAAGTTGCCACATAAAAAACACAGGCTCTCAAGACATTTACTTTTATCATTTTGTTGATGCCCTGCCATAATTTCTTCAGGCTGTTCAGTCTCTGCATTGCCATAGCTAGTCTTCTTCTGATTTCTTTCGAGCAGTCACCATTTTTGTCAATTCTGGAGCCCAGATATAAAAAATGTGTGATCTGATCTATTTCCTCACCACCCACTGTAAATTTATGCTCATCATCATGTAGCATGTCCTTTATAGAACGTCGCTCCCATCACAGTCTATCTGAAAGAAACTCCGTCTCTTGCCAAAACACCAGCCTCCGCCACTGTCATACTCAGGCATTCCTGGATATCGTGGTGCCATCGTCTTCTTGGTCTATCCCTTCCTCTTTTGCCTGGCACCATACCTTCCATCACCTTTCTCTCAAGACCATTGTGGCTCTTGATGTGACCAAAGTATTTACATTTTCTAGCCAAAATGGAATTGATAAACCAGTTCTCCTCTATGCTCAACTCTTGCCGAATGTCTGCATTTGTTCTTTTCTCTGTCCAGGGTATTTTGAGGATCATTCTGTAACATTTTGACTCGAAGGATTTGATTCTTTGTCTAGAAGTGTTGGTAATCGTCCATGATTTACAGCCATAAGCTGCCACAGGAAAAACGCAGGCTCTCAAGACTTTTACTTTTATCATTGTGTTGGTGCCCTGCCATAATTTCTCCAGGCTGTTCAGTCTCTGCATTGCCATGGTTAGTCTTCTTCTGATTTATTTCGAGAAGCCGCCATTTTTGACAATTCTGGAGCCCAGATATTCAAAATGTGTGATCTGATCTATTTCCTCACCACCCACTGTAAATTTATGCTGACATTGTGTTTTATCGGTGGTCATTATCTTTGTTTTATTTATGTTTATGAAATGGTTTTGATCTTTACTATGTCCATTAACGGCTGAAAGTAGCTGCTCTAGCCCTTCTGCACTTCTTGATAGTATCACTGTGTCATCTGCGTTTCGTAACTATGGAATCTCTTCCCCCCCCAATCGTAAATGTTCCTCAATATCATCTTGAAACCTTGTATACATATGAGGTGTCAGTATCTACACTTAAATCAGTTTACCAAGGAGCCCTTTAAATAAGAACTGGCAGTTAGCCAGTGGTGTCTCTATCGCTATTTTTCTTTCTGGATGTCATTGACTAAATTATGAAGACAGCAATATCAACCAACAAGGAAGGGAATATGATCCAGACTTTACCAATGAGGCGATGACTCTCCTGACTTGACTCGTCTCTCACACACCAGTAATCAGATGCCAAATAAAATAGGTTTCTTCGAAGAGCTATCCCGGACTCTGGGTCTGCAAATACAACGTGCCGAAACACATGTTTTGAGAATCGATGCTACTACGGACAATAAAATTGTGTTGGGACCGCACAAAATCTTGTTAGCAACATAAACATCAACAAAAAGGGATATTCAGATAATGATGTCAGATTAACAATACAAATGACAATAATGTTAGTATTGCATGGATGAAGTTATGGAAATCGGAGCAATTATCTCCCACACACAAAACAATTATTCAACTCCAATTTAAAGTCCGTACTCTTGTATGGCATCGAAACATGGATAACCATGAGAAAGATAACGACAGAGCTACACACTTTCATACATCGGTAACTAAGTGCAATAGATGTGATTCAAGTGATACGACAAGATCACTATTGTAGAAATGTGGAGCGGAACCGGCCAGAGATCGGTGGAACATGAAGTGGTGGTCGTGGAGTCGAATAGGAAATGTGGAGCAGAACCGGCCAGAGATCGGTGGAACATGAAGTGGTGGTCGTGGAGTGGAATAGGAAATGTGGAGCAGAACCGGCCAGAGATCGGTGGAACATGAAGTGGTGGTCGTGGAGTGGAATAGGAAATGTGGAGCAGAACCGGCCAGAGATCGGTGGAACATGAAGTGGTGGTCGTGGAGTCGAATAGGAAATGTGGAGCAGAACCGGCCAGAGATCGGTGGAACATGAAGTGGTGGTCGTGGAGTCGAATAGGAAATGTGGAGCAGAACCGGCCAGAGATCGGTGGAACATGAAGTGGTGGTCGTGGAGTCGAATAGGAAATGTGGAGCAGAACCGGCCAGAGATCGGTGGAACATGAAGTGGTGGTCGTGGAGTCGAATAGGAAATGTGGAGCAGAACCGGCCAGAGATCGGTGGAACATGAAGTGGTGGTCGTGGAGTCGAATAGGACTTTTATTTAGGAAACAAGTTGATAGCATTAGCAGACAGTTTCTGTTCTTACATTCTGCAGGAAAGGGAAGTAAGTCTACGCATTGGGGGAGAATATAGCTTGAGACATAATCAAGGAGACACGGAATATGTGGATCGAGCTGGAACATAGGGCACATGACAGAACGACTTGGGGTGTATTTCTTGTAGATGTATGCTTCACAGAAGGCGATTAATAATATGACTGATTAATTAATTGATTGATTCTCATCTAACGGGAAGAAGAGACTAGCGTCTGGTCTGGCAAAACATACTGATCAGACAATGTTAGTCAGGGGCATGTAAAATACATTGACCAAGACACCGAACTCGTCTCACTTCCATGCAGTTCTCCCTGGAAACCGACCTGTTTATTGACTGTCTGGCTATTTAGGTTCGTATGGATTGATGTGATCTTCACCATCCTCCTGGAGGACCCCAGTTCACCTTAATCAGCACGCAAACATTCATTTACAACTTTGAGTTAATTCGGTATGTGCTAAAAATACAGAACCGTATCCTACGTTTCGACCAAAGAGGCTGACCATTTCTTAACAAGATATTTGCTCTCTCATGCACATAGCCATTTCCTTCGTTTACCAGAAACGACCTTATGAGATGAGTGCATGTCTGTATTCTCTGTAGCTCTTGCCGTCCACATGAGTTACGTACTTTAGTGGTTGCCGTCCAGATGTGTTGTTAAGCCTCGTCAGGCTAGTTCATTATTCTTATTTGTGATGTACTTTGTCGGTGACGAATATATTATGCTGGTACGGTAGGATGTCTTTTGTCGGTGACGAATATATTATGCTGGCACGGTAGGATGTCGTTTGTTATCATGCGTGTCCATACCGAAATAGCTCATACTTGTTCATGTTATTCAGATATCATTAAATATTTATGTAAATAGATTCTGCCGAGGGCGTGTTTATGGCTTTTTGTCGATACGAAACACCTTTTCCAAGTTGAAAGTCGGAAACTCGACACAAATAACGAGGAGAGCTGACACAACACAGGTGTATACTATGTCCACAGTTCCAAAGTTCCAATAACACCATGGAGAGAGAAACAAGAGGTTCATTATTTGTATACGAAAATATGAAGTTTGCAAAATGGAGAAAGAGAGAAGGAGAGCATTTGAGAGAGATAGAACAACAACAAAACATGCAGAAACTGATGCACACACTCACACATATGGACATACACACAGATACAAAACTAACATTCAGACAGTCAACCAAAAGCACATCAACACTGAATATACAAACATATAGGCAAACAGACAATAATGCATAGGGAGATAGACATAGACTGATAAATACATATATATATATATATGTGTGTGTGTGTGAGAATGAGTGTGTGTGTGTGTGCGTCTGTGTATGTGCATTTATACACATATCATCATCATTATCATATATCATGTACTTTGCAAAACGTGGCTCTCGTGACATCAGATCTGTAAGACATTCGATCACTGACCAGCTTTCCAAGTGGATTGTTCCGGAGGCTTGGGAAGAAGCAGAAGTGATTCCTTTGTTCAAAAAGTGCAGCCAATCATCATTATCATCATCAAGTGCCGTCTCAGAAACGGAGGCTTACGTAAATGGATTTCCATCTGTCTCTGTCCCCAGCCAGGCTGGTAGACTCATTCAAAATATGTACGGACCGCATCCTGATGTTGTCTATCCATCTTTCTCTCACTAGGCTGGTAGACTCATTCAAAATGTGTACGGACCACATCCTGATATTGTCTATCTACAACTGTCGCTCTTTGGCTGTTCCCTCTAAAATAGCCTTTAGCAGACTGCCATGGCTACAATATGTTGTTTTCTGCTTTATTTTTTTATTCAGAAGTGTCTGTTCCACATTGACTTGTTCCAAAACCTCATTATTGGTTTTCCTGTCATTCTAAGAAACTCGTCCAAGTCCCACATTTCAAAGGCCTCAATACGCTTCTCCATTTTCTTAGTCAGGGTTCAGGTTTCTGCTGCATACAATAGAACTGAATACACATAGCAATGAATGAATCTAATTTTCCAGATCTGAGGTATCTGCTTCGACAGAAGTGTAACTCTCATGCTGTTAAATCTACTCTTGGGCATTACAATTATTTGAATGATCTCCCTTTCGCATTTACTATCAGCCGATTGTTCCAGAATTTCACCATTTATGTGGATGAAAACTTTTTCACTTTCTCTCTTTCTAGTGAATACCATAAACTTAGCCTTGTTGATGTTGATTTCCAGCCCACATTGCTGACTCCTGCAAGTTATCTTATTCATTAAGTTCTGCAAATGTGATGGATCCTATGCCGTTAACACTGAATCATCAGAATCTCTACTATTATTGATGCATCGTCCTCCTATATTCAACTCAGGAATGTAATCTAGGTCATCAACAATATGTTATGTGAATATATTAAACAAGCAAGGGGAAAGCACACAGCCTTGTCTAACTCGTTGTTTAATAGTTATACTAGACGACACTTCATATCCAACTTAACTTAACTTCTTTATACTGGTTTAGAAGACTCTGCAGTTCTCAAACATACTGATTGATCCCAATACAAGTTTGTGATACGTTTGATATCCTTACAATCCAGATTGATATCCTCCAGACATCTTATTAACTGTTCATGCCTCCCGTTACCGAACGCTTCAGTGTAATCAATGAAGCAAGCAAATACGTCCTTTTGCATCTCCATGTATTTTTCCACAATCATTCTCATACAGAAAATATTCTTTTGTTCCCCCATTCTGCTTGAAACTAAACTGCTCCACACTGACGTCTTGGTTAATCGTCCCTTTATTTCTTTCTTGCATGAGTTTAAGAAGTGCTTTAGTGACATGACTCGTCAAACTTGTATTCCGAACATTACTAAGCTACTGCTTTGGTCTTCTTAGGCAACATTATGAACCCTGAAATTAGTAGGTCCTCTGGTATGTGTCCTACTGTGTATACGGCGTGACTCGATCAACATCAAATTATGTCAGTGCCTCTACAATATCTTTGTTTATGCCATCTTTTCTTCAATATTCTTGTAGCTTTTTCAACTACTTATTTAAAAATTGATGTTCATGATGTGTCTGTTACTTCAGGTTTACTGCATCTTTTATCATGAAAGAGAGCATTAACACAATCTTCCCATATTTATGTTATTTGTGTTGTCTCAAACAAGATATTTCCTGCTTTGTCCTTAATAATACCCCTAGCTTTTCGAGCCTTTTGTCGCCCTGTCCTATTTTGTATTTCCTCATGAAGTTCTTGTGTTGTGTTTTGCGTTCATAGCTTCTGTACTTGTACATTTGTCCTGCGACCATTTGTCTTTAGTCTGTCTGCACATTGATCTTAATTTTGTATCAATCGTGTTATAATTATTATAGCTTTTTGCTCGTTTCCTGGGGTCATACGTTTCACAAAGTCCTCAGTCATCCAGACTTGTTTTGCATGTTCTTTCTTTTCTTGGATAGGATGCAGTTTGTTTCTCGAATGATGTTTTAATAAGCATTCCCAATTTACGTCGATATCCTCTTGTGGATTTGCACTATTATTATGTTGTTTGTCTTCATTTAAGAGACTTATATGTTCTTCACTTTCACACGAAATCTTTCTTGTAAGTCACGTTGTTTTATTGATGATCAGTCTTTCAGCAGAGCTATTGGCCCCGTTGATCATTGCTATATACATGTGATATATATGTGATTTCAATGATTATCATTAAGACTGAAAGCTGCGTGTAGGAGTTACAACATCTAATACTGGACGTTAAAACTTCGACATAGCAAAACACTAAACCCTTCGTTAAATATAAAATCAAGATATTCATTTATTACAAAGAGAGCATTGGCTACACCATGATCAAAACCAAGTCCTAACTTACTAGACAGAAATGAATCTTTCTAATCAGAAGATATTAGAAGGAGCTAGTTGGAATCCATGATACTATCAATCTCAGTTCAGTAGTCTATCCTAATATATATATGAAACGCTATATAAATCTAGTTCTCACTACTTAAAATAATATCTTGTCTAGAATATCGTGTACCTCTTTGGCAGTTGATGCTGATGGTGATCTCTGGTGGTCGCCGATTCTGCGCTGTGTAATGATAGCTTCTTACTACCGCCATGAGTCTGATATCAATTCGTAGCCAGACAAATCTACACACTCGCATGAGATCAGATCTCTTTCTCTTATTGCTTGCATGTGCATCTTTGAAGAAAAATGCAAGGCTCTAAGTCTATGATGGGAAAACAACCCCCTAAACTCTTTCTCATTTTCTCTCTCTCTCTATCTCTCTCTCTCTCTCTCTCTCCGAATCTCTTTCTACATTGTCCTGTATAGACCTTTTTTTAGTTCTAGAAACAAAAATGGCCGTCTAGTTGTTCTCCCCAGTTGGCTGGTTAGCTAGTAATCTAATTTTGCTCCACACATCTAGTATCTTTTTGGCTGTAATACCTACAAGTAACTGTCATTCTAAATTTGATAGCCTGGCGTGCAAGTCATTGTTGTCAACTTAACCCCCCCCCCCCCCCCCATCACTTATATCTGGTACCAGAATAGTCAATCTTACACCTATCCCCAATCTAGACAAGTTTTCCACCTATAGGGAATATTAACATCTTGCTACCTGGTCGGTCTAGTATCGACCCCGGCGTTACTTGACCTTGGATTGACCAGGGCTCGTCAACCAACATTCAGGCAACTTTTGATTCCCAGAGAATACAGTCGTCAGCCCCTACTTCCACTGCTCCAATCGCCTATGCTCTAGAGAGAACTGTTACAATATTCGTTTTCTTTTTTTGTAGTTAAAATAAGTGTTTTAATTAGGGCTGTGAGTTAAGGAGTGATAGTTGTAAAAAATAAAGTTAAGCTAGGATAGAGTAACTTGTAATACTTAGTAAATTGTTCGTGTGTTAGAGGTTGTCAACCTTGGGAGCATGCAGTACAGACAGTACATGTGTGAGAGGTTTTCAGCCTTGAGGGCACGCTGTACAGACAGTACATATGTGAGAGGTTGTCAGCCTTTGGAGCACGCTGTACAGACAGTACATGTGTGAGAGGTTGTTAGCCTTTGGAGCACACTGTACAGGCAGTACATGTGTGAGAGGTTGTCAACCTTGAGGGCACGCTGTACAGACAGTACATGTGCGAGAGATTGTCAGCCTTGGGAGCACGCTGTACAGACAATACATGTGTGAGAGGTTGTCAGCCTTGAGGGCACGCTGTACAGACAGTACATATGTGAGAGGTTGTCAACTTTGAGGGCACGCAGTACAGACAGTACATGTGTGAGAGGTTGTCAGCTTTGATAGCACGCTGTACAGACAGTACATGTGTGAGAGGTTGTCAACTTTGAGGGCACGCAGTACAGACAGTACATGTGTGAGAGGTTGTCAACCTTGGGAGCACGCTGTACAGACAGTACATGTGTGAGAGGTTGTCAGCCTTGGGAGCACACTGTACAGACAGTACATGTGTGAAAGGTTGTCAGCCTTGGGAGCACGCTGTACAGACAGTACATGTGTGAGAGGTTGTCAGCCTTGGGAACACACTGTACAGACAGTACATGTGTGAGAGGTTGTCAACCTTGAGGGCACGTTGTACAGACAGTACATGTGTGAGAGGTTGTCAGCCTTGAGGGCACGCTGTACAGAAGTACATGTGTGAGAGGTTGTCAGCCTTGAGAGCACGCTGTACAGACAGTACATGTGTGACCATGACTGCATGGTGGCAGTCCCAGTTATTAGTATAGACCATATGCACAGCCTTCGAAAGGTGTTTGAACATCGACTGTAGAATTATAATATAATTTAACAATGGAGGTTCGCATTGTCTTACAGTGGTTTCCTGAATATGAGACGCAGATGCCAGCTACTTCATTCTTGAGAACATTCGTGTAGGAATGTTTGTACGTCCCTTTCGTGTTGTTTTCTATAATACTCTGTGTAGCATGTCACCTTTGCAGACTATTATACTCATGTCCAGTTGTGAGGTCACTGATTGATGTGTATAGAGATTTGTTATCATGTTCACAAGGTATTTGATGTAGACAGGGCATCAACGGTGATGCTTTCATGGGTAGATCTGTCTGATATTGATTGTCAGTCCCTTTCGTGGATGGTCGCAGCAGTCTAAAGTCAAATCGTCTTCTCTTGTCTTCATTGTGTGTGTTGGAATACTACTGTACATTTGTAGTTGGGTCGTTCTTTGTGTGGTGTCTCCTCAGTGAGGAAGTGTCTGTAATTATGTAGCTTTTCTGATCTCTTATATCAGCGCACTGATCGTGGCTTCTATAGTGGCTTCTACAAGTGTAGAGATGACCATGTTGCTCGGCTGAACTACAAGTGTAGAGATGACCATGTTGATCGGCTGAACTACAAGTGTAGAGATGACCATGTTGCTCGGCTGAACTACAAGTGTAGAGATGACCATGCCGATCGGCTGAACTACAAGTGAAGAGATGGCCATGCCGAACTGCTGAACTACAAGTGTAGAGATGACCATGTCGCACTGCTGAACTACAAGTGTAGAGATGACCATGTCGCACTGCTGAACTACAAGTGTAGAGATGACCATGTTGATCGGCTGAACTACAAGTGAAGAGATGGTCATGCCGAACTGCTGAGCTACAAGTGTAGAGATGACCATGTCACACAGCTGAACTACAAGTGAAGAGATGACCATGTCACACAGCTGAATTACAAGTGTAGAGATGACCATATCGCTGAGCTGAACTACAAGTGTAGAGATGACCATGCTGCTGAGCTGAACTACAAGTGTAGAGATGATCATGTCGCTGAGCTGAACTACAAGTGTAGAGATGACCATGCCGAACTGCTGAACTACAAGTGTAAAGATGACCATGTCGAACTGCTGAACTAATGGTGTAGATATGACCATGCCGAACTGCCGAACTACAAGTGTAGAAATGACCATGCCGAACTGCTGAACTACAAGTGTAGAAATGACCATGTTGCTCGGCTGAACTACAAGTGTAGAAATGACCATGCCAACACATTACTCATACATGATTGATTCCCAACACATTACTCATACATGTTTGATTCCCAACACATTACTCATACATGATTGATTCCCAACACATTACTCATACATGTTTGATTCCCAACACATTACTCATACATGATTGATTCCCAACACATTACTCTTATCGACATGATGAGTAAGTACAATTAAAAATAGAGAAATTCTCAAACGAATTAAATGATCGGGATCAAGATGCTGAGCAGCGCATGAGCTGTAGTGGTCAGAGACCCATAGCTGACTGCTGGCGTCAGGGCCAGCGACTCATAGCTGACTGCTAGCGTCAGGGCCAGCGAACCAGAGCTGGGGCAAGAAGAGAGTATTCAATAGCTCTGGTTTACTTATCCTGGGGCCAGAAGAGAGTATTCGACAGCTCTGGTTTACTTATCCTGGGGCCAGAAGAGAGTATTCGACAGCTCTGGTTTACTTATTCTGGGGCAAGAAGAGAGTATTCGACAGCTCTGGTTTGCTTATCCTGGGGCAAGAAGAGAGTATTCGACAGCTCTGGTTTACTTATCCTGGGGCCAGAAGAGAGTATTCGACAGCTCTGGTTTACTTATACTGGGGCCAGAAGAGAGTATTCGACAGCTCTGGTTTACTTATCTTGGGGCCAGAAGAGAGTATTCGACAGCTCTGGTTTACTTATCCTGGGGCCAGAAGAGAGTCTGCGACAGCTCTGGTTTGCTTATCCTCGAGCAAAAAGCGTTATAAATTAATGTCAACTGGTTCACTGCTTGTTCCGACATATCATTCTTTAAATACTTAAAAAAACCATTTTTATAAGGTGAGATTTGCTGCATCGTATAAGGTATAGTTTGTGTCATATCAGTCAATGCTGTCGAGGTTGAAGTGTTAAAGACTTCAGTGGCCTACAAACACAGTAGCTGTGACATGACTTGGTCGTTTCTATCCTACCGTTGGGTGAGAGGAGGTGACTTGAGTAGAAGCGGAGACGGAATGTATAGATATCTTCATTTCTTTTCTTGTGGCTTATAACTTCTAAAAGTTGCGCAAACTAGTCCCCTGCTCAACCTACTTAGTCTACTCTTATGTCACGTCTGGCGGGTTGCAGTGTTAATACTCTTTGTTGCCCATTCGGACTCTGTTAATATACCGGCACACAGCATGATTGCTGAAGCGAAATATTAGATTGGATTCAGGTTCTGGTTTATTTTAAATACTCCTATTGCCGTGGCGACTTGTGATTATTGGTTCTGTACACAACCCAAACTTGCGAGGCCGTACACCTATGGAAAGTAATCCGCTATCCACTCATGCCATGGCCAGCAACTTTCGTACCTTCCATAACAAGGATTGAAAGTCAGATACGTGAAAGGCCCTTAGTAATTAGGTCTCAGATAGCCACATCAAAAACTAAGTCGCTGCTTAAATCTCAGTTGCAATATAGAGGTTGTTGCCAGGTGTACTTCAAATAAACGCCGGTACACGCCTGGCCATGTTCTCTTGTAAACTGTCTTTTCATCACTGTTTGCATAAAGAAATATTTTTACAGAGATATCAACCAGTTCCAGTTTTGGACTTCCATGACGTTTGAACTACAGGAGATGGACCTCTACTCCAGTGCCATGTAGGCGTGACTGTACGTGTGTGTGTGTGTGTATGTGTAGATGAGGGAGTGCGTGTATGTGTGTGTGTGTATGATGGAGTGCGTGTATGTGTTTATGTATGTGTCTGTGTGTGTATGTGTGTGTTTAGTGATTGCATGAACACAGTTGATAAGCTGCACGTGATAATATATATTTAATTATAACTAACCAGTTCCAATAACTGCACATATATAAACCAGGAAGTCTTGACTTTCACATCTCACACAAAATAATCTTCAAACGAGCATCGGTAAGTATTGGAGGTTTTACATATTACAGAGTACATATTGCCACGTTTTATAGTTAGAGTGGGAGAGAGAGAGAGAGAGAGAGAGAGAGAGAGAGAGAGAGAGAGAGAAAGAGACAGACAGACAGACAGACATAGATAGAGAGAGAGATAGAGAGAGAGAGATAGAGAGAGAGAGATAGAGAGACAGACAGAGATAGAGATAGAGAGTGACAGATACAGAGAGATAGAGAGAGATACCGAGAGAGAGACAGAGAGAGAAGCCCTGTACAAGAATCCTGTATCCGAGCTATTGCAGTGGCTGTTTTAATAGCAATTATTTTATATGATGAGAGTGCTAGTTCCATGCACAACCTTTTTTCCTTGCTGTATATAGTATGCTTGGAATGTTACAGCGATCCTATTCTATTAATCCGAGTACCACCTGGCTGTTTGTGAATAGTGATTGATGTATTGACACAAATATGACGATAAGATTGGCTGCAGTAACAACTGGAGACCAGAAGCAGTTGAGGAACTCGGCCAGAGCCAGGACAGACTTCTGCTTTGGGGAGGTAAATAAGGGCTGGCTGTGACTTGAGTAGAGAGCTGACATAGATGTATCACACCTTCAGGGGATTGTGTCCTGGTCATGTTGGGGTTAACGACAATGAAATAGCCGTTCTCCTGGCATCGGAAACAGCTGTAGTGGGTGCCACTGCATAACATACTTTCTCATCCCAATTATTTCGGGAGAGATTGGGCCCTGTCCGGTACGCAAGATGCCCGAGACACATCACTCACACGCTGTGTGAAAACCCTACGACCTCTTGCGGTTACGGTGAGACAAAACATTGGTTGTACACAGTCTCTTCAGAGTCTACTAAACGAGTATATGACGTTAAGTTAAGTTAAACTTTATCTGAATCTCTGATTAGTCATTGTTTCTCACTCATTTCGTTGCTTCCTACCTGCCTGTCTCAGATCTATGTCAAACGGAATAAGGACAGTTACAAGTAGGTTTCAATGGCCCATTGATTCAGAATCCCTACTCGGATCGATGTGACCCTGTCACAAATCGATATGGAAAGTAATGACTTACGTTCTGAATTATTGTAGCTGTTGTTGGAAATCCAGATGATGGTTATCTGGTAGCAGGTTCCGAGTCTTTAGTAGACTTGGCTTACAGTGGAATCCTAGGCTTCTTAGTGGGCTCTACGCTATGGGAGTAAGTATCGATATACACCTCGGTGATCAGGCTGCTGTAGCATAGCCTATTTCCAGGTGAGCGGTGCGTACATGAGGTGAGTGTGTTGGCCTGAATGTGACAATCGACTCTGACGTGAACGTTCGCACCAAAAATGGCACTGTTTAATTAGAAATCCAGGAGCAAAGGAACTGACAGACCACGCCGCGAAGGCTGAGATCTCGTCCCATTGCAGAGAACCTTCGCCACTAACTGCATTATCTGGTTTAGAGCTCACCTTATCTTTCTATGCCCATTTATGCGGTTTTTCTTTATTTACGTGAATCGATACCATTTTTAGGACTCGCCTACTTCCTGCATCCACTTATGGTGTTGTTTGGCGCATATCTCACTCGCCTACTTCCTGCATCCACTTATGGTGTTGTTTGGCGCATATCTCACTCGCCTACTTCCTGCATCCACTTATGGTGTTGTTTGGCGCATATCTCACTCGCCTACTTCCTGCATCCACTTATGGTGTTGTTTGGCGCATATCTCACTCGCCTACTTCCTGCATCCACTTATGGTGTTGTTTGGCGCATATCTCACTCGCCTACTTCCTGCATCCACTTATGGTGTTGTTTGGCCCACATCTCACACGTCTACTTCCTGCATCCCCTTATGGTGTTGTTTGGCGCATATCTCACTCGCCTACTTCCTGCATCCACTTATGGTGTTGTTTGGCGCACACCTTACTCGCCTACTTCCTGCATCCACTTATGGTGTTGTTTGGCGCACATCTCACTACTTCCTGCATCCCCTTATGGTGTTGTTTGGCGCAGATCTCTACGTGAAGGTGCAGTATCGCACAGACATCCATCAAAATAGCAGCTCTGCAGTGGAGGAAGATTTGATAATGCTCTCCAAAAGAAAACATATGCAATGTGACATGATCGAGAAACTATACCCCAGAGAAGCGTGACTCCACAGATACACTGATGGATCAATAACAACAGCAGCGAAGACAGGAGGCGCAATAATCCACGTTATCTACCCACATAAAGAGCATTCTGTTCAAATTGCTTGGCTGAAGTACAAGCACTAATTAGTCTTGCAGAAAGATAATCACAACAAGCCAATGTCAGGTCTGTAAGTCTTCAAGAGAGATAATCACAACAAGCCAATGTCAGGTCTGTAAGTCTTCAAGAAAGATAATCACAACAAGCCAATGTCAGGTCTGTAAGTCTTCAAGAATGATAAGCTGTCAGAGCTTAAAAAAGCCTTGAGCGAACTGGAAGCCAAGAGAAGGGTAGTGCTACAGTGGATAACATCACACTGTGGCGTAGTGGGAAATGAGACAGCAGACAGGTTAGTAAAGAAGGTAGCAACAAGAGAACAAAGAGAACAAACAATCACCATCGAAGAAACTAAGACCATTATACAAGCCATAAGGAAAGAGAACAAACAATCACCATCCAAGAAACTAAGACCATTATACAAGCCTTAAGGAAAGTCGACCAATCGAGAGACAACTATCACTGTGCTGATTGAGCTGAGCAGGTGGCCCTGTTCAGCATAAGCACGAGACTAAACATTGAATGGTCACTCATACAAACTAAAATTGACTCCATCAACCATGTGTATGTGCAAGAAAGCAGCATGGACAACGGAACATATCCTACAAGATTGTTATATTTTTAGCCAATTGCTTATATTGAGTACTGCCCCACAGAGACGAATATCCACACACAAATGTTTCAGAGCCTCGAAGAACTTTCCACTACAGAAACCTTTAGGCAGAGGACTGGACTTCACATGTAGGAGTTGTGAAAAAAAACGAGACGAGCGAGAAGAAAAATAAAAATAAGAAAATAAGAAATGAAAATTAGATTAAGAAGAAGAAGAAAAGCACATGAAATTAAGCCTTTACATTGTGGGTGCATTCCCTGCCCCCACCTGCCGACGTCTTTCCAAATCATCATTTGGCCAATCAGCCACATTCGAACTCAAAGACTGATTGAACATATTCCAAATGGATGAACAGAGAAGGTAGTCTTCATTTCCCGTGAAGGATGAACAGAGAAGGTAGTCTTCATTTCCCGTGATGGATGAACAGAGAAGGTAATCTTCATTTCCTGTGATGGATAAACAGAGAAGGTAGTCTTCATTTCCCGTGATGGATAAACAGAGAAGGTAGTCTTTATTTCCCATGATGGATAAACAGAGAAGGTAGTCTTCATTTCCTGTGATGGATAAACAGAGAAGGTAGTCTTCATTTCCCGTGATGGATAAACAGAGAAGGTAGTCTTTATTTCCCATGATGGATAAACAGAGAAGGTAGTCTTCATTTCCTGTGATGGACGAACATCATCATCATCATTATAAGTTTCAATCCTAACGTGTGTAGTGTTTCTTTTACATTGTTAACCTAACTTTATCTTGGATGTCCCCATTCTTTGAAACTCACCTATCAGGTATCATAGACTCGATCGACGGGTAGGGCGAAAGACATTCTTGTCGTGTGATCGAACACAATTTATTTCTCAGTCTATTCAAATACATTAAATATGACGTTGTTCCCACTGTTTGTCTGATGTCTGTCATGGTTCATTCTGTTTCTTCTAGTGATCCTGTCCGTCCTTCGTGAGCATATTATCGTTTCACAGACTGTGGTCTTCTGTTCTAATGACTTGCTCAAAGCACATGGGATTATCGAGATAGTAAATAGTTATGGGACGGACATATTTAATTCAAACAAGGACCGACTGTTTGATGACGACCCTGTAACATGTGTCTAGGTGATCCACATATTTTAAAAGTTTAACATCCAACATGAGTCCAGCAGGGAGCGGCGCGTTTAACTACTAATACAGAAGGGGAGCATTAAACGTTAGTCCAGCAGAGCGCGGCTCGGGTAAGCGTGGACCAGGAGTGTGACATCCAACGTTAGTCCAGCAGAGCGCGGCTCGTGTAAGCATGGACCAGGAGTGTGACATCCAACGTTAGTCCAGCAGAGCGCGGTTCGTGTAAGCGTGGACCAGGAGTGTGACATCCAACGTTAGTCCAGCAGAGCGCGGTTCGTGTAAGCGAGGACCAGGAGTGTGACATCCAACGTTAGTCCAGCAGAGCGCGGTTCGTGTAAGCGTGGACCAGGAGTGTGACATCCAACGTTAGTCCAGCAGAGCGCGGCTCGTGTAAGCGTGGACCAGGAGTGTGACATCCAACGTTAGTCCAGCAGAGCGCGGTTCGTGTAAGCGTGGACCAGGAGTGTGACATCCAACGTTAGTCCAGCAGAGCGCGGTTCGTATAAGCATGGACCAGGAGTGTGACATCCAACATTAGTCCAGCAGAGCGCGGCTCGTGTAAGCGTGGACCAGGAGTGTGACATCCAACGTTAGTACAACAGAGCGCGGATCATGTAAGCGTGGACCAGGAGTGTGACATCCAGCTTTAGTCCAGCAGAGCGCGACTCATGTAAGCGTGGACCAGGAGTGTGACATCCAGCGTTAGTCCAGCAGAGCGCGACTCATGTAAGCGTGGACCAGGAGTGTGACATCCAACGTTAGTCCAGCAGGGAGTGCATCATGTAAGCGTGGACCAGGAGTGTGACATCCAGCGTTAGTCCAGCAGAGCGCGACTCATGTAAGCGTGGACCAGGAGTGTGACATCCAACGTTAGTCCAGCAGGGAGTGGATCATGTAAGCGTGGACCAAGAGTGTGACATCCAACGTTAGTCCAGCAGGGAGCGGATCATGTAAGCGTGGACCAGGAGTGTGACATCCAACTTTAGTCCAGCAGGGAGTGGATCATGTAAGCGTGGACCAGGAGTGTGACATCCAACTTTAGTCCAGCAGGGAGTGGATCATGTAAGTGTGGACCAAGAGTGTGGACAATTAATTACTGGAATCGGTTGCATATCATTCGTTTATTGGTGAGAGACGAAGTTCTCACGTGTCTCTCTGGCGCGCAGTAATGTCGATTCTGAATGTCTTATTTTGTCTTGTCTTATCCACTTGCGCCGTGGGGAGCCTTAGTTTTTTTCCCTGGACTAGACGTATCGCTGAAGTAGTCGTCATCCCATAACGATTTAGAATATCCCCAACATTGCATATCCATCTAGTTCTCTGTCTGCACCACGGTTCCGAAACACCGACCGCAGTACTATTTAGGCACATAGGGGTAGTTGGTCAGCTTGCATTATCATTAGGTGGTCGAAACACTTGATTCTCTGTTCATCAATGCATTCAGGACAGGTTCTTGCTTCAACGATGTTTTGTATTTCTTCATTTCGCATTATGTCTCTCCAAGTTAGTTTGATGATTTTCCGACCGCATCATCTCACATGTGGTGTTTTGTCTCTAGATATTTGGTTAATGTCCACGTTTGACACTTGTAACAGAGCGTTGACATGAATACAAAAATACTGTTGATGGCGTTCTTTTTGTACATTTTTATGTTAGGGTGTTTCAATAATAGACGCAGCTGGTATGCAACTACATTTGCTTTTTGACACCTGATCTAAATTTCTCTATCTTAACCTCCATCCTTTGTGAATACGCTGCTCAAGTTGTTACTTTGTTCTGCACTTGTTTAATCTTGGTCTCGTTTACCATGACATTCTTGTTTTTTTTCATGCGATCTACTTAAATGCAAAGTTTATGTTTTGGATTTGCTAATTTTCATACTGAATCTTTCGAAGAGAGTCGCGTAGAGCAGTGGTTAGCGCTCTGGCTTCGCATCTGAGTGGTCCTGGGTTGATGTTTTTTCCGACCGCAACTGCTCCGGGTCGATCCAGCCTTAAATGGGTACCGGTTCAGTCCGGGAAGTAAAAGCGGCGAGGGAGAGAAGATGGCTACCGCCCTCATACAGCCGAGCCTTTGAAATGTGAGATCGCTAACACCTCACACCTCTACGGCAGTAATGCTATGGGTTACTTTACTTTACTTTACTATGCTTCGAACATATAGTTCAGAAGAGAGCAGGTCGTGGTCTTCAGACTTCGCACTGGCCACAATAGACTGAGGTACCACCCATTCAACAAATTGAAGATAGGTGGCACTGACGAATGCCCGTGTGGTACCGGGAAAATGACCGCTAAACATTTGCTGCAAAACTGCCTGACATACGAGGATCAGAGAGAGCAGATGTGGCCATCACCAGTGGCAACACTAGACAAGCTCTATGGCAGTGTCGACAGCCTCAGGATGACCGCTGCTTTTTTTCGAAAAAATAAAGGTTGATGTCTGACTGCGTACGATGAAGATGAAGAAGAAGAAGAAGAATATATAGTTGAGAACAGATGTTGTTACAGATCGGCTATACTCTCGTATTCTAGTCATTGATCGTCTGCAAAAAGAGTTCAACTGAACAGCCTTAATCCGTTCTTACGGGCATTTCTTAGTAGATGATCCCTTTTTGCTTCCAGCGTTATTCTGATCATATATGGGTTGCAACAATACACATCCTTGTGTCATCTCTGTTGTTATCTACATTTGCTTCGATCAGACCATATGTTGTCTTCGCTACACTTTGACACTATTGGTACAGTGCACTAATATTCTCTAGTAGCTGACTCTGTACTCGGTAGTCTGTATAACATATACTAATAGTCTGTATAACATATACTAATAGTTTCTATAACATATACTAATAGTCTGTATTACATATACTAATAGTCTGTATTACAAATACTAATAGTCTGTATAACATATACTAATAGTCTGTATAACATATACTAATAGTCTGCATAACATATACTAATAGTCTGAATAACATATACTAATATAACATTGACTTTATCATGTAACGCTTCTATCTCCTTGTCCATTCTGTTGTGGAAGATGAACTGGATTGTTTACAGACTAACTGATTGACGTAGGGGCAGAGTGATCGCTGTTCGCAGCAAAGTACCAGATTCGACACCCAATATCAACACGCTCTGTCGACTTAGTTGTTACTGGTTTCCTGGGTATCTATTAGATAACAAAAAACAGCAAGAAAGAACAGATGGGCATTCGATCTCCTAACACGCTGTGGTCTAATACAGCCCAGTCTCTAACACTGCATGCCCGACAACAGTGTCTGCTTCACGTACCTCTACATACATAAAAACAGAGACAGAAACAAACACAAACCAACTGATCACCTCTCTCCCCAGGATAGACCCGGCCATCCCATGCTGCTGTACATTGCAACTCTACTTGCCGTCCTGAGCTGTACTGTAGCTCTACAAGGTAACCTCATTATCTACACACCTACACAGACAAATACACTTTCAGAATCACTTGAACAAATTATGTACATTCTGTATAAACAATTTCAATAATTGTGGAATAAATAGTAAAAATTGATTGCGAAAGAATGTGAAATAGTTATTAATTTAGTGGTAATAATTGTGATCGAAGTTGGAACTCCTGTGACAAAATTACAATAATCGTGATAGATTTGAATACTTTGTAATACAATTGAAATAAATACTATTAAAATTACATTAGTTTTGTACACAATTGTAATGAAAGGTATTGAAATGAAATAAATTGTTATTAAGATTTAAAAGGTTGTGTAGAAAACACAAACACAATAGCAATAAACATCGATAAAATTGTTGTACAATAAACACAAATAACATTGTTGTACAATGCACATGGATAACATTGTTGTACAATAAACATGTATAACATTGTTGTACAATACACATGGATAACATTGTTGTACAATACACATGGATAACATTGTTGTACAATACACATGGATAACATTGTTGTACAATACACATGGATAACATTGTATAAGGCACATGGATAACATTGTTGTACAATACACATGGATAACATTGTTGTACAATACACATGGATAACTTTGTTGTACAAAAACTGTATTAAATGTCAGCGAAGTTCTATTCATTCTTTATCGGAAGTTTTTGTGAAAACAAGAATTTGTAAATTATATGAAAACAAATTGTAGTTATTTTTTTTTCATTTGAGCTATTTGCGAGGCGTAGAACTAACGATGTCCGTATTAGATATGTTTTGCGTGTGCTCTTTGCAGTAGCGGTTTTTGAAGCATTTTGTTTTATATTTTATTCTCGACCGCCCCGTTCATTTTACTATGCACAAACGGAAGTCAAGAAAACATGATGAAGTTGTTAGCCACACCCGCTATCAAATTTGGGGTAGAAGACTCCAACTCATGACATTTCATATCTCACCACCCACTCAGGCCAAAAGTCTGCTGAGTGTGGAGTAGCCTTAAAGAAACGTTACAATTAAACAGGAGAGCATCGCCGAATAGCGTGTTAATATGACTGGGATTGCACTAAGCGCCTGGGTATAGTTACCTACATCCAAAATGACACTCGAGGATACACATATAGAAGTTCATTCCACATACAGATATGAGATCACCAGCTGGCATACTGGATACAAATAAACTGTATTCAATATATATAGTTGTGTAAATTCAATAAAATTTGATTTGGCTTGACTTGGCATCGTTCGTTCTCAATCTCCCGCTACCAAGCCCTGAAATGGCTGATGTAGCAGAATGTAGCCCAGAGAACGGAATGCGTTGTGTCGTAGTTTACAGCTTGACTGCGATATTTGCACCTTTCAGTCCAACACATCCGACTTCAGCAAGCATTTTTTTAGTACCAGGTTAGCATTCCCTCTTCGATCCCTTCTCCTTAGCCAGTCTGCGCTGCTGTAGCCTGTTATTTAGGATCACCACGTGGAGGTGTAGAAGGGTCTTGGCAGCTCTGGTTCGCTGGTCCTGAAGCTAGCAGTCAGCTATGGGTCGCTGACCACTGCAGCTCATGCGCTGCTCAGCATCTTGATCAAATTTGATTTGATAAAATCTTGCTACCTACAAGTTCTTGACCATATTGGAAGTGATTCTAAACAACTAGTTACGAGCACAATAAAACACCTCCTATCGCCACCCCTATCCAAAAAGAATATTATAAACAGAACACACGCTAAAGCTGCTGAAACCGAAACTCAATGTTATTCTAAGAAACATCAGACCATCTGCTTAGAAACATAACCAACAGTATTGAAACACTCAATTAAGAGGGTACGAAGCAATCTTGGAACGAGCATCACAATGTATTTCAAGTGTCTGTCGAAAGTCATTTAATCTTATGGAACACATACACGTAGTGGGATATACAAGACAGAAAGAATGCACGAACAAACATAAAGACAAGATCATCACAGAAAGCAAAGATACAGTGCAAAACAAAGCATGGGCCGAAGTAAAATTAACAGTTATCTCTGGCATAATGGAAATAGAACCTGGTTATTGGTTGACAGTCTAACCATGAGAAACAGCAGAGTAAACACGAAGTCGGTAATAGAAGGAGACAGAAAAGTTCATCAATAGTGAAATAAAGGCCAAACACATTAACCGTTACTATGCATAAGCCAATAGACAGTAAAACCTACAGAGCCTGACATGAAACATTTGGGCTACCTGAAAAAACAAGAGAAAGCTCAAAAAGGCAATGCCTCAATATTTGAAGTAGACTTTAGCGTGCAAGAGTTCTAACAAGCCCTGAAGAAACTCATCTAATTAGGTCTCAAGACCGGAAAAGATTCATCATGACATGTTACTTCACCTGGAGTTTAGCAGTTGCACAAAAGATCAGCTTATAAGGCTGATAACAAGAAAAATATGATGTCTTCTAGAAAACAATCATACAGCAGCAAGTTTCTTTAATCTAAAACAGGCTTGCGATTGTGTTTGGAGAAACAAATAATCTGGCCACTTCGGTTAGCGGTTAGCATGGTAAATAACGGAACGATCCACAGCTGGATAAAGTACTTCCTGACTGAACAGACGATCCAGACGACGAAGATCGAAATAAACTCTCAAGAGAAAATTTTTGAAGAAGGATCATCTCATGGCTCAGATTTTTCTGATCTACATCAAAGATTTGTTTGACCAGTTGAAAGCAGACAAAGAGCTTTCAATACTAAATACGCAATGTAGACCTAATGAGAATATATGACACTGTCTAATATAAAAAATTAAAACATTGTGAAAAGACATTGTATACAGTCTTCCCCAAGTGCCACAACATTGCCCAACAAAATATAATTTTGAGATTAGCAGAGCACAAACTAGTAAGATAGGAGCATTCCACATTTTCTTGGAGTTATTCTTCTCGGCCAAATCAGTCTCCAACATCACATCAAGACTGAGCAGAGGACGTCAATGAGACGTCCACATTTATTGAAGGCGCGATAACAAATACAGATACTTTGAGAGGCCTGCACTTTGGTTACGCCGCTCAGAAATAAAATAGAATAGTGCTCCCATTAAAACGTGTTCAAAATCTTACTCGGAATCTCTGGACAGAGTGCAGAAAAGTGATATATCCTTCATTAGTGGGGCAATTAGATCTATACCAGGTGCAGATGGCAAAGTCCAGATAAATGTGGAACTATTGGAGATGGGGAGGGATAAAGCTGTTGATGATGCTTTTGAACGAAGTAGCAGAATGAAACGGGATCATACCCACAGGCACCCAGTATAAAATTGACAACTTATTCATTCATAATTTATTTAAAAGAATGAACTCCGCTATGTGAGTGAAATATAGGACAAATACCACCTCCGAAGAAGATTAGAAGAGTTACAGAGAGTAACAAAAGTGTAACAGTTTAATGTGTCAGGACATTGTTATGTACGTCAGATGTGTGTGGAAGTCAGTCTCATGTGTCAGGACATTATCATGTACGTCAGATGTGTGTGGAAGACAGTGTCATGTGTCAGGACATTTTCATGTACGTCAGATGTGTGTGGAAGACAGTGTCATGTGTCAGGACATTATCATGTACGTCAGATGTGTGTGGAAGACAGTACCACGCGTGTCAGGACATTATCATGTATGTCAGATGTGTGTGGAAGACAGTGCCACGCGTGTAACATATGTGAAATAACATGTATACAATAAAGTAGTTAGCTGATACAATAATATAATATTTCCGCATAGGCGGGGACAGTTCAAAACCGAGTTTTGATTATTAAACCAGAGCAAGAGAAGAGAGCGGGATGTTTTACTGCAGTAAGTTTAAGACGAATAGTTCTAGAAATGGAACACGAGTGAAGGAAAGTCATTTTGAGAGTATGTAGAGCTAGAGTATCGCCAATGTTGTAGTTTTCTAAGCTGGCTCAAGAATTGTGGTAGGGGTACTGGATCAGATACAGTAATAGCTAGAGATACAAACAGTCGGTATGGGTGATTCGAGCGACATAGGGAATTAGGGACAAGCTGTCACTATACGATTGATAAGAGTGACAGGATAGCTAGTGGAGTGAATGGGACTCCAGAAAGAAGATACTTGTTAGACTGGCACGTGTCACGGACACAAAGGTTATTCGAGCGGCTCGCTGGTCAACAAGGAGGGGACAGAAACACCTGGTGATAAGCGGCCATGTTGTTTAGGGTGGTGTCTAATTGTCCAATGACAACGAGATACAGGATTCATTTCAATCAAAGCTTGCTGAGAGGCTTTTTCCAACTGTGTTTCTGAAAGGTATTGCAATCTTGAGTAAGGGAATGAATAGTGAGTCATCCCTAGGGACCCGAGCGTACAATCTTTTTACTTTAAATGAGAACATTGTACGAAAAAGTGTTGCAAATACCTGAGATATAATATCGAAGACAGTGGCAGAAAACTTGGTGGCAGAAACGAGACAAAGTAGTTGTAGCGCTCGCGTGTCCAGTTCTTGACTTTGCTGAAAACGACAGCAAACTGACTCATAATTAGTTCACACCATTGTTATGGGCATTGTTATGTTTATTATTGTCTACTCAATGTTCGTCCTTCAAAATACAGAAGATGCCGAGTGTGCACACTCAACACACCAAGCAATGTCAATGCAGACAATATAGCAAAGAAGTGATACAATAAAGAACTACGCACAGCAAACAATTGTAAAAATAGTCATACATCACATAAAAACAGCACACAAGAAACCTTGGTTGAACTATTAGAACAGGTAGCGACCACAGGCCGATCAGGCTAACCATTGACATGGAAGTAGGCCCACAGGAAACAAAACCGCTCCCACGTTGGAATTACAAACGAGCCGACTGGGACAGATTTGCAATCCTGACAGATGGGCTGTGTGAAACCATCAACACACGAAACACCAAAATGAAGCCCATGGTAGAGAGCCTAAGCAAGGCAATAATGCAAGCCGCCACTGAAACCATCCCAAGAGGAGCTAGGAGAAACTATAAGCCCTACTGGAATGATGAGTTACAGAAAGTGGAAGATGCAGTAACAAATGCTAGGAACATGGCAGAACGAGAAAAATCCATGGAGGCAAACATCGCCCTCAAAGCCGCCGCGGCGAAGTACAAACACACTCTCAAGCAAACAGCAAGAGAAAGCTGGAAAAATAAAACGGAAAGTCTAAACCTGGACAAAGAAGGGAACAAGCTATGGAAGCTAGTCAGAGCCATGAATGACGAAACCCCGTCAAATAAACAAATTACTATCAAGCAGGGCGAGAACTTGATCACAGGTAAGAAAGCCGCAAACGCCTTTGTCGATCACTATGCCAGAGCAAACCACATCGAGGTCCCTGCAGAAAAGCATACAAACATTAGCGAAGAGCTAAAGGGACACGAAAAAATAAATACGGCTCCCGAAGAGCACATGATGGCCAAACTTACAATGCGCGAAATGGAAGAGGCTATGAGAACACTAAAGAAAAGGAAATCCCCCGGAAAAGATGGGATAACAAACGAAATGCTGATGGGGCTGGGCCAAACAGCGAAAAGGAAACTACTGTCAGTCCTGAACCAAAGCTGGAAAAGGGGTATTGTACCCCAGGCATGGAAAGATGCAATACTGGTACCAGTACCAAAAACAGGAAAGGATAAAACAGATCCAAATGGATACAGGCCCATCAGCCTACTGAGCTGTGTCGGCAAGCTGATGGAACGGATGATAAACACCAGACTGATGTGGCATCTGGAAGAAAAACGAATACTAATTCCACAGCAAGCCGGCTTTAGACAGCACAGATCCACTGAGGACCAGGTCATCCTCATAGCCCAGGAGATAGAAGATGCCTACCAGGCACAGAAACACACAGTAGCTGTTTGGGTGGATCTGGAAAAGGCATTTGACAAAGTCTGGAAAGATGGACTTAGAGTCAAGCTAAGAAGAAGTGATGTTTGTGGGAAAATGTACAAGTGGATCAGCCACTACCTCAAACAAAGAACGGCCAGAGTCCAAGTACAAGGGCAGATGAGCAAAAAGGTGACACTCGAGCAGGGAGTACCCCAAGGGGGAGTACTGTCACCCACACTCTTCCTGGTATATATAAACGATATTACAGAGAATATACCAAGAAGAGTCCATAGCTCAATGTTTGCAGACGATCTGGCTATGTGGACCTCTGAAAATAATCTCACCATAGCAAGAAATCGGATGCAGACGGCCCTAACATCGCTGGAAGAGTGGGCGAACTCATGGCTGGTCAAAATAAACGAGGAGAAAACCACGTGCACAATATTCTCGCTTTCATTAAAACCCCAAAGTACCAAATTAAGTCTAAATGGCAAAATCCTGCAGCCAAACGACAACCCAACCTATCTGGGAGTCACATTTGATCGGCGCATGACATGGAAAAGTCAGATTGAGAGAAACCGAATGAAAGCCAGAGAAAGAATGGCAATCATGAGGAAACTTGCTGGCACAAGCTGGGGAGCAGACGAAGGCATACTAAAGAAACTGTACACTGGAAGAGTGAGACCAGTTCTCGAGTATGGCATTGCGGCATGGACAACAGCAGCGAAGGCGAACTTCGATAAAGTTAACAAACTTCAAAACCAAGCCATGAGAATTATAACAGGTGGCATGAAGTCAACGCCAATTGTAGAACTTGAAAAGATTACAAAACTGCAATCCATGACCGATAGAAGAGACTGCAGAGCCCAGCTGCAGTCAGAGAAACTCCGAAGACTGACGGACCACCCAATGTACCAAAGACTAAACAATTTGGGAAATGGGAAACTAAAGCGGAGAAACTTTGCAGAAATAGCCAAAGCAAAGATGCACGAAGATCCCATAAACGCACTAACAACACCAAAACCCATCACTACTGTACGCAAACCTACTTGGAGGCAGGATATATTTCCAGAGGTGGTAGAAAATATACCAGGTATTGCAAACAAAAACTGCCAGACTGAAAAAGAAAGGAGAGACACTACTTTAAGCTTCATAACGAAAAGCTACCCAAGCATGGACTGGACCCATGCATACACCGACGGTTCTGTAACAAACACTACACAGAACGGAGGGGCAGGAGCATTCCTGAACCTACCAAATGGCAGAAAAATAACTCTGTCATTCGCTACTGGTAAGTACACAAGCAATTTCAGAGCAGAGACAGAGGCACTGAGGGCGGCAGTGGAAGAAATGGTGACACACAGTGAAAATGAGAGCCATATAGTCCTGCTGACAGATGCTCTCGCCGTAGTCACAGCGCTAAAAAGCCAGAAAAACACTGAGCTTAATGACTTAAGAGCAGCACTCTGCAAACTGTGCCAGCAGTCCGCCCCAAAAAGGGTAGTGGTACAGTGGGTCCCGGCACACTGCAACATCCAAGGCAACGAGGAGGCAGACAGACTGGCAAAAGAAGGTGCAAGACTACCACAAACAGATACCAGTATGACGTACGAAGAGTCAAAACGGCTTATCAAAGCCAGATACATGACCAAATGGGAAACCGAACATACTGGTTACACCAAAAACGATGCCTATTACCAGTTGAACCGAAGAGAGCAGGTCGTGGTCTTCAGACTTCGCACTGGCCACAACAGACTGAGGTACCACCTATTCAACAAATTGAAGATAGGGAGTACCGACGAATGCCTGTGCGGTACTGGTAAAATGACCACTGAACATCTGCTGCAGAACTGCCCGACATACGAGGATCAGAGAGAGCAGATGTGGCCATTACCAGTGGAACTGCAAGACAAGCTCTATGGCAGTAGCGAGAGCCTCAGGATGACCGCCGCTTTTTTCGAAAAAATAATGGTTACTGTCTGACTGTGTACGCAGAAGAAGAAGAAGAACTATTAGAAACACATACATGAAGTTATACAGACAAATGGCAAATTGCAGCTTCAACCAACTCACATGGAGGAATGAGAGCACTTATACGGGCTGAGAACTCAACACATCCCATTTAACAAACACCTGAACAGAATTCACTTGCAGCACACCCTAAGGTACCAGTTGTATACATACGCATACAAGACCGTTGATCCTCATCTCTTTGAATGTCCAGTGCTCAACAATGTTATGCAAATGTTTCTATCTCCGAGGTCAGATAAATAGAACACTTGACTAAATAACAACTAACAAACGTACGCAGATAATATTACATGACAATGGGACGAAGAGCGAGAGTCCGGTTGCTGTTAAATCAGTAACATCATCATCATCCGCCTGTTACGGCAAGTTTTCAAATGACACCGGTCCTGATCTTATGAACCGTGTTGGGAAATAACATTCGAAGCACTTTTAACTATTTGTGAAATATTTTATATTCAGAAACAATCTAAGCATTGCTAACTGATCATCATATGCGTCTCAGTTTCTATAGACCAAGCGCTTGGCGAACTGTGAGTTTTGTCCAGCTCTGTCTCTTGTATTTCTTCTTCTTCTTCTTCTTCGTTCATCCTCAAATCAAGGTTCCGGTTTCTCTTACAAAGGACACCGTTGTTTGTAAGACTGTTTCATCTCCATACAGCTTCTGTCTCATATCTGTCTCTCGAGGTCAGCATTGTTCTCTCATTTCCAGCGTAAGCATGCAGCTTTGTTGGATGTGTTCCACGGTCATGATATGCTCCACACATGGGCACCTGTCACCTGTCCCAATCCTAATTTTGTTGTGAAGATGACTCTTCAGTCTGTTATGCCCAGTTCTCAGTCTGAAGATGATGACTTTCTTTTCTCTAGTTAAGTCATAGTAGCTGTCTTCTTTTCGGAAGTCGGGGTGCTGATCAGCACATTTTACCCTGAAGTTGGCTTTAATTATGGTCTTGGCCTCATTATATGTGATACTGAGGTCTGTTTGTGGGGATGCTCCTCCACTCTTTGCTAGTTTGTCTGCAGCTTGTTTGCCTTCAATATTGCAGTGGGATGGGATACACTGTATGACCAACCTTGGGTGTTCTGCTGAGAGCTGTGTCAGGGAGAACATACATTGCTCGAGATCTTCATCTTTGTGTTGTTTTAGCGCTGCTATTACTGACTCGGCATCAGTCAGGAATACTATGTTTTCTTGGTGAATATCTTTATCTTGGATTGCAAGCTCAGCTGCGGCCTTCAGTGCCTCTGCTTCTGCATGGAAATTACTGTCTGCTTTGGCTGTAAAGGCCGATCCGCAAGTGACAGTCTCTGCGACAGAACGTACAATCATTCTAAGGAGGCTGGCTTGCCCTGTTGTTCCTTGATATCTTCAGTCTTTCTCTTTTCTCTGCAACCAGAAGGCCTCTACAAGCGTCAGTAGCCACTATGCCTCCTCCAACTGACTGTCTCCAGACAGCTCGATCCTGAGCAATTTTTTGTCTCAGCTCTTGGGTGGGATGTCGCATGATGTCCCAATTGCATAGTCCTTTAACCGTGGGAGTACCCGGCGGCATAACTGGGCGGACAGATTGGGCTCATTAGCCTTTGTTGGCTAACTCTGACTCTAAGCCAGGGTAGATGAAACTAGTTAGCCTGTTCAGGCAGTTGGCCTAGGAGAGGGGCAACTCTGATTTTAAACCCACAAGTGCCAGGGCATACTGGCTAGTTATGGGGCATGAGAATATCATGAGATGTTTCGAGTAACTAGCATCTGCGGACAACAGCTCCACTGCCTTGTGGAAACCTCGGGATAGGGTAGGGCTGCGGAAGTAAACACAGACTGAAAATCCTGAGTGGTATTACCTTTGATGGATGGTTTAAAAACTGCGAAATCATTCCGGCAGCTCCTGCAGCTGAGCTGGTGCCAAATTGTCATGCTTTACATTAATTTTGATTACACCAGCGAGGCCGAGAGGGGGATCCTGTAGTTTGGGCAACCCATGGTCTCCATATTCAGCGCACAGGCTTGCCCCCTGGAGAGGCTACTCCAGCCTCGCTCTTGAGTGAGGACACAACTGTCAACTATTTGCGAAATAATTTACATTCAGAAACAATCCCACAAACTTGTTGATATTGTTTATTTCTTACGTCACTACTTCCGCCCTCGAGTGCCATCATGTGCAGCTGACGTTTTACCTCTTGGGCCACATGTGTCACTTCGATCTTCGAAAGCCGTTATCGCTGTATTTTTCTGTTATGCCATATTCCCCATCTGTCATTTAGTTTTCATCGTACACTGTGACCAGATTTTATTGAGCTTTATGGGAGCACCAGTAGTTGATCTTGTTGCTATGTCATAAGATGACCGGAACAACGTATGTTCTGTCGCTCGAATGCATTCGTCACAAGAAGTAGTTCTCCCAATATTTATGACGTCATCATCTCTCAATTTATTCCTCTGGTGATATTCATGGCTATTCTCAGACAACCATCTCACCCGCTGTCTGAGAGTTTCCTCTGCTGTCTGATCCTTAGACGAGGATAAAATGTGACCCTGACAGGACGAAGTATATATAAATATACTATTTAAAAGATGTGTGTTTTTGTGACCAAGTTGAGGTTTTCAGTTAGGCAAAAATCAACCGCTCAAAATATATTTCAATGATTAAAAATACTTTTTTTCAAAGAGCTATGTCCTACATATACATGAACAGTGGAGTATACAGCTGACAGCTTATGGTCAAGACATTACAACTGGTATACCATTTTGATAATAAGCTCAGTTCGAGTCTATAAGATTTAGCCGTTACCGATGAAGTGTTAGTGAGTTCAATATACTACCTCCAAGTTTTTACTTGTGTCTTTTCTTCCCTAACTGTAAGCTAAACAATTATTTACAGCTACAGGGTGTCGATGCCAGGAATTGAATCTGGCCTCTTTGCCTCGGTAGACAAGCTTTCTAACTATCTTGTCCCCATGACCCTATTTAATATTTCCTATCACATTTCAGACAGCACAACCCCGACAGTTAGCTTGTCACATTGTCTTACGTTGGACGTTGATGACAGTCCTGAATGTCTGGCGGTGGATAGGACAGGAAGTTTCAGCAATGATCGTGAGAAGAGGCCAGAGGCTGACCTAGAGGGGGCTCATGAGATCGGTGGTATAGGCAACGAAACGTTTGTCTCAGTCAGTGGAAGTCAAGGTTCAGGTAGTTCTGTTCACTCTTGATCATTTGTTGTCGTTGTTGCTATTGTTTATGTCGATCTTTTTCTTGTCGCCCTCTTGCATCCTCATCATCGTCGTCATTATCATATTTTTCTGTCAAACTCATTTTCAAGGATAGGTTCACTAATTTGTCCCTCTTCAATAAATTGGATATTATTTCTACACTGCTTATTTTTAAATCCAGAATCTAGTTTACACTTAGCAGGTTTTATCATGCGTGGATGACGGGTGGGCAGCACCGAATGTTGGAGATCGACAACACTTTTCTGCTCTAAAAACGGTTACAAAATAAATATAGAAACTAACATCTAGTGTAGATGTTGTACTGATAAAACGGCAGCTGAAAATCAAATGTAAATGCACACTACATAAGAGAGATTCAGATGGCATAAACAAAATGAGCACCGCCCTTAGCACTCTAGGAAAGGCTCTTCAGAGATACCAATAACCTCATGCTATTCACTGCTTTCTTTACGTCTACTTAGGTTGGCGTCACAACACGTACACAGAAGGACAAGATATACAGGGATACACCTACCGTTAGACTGAAGGACATGATATACAAGGATACAACTAACGTTAGACAGAAGGACACGATCTACAAGGATACAACTAACGTTAGACAGAAGGACAAGATATACAGGGATATAACTACCGTTAGACTGAAGGACAAGATATACAAGGATACAACTAACGTTAGACAGAAGGACAAGATATACAGGGATACAACTAACGTTAGACAGAAGGACAAGATATACAAGGATACAACTAACGTTAGACAGAAGGACAAGATATACAGGGATACAAAAGCGTTTGCGGCTTTTTTTCCAGTGAGCAAGTTTTCGCCCAGCTTGATGGTAATTTGTTTGTTTGAAGGGGTTTCGTCATTCATGGCTCTGACTAGCTTCCATAGTTTGTTCCCTTCTTTGTCTAGGTTGAGGCTTTCAGTTTTGTTTTTCCAGCTTTCTCTTGCTGTTTGGTTTAGAGTGTATTTGTATTTCGCCGTGGCGGCTTTGAGGGCGATATTTGCCTCCATAGATTGTTCTCGCTCTGCCATGTTCCTAGCATTTGTGACTGCATCTTCCGCTTTCTGCAACTCATCATTCCAATAGGGCTTATAGTTTTTCCTAGCCCCTCTTGGAATGGTTTCAGTGGCGGCTTGCATTATTGCCTTGCTTAGGCTTTCCACCATCTGCTTCATTTTGTTGTTTTGTGTGTTGATGGTTTCACACAGCCCGTCTGTCAGGATTGCAAATCTGTCCCAGTCGGTTCGTTTGTAATTCCAACGTGGGAGCGGTTTTTTTTCCTGTGGGCCTACTTCCATATCACTTTCTTGCTTGATCGGCCTGTGGTCGCTACCTGCCAGTTGGTTTAGTACCTGGCGGTCTATTTTATGGTGTATGTCCTGTGTGGAGAAGGCCAAATCTGGAGTCGAGGGGGTATGCCATGTTCTAGAATAGAAACTAGGGCTATCATCCGGCCTATTGATTAGGGAGAGATTTGTGTCTATCTCTCAATCTTCCACTTCGTCACCTCTGCTGTCTGTGTCCGAGTATCCCCATCTCTCCGAGTGGCTGTTGAAGTCTCCAACTACTATGCAGTTGGAGTCTTTGACTTCCATACTCGAGAGCGATAGGTCTTTATTTGGTGGTCCGTACAGATTGAAAATGAGGAGCTTCGTCTCTTGAGCCATTATGTCAACTCCTACAATTTCTGCTAGTCCGGTGTGATTGACAGATACCGCGCTACTCTGTATGCAGTTTCGGGTCAGTATCAGGACCCCTCCTTTGTGACCTTCTCTATCGAGACGGAAGGTCTGGTATCCTCTGATTGAGAATTTATGGTTATTGTTGAGGTGCGTTTCCTGGATACATGCCACGTCAATCTTACCTTCATGCAGGTGATGTGTTAGGGAAAGTTTTTTGTTAACGACACCCTCCGCATTCCACTGTAGTATTTTGAGGGTCTTGAGTTTTTGGTCAATAGGAATTGCCCCATAGCCATGTGCCTTGACTCCACGACACATGAGTGGGTGACCACCAGTAGTCAAGGGTGGGCCCCTTCGAGGCGTGAGGTCCGGCACTCTCGCTGCCTGGTGGGACTCCGCAGGATGAGCGCCATACGTTTTTCTGATAGGTTGTACTGTCATCATACTGCAATTTACGTTGCACTGTTTCGTTAGGCTTGTGGCCCCGTGCATCCGATTTCAACAGGCGTTTCTGTAGGGATGCCCTTCTTAGCCTTTGGCTGTCCCCAGCCTATCTGCAAGGCAGCAGTTGTTTGTGATCAGAGTTGTCTCTGTTATGGAAGTTGTCTTACCAGACTAACGACTCTTCACTACTCGTGTCTATAGGGTGCGGTGATGATATATGAGATGATATATGATATGGACTGGTTTACCCGGAAGAGAGGCAGTCCAGTGTGTCTGTATCCCAGTATCGTCACGTCCTGCCAGAAACGTAGCATTTGCATGTGAGTGGGGTATCTCTTTGCTCCCTGGGATGTTGACACAGTTGGGCAGGTGTGCAATGTCCGCTAGTCTGCATCTCTTCTGCGTCCATTGGTATGGCTGATAGCGTACAGAGGTAGAGATCGAAGCAGAAGTGCATTTAACCAGGGGACAGGCCTGGTAATGTCACGGAGATGTTGTTCGCCTGGTTTGCGGACATATCTCGTGGTCAAGGAATGAGTCTCGACACCCCGACCAAGAACTAAGTCTTATGTTGGTGGTTTCGCACCCCATCGCCGTATAGGGTGAATATCGAGCAGCTATCCGCCCGCTTTGATCGGCGGATGGAAGAGACCTCTTTCTATGGCTCGACCTGGTAGGGTTGAGGCGCGATCCCCAGGTCCCGACCATATCGAAGCCTCCCATTGCAGTGGTTCTGAGATTTTGAGCGGGATTCCGGCTTACAGGCGTCCGGCCGTAATCCCTCACATGGTAGCCTCGCGCCATTGGCTTATCAGCCTGGTAAGTGAACCAAATGTCTGCGGCTCCTCTCGAGATTAGCAGGATTTCCGTAGCAACGCCCTGTCATTTGTAGGGTAAAACTGACCTGTCTTCCGAATACAAGGATACAACAAACGTTAGACTGAAGGACAAGATATACAAGGATACAACTAACGTTAGACAGAAGGACAAGATATACAGGGATACAACTAACGTTAGACTGAAGGACAAGATATACAGAGAAAACTAACGTTAGACTGAAGGACAAGATATATAAGGATACAACTAACGTTAGACAGAAGGACAAGATATACAGGGATACAACTAACGTTAGACTGAAGGAAAAGATATATAAGGATACAACTAACGCTAGACTGAAGGACAAGATATACAGGGATACAACTACCGTTAGAAAGAAGGACAAGATATACAGGGATACAACTACCGTTAGACAGAAGAACAAGATATACAGGGATACAACTAACGTTAGACTGAAGGAAAAGATATATAAGGATACAACTAACGCTAGACTGAATGACAAGATATACAGGGATACAACTACCGTTAGACAGAAGGACAAGATATACAGGGATGCAACTACCGTTAGACAGAAGGACAAGATATACAGGGATACAATTAACGTTAGACTGAAGGACAAGATATATAGGGATAGAACAAACGTTAGACTGAAGGACAAGTTCTCTCATTCCTCCATGTGAGTTGGTTGAAGCTGCAATTTGCCATTTGTCTGTATAACTTCATGTATGTGTTTCTAATAGTTCTTCTTCTTCTTCTGCGTACACAGTCAGACAGTAACCATTATTTTTTCGAAAAAAGCGGCGGTCATCCTGAGGCTGTCGCCACTGCCATAGAGCTTGTCTTGCAGTTCCACTGGTGATGGCCACATCTGCTCTCTCTGATCCTCGTATGTCGGGCAGTTCTGCAGCAGATGTTCAGCGATCATTTTACCGGTACCGAACGGGCATTTGTCGGTACCACCTATCTTCAATTTGTTGAATAGGTGGTACCTCAGTCTATTGTGGCCAGTGCGAAGTCTGAAGACAACGACCTCTTCTCTTCGGTTCAACTGGTAATAGGCATCGTTTTTGGTGTAACCAGTATGTTCGGTTTCCCATTTGGTCATGTATCTGGCTTTGAAAAGCCGTTTTGACTCTACGTACGTCATACTAGTATCTGTTTGTGGTAGTCTTGCGCCTTCTTTTGCCAGTCTTTCTGCCTCCTCGTTGCCTTGGATGTTGCAGTGTGATGGGACCCACTGTACCACTATCCTTTTTGGTGCGGACTGCTGGCACAGTTTGCAGAGTGCTGCTCTTAAGTCATTAAGCTCAGTGTTTTTCTGGCTTTGTAGCGCTGTGACTACGGCGAGAGCATCTGTAAGCAGGACTATATGGCTTTCATTTTCTTTATGTGTCACCATTTCTTCCACTGCCGCCCTCAGTGCCTCTGCCTCCGCTCTGAAATTGCTTGTGTACTTACCAGTAGCGAATGACAGTGTTATTTTTCTGCCATTTGGTAGGTTCAGGAATGCTCCTGCCCCTCCGTTCTGTGTAGTGTTTGTTACAGAACCGTCGGTGTGTGCATGGGTCCAGTCCATGCTTGGGTAGTTTTCCGATATAAAGCTTAGGGTAGTATCTCTCCTTTCTTTTTCAGTCTGGCCGTTTTTGTTTCCAATACCTGGTATATTTTCTACCACCTCTGGAAATATATCCTGCCTCCAGGTAGGTTTTCGTACAGTAGTGATGGGTTTTGGTGTTGTCAGTGCGTTTATGGGATCTTCGTGCATCTTTGCTTTCGCTATTTCTGCAAAGTTTCTCCGCTTTAGTTTCCCATTTCCCAAATTGTTTAGTCTCTTGTGCATTGGATGGTCGGTCAGTCTTCGGAGTTTCTCTGACTGCAGCTGGGCTCTGCAGTTTCTTCTATCGGTCATGGATTGCAGTTTTGTAATCTTTTCAAGTTCTACAATTGGCGTTGACTTCATGCCTCCTGTTATAACTCTCATGGCTTGGTTTTGAAGTTTGCTAACTTTATCGAAGTTCGCCGTTGCTGCTGTTGTCCATTCCGCAATGCCATACTCGAGAACTGGTCTCACTCTTCCAGTGTACAGTTTCTTTAGTATGCTTTCGTCTGCTCCCCAGCTTGTGCGAGCAAGTTTCCTCATGATTGCCATTCTTTCTCTGGCTCTCATTCGGTTTCTCTTGATCTGACTTTTCCATGTCATGCGCCGATCAAATGTGACTCCCAGATAGTTTGGGTTGTCGTTTGGCTGCAGGAATTTGCCATTTAAACTTAACTTGGTATTTTGGGGTTTGATTGAAAGCGAGAATATTGTGCATGTGGTTTTCTCCTCGTTTATTTTGACCAGCCATGAGTTCGCCCAATCTTCCAGCGATGTTAGGGCCTGCTGCATCCGATTTCTTGCTATGGTGAGATTCTTTTCAGAGGTCCACTTAGCCAGATCGTCTGCAAACATTGAGCTATTGACTCTTCTTGGTATATTCTCTGTGATGTCGTTTATATACACCAGGAAGAGTGTGGGTGACAGTACTCCCCCTTGGGGTACTCCCTGCTCGAGTGCCACCTTTCTGCTCATGTGCCCTTGTACTTGGACTCTGGCCATTCTGTTTTTGAGGTAGTGGTTGATCCACTTGTACATTTTCCCACATACATCACTTCTTCTTAGCTTGACTCAAAGTCCATCTTTCCAGAATACAGGGATACAACTAACGTTAGACAGAAGGACAAGATATACGGAGATACAACTAACGTTAGACTGAAGGACAAGGACAAGTTATCTTCAGCAAACGAACACATTAGTTAGCTAGTTGCCCATCGCAGGTGGTAATGACGACATCAACAGACGGTTAGTTTTTATGGTTTAACTTGTTATGTATTTTGATTATAGTGAGGAAGAGACTCACTCTTTTGTCCCGAGCTACCTTGGACTAGTGACAGGACATAGGTCAAGGCGACTGGAGGTAACACAGACTGCAGACACTCTGGTTCCCTCTCCCTTTAGACCAGGAGTCGCTTCAATCTTGCGGGATTGACCCCTGCTTTCTTCATACCTCAGACTGACCCCTGCTTTCTTCATGCCTCAGACTGACCCCTCCTTTCTTCATGCCTCAGACTGACCACAGCTTTCTTTATGTCTAGACTGACCACTGCTTTCTTCATGCCTCAGACTGACCACTGTTTCTTCATGCGTCAGACTGACCACTGCTTTCTTCATGTCCAGACTGACCACTGTTTTCATCCCTCAGACTGACCACAGCTTTCTTTATGCCTCAGACTGACCACTGTTTCTTCATGCGTCAGACTGACTACTGCTTTCTTCATATCCAGACTGACCACTGATTTCTTTATATCTCAGACTGACCACTGCCTTCTTCATGTCCAGACTGACCACTGCTTTCTTCATGTCCAGACTGACCATTGCCTTCTTCATGTCCAGACTGACCACTGCTTTCTTCATGTCCAAACTGACCACTGCCTTCTTCATGCGTCAGACTGACCACTGATATCTTCATGTCCAGACTGACCACTACTTTCTTCGTGTCCAGACTGACCACTGCTTTCCTAACATAGATCCAGGTTGACTCGTGAAAGGATACGAAAATGAAGACATAAATGTTATACAAATGAATAGCCAGAGATAAGAACAAAAGTGCTATTCAATTATGTCTTCGTTAGAGTTGAAACGTGGTTATGCTTTCGCTTTACACGTGAACTGTATCGGGTACAAATGTTGGTCTGAACAAGTTCCAATGTACAAACAGTAAATGGGAACTGTTTTACTCCCTTAGCACTCCACATTTTTTTTGGGCCAAAATTTGACCTAATTAATTAATATAAAATAACTTAATCTTTCGCTATGGTAGTCGACTTTCAAAATTTGTAACTTTACTGTTTGTTCGTCAACAAATATGATTTTCTTGTGTGTAGAGACACAATTGAATAACGAATATGTGGGTGTTATTGCTTTTGTTGTGTGTTTGTTAGTTTCTGAGATACAAAACGATCAAGTTGAAAATTTATGAAAATATGGGAAAACATTTGGACTCTATCGCTAGGCCTAGTCGCTCCGATAGAAAACCATGGAAACCACAACAACGTATCGATACTGTGTCTACACTATCGACACAACTGTTAGTTTCCAATTCAAACGTAGTTCTTTCATCTAAACAAACAAAATAAACAGATCTACTCGATAAAGATCTTTCCTAACAACCTACTTCACCTTTCGCAAAAAAAGTCGTCTTGCTCCAAACGGCGAATACAAAATTAAAACTGTTCCAAAGCCATTTGTAATTGAACATATAATACTTTAACCACCAAAATATCGTGTATATGGGGGGAACGTATTCAGCAGTAAAAAATAACTATCAGGAGTGGCTCCTTTCAAAAACTTTTTGTTTTCCGCACACCGTTTTTGTAGGCCGAGCTGGATAGATAGGATAGGACAAGGTGTGCTAAAGGAAGGCAACCGTGAACGGAGCGGTTATTCATACTTCATAACAATGCTGACACCTATTACAATGTAGTCTCTAACACTTCATCCTCGATGACAACGTGTGCCATCGGACCGCGTTTACCTTTTTCTTCTGTTCTATCAGTGATAGCTAATATATCAAACACAGATACATGACAAGAGAATATATTCCTTAGGAAGCATGTTGGCGTGAATAATAGTGAAATAAAGCGTAGAATAGAACGCACAAATGGTTACATAACTGGTGGATTATGGGAAAGTATTTGGCCGCTAGGGTAGACAACCACTCTGGAAGTTGCTCAAGTACCAGAAAGAGCCCTTGAAATTCACTACCATTATGTTTTTAAAAATCCCGTGCAGATGTGCAAGTTCAGCATGAAGGTCAGCGTTTCTAAATGGTTTTAGATTAGAAATGGTGCTCCACAGGGATGTCTCTCATCAGAATTTATTTTTATTTTGGCTAATCACTGGATTATGATGCCAACAATTTCAACCAACAACAATGGAATTCAAAAGAATTTGTCCAAAGAACTTGCTGATGTCCACTTTGACGACGACTTGACTCTTTTGTCTCATAACCATCACCATCAAGTGCCCTTTCTAATGGCGCTGGTGATCAAATATCTGCACTTTCTCTTATCACGTGTGTTGTGTATCAGTTCTTCTATTAGTCATCTCCCATGCTATGCCTTCAAACTGACCAATATTGTATCTGTTTGTGTCCCTATATCCCTCTTCCCATCTATTTGGCCCGCTGTCACAGTGTGTTCCAACCCGTCTCTTTTCATGACATGTCAGAGAATGTTTGAATGCCGTGTATTGATTTTGTCCATAACCTGCCTTTGTATCTGTGCCTCTTCACGAATACAGTTATTAGCTTTCTTTGCAGTTCATGAAATCGTTAACATTTTTCTGTAAAGCCACATTTCCGTTGCCTCCAAGGATCTCCATAACTTGCCTGCTGATTGTCTATGTCTTATGACAGTACTGGTTCTACGTACATTCAAGAACCCTATTTCTTAATTTCAGTGATATGGTTTTGTTGCACAAGATTCCCCTCATACTCTGGAAGAGTATTTCTAAGTATTGAAATGTGCCCAAGTATTGAAATGTGCCCAAGTATTTAAATTTGCCCACTTATGTTAGTTCCAAAAAGACCAAGAGATGCTAAATAAGATAGGTATACTTGATGAGAGGTCACATCAATTGAAACTGAGAATATATATCGAAGATAAAAAATATGAGAATAATTGCAGCTGATAATCACATTGTGCACGGAGGTACAATCCTACAAGATGTTCAATCATACATACAAGTATCCCAGGTAACAATATGTACGTAGTAGGAAGTACAGATACATATACTGAAAATAATATTGCAAAAGGTGACGGGCGCTTTGAGAAAATTATGAAAATCTGGAGAAATTAAACGATGACTCCAATATAAAAATACTGGAGACCAACTAAATTGAAAGGTCCTTTGATTTATATGGAGAACGAAAACATCAAAAAAGGTATCATATTTCATAATGAGGTGCTCAATAAGAGAGGTTAACACGGTATGTCCTCTTGAGATTGTTGGACAAAACACGGGAAGATATTTGAAGAACATGAACTGAGACGACCGCGATGGCTTTGGATGAGATAAATATTTAAGAAACCAGATTATACATTACAAGATCTTGTCTGTTCCGGAATCCCTGTGGCAAGACCGAAATACGCACAGAGAAAGAAGATTGAGATAAACTTAGGGAAACAGGCAACATGTGGTCAAAGTTCAAACGGAAAGTCAAGTGCAGGAAAACTTGGCGTGTATGTGTTGAAGACTTGATGACTTTAGCATGCCTATTATTTTGTAACATATATACATTCACACATACGCACACCCACAATACATAAACAAAACCTATTTGGTTTCAGCTGCTCTGGACGTACCATTTCATCTTCCACCAACTGACGAAGTTCCGGTTCAAGATAGAAAAGCCCAGTCCAGCCAACAGGCGACGGAACTACTTGTTAGCAGCTGGAATGATCTGAGAACGTGGACGAAGCGCAATGATACATCATCTGTATGCGAACAAGATATGGAGAGAGCTATCACCGGTTTTATTGCTAACGAAATGTGGGCCTTGCAGAGTAAGTCACTGATTGATTGTTGGTTCATGTTGGATATATATATATATAGAGAGAGAGAATGGCTAGCGTAATGGAAAAGCGATCGCCTTTCATTTCGAAGTTCAACTAACGTCATTAGGTCGACGTTTTTCTGTTTTCAATCAATAAATGATAGCTGTTTCGCGGTTTGATCCTCCATTATGGAATTTCCAGGATCGAATAATATTTGGAAATGTTCAGGTGTTTGCTTGGACTACTTTGTTAATTCTCATAGTTTTCCGGGTTTTTTTCCTGACTTAGTATCAATGTACCTTAACTTAACGTCTTTATACTAGTTTAGAAGACTCTGCAGAGTCTGTATACAACCAGTTTCTTGAAGGATGGTTAACCGATCTGCGAGTCTACCATAATAGACTCAAACACTAGAGCAAACTAGACCCGAAGCGTGTTAGGTGTCTTTTATGCTGCTCTTAACAAATACCTAACTATGACCTGTGTTATGTCATGTCACACAGTTAGTCGCCTATAACAACATGCTTCATATGGGGCACTGGTGCTATTCTTGTCTTTGTCATAAAGAAAGACCCCGGCGGAACACTCTGGAACCTGGCTTTTGCTCCGTAATTGAATGACTCATTTCTTTCACTCGTGTTCTATTTCAGTTAGCAGAACCGTATAACCCGTTTACATTAAATGATGTATTGACATCCCATCGATAGTGGGTGCTGGCATTTTCCTTTTCTGTAGACACGTGTATTCGGTGAAAATGTTAACAAGACAAAGGGACATTCCACATTCTTGTCGCAGTCCTCTTCTTTCGTAGATGTAGGGCCTATATGTTAAAAAGGAAAGGCTTAGTGAGAATCCCTGAGGTAAAATCTGTATCATGTGCTATCCCCAGTCGTCTTGACTACGTCTTGCAACTGGGCCAGGATAGCTCAGGACGAGCGAGTGAGGCTGACGACAGTGCAGATCTTGCTCACTTAAATCTATTGAAGCGAAAGTTACAGAGCCAGACATTTTTAGATGTGCCGTGTGATTGATGCGAAATGAAGGCCCTTATCTTCGACACGTGTAACGTTACTTAACAGCACAAAAAGCCGATATACCCATGCAGGACTACAAAGGCTGTTCACGTATGCTCTACGTGTGGTAGCGTTTGACATGCTCAAATTGGACTGTACGGTTATGTGGAGTCCCACCTGACTAAACATGGCATACCCTGTGGCCATCTTCTCTTGCGATGGGCAACTGAAGAACTAACTAACAAACGGGAAGTAAAACCTGGCAGATCGAACAGTGGTAGTTGGTTCGTAGAACAGGTTACTGAGTATTCGTGTGTGTTGTCTATCCATACTTATGTTTCACAGACATGTGATTAGCTTCTTTTGCTAGGCTCTGTCTGATGCCCTAATGTATCTTATAAGACACATATGCATGCTCGTTGTTATTTCTATATCATTTTCTGCTTGTGTCATCGTAGAGAATGTTACCTTTCTTGTTTCACTGTTCTGTCGACATTCACAGCTGTAAGTAAATCCTTCCATGATCTCACCAATGTTAATACATCTTCCCATACCTTCTTGTTATTTAGCAAACCTTCATTTACCCCTTGATTATTAGTAACCCTTCTATTACACCTTGAGTTTTAGCAAGCCTTCCATTACCCCTTGATTATTAGCAAGCCTTCCATTACACCTTGATCATTAGCAACCCTTCCATTACACCTTGATTATTAGCAAGCCTTCCTTTACACCTTGATTATTAGCAACCCTTCTATTACACCTTGATTATTAGCAAGCCTTCCATTACCCCTTGATTATTAGCAACCCTTCCATTACACCTTGATTATTAGCAAGCCTTCCATTACACCTTGATTATTAGCAAGCCTTCCTTTACCTTCTTAACATTTAGCAAGCTTTCACATACCCCTTTGAATTGTGGAAAACCTTCCCATGCCACTTTGATTTTAGCAAACAACGCAGAGCACCTTGACCTCAGTAAGCCATTCCATACCCCAACATTTGGTTAACCTCCTCGTACTGCCTGGACTTGTAGAACAGTACATCGTACCATCTCACCAGCTTTGAGTACTTTCTGGAGGAAGTATATGCCAGGCTGGTTATCTATGTCTATAGGTTGATTTTGTTTTTCTGGAAACAGTTCGGATATGTCCCATTTAAATTTTCTAGACACATGTCTTACAGTGTCCACTTTCTATTGACATTTCTTTGCCTTTGTCGTTGCTCTTGTTTTCATGTCATGACATCTCATCTCACGTCATCTCATGTCATTTCATGTTTCGTCATTTCATCGTATCTCACATTATCACATTTCATGGCATGTCATTGTATATAATTTCTCAAATCACCAAACTTTTAACTTCAATTTCATCTCACCTAACTTCATTTCATGTTAAATTGTTTCATCTCACCTCACGTAATATCATCTCTTCTAGGCTTCTCTCATAATTTAATCACATCTCATCTCATAGAACATATTTTAATCTAATCTAATCTGGCGTTACTTCTTTAATTTAATATCATTTAATTAAATTTGATTTGATTTGATTCGATTTATTTTCAATTCACCTCATTTCATCGGATCATATTTTATTATTTTATTTCATGCCGTTTCTTCTCATCGTAACTCATCTCACCTCACCTTGCCTCATGTAATCTCATTTCACCTCATGTTATCTCATCCCATTTCATGTCACATCCTTTCCATTTATTCTCACATCATCTCATGTTACCTCAAAACATCTCCTTTCATTCCAATGTATAATATATTATTTAATATCATGTCATTTCACCGCATCTTCTACCATGTCCTCTCATGTCATCTCATGCCCCCAAATGACATTTCAGACTGTTAGTACTAATCGTCTGTGTCAGAAGCGGCCATATTACGGCGTATTACATGTTGAAAAGGTCTTAGTGGAATGGTACGTAGAGTAGTTGATTCTCTCGGCAAAGGAACGAGATTCGATCCCTGGAAGCGACACATTCTAGTCTACCAAGTTGTAAAGGGAATATTTTATGTAAGTGAAACAGACCAAACAGGAAAGGAACTCATCATTACTCCCCCTTCTGCTACCTCACAAAAGAAAGAGACCTCGTAAAACGAAATCTCTAACATCTTCATCATTACCAACAGCGTCTACTATAGGACTACAATGGAATTTGTTTAATGATTTCTCCTAACAACTGACCTTCCATAACATCTAATTGTCTCTCTGACAAATAATAACAGTATTCGACGCATGGGCAAAGCCAGGACCATCATTACTTCAAGGTCGTTCTTCATTTCTTGGAAACTACTACCAGTGCAGAGACACGAAGGCTCCCTCAACGGCCAAGAGAGCTGGATTCAAGGGCAACTACTGTGTGAATTCTTTCGCAAACTTAACAAAAACAGAAGTAAGTGATTTATTTTTTTAAACAGTTTTTGGGAAGAAAAAAAAAAAACACACGCACGCACGCACGCACGCACGCACGCACACACGCACGCACGCACACACACACACACACACACACACACACACACACACACACATACATACATACATACATACATACATACATATATATATATATATATATATATATATATACAGAGCTTGACACATCTTAGGGTGGCTTACCAGTCAGTTACAAATGTCACGTCAGCATGGTCGGGCTACAGTCATGCAATTTTTGTTAACAAATTTTAACTAGGCACTAATTCACCTTTATTTCTACAAAAATATGTGCACAAAACCAGAATATACGGTATTACTTTCACAGTAATAGTCAAGTTCTTCTTAAGAAAAAATGCATTTCTGGTACGGCGTATCGTGTGTGTTCTTGAACATTCTTGGCAGCTTTACCAATGAAGTATTATTTATCAATGCTTTAGTAAGTAAGTTAGAATTGTGGCAGTGGAGGTTAATTTAGTTTCATCCTCATAAATGAGCATTTATACAATCTATTCGAGCCGTGATATCATTAATAATCGCACAAGAGTCGTTATATAGTGACGATTAAAAACGGATTATTTTTTACTCGTCAAGCAAAAACTAGTATTCGTAACAGACAAGCGCTTTTGTCAAGCCCTATTTATATATACACACACACACATAAATACATACACAAAGGATACGATTGTCTAGACCTCAGATACAACATAAAGGATACGACTGTCTAGACCTCAGATACAACATAAAGGATACTACTGTCTAGACCTTAGATACAACATAAAGGATACTACCGTCTGGACCTCAGATACAACATAAAAGATACTACTGTCTAGACTTCAAATACAGCATCGAAATAAAAACATGAAGCAGACCGTTGTTACAACCAAAATGTTTCACTGGGGACAATAACAACGTCAATAAAAACGACAAGTAAATCATGACACCTACGATGAACACAGATCGGTACTGACTCTATTGAGGGTCAGACTTGGACTTGGGAAGTTCGTCTTAAGGAAAGCTACAGTAGCCAGCCTGACCTTCACAGAAAGGCTGTATCCAAGTGTTTACGGTGGCTGTTTCAATGGCAATATTTTTAACTTATATGATTGTTAGTTCCAATCAGAGCCCTCTTTAGTACCCTATTTGTGCATGTTTAGAAGATAATCATGAACCTATACTTCTCAATTCGGGTACCACTCGTTTGAAATACAAACACATTTTACAACATATATTTGTTGTGAAGGTCGAGGTCGTAGTCATGGATAACAATGACCAAGACCTCACCTAACGTCAACCATGGGCAGATAAAAACATGATGTGTTACAGCAGCCTGACCAACGAGGTCTTAGTCAATACTGTGCTTTCTGCAGTGAGTAGCCTACTGAGAAGCTTTGCACTCTACTACAGCCAGGAGGGCCCAGGTTCAACTTATTCAGTACACCACGGGAAGTAAGAAGAGCAATTACAAACCCACTACCACAGAAATGTCATCACGAGTCAAAAACTCAGTTCGGGCAGCAACGACAACAACAATATCAAATGTCATTACATTTATTCATTTCTGCAAAACTCACTTTCGTGGTGTGTTATGTGTGTGTGTGTGTGTGTGTGTGTGTATGTGTGTGTGTGTGTGTGTGAGAGAGAGAGAGAGAGAGATAACCTTCTTACGTTTATATATTCAGCTTCCTCTTATTTATTCTTCGCTCACAGAGCTCAAACATGTTAATAGTGATGGCACTATCAAGAGTTCAGCTCGGTGCGTGTTTGCCAGACACATGCTCAGAGGCGGAGATTACGAGACTTTTCCAAGAAAGTAAGGAAATCTTGTTTCCTGTCATTCCAGAACTTTAGTGACTTTACTTAGTTGCTCTTCTTCTAGCATGGGATGTTTAGTCCTCTACCATGGGAGATACAGTCTTCTGCCATGGGGGATAAAGTCGTCTACTATGGGGGAATATAGTCTTCTACCATGGCGGATGTACAGTCTTCTACCATAGGGGATGTATAGTCTTCTAACATAGGGGATGTATAGTCTTCTAACATAGGGGATGTATAGTCTTCTAACATAGGGGATGTGTAGTCTTCTACCATGGGGGATGTACAGTATTCTACCATGGGGGATGTATAGTATTCTACCATGGGGGATGTACAGTATTCTACCATGGGGGATGTACAGTCTTCTATAATGGGGAATGTATAGTCTTCTACCATGGGGGATGTACAGAATTCTACCATGGGGGATGTACAGTATTCTACCATGGGGGATGTATAGTCTTCTAGCATAGGGGATGTATAGTCTTCTATAATGGGGAATGTATAGTCTTCTACCATGGGGGATGTATAGTCTTCTACCATGGAGGATGTATAGTCTTCTATAATGGGGGATGTATAGTCTTCTAACATAGGGGATGTATAGTCTTCTACCATGGGGGATGTATAGTCTTCTACCATGGGGCATGTATAGTCTTCTATAATGGGGGATGTATAGTCTTCTACCATGGGGCATGTTTAGTCTTCTACCATGGGGGATGTATAGTCTTCTACCATGGGGCATGTTTAGTCTTCTGCCATGGGGGATGGAGGTCTTCGTGTTATTGCTGTTTAAAGTTCAGCAGCGATGTCAAACTTGCGGCACGTAAGCTGCAAGCGGACAACAAAGCTGTTTTCTGTGGCCCGCCAATTGGTTGATGATACATTGTAAGAATTAGGCAGGAATAAGGATCCTTATTTAACACAACGCAGATGTATGGTCTCACAAAAGTTTAAACATCGATACAATGTGAGTACATGACAAAGCTAAGAGCAGAAGTGAAATCCATACTAACAGAGCATATGACACAGCTAAGAGCACAAGTAAAATCCATACTTACAGAGCATATGACAGAGCTAAGAGCACAAGTAAAATCCATTCTTACAGAGCATATGACAGAGCTAAGAGCACAAGTGAAATCCATACTTACAGAGCATATGACAGAGCTAAGAGCACAAGTAAAATCCATTCTTACAGAGCATATGACACAGCTAATAGCACAAGTGAAATCCATACTAACAGAGCATATGACACAGCTAAAAGCACAAGTGAAATCCATACTAACAGAGCATATGACACAGCTAAGAGCACAAGTGAAATCCATACTTACAGAGCATATGACAGAGCTAAGAGCACAAGTAAAATCCATTCTTACAGAGCATATGACACAGCTAAGAGCACAAGTTAAATCCATACTTACAGAGCATATGACACAGCTAAGAGCACAAGTGAAATCCATACTTACAGAGCATATGACACAGCTAAGAGCACAAGTTAAATCCATACTTACAGAGCATATGACACAGCTAAGAGCACAAGTGAAATCCATACTTACAGAGCATATGACACAGCTAAGAGCACAAGTGAAATCCATACTTACAGAGCATATGACAGAGCTAAGAGCACAAGTGAAATCCATACTAACAGAGCATATGACACAGCTAAGAGCACAAGTTAAATCCATACTTACAGAGCATATGACAGAGCTAAGAGCACAAGTGAAATCCATACTAACAGAGCATATGACACAGCTAAGAGCACAAGTTAAATCCATACTTACAGAGCATATGACAGAGCTAAGAGCACAAGTGAAATCCATACTTACAGAGCATATGACAGAGCTAAGAGCACAAGTTAAATCCATACTTACAGAGCATATGACAGAGCTAAGAGCACAAGTTAAATCCATACTTACAGAGCATATGACAGAGCTAAGAGCACAAGTTAAATCCATACTTACAGAGCATATGACACAGCTAAGAGCACAAGTAAAATCCATACTTACAGAGCATATGACAGAGCTAAGAGCACAAGTTAAATCCATACTAACAGAGCATATGACAGAGCTAAGAGCACAAGTGAAATCCATACTAACAGAGCATATGACAGAGCTAAGAGCACAAGTTAAATCCATACTAACAGAGCATATGACAGAGCTAAGAGCACAAGTTAAATCCATACTAACAGAGCATATGACAGAGCTAAGAGCACAAGTGAAATCCATACTAACAGAGCATATGACAGAGCTAAGAGCACAAGTGAAATCCATACTAACAGAGCATATGACACAGCTAAGAGCACAAGTTAAATCCATACTAACAGAGCATATGACAGAGCTAAGAGCACAAGTGAAATCCATACTAACAGAGCATATGACAGAGCTAAGAGCACAAGTGAAATCCATACTAACAGAGCATATGACAGAGCTAAGAGCACAAGTGAAATCCATACTAACAGAGCATATGACAGAGCTAAGAGCACAAGTAAAATCCATTCTTACAGAACATGATTGACAACATCTGGAACAGGTTGCACAAGACAAAGCAGGCTTTACAAAAAACAAACAACTTTTCACAACACGATCAAACACAAACATGCACTAATGTTCTACTTCTGTTACACCTTCTTGTATCCAAGAACTAGAGAAACTGAATGTCGCCACGTATCTACAAGCGATATCAACAGACTGCCGGACTGAAGACAGGGAATGGACGACCTTCACAAAGGTTGCTGTGTAAGTACCATGTTCAATGAATCAACTAATCGATCAATTTACTCTCTAGCTTTACTAGCCATCTGCTAAAATGTAGTTCCGCTTTTATTTGCTTGCTCGTTTTCAACATGGCTTCATTAGTGTATCATCATGCCGCTTCAATTCTTTTGTTTCTGTTCAAGCACAACATTTGTCAAGCATTTACCATTTTGGTTGCGGTTTTTGTTATTCTCATGATTAAGGGCTATGCGATAGGCCTGGTTCTACACTGGAGACGACAATAGGCCGGGTTCTACACTGGAGACGACAATACGCCGGGTTCTACACTGGAGACGACAATAGGCCGGGTTCTATACTGGAGCAGACAATAGGCAGGGTTCTACACTGGAGCAGACGATATGCCGGGCTCTATATTGGAGCAGATAATAGGCAGGGATCTACATTGGAGCAGGACGATAGGGCGGAATCTACTTTGGATCAGGACGATAGGACGGGATCTACTTTGGAGCAGCGCGATAGGACGGGATCTACATTGGAGCAGAACGATAGGTAGGGATCTACTTTGGAGCAGAACGATAGAAAGGAATCTACTTTGGATCAGGACGATAGGACGGGATCTACTTTGGATCAGGACGATAGGACGGGATCTACGTTGGAGCAGGACGATAGGACGGGATCTACTTTGGATCAGGACGATAGGAAGGGATCTACATTGGAGCAGGACGATAGGACGGGATCTACATTGGAGCAGAACGATAGGAAGGGATCTACTTTGGAGCAGGACGATAGGACGGGATCTACTTTGGAGCAGCGCGATAGGACGGGATCTACATTGGAGCAGAACGATAGGAAGGGATCTACTTTGTAGCAGAACGATTTGTTTTTGTGTGTGTGTTGCACACTTTTCTGTTTATTTCCACAAGATCTGTACTGAAATGCTATGAAATTTCCTTTTATACGTTTATAACTTTTTTTGTATATCTTCATCTGCGAGATATACAACAACGCTCTCTCTCCCTCTCTCTCTCTCTCTCTATCTCTCTATCTCTCTTTCTTACTCTCTTTTTTAGTCTCTCAAACACCCCCAAACACACACTACATTTTACATGAGAAAGATTGGCAGTGTGATCTCCTCCACCGCCTCTCAGGTCAGTCTGCTCACGTGACATAGTCAGGTGATACCTGTAACAATGCCTCAGAAGCACATAACATAGAACCTTGAAGGCGAATTATAACTGTCATTGTCGGGAATCCAGAACACCTGGCCGGAAAGCTAACAAGTTTATTTAGCTTCTTCCAACTGCCCCACAGTTATTCTTAACAAAACAAACTTTGGTCGAAAAGTAAAACTCTCAATGTCCGGAATCAGTAGTTCAAGTGAAAGTTAATTATGTCACAAAAACAATTATTGTCTTCTAAAATCAATTCTTCTGGAAAATTAGGAAATTGTCAAAGTTAAGTAAACTTAAGTTAAGTCACCTTCAGTTTAAGCTGGTGATAGGAGGGTCCATCTACCCCGCTAATTGGTAGAGGTTTGTGAAAGGACAGAGCGAAATTTAGAAACTGGGTTGTAAAACATGATTGGATACTGGTTGCGAAACATGATTGGATACTGGCTGCGAAACATGACTGGATACTGGTTGCGAAACATGATTGGATACTGGTTGCGAAATATGATTGGATACTGGTTGCGAAACATGATTGGATACTGGTTGCGAAACATGATTGGATACTGGTTACGAAACATGACTGGATACTGGTTGCGAAACATGATTGGATACTGGCTGCGAAACATGACTGGATACTGGTTGCAAAACATGATTGGATACTGATTGCAAAACATGACTGGATACTGATTGCAAAACATGACTGGATACTGATTGTGAACAGGTCACAACGATTTGATGAGGTACTTAACTACTTAGCGCCCCATCAAAAAGAGAGGGAGTTACAGAGTGGGATACATGTTAGTAGAGGGAGTTACAGAGTGGGATACAGAATGGTTAGTACAGGCCAGATTCGAGAGGCTCGGCAGAGCAGATCTTGACAGAAAGACAGACCAGCAGTTAGTGAATGACCTGGCAATTTTAACTCTTAAGTCGACAACGGTGCATGATAGGGAACATGGGAACATCGGGGAAGTGTGAGACTAGCTTCCCTATCCCAAAGTGACACGGATAGACTGATTCACTTATAGTAGAGTCCGGGTTTCCACTGGGGTATTCTATCTAGAATGTTACCACACTCATCCACATCATTCACGACCACACACAGCAAATAACATAGCTCGCAACAGGTGGCATATTTATTATATCACACTCATACAACAACTATTAAAGTGAGTGCATTGGAAATTACAAACAACACAAAAAATACAAGTTATCTAAATAGATACATGGAGTTTATAACCTAAAGCTATAGATGTTGCTCCCAACTAACCCAGCCCAGTTCTAGCCGCACACTCCCCTCCCCTTATCTGCACCCTCAACACACTCTCAAAAACTCGTCCTCGCGTTTGAATTCTATGACACTCAGATCCCCTCAGGCGGGTGATCTGGACATTATGCATTCAATCTATTCAACGTATACTCACGTATGATCACACACTCAATCGATCTGCGTATACACCCACTCTGGAACATACATCGTTCCCTCGGTGTCTATACACACCACACACACATCCAAATCTCTCCTAGTCTATCTGTTCACTCACGTAGCTCTTCAGAACATACATCGTTCACAAGGTGTCCTACACGTACAACACACATTCAGGTCTCTACTAGACACATGCCGCCCAACACACACCTTATAACGCGACTGGCCAAGACTCTAAACCATATGCTGATTCAGCAAACCTGTTCTATTTCACTAACATTCGTAAAACAGCCTATCAATCACTCTTCTATTAGGTCGGCGAGCTAAACAGACTTCTAGCTAGATTCTCTCTTCTCTCTCTCTCTCTCTCTCTCTCTCTCTCTCTCTCTCTCTCTCTCCATGGCCAGTCTGCTTGAACTAAACTTTGTCTAGTAATATATAGTCTCAAGCGGTATCAGAGCTGTCCAATGGCCAGTCTGTGGGATGTCTTGACCCAGCCATTCAGCTACCGTTGGAACGCATCACTCTAACTCTTTTCACTCAAAATGTCGCATCAAGCTATGTTGGCCTCTGTCTGTCACTCATCCCACACTACCCAAATCGGAACACGATAGTGGTCAACTCCTAGCGTCTACCTGCACCAAACACATTCTTTCCCCCAACCCAACGTTTTCCTTTGTTGACTTAGTATCAAGACGGTGAGTGGAATTGTCGTAGTGTCCAGGCGGAAAATGATATTGGCACACATTCAGGTACCTTTGTTTTCAGAGTCGCCGACCACATTACCCCTGCCCTAAACGCTCATGCTCAGGCTGGAACTATTACACACTAATTGACTGATTTCTGATTTTTGATTGACATTTTGCCGAACAATTTGATGAACCATTCAACAATGAAAGTATCAAGTAAATTGTCAGAGAGAAGGTGAACGTGTTTGCCAAGTCACAAAACGCCGAGAGACGTTGCCAAGCCACAAGAGGCAGAGAGACATCTCCACAAGGACGTTGGCTCTAAACTCCTGGAGTGGCTATTGTCTGCGAGAAAGGTCCTTGAGCAATTATTGGTCTGTAAGAAAGCAAACGAGTTTCCTAAGATGCAAAGGCCGAGGATCACATTATCTCAAAGACATTGCCACAATTACATTGAATCCGAAGTTCTGAAGTGATTATTGTCTGCTAAAAAAGTCTCGGAGTGTCCATTTTTTTTAGAGTAACTATGTCTAACCGAGTTATTGTCTAAGTAACAGATAGATGAGACCTTGAGGCAGGCTTCAGAAAGACTTTATTGCACATCGGAACATGACCGCAGAAAGACGAGATTTGTGTCCAGGCAGCTACATACGCTACACGAAACGACGAATAGAAGAAGGAATAGAAAAAGTGCTGTAATATTTGCATTGTAGATAGATAGGTTATGTGAGTGATAAGAAATATAGATTAGTAGGAATTCGGATAAGAACATGGGTACTTTTACAAGACAAGGGCAGGATCTGTGCCACTGAATGTACCAATTGAAGTGTTTATTTCAGTGATTTATAAAGAGAGAATTACATTGTAATTGTTAATGTAAATGTAAATGTCGACATAACTTTCTGTAATAAAAATCAATTCACGTATGTTATTTTCTTAGAACTGTCAGCGTTGAAGTTTAGTCAAAGATTTAAAAGAGTGAAGAGGGGAAGTAATTAGGAGGTAACTAACTCTAAGGGAGATAGTCTGCTACAATTATTAGAGTAGCATTGAACTATAGCCAAATGAGCCATTGTCTACCTTCTTCTGTTCAGCCCGTGATACAATAAGATTCACTACAACCTGCCCCCAGAGGACATTCCCCAAAAGTGAACAACTCTCGCAACTACATGTTCATTTTATTTCAAACATTTGTAGTTCCGTCCTCCATGCACATTTGGCTCTAATCTAGGCGAGCCAGGAGTGATCTGTCATGGGTCTTGTCGACACCTTTTCCACTCACTTCTTACCTCACACTCTGTCTTCCTCTCTCTTCTTACCTCACACTCTGTCTTCCTCTCTCTTCTTACCTCCCACTCTGTCTTCCTCTCTCTTCTTACCTCACACTCTGTCTTCCTCTCTATTCTTACCTCACACTCTGTCTTCCTCTCTCTTCTTACCTCACACTCTGTCTTCCTCTCTCTTCTTACCTCCCACTCTGTCTTCCTCTCTCTTCTTACCTCACACTCTGTCTTCCTCTCTCTTCTTACCTCACACTCTGTCTTCCTCTCTCTTCTTACCTCACACTCTGTCTTCCTCTCTCTTCTTACCTCACACTCTGTCTTCCTCTCTCTTCTTACCTCACACTCTGTCTTCCTCTCTAATCTTACCTCACACTCTGTCTTCCTCTCTCTTCTTACCTCACACTCTGTCTTCCTCTCTCTTCTTACCTCACACTCTGTCTTCCTCTCTCTTCTTACCTCACACTCTGTCTTCCTCTCTCTTCTTACCTCACACTCTGTCTTCCTCTCTCTTCTTACCTCACACTCTGTCTTCCTCTCTCTTCTTACCTCACACTCTGTCTTCCTCTCTCTTCTTACCTCACACTCTGTCTTCCTCTCTCTTCTTACCTCACACTCTGTCTTCCTCCCTCTTCTTACCTCACACTCTGTCTTCCTCTCTATTATTACCTCACACTCTGTCTTCCTCTCTCTTTTTACCTCACACTATGTCTTATTTTCTCTTCTTACCTCACACTCTGTCTTCCTCTCTCTTCTTACCTCACACTCTGTCTTCCTCTCTCTTCTTACCTCACACTCTGTTTTCCTCTCTCTTCTTACCTCACACTATGTTTTATTTTCTCTTCTTACCTCACACTCTGTCTTTCTCTCTCTTCTTACCTCACACTCTGATTCATTTGACTCTGTCTAACAATCACACTCTTACACGTCTTTCATACGCACCCTCAGGATGAGACCCTTCCATTGCATTTTTGTTGGGTTGACTTCTGACAGCGCCCAAACTAGCACAGGTACATACAGACGCACACATGCACCTAAGAACTGTAAAAGATATATGATACTGACTTCCAGCCCAGCAGAGGTGTAGCGATTGGTCAGGGTAAAGGGTAATCACACAATAACGTTCTGTTTGATGATGCCATCGCATTCGATGATTCTGAATTATATAGTAATAAAACAGCTGGCATCCTGGTCTCCTAGACAACTGTGGTGGGGAAATTAGGTATGTGTACCAGTGACATACTGAAGTCAGTCAATTACTGGCCGTTACACATAAACAGCAATTAACTTGCTGCAAGCGGTTGACGTGTGTGGATTATAGATAGGGACATGAGAGGGCTGAGCAGAAATCTGTACAATCAGGGGGCTATAGAAATCATCAGTATTGCAGACCCTTCGTCCTGTCCTGATAGAGACTCCTCCCTTATGGTTCAGGAAGACCCTTCGTCATGTCCTGATAGAGACTCCTCACTTATGGTTCAGGAAGACCCTTCGTCATGTCCTGATAGAGACTCCTCACTTATGGTTCAGGAAGACCCTTCGTCATGTCCTGATAGAGACTCCTCACTTATGGTTCAGGAAGACCCTTCGTCATGTCCTGATAGAGACTCCTCACTTATGGTTCAGGAAGACCCTTCGTCATGTCCTGATAGAGACTCCTCACTTATGGTTCAGGAAGACCCTTCGTCATGTCCTGATAGAGACTCCGCACTTATGGTTCAGGAACCAGCAGCTGTTTCTCACGTAATTTCATTCAGATTCATGGGCTCAGCCAAACCCGAAAGGAAACTGAACTGCCGACTACAACTGAACTGCCGACTACAACTGAACTGCCGACTACAACTGAACTGCCGACTACAACTGAACTGCTGACTACAACTGAACTGCCGACTACAACTGAACTGCCGACTACAACTGAACTGCCGACTTCCTTTCTTTCGACAAGGAAGCCTTCTAGACTCGGCACCTGGAATGTTCGAACCATGTGGGAGGAGGGGAAGACAGCGCAGGTTGCAAAAGAGAGGGAGCGATATGGTATTAATATCTTTGGGCTGAGTGAGACTAGATGGACTCAGTCAGGAAACGTACTATTGGCAACAGGAGAGACTGTGATATACTCGGGACATGAAGAAGAGAAAAACGCACCCCACACAGAGGGAGTGGCCCTAATGCTACCAGCGGAGGCCCAAAGTGCGCTCATAGATTGGAGAGCAGCCGGATCCCGACTGTTGATGGCTACATTTAGAACAAAGAACAAGACGGTTAAACTAAATATAATTAAGGGATATGCTCTAACAAATGAAAAGGTAGAAATAGTTAAAGAGGTTTTCTACAGCGGATTACAGCAACTAGTGGAGGAGACAGGGAGGACTGACATTACCATACTAATGGCAGACTTCAACACACAAATAGGACATGACAACATGAGATATTAGGAGATCATGGGGAAGGAGAGACTAGGAGTCCTAAACGAAAACAGAGCGATTTGCAGATGTTAGTGTAGGAAACAAATCAGTAATAGGATGAAGTATGTTTGCATACAGAACCATTCCTACGGTAACATGAATATCCCAATATCAGAGAACGAAGAATCAGAGTGACCACATATGCGTAAACTCCAAATTTAGATAATCATTATTAGATGTCTGGGTCTACATTGAGGCAGATGTGGCATCAGACCACTTTTGAGTGATTGCGAAGGTACAGCTGAAGTTAAGGACTAACAGGACGGTGCAAGTCAGCAGGCTACGTTTCTTCGTACAATACCTGAAAGAAGACGATAGAAAAACGAGTTCCGTTTTATTCAGGAATAAATATCGAGCAATGGATCAGCAAGATGAAGGGACCAGCATTGAGGATAAATGGGAACAAGTACAAAGTACATAGAAAACTGCATGCGAGGAAGTGATAGGAATGAAGAAACTGCAGCATAATGAATGGATAACGGCAGAAACAATCACTAAGATCGAGAAGATGCGCAATAAGAAAATGGTCTTACTAAATAGTAAAATGAGAGCCGCAAAAAGCAGAGCACAGACAGTGTATGGAGAGAACAATAAGGAGGTTAAAAAAGAGTATCAAGGCCGACACAGGACCATTGATAGGGAAGTATGGAAGGTCTAAATGAGGCTACCAAGAAACTATCGGGAAACTTTCAACAAAGTAGACCAATCAAAAATAAACTTGAGGAAAAGATAACTAACCTTGAAGAACAGAAGAAAAGATGGGTAGAATACTTTGAAGAGCTTTTGAGCACCAGACAACCGACCAGACATCCCACCAGTATAGAGGGACCTGCCGATCAACTGTGATAATCCAAGTAAAAAAAAAGATTAAAAGAGCAATGAACTTTATAAGGAACAGAAAAGCAGCAGAACTTAATGGGATACCACCGAAAGCCATAAAAGCAGACGTTGAAACATCTACTAACATGCTCCACAACTTGATAGGCGACGTCTGGGAGCAAGAAAGCTTACCAAAAGATTGGAGAGATGAAATTGCCTAAGAAAGGAGATTTACAAGAATGCAAAAACCATAGAGGAATAATGTTATTATCAGTGATGGGAAAGGTGTTAAATAGTGTAATACTAGAAAGGTTGAAAAAGGCAGTGGATAACAAGATAAGGGATGAGCAGGCGGACTTCAGGCAGAATAGATCATGTATTGACCAGATAGCCATATTGCGGATAATTGTGGAGCAATCAGTGGAATAGAATTCTAGTTGTCCATGAATTTCGTTAATTATGAAAAGGCTTTCGACAGTTTGGACAACGATATACTCTGGAAACTACTGAGGCACTATGGAATTCCTCAAAAGCTCACAAACATAATTAGACAGACGTATGAAAGTATGCAATGTAGAGTTTACACGAAGGACAATGCAGCAAACACAGAACCAATCAGGCTGAGAGGAGCGCCATTTGAAAAGGTAGAGGTATTTACATATCTAGGAAGTTTCATCAATAAGAAAGGAGAGACAGACGAGGATATAAAAACAAGGATACAAAAAGGAAGAGCTGCATTCGGAATGTTGAAACCAAGATGGAACTCCAAGGAAATCAGAACGAAGCAAAAAATAAGGATTTTCAATTCAAATGTGAAGCCAGTCCTGCTGGATGGAGCAGAAACCTGGAGGATGACCAAAGGCAATGTCAGGAGACTGCAGGGTTTTGTCAACAGATGCCTGATTAAATGGTTTGACAAAGTTACAAACGACAGACTGTGGGAGAAAGCGGGACAAGATAAATTGAAACAGGAAGTCGTAGAAAGAAAGTGGAGATAGATGAGTCCTATATTAAGAAAGCCACAGACCAGAATCAACAGGCAATCCCTGTCATGGAACCCCCAAGGGAGGAGAGGCATAGGCAGACTAAGGAGTAAATGGAGACGAGATCTGGGGGCAGAAGTAAAGAAAACAAGAAAAGGCTGGAAGAAAGTGGGAAAAATGGCACAATACAGAGCTGCTTGGCGAGGGTTGGTTGATGGCCTATACACCCCCCGAGTGTTAGAAGGTGAAAGAGAGATCAACCCGGTTGATTATTGAGCAAATCCCCATCCACTTGTTATAATATTTACTTAACGTATCCCTTGATGGTTTGAAGCAGAACGATGTTGAGTCGCCCTGCTTATGAAATTCAGACATCTCGAGACAAGAAAGCACAATCTGTATACACATAGACAATAAGCTACAGGACCATTATTAATGGCAACAGAGAAATATAGGAAACAGTAGGTTATTTCTAGTGATCATTATTAATCGTACATTACTCTAACATCGGATTGGCGGTCTATTTAAAACGTTCTTGAACTGTTTGAACATGCTTAGAATCTTGACACAAGCGCGTTTATCCCGGGTTGATTATAACAGGACCGATGTAACCTGCAAAGCATTTCGCAAAGTGGGTTGTGTATAGAACAAGCAACTTAATTGTGTCAAATATTTGCTTTGAAACTGGCTCAGAAAGTACTAAGATACAGGCACATGTAAAGGGACCAGTTTTAGTGGTGCTCTTATGTTTCACTTGGAGCGACGAGGTAAATTATCTTCATCACCATCATCATATTATGGTTGTAGCATAAATTAAATGAACACATTCATCATCTGTTGTCATCTCATGAGTTCACTCATGCCCTTTGACGACCTGGTGAGCTAGTCTCCCCTGTACCATCTGTGCGAATGTTGATATGTTCAATAACAGATTCTCATCTTATTGATAATTCACAGATTAATAGTTCTAGTGATCGGAACTCTGACTTTCCTTGGCACTGCACGTGATGTCGTTCTAGTTTACTTTCCCTATTGTAGTAAGTCAAGTGAGGGTAGGAAACAAGAAACGGTCGTTCAAGATAAGTCAACCTCGCCAGAAAGGGTCCCAAAAGTCGGTCCAGCTATGTTACCTGAAGGTGAGAAAGACCAAACTGACGAATCAGAAGTTTCAATCGATGTGAGTAAGAATGAATGGTTGGTCAAGATTATTCAACTCGAGCTGAGAAACAACAAAATATCGGTCGAGATCATTGAACTCAAGGTGATAACGATAAATCGGTCGCTCAAGTTACGTAAACTCAGGGTGAGAAGGGCTGGATAATATAGATCAACTCAAGATGGAAAAGACGTAACAAGATAATGAACTTACGGGGAATAACACCATGAGATCTGTCAAAATATGCTATCCTTAGGTGAGCAAGACATTACACAATAAGTGAACTGAAAGTGAGAACAATTGCGCATGTTAATTTAATTCAAGGTGAAAACGGTGGGACACAATAAGTCAAATAAATATAAGAAGGAATCGCCAAGATAAGTTAACTCAAAAGGAGAATTATTGGACACCATAGGTCAACTTAAGGAGGGACCGGACCAGATTAGTTCATTCAATGTAAGAAGGCCGATGTAACGAGCGGCTGACCAAAGAAGTCTATACCAATCAGTCCGTTTAGATTTGTTCACTTAATGTAGGAAATACCAATCAGTCCGTTTGGATTTGTGCACACACATTTAAAAGGACGGACTGTATGCAACGCTTGTGTGAGGAAAATGTGTGGCTGAGAGCATAAACTGTATGGTGATGAGAGATACGTGAGAGAAACACCAATTTTTATAAGAACAACAGATGGGACTATTTGAGGGGTTAACTGGATGGCAAATGGAGAAAAATAGGGGCAGGAGACTACATTTATAAGCGAAATAGATGGAGATGAAGGATAGCGAACGAAGACGAAAACGTGTATAACTCTAATACTGAGAGGAACAGACGCTAGTCCAGTCAGGCACAACATACTGACCAGGACGTCGCGTCAGGGTCAGTTACAAGGCACTGACCAGGACGTCGCGTCAGGGTCAGGTACAAGGCCATGACCAGGACGTCGCGTCAGGGTCAGGTACAAGGCACTGACCAGGACGTCGCGTCAGGGTCAGGTACAAGACACTGACCAGGACGTCGCGTCAGGGTCAGGTACAATGCACTGACCAGGACGCCGCGTCAGGGTCAGGTACAATGCACTGACCAAGACCACAATCTCTCTTGCATGTAGCGTTCCCTGGCAATAGGCTGTTTTTAATTCAGCCTAGCTGACGAGATTTGGGTCGATGTGATCCCCGCAGTAGTGAGCGACTCACAGATGCAGCCAAGCATTGCACAACTGCCTGGGGGACTGCGCTCTACATTTATCAGCATGATCGGGATGTGAGGATAGCTACTACAACCCGCCACTTGACGCCCTTTTCAGGGTACACAAAGAGTAAACATATTCTGGACATTAAACAACAACAAAAACATCAACAGGTAGGACTCGTCTAAAACTGAAAACATAAACAGGTAGGACTCGTCTAAAACTGAAAACATCAATAGGTAGGACTGGTCTAAAACTGAAAACATCAATAGGTAGGACTGGTCTAAAACTGAAAACATCAATAGGTAGGACTCGTCTAAAACTGAAAACATCAATAGGTAGGACTCGTCTAAAACTGAAAACATCAATAGGTAGGACTGGTCTAAAACTGAAAACATCAACAGGTAGGACTGGTCTAAAACTGAAAACATCAACAGGTAGGACTGGTCTAAAACTGAAAACATCAACAAGTAGGACTGGTCTAAAACTGAAAACATCAACAGGTAGGACTCGTCAACAACTAAAAACATCAATAGGTAGGACTGGTCTAAAACTGAAAACATCAACAGGTAGGACTGGATTAAAACTGAAAACATCAACAGGTAGGACTGGTCTAAAACTGAAAACATCAACAGGTAGGACTGGTCTAAAACAGAAAACATCAACAGGTAGGACTCGTCTAAAACTGAAAACATCAACAGGTAGGACTCGTCTAAAACTGAAAACATCAACAGGTAGGACTCGTCTAAAACATCAACAGGTAGGACTCGTCTAAAACTGAAAACATCAACAGGTAGGACTCGTCTAAAACTGAAAACATCAACAGGTAGGACTCGTCTAAAACTGAAAACATCAACAGGTAGGACTCGTCTAAAACTGAAAACATCAACAGGTAGGACTCGTCTAAAACTGAAAACATCAACAGGTAGGACTCGTCTAAAACTGAAAACATCAATAGGTAGGACTGGTTTAAAACTGAAAACATCAACAGGTAGGACTCGTCTAAAACTGAAAACATAAACAGGTAGGACTCGTCTAAAACATCTACAGGTAGGACTCGTCTAAAACTGAAAATATCAACAGGTAGGACTCGTCTAAAACTGAAAACATCAACAGGTAGGACTCGTCTAAAACTGAAAACATCAACAGGTATTACTCGTCTAAAACTGAAAACATCAATAGGTAGGACTGGTTTAAAACTGAAAACATCAACAGGTAGGACTCGTCTAAAACTGAAAACATAAACAGGTAGGACTCGTCTAAAACATCTACAGGTAGGACTCGTCTAAAACTGAAAATATCAACAGGTAGGACTGGTCTAAAACTGAAAACATCAACAGGTAGGACTGGTCTAAAACTGAAAACATCAACAGGTAGGACTGGTCTAAAACTGAAAACATCAATAGGTAGGACTCATCTAAACCATCTTTAGCCGCCTATTTCAACATGCCTGCTAGGTTTCAGTGTTGCTGTTGTATGCTCCAGTTTTGGAACACAGTATCACGCGGTCGTTCATTTCTTACAAAATTGCAATTATTGTTTACGATTTATCCGTCAATGTCGTTTGCTTTGTTCTTCTGATGCCCGTGAGACCCAAAACATGAATTGCTTATAATTGTTCCATTTTAAGAATAGTACATTTCATCGCTCCTATTTTCCCAAGACAGTTTTACTGCAACCCGATTTGTCTATCTTGTAGGTGTGTGGGTGAAATTTCTGCTGTCATTCTCTGCTTACACAAATGGACGGAGATTTTTATCCACATCTCAAGCACCGGGATCAATTAGTGTTATTCCTGGGATTCGATTTGTCACAATGTCATGGATCGTGATTGGACACACATATACCCTCTTAACCTTCAACGGCCTTGCCAGTAAGTATTGACAATATGTACAGGAAGTCAGTTGTTGATGTGATAGATAATGTCACGTGAAACGATTCCTCACTGATACTCGAACATATTTCTCTAGTGTATATACATTACTCACAATTGTACAAAGGTAAAATGTTTGCATAGAACAACTATCGCAAAACAAAATAATTGTGAAGAACAACTACACAATGCCACATATGTGTGTAGAACAATTACTCAACCCCAAATATTTGTGTAGAACAATTACCCAAAGTCACATATGTGTTTAGAATAATCACACAAAGCCAAATATTTGTGTAGAACAATGACATATAGCAAATATTTGTGTAGAACAATTATTCAAAGCCAAATTTTGTGTAGAATAATTACTCAAAGCCACATATGTGTGTAGAACAATTATCACAAAGCCAAATAATTATGTAAAAAGAATTACGCAAAAACCAAATATTTGTGTAAAATAATTATGCATAGTCAAATACTTGTGTAGAACAATTACTCAAAGCCAAATATTTTGTAGAACAATTAACTGCTCAACGTCAAATATCTGTGAAGAACAGCTAAGTAAAGCCAAATATTTGTGTAGAACATTTACTCAAAACCAAATATTTTGTCAAACATTTACTTAAAACTAAATATTTGTGTAGAATAACTACACAAAGTCAAGTGTCTGTGAACTCACAAGATATGTACAACGATGTCAAAGAAATTCAGATAGACTTGGGTTAAAAAATGTACGAACAGGCTACTGCAGTGCTACCCAACGCGAAGTTATTCTCCAATAATTGGTGTACGATTTCGACATCTTCATGATCCAGGAGACCATCAAGTGTCCAGGATACAGGTGCTACAATAATCCATGCGGGCCACCAGGTGCTACAATAATCCATGCGGGCCGGTAAGCGGGGACTGGCGATGTATGTGAAGCAACAACTTCCCCATACATGAATAGATACTAGCACCTGTAAAATTGAGTATGTCGAGCTACAAGGGATTGTAGTAACAATCAACCACCAAGAATGGAGAATCTACAACGTATACACTCACGTAGATCACCTATTCTAGGACGTAAAGTGGTAGTTTCAGTCGGACTTGTCAGAGTCGCAGAGCAAAAAGGGCCTCATTGCAGGTGACTTTAATGCTAGGTCAAAGGAGTGGCGAAATGCCACTGAAAATAGGCAAGGGGTCGCCTTAAGCCAGGCATTATTCCACAACTTCACTGTCGTGAATGACGGACGTCCAACTAGACTAGCATCTCGACCTCAATATACGGACGGGGTTATCGACCTTTCACTTAAATCCAGTGATCTTGCTCCATCCACACGCTGGGACGTATTAGGGGCACAAGAGAGCGACCACCTGCCATGTATGGTACTTAAAGCCAGAGGAAAACACACCACACACCGGAAAGCCAAACAGGTGTTCAGATACACGTAAGGCCCTGATAATGTAGTGAACAAGCTGCGCCAGACAATCGGACCCAGGACCACTAGATCCCCTTTTGTCCAACCACCCTGGTGGAATCAAGTTGTTGATACGGCCTGGGGAGAAAAGGAGGCGACCGCAAAAGATTGGCGTAAAGGGAAAAAGAGAGCTGGTAATAATGTCGGCGCGTTGAACGAGAAGAAGGAGGTCAAACGGAAAGCTACCAATTCATTTAAAGAGTTAGCTAGGGAGTCCAATAGAGAGCAATGGGCGGAGTTCATCACAGGTGTGGGTAATGGTAATACCCTCCAGAAGTTCTGGCACATCACAGGTGTGGGTAATGGTAATACCCTGCAGAAGTTCTGGCACATGCATCGGAAGATGAATGGAAAGACTACAAGCCAGTTTATCCCCAACATTCAAGATACCAGGGGAAGTATCCTGAAGACAGACAAAGAGACAGGTCTGAATTTTTTCAGTCGATATGTTGCCCAAACTGACAAAGGCGATAGAGATGCACGTCAGGAAACTCGGAAAGGCATCTTAGACGCAGCCATCAGAGAACAGGCTTATGTAAACCTTGTCCCTGAGGCGGAGGTTGTAAATAGCCTACGTACCAGCAAAAACACTGCCCCAGGTCCTGATGGAGTACAGTATTGCCACATAAAGTAGTTGGGTGAGACAGATATAAGAAATATGGTGAAGGAATTCAACCACACTATAGAAAAGTTATCTGTGCCTGAGGACTGGCTTCATAGATATCTTTACCCACTGCCTAATCCTGGTAAGGACTCCACGCTTCTCGGCAGCTATCCAATAATCACCATACAAAATGTATATGGAAAATTGCTCGAGAAAATTGTGGCCAGGAAAATAATGGCCTACCTTGAACGGGAGCAGATTATACCAGATACGGTGGGCAGCTTTAGAACAGCGAAGGAGACCTGGCGTAAAGCGGGAACTTTCGCGTATGATGTGTATGAGGGTTTTCAGTCAAAGCAAAAAACAGTCGCGGTGGCACTCGACCTGGAAGACGTATACAACCGTGACAATTTGGGACCTTAATTACATGTCTGCTGAAGCAGTGTAGTATAAATCCGTTGCTGGTTAGTTGGATATCAACTGCCCAGATGGAAAGATCAGTTGCGCTACGCGTGAGATAGTGGACATCAGAACCGAGGCGAATATGTCCAGGACTGCCTCAAGGATCACTGGTGCTGTTCAACATCTACACAGTAAAAGTGGTCAATAGTCAACCCACAGGGACAGGTCGAACGTTAACATTTACCGATAACATCCTAGCGTACAGGACTGGCTCAGACAGGGGCAAGAGTTTGCCAAAGACAATTGACAATTGTGATAATTTTAAATACCTCGGAGTGACATTTGATCGCAGTCTCTCCTATAATTGTCATGTTGACCACATCGTACAAAAATGTAAGAGAGGGTTAAGAGCACTCAAGACCGTGGCTGCTGCCGAATTGGAACAACGTCTCCTGTTCATCTTATTTCGTTAGGTCGTGTTGTCTGTCATCCATTACGGACTAGGCATCCTCACACTATCAAGAACACAGTGTGAAAGGTTGGACCGCATCCAGAATGAAGGTATGCGACTGGTTCTGGGCTGCACTAGAAATACCCCGATTGTGATGATGCGGTACATGTTGGGATTATTATCGGTGACATCCAGACATAAACTGGCACAAGTCAAAGCCTATATGCGGCACCCTCTGCACAGTAGTATGTCAGACATCAAGGAATCCCGAATCAAGAGAGGGTCGTCATGGATGGCTCAGCCTGAGACAACAATCGGACACGTCACTATTGCTGAGACGATAGCCAAAGGGAAAGAATGGGTCCACGCGGGTTTTAGAATGATAGAGTACCAGAGAGTCATCATAACCTTAGGCAAGGACTGCAGAGAACGGAGCAACGGAAGAGTAGAGCACGAGGTTAATCAGCTGATAACTGAGAACACACAGGAAAGTGATGCCGTCATATACACCGACGGATCAGTGATGCGCAGCGGGACATCAGGCTGGGGCTTCTCGGCTAGAGTGAGAGGACAGGTCGTGGCTGCGCAGTAGGACATCATGCTGGGGCTTCTCGGCTAGAGTGAGAGGACAGGTCGTGGCTGCGCAGTGGGACATCAGGCTGGGGCTTCTCGGCTAGAGTGAGAGGAGAGGTCATTGCTGAGTGGGACATGAGGCTGTGATTTCTCGACTAGAGTGAGATGACAGGTCGTTGCTGAGCGTAGTAGGGCATACATGTCAACAACATCCAGTATGAGAATGGAGACGGAAGCAGTACCTCTGCACTGAAATGGATATCTGAGACTTCTATAACAAGGGCAGTCAACGTGACAGACGCGCAAGCCATACTTCAAAAGGTACAGAAGGGATGGCTTATGTACGAGTGAAAAGCAGCTGTTCAGCCCTCAAACCTCCAGAGGTTGACATGGATCTACTGTGCTGCTCATGCTAGTGTTCAGGGCAATGAAAGAACTGACATAATGACTTCCCAAGATCCCATCATGGGCACATTAGTGATAGATATAACTGACATTTTGAAATCAATCAATGACCGCCTGCTAGATAAGGACACCGCAATAGATGAAGCAGCAATCCCCAGACTGCAAAGTTTCGTTATTAAACGAGATTCGAGTGGAGCATGGCGCATGAGAGGACGGCACAGGAGAGTGTACAACCAGCGAGCTACAGGAACCATCAGCATTCATACCTTACGCATTTGATTGTTTCAGATTGTGTCACTTTCCAGCAGACTAAGTACACTTGACCAAGGCTGTAGAGTTTCAGATTCTGTCACATTCCAGCAGACCAAGTACACTTGACCAAGGCTGTAGAGTTTCAGGTTCTGTCACATTCCAGCAGACCAAGTACACTTGACCAAGGCTGTAGAGTTTCAGGTTCTGTCACATTCCAGCAGACTAAGTACACTTGACCAAGGCTGTAGAGTTTCAGATTCTGTCACATTCCAGCAGACTAAGTACACTTGACCAAGGCTGTAGAGTTTCAGATTCTGTCACATTCCAGCAGACAAAGTACACTTGACCAATCTGTAGAGTTTCAGGTTCTGTCACATTCCAGCAGACCAAGTACACTTGACCAAGGCTGTAGAGTTTCAGGTTCTGTCACATTCCAGCAGATAAAGTACACTTGACCAAGGCTGTAGAGTTTCAGGTTCTGTCACATTCCAGCAGACTAAGTACACTTGACCAAGGCTGTAGAGTTTCAGATTCTGTCACATTCCAGCAGACTAAGTACACTTGACCAAGGCTGTAGAGTTTCAGATTCTGTCACATTCCAGCAGACCAAGTACACTTGACCAATCTGTAGAGTTTCAGGTTCTGTCACATTCCAGCAGACAAAGTACACTTGACCAAGGCTGTAGAGTTTCAGGTTCTATCACATTCCAGCAGACTAAGTACACTTGACCAAGGCTGTAGAGTTTCAGGTTCTGTCACATTCCACCAGACTAAGTACACTTGACCAAGGCTGTAGAGTTTCAGGTTCTGTCACATTCCAGCAGACCAAGTACACTTGACCAATCTGTATAGTTTCAGGTTCTGTCACATTCCAGCAGACCAAGTACACTTGACCAATCTGTAGAGTTTCAGGTTCTGTCACATTCCAGCAGACCAAGTACACTTGACCAAGGCTGTAGAGTTTCAGGTTCTGTCACATTCCAGCAGACCAAGTACACTTGACCAAGGCTGTAGAGTTTCAGGTTCTGTCACATTCCAGCAGACCAAATACACTTGACCAAGGCTGTAGAGTTTCAGGTTCTGTCACATTCCAGCAGACCAAGTACACTTGACCAAGGCTGTAGAATTTCAGGTTCTGTCACATTCCAGCAGACCAAGTACACTTGACCAAGGCTGTAGAGTTTCAGGTTCTTTCACATTTAAATGATTGCGAGGGCACTGATTTAAAACCCCGGTAATGACTTCGGTTCCTTCTGTCATGTTGAAGGTACAAACCCCGGTAAAGACTTCAGTTCTTTCTGTCATGTTGAAGGTACAAACCCCGGTAATGACTTCGGTGCTCTCTGTCATGTTGAAGGTACAAACCCCGGTAATGACTTCTGTTCTTTCTGTCATGTTGAAGGTACAAACCCCGGTAATGACTTCGGTTCTTTCTGTCATCTTGAAGGTACAAACCCCGGTCATGACTTCGGTTCTTTCTGTCATGTTAAAGGTACAAACCCCGGTAATGACTTCTGTTCTTTCTGTCATGTTGAAGGTACAAACCCCGGTAATGACTTCGGTTCTTTCTGTCATGTTGAAGGTACAAACCCCGGTAATGACTTCGGTTCTTTCTGTCATGTTAAAGGTACAAACCCCGGTAATGACTTCGGTTCTTTCTGTCATGTTGAAGGTACAAACCCCGGTAATGACTTCGGTTCTTTCTGTCATGTTGAAGGTACAAACCCCGGTAATGACTTCGGTTCTTTCTGTCATGTTGAAGGTACAAACCCCGGTAATGACTTCTGTTCTTTCTGTTATGTTGAAGGTACAAACCCCGGTAATGACTTCGGTTCTTTCTGTCATGTTGAAGGTACAAACCCCGGTAATGACTTCGGTTCTTTCTGTCATGTTAAAGGTACAAACCCCGGTAATGACTTCGGTTCTTTCTGTCATGTTGAAGGTACAAACCCCGGTAATGACTTCGGTTCTTTCTGTCATGTTTAAGGTACAAACCCCGGTAATGACTTCGGTGCTCTCTGTCATGTTGAAGGTACAAACCCCGGTAATGACTTCTGTTCTTTCTGTCATGTTGAAGGTACAAACCCCGGTAATGACTTCGGTTCTTTCTGTCATGTTGAAGGTACAAACCCCGGTAATGACTTCGGTGCTCTCTGTCATGTTGAAGGTACAAACCCCGGTAATGACTTCGGTTCTTTCTGTCATGTTGAAGGTACAAACCCCGGTAATGACTTCGGTGCTCTCTGTCATGTTGAAGGTACAAACCCCGGTAATGACTTCGGTGCTCTCTGTCATGTTGAAGGCACAAATCCCGGTAATGACTTCGGTTCTTTCTGCCATGTTGAAGGTACAGACCCCGGTAATGACTTCGGTGCTCTCTGTCATGTTGAAGGTACAAACCCCGGTAATGACTTCGGTGCTCTCTGTCATGTTGAAGGTACAAACCCCGGTAATGACTTCGGTTCTTTCTGTCATGTTGAAGGTACAAACCCCGGTAATGACTTCGGTTCTTTCTGTCATGTTGAAGGTACAAACCCCTGTAATGACTTCGGTTCTTTCTGTCATGTTGAAGGTATAAACCCCGGTAATGACTTCGGTTCTTTCTGTCATGTTAAAGGTACAAACCCCGGTAAAGACTTCGGTTCTTTCTGTCATGTTGAAGGTACAAACCCCGGTAATGACTTCGGTTCTTTCTGTCATGTTGAAGGTACAAACCCCGGTAATGACTTCGGTTCTTTCTGTCATGTTAAAGGTACAAACCCCGGTAAAGACTTCGGTTCTTTCTGTCATGTTGAAGGTACAAACCCCGGTAATGACTTCGGTTCTTTCTGTCATGTTGAGGGTACAAACCCCGGTAATGACTTCGGTTCTTTCTGTCATGTTGAAGGTACAAACCCCGGTAATGACTTCGGTTCTTTCTGTCATGTTAAAGGTACAAACCCCGGTAATGACTTCGGTTCTTTCTGTCATGTTGAAGGTACAAACCCCGGTAATGACTTCGGTGCTCTCTGTCATGTTGAAGGTACAAACCCCGGTAATGACTTCGGTGCTCTCTGTCATGTTGAAGGTACAAACCCCGGTAATGACTTCGGTTCTTTCTGTCATGTTGAAGGTACAAACCCCGGTAAAGACGTCGGTTCTTTCTGTCATGTTAAAGGTACAAACCCCGGTAAAGACTTCGGTTCTTTCTGTCATGTTGAAGGTACAAACCCCGGTAATGACTTCGGTGCTCTCTGTCATGTTGAAGGTACAAACCCCGGTAATGACTTCGGTTCTTTCTGTCATGTTGAAGGTACAAACCCCGGTAATGACTTCTGTTCTTTCTGTCATGTTAAAGGTACAAACCCCGGTAATGACTTCGGTTCTTTCTGTCATGTTGAAGGTACAAACCCCGGTAATGACTTCGGTTCTTTCTGTCATGTTGAAGGTACAAACCCCGGTAATGACTTCGGTGCTCTCTGTCATGTTGAAGGTACAAACCCCGGTAATGACTTCTGTTCTTTCTGTCATGTTGAAGGTACAAACCCCGGTAATGACTTCGGTGCTCTCTGTCATGTTGAAGGTACAAACCCCGGTAATGACTTCGGTTCTTTCTGTCATGTTGAAGGTACACACCCCGGTAATGACTTCGGTGCTCTCTGTCATGTTGAAGGTACAAACCCCGGTAATGACTTCGGTGCTCTCTGTCATGTTGAAGGTACAAACCCCGGTAATGACTTCGGTTCTTTCTGTCATGTTGAAGGTACAGACCCCGGTAATGACTTCGGTGCTCTCTGTCATGTTAAAGGTACAAACCCCGGTAATGACTTCGGTGCTCTCTGTCATGTTGAAGGTACAAACCCCGGTAATGACTTCGGTTCTTTCTGTCATGTTGAAGGTACAAACCCCGGTAATGACTTCGGTTCTTTCTGTCATGTTGAAGGTACAAACCCCTGTAATGACTTCGGTTCTTTCTGTCATGTTGAAGGTATAAACCCCGGTAATGACTTCGGTTCTTTCTGTCATGTTAAAGGTACAAACCCCGGTAAAGACTTCGGTTCTTTCTGTCATGTTGAAGGTACAAACCCCGGTAATGACTTCGGTTCTTTCTGTCATGTTGAAGGTACAAACCCCGGTAATGACTTCGGTTCTTTCTGTCATGTTGAAGGTACAAACCCCGGTAATGACTTCGGTTCTTTCTGTAATGTTGAAGGTACAAACCCCGGTAATGACTTCGGTTCTTTCTGTCATGTTGAAGGTACAAACCCCGGTAATGACTTCGGTTCTTTCTGTCATGTTGAAGGTATAAATCCCGGTAATGACTTCGGTTCTTTCTGTCATGTTAAAGGTACAAACCCCGGTAATGACTTCGGTTCTTTCTGTCATGTTAAAGGTACAAACCCCGGTAATGACTTCGGTTCTTTCTGTCATGTTGAAGGTACAAACCCCGGTAATGACTTCGGTTCTTTCTGTCATGTTAAAGGTACAAACCCCGGTAAAGACTTCGGTTCTTTCTGTCATGTTAAAGGTACAAACCCCGGTAAAGACTTCGGTTCTTTCTGTCATGTTGAAGGTACAAACCCCGGTAATGACTTCTGTTCTTTCTGTCATGTTGAAGGTACAAACCCCGGTAATGACTTCGGTTCTTTCTGTCATGTTGAAGGTACAAACCCCGGTAATGACTTCTGTTCTTTCTGTCATGTTGAAGGTACAAACCCCGGTAATGACTTCGGTGCTCTCTGTCATGTTGAAGGTACAAACCCCGGTAATGACTTCGGTTCTTTCTGTCATGTTGAAGGTACAAACCCCGGTAATGACTTCTGTTCTTTCTGTCATGTTGAAGGTACAAACCCCGGTAATGACTTCTGTTCTTTCTGTCATGTTGAAGGTACAAACCCCGGTAATGACTTCTGTTCTTTCTGTCATGTTGAAGGTACAAACCCCGGTAATGACTTCTGTTCTTTCTGTCATGTTGAAGGTACAAACCCCGGTAATGACTTCTGTTCTTTCTGTCATGTTGAAGGTATAAACCCCCGTAATGACTTCGGTTCTTTCTGTCATGTTGAAGGTACAAACCCCGGTAATGACTTCTGTTCTTTCTGTCATGTTGAAGGTATAAACCCCGGTAATGACTTCGGTTCTTTCTGTCATGTTGAAGGTACAAACCCCGGTAATGACTTCTGTTCTTTCTGTCATGTTGAAGGTACAAACCCCGGTAATGACTTCTGTTCTTTCTGTCATGTTGAAGGTACAAACCCCGGTAATGACTTCTGTTCTTTCTGTCATGTTGAAGGTATAAACCCCGGTAATGACTTCGGTTCTTTCTGTCATGTTGAAGGTACAAACCCCGGTAATGACTTCTGTTCTTTCTGTCATGTTGAAGGTACAAACCCCGGTAATGACTTCGGTTCTTTCTGTCATGTTGAAGGTACAAACCCCGGTAATGACTTCTGTTCTTTCTGTCATGTTGAAGGTACAAACCCCGGTAATGACTTCTGTTCTTTCTGTCATGTTGAAGGTACAAACCCCGGTAATGACTTCTGTTCTTTCTGTCATGTTGAAGGTACAAACCCCGGTAATGACTTCTGTTCTTTCTGTCATGTTGAAGGTACAAACCCCGGTAATGACTTCGGTTCTTTCTGTCATGTTGAAGGTACAAACCCCGGTAATGACTTCTGTTCTTTCTGTCATGTTAAAGGTACAAACCCCGGTAAAGACTTCGGTTCTTTCTGTCATGTTGAAGGTACAAACCCCGGTAATGACTTCTGTTCTTTCTGTCATGTTGAAGGTACAAACCCCGGTAATGACTTCGGTTCTTTCTGTCATGTTGAAGGTACAAACCCCGGTAATGACTTCTGTTCTTTCTGTCATGTTGAAGGTACAAACCCCGGTAATGACTTCGGTGCTCTCTGTCATGTTGAAGGTACAAACCCCGGTAATGACTTCGGTTCTTTCTGTCATGTTGAAGGTACAAACCCCGGTAATGACTTCTGTTCTTTCTGTCATGTTGAAGGTACAAACCCCGGTAATGACTTCTGTTCTTTCTGTCATGTTGAAGGTACAAACCCCGGTAATGACTTCTGTTCTTTCTGTCATGTTGAAGGTACAAACCCCGGTAATGACTTCTGTTCTTTCTGTCATGTTGAAGGTACAAACCCCGGTAATGACTTCTGTTCTTTCTGTCATGTTGAAGGTATAAACCCCCGTAATGACTTCGGTTCTTTCTGTCATGTTGAAGGTACAAACCCCGGTAATGACTTCGGTTCTTTCTGTCATGTTGAAGGTACAAACCCCTGTAATGACTTCGGTTCTTTCTGTCATGTTGAAGGTATAAACCCCGGTAATGACTTCGGTTCTTTCTGTCATGTTAAAGGTACAAACCCCGGTAAAGACTTCGGTTCTTTCTGTCATGTTGAAGGTACAAACCCCGGTAATGACTTCGGTTCTTTCTGTCATGTTGAAGGTACAAACCCCGGTAATGACTTCGGTTCTTTCTGTCATGTTGAAGGTACAAACCCCGGTAATGACTTCGGTTCTTTCTGTAATGTTGAAGGTACAAACCCCGGTAATGACTTCGGTTCTTTCTGTCATGTTGAAGGTACAAACCCCGGTAATGACTTCGGTTCTTTCTGTCATGTTGAAGGTATAAATCCCGGTAATGACTTCGGTTCTTTCTGTCATGTTAAAGGTACAAACCCCGGTAATGACTTCGGTTCTTTCTGTCATGTTAAAGGTACAAACCCCGGTAATGACTTCGGTTCTTTCTGTCATGTTGAAGGTACAAACCCCGGTAATGACTTCGGTTCTTTCTGTCATGTTAAAGGTACAAACCCCGGTAAAGACTTCGGTTCTTTCTGTCATGTTAAAGGTACAAACCCCGGTAAAGACTTCGGTTCTTTCTGTCATGTTGAAGGTACAAACCCCGGTAATGACTTCTGTTCTTTCTGTCATGTTGAAGGTACAAACCCCGGTAATGACTTCGGTTCTTTCTGTCATGTTGAAGGTACAAACCCCGGTAATGACTTCTGTTCTTTCTGTCATGTTGAAGGTACAAACCCCGGTAATGACTTCGGTGCTCTCTGTCATGTTGAAGGTACAAACCCCGGTAATGACTTCGGTTCTTTCTGTCATGTTGAAGGTACAAACCCCGGTAATGACTTCTGTTCTTTCTGTCATGTTGAAGGTACAAACCCCGGTAATGACTTCTGTTCTTTCTGTCATGTTGAAGGTACAAACCCCGGTAATGACTTCTGTTCTTTCTGTCATGTTGAAGGTACAAACCCCGGTAATGACTTCTGTTCTTTCTGTCATGTTGAAGGTACAAACCCCGGTAATGACTTCTGTTCTTTCTGTCATGTTGAAGGTATAAACCCCCGTAATGACTTCGGTTCTTTCTGTCATGTTGAAGGTACAAACCCCGGTAATGACTTCTGTTCTTTCTGTCATGTTGAAGGTATAAACCCCGGTAATGACTTCGGTTCTTTCTGTCATGTTGAAGGTACAAACCCCGGTAATGACTTCTGTTCTTTCTGTCATGTTGAAGGTACAAACCCCGGTAATGACTTCTGTTCTTTCTGTCATGTTGAAGGTACAAACCCCGGTAATGACTTCTGTTCTTTCTGTCATGTTGAAGGTATAAACCCCGGTAATGACTTCGGTTCTTTCTGTCATGTTGAAGGTACAAACCCCGGTAATGACTTCTGTTCTTTCTGTCATGTTGAAGGTACAAACCCCGGTAATGACTTCGGTTCTTTCTGTCATGTTGAAGGTACAAACCCCGGTAATGACTTCTGTTCTTTCTGTCATGTTGAAGGTACAAACCCCGGTAATGACTTCTGTTCTTTCTGTCATGTTGAAGGTACAAACCCCGGTAATGACTTCTGTTCTTTCTGTCATGTTGAAGGTACAAACCCCGGTAATGACTTCTGTTCTTTCTGTCATGTTGAAGGTACAAACCCCGGTAATGACTTCGGTTCTTTCTGTCATGTTGAAGGTACAAACCCCGGTAATGACTTCTGTTCTTTCTGTCATGTTAAAGGTACAAACCCCGGTAAAGACTTCGGTTCTTTCTGTCATGTTGAAGGTACAAACCCCGGTAATGACTTCTGTTCTTTCTGTCATGTTGAAGGTACAAACCCCGGTAATGACTTCGGTTCTTTCTGTCATGTTGAAGGTACAAACCCCGGTAATGACTTCTGTTCTTTCTGTCATGTTGAAGGTACAAACCCCGGTAATGACTTCGGTGCTCTCTGTCATGTTGAAGGTACAAACCCCGGTAATGACTTCGGTTCTTTCTGTCATGTTGAAGGTACAAACCCCGGTAATGACTTCTGTTCTTTCTGTCATGTTGAAGGTACAAACCCCGGTAATGACTTCTGTTCTTTCTGTCATGTTGAAGGTACAAACCCCGGTAATGACTTCTGTTCTTTCTGTCATGTTGAAGGTACAAACCCCGGTAATGACTTCTGTTCTTTCTGTCATGTTGAAGGTACAAACCCCGGTAATGACTTCTGTTCTTTCTGTCATGTTGAAGGTATAAACCCCCGTAATGACTTCGGTTCTTTCTGTCATGTTGAAGGTACAAACCCCGGTAATGACTTCGGTTCTTTCTGTCATGTTGAAGGTATAAACCCCGGTAATGACTTTGGTTCTTTCTGTCATGTTGAAGGTACAAACCCCGGTAATGACGTCGGTTCTTTCTGTCATGTTGAAGGTACAAACCCCGGTAATGACTTCTGTTCTTTCTGTCATGTTGAAGGTACAAACCCCGGTAATGACTTCTGTTCTTTCTGTCATGTTGAAGGTATAAACCCCGGTAATGACTTCGGTTCTTTCTGTCATGTTGAAGGTACAAACCCCGGTAATGACTTCTGTTCTTTCTGTCATGTTGAAGGTACAAACCCCGGTAATGACTTCGGTTCTTTCTGTCATGTTGAAGGTACAAACCCCGGTAATGACTTCTGTTCTTTCTGTCATGTTGAAGGTACAAACCCCGGTAATGACTTCTGTTCTTTCTGTCATGTTGAAGGTACAAACCCCGGTAATGACTTCTGTTCTTTCTGTCATGTTGAAGGTATAAACCCCGGTAATGACTTCGGTTCTTTCTGTCATGTTGAAGGTACAAACCCCGGTAATGACTTCTGTTCTTTCTGTCATGTTGAAGGTACAAACCCCGGTAATGACTTCGGTTCTTTCTGTCATGTTGAAGGTACAAACCCCGGTAATGACTTCTGTTCTTTCTGTCATGTTGAAGGTACAAACCCCGGTAATGACTTCTGTTCTTTCTGTCATGTTGAATGTACAAACAACTATGGATACTGTTTGGCGACTGCAAGGGCAAACAGTATGTATTCTTCAACCCTATAATTCTCCAGACAGATCCCAACAATGAGAATAAGACCTGTAATGATCCCATTTTTAACAATCAATGAGGAAATGTGTTATTTATCACAACTCAAGTAAATGCTTGTTTATTGTTGACCTCTCCTTTCTTAAGGTAACGTTTCTCAAGGACTGAGTGATGTGACCCGGTTCAGGGTATTCGATTTGATCGGCAGTATGTCCTTGGGTGTAGATTCTTTCTTTGCAATAAGGTAATTTGCTAATTGTATGTTTCTTGTTCGTCTTGTTTCCGAAAACAGAGTGCGTGGTATAGAGTTTGACGCTTAACGACCTAGTACATCCGACTTCAACAGGCAATAACAATGCGTTTACTTCACATAGAGGCACGACCTTGCTGTTTCGTGAAATCGTATACCAGCAAGTTTGGATTGTGTGCCACGCTACTAGCCGCTTCGCCATGCTGACTGCCATTTACTGAATCATGACAGGGTGCCAAGATTAGTGCCAGGGTCAGGTGAAACATACTAAGATACTAACTGTAAAGAAATAGATTCCCACCCGAAAGGGTGCCAAGATTATCACCATATTCAGGTAACACATAAAAACATAGATCCCACATGAAAGGGTGCGAAGATTATCACCAGGGTCTGGTAAAATATAAAAACCTAGATCCCATCCGAAAGTGTGCCAAGATTATCATCAGGGTCAGGTAAAACATAAAAACATAGATCCCACATGAAAGGGTGCCAAATTCATCACCAGGGTCAGATAAAACATACTGACAGAGCTGACCGTGCTCCAATAAACAGAATCCGTTACAGCAGCTAGGCCGACCAGGTGAGAATCGACGCCTTAATAATAATAAGCCTTACATTGAACTACATCCAGGAGCTCTAGATCAACCCTCTTCGACACACCTGGCGATATTTGTTCAGTTTTATTCAGTCATCATCTCCACTTGAAAAACTGCTCTGGTGTATCTCAAATACCTTGGATCAACCTTTCCGTGATCCGACACGCTAATGTTGATCTAACTGTAAACATATAACTAACTTAATGTTAAGAGAGCAGAAGCAGTGGGAGAGGAAAGGGAACTGGCCAACCCAACACATAAATCGTAGAGACCCCCGTACAATGAAGTCTCTAACACTTCATCCCGACAGCAGTGTTTGACATAAAATACTTTAGTCTTTATATTACCTTCCTTTGACCCCATGACACGTGGTTGTCATTCCTCAGCTCTATAATCATATCAGTGGATTTCGTGTCTATAATCGTTTTATTGAATCTCAGCTCTAAAATTCTCGAAGCAGATCTCAGCTCTAAAATCCTTTCATTGAATCTCAGCTCTATAATTTTCTAAGCAGATGTCAGCTCTATTATTCTATCAGCAGATCTCAGCTCTATAATCCTATCAGTGAATCTCTGCTCCACAATCTTCTCAGTGAATCTCAGCTCTGTAATTCTCTAAGCAGATGACAGCTCTATAATGCCCTCAGTGAATCTCAGCTCTGTAATTCTCTAAGCAGATGTCAGCTCTATAATGCCCTCAGTGAATCTCAGTTCTGTAATCCCCTCAGTGAATTTCAGTTCTGTAATCCTCTCAGCATGTCTCAGTTCTATAATCCTCTCAGCAGATCAGCTCTATAATCCTCTCGGTGTAGCTTTGTAATCCTCTCATTTATTATCAGTTCTGTAATCCTCTGAGCTCTGTAATCCTATCAGCAGATCTCAGCTATATAGTCCTCTCAGTGAATCTCAGCTTTATAATCCTCTCAGCAGATCTTAGCTCTATAATCCTGTAAGTGAATCTCTCATCTATATAATCCTCTCAATGGATCACATCTCGCTCTTTAATCCTCAGAGGGGTCCCAACATCGAGAATAAATGCTGTACCTTGTACCTTTGTATACCTGCATAGTGTATCTGTTATCTTTCAGTGGCTTCCTGGTTTCATATCTGACGATCAAACAGGTCACATCGAAAGGGTGGGGGTTTAACTGGAGGTACTTCTACCTACACCGTTACTGGAGGTAAGTGTCATGAGGAAGTTTTGGTCCACGTTTATGGCCCGTCTCTCTCCTGTCTGGGAGTTCTATTGTTTCATTCTCTTCGTTTGAATATACACGAAATGTATAGTCTAACTTGATTATCCAAATACGATTTATAGAGTCATCATTGTATAGTCTAACATGATTATCCAAATACGATTTATAGAGTCATCATTGTATAGTCTAACATGATTATCCAAATACGATTTATATAGTCATCATTGTATAGTCTAACATGATTATCCAAATACGATTTATAGAATCATCATTGTATAGTCTAACATGATTATCCAAATACGATTTATAGAATCATCATTGTATAGTCTAACATGATTATCCAAATACGATTTATAGAATCATCATTGTATAGTCTAACATGATTATCCAAATACGATTTATAGAATCATCATTGTATAGTCTAACACGATTATCCAAATACGATTTATGGAATCATCATCATCATATAGCATGTCCTTTGCAGAACGTCGCTCCCATCACAGCCCGTCTGAAGGAAACTCGATCTCTTGCCAAATCTCCAGCCTGCTCCAGTCATACCAAAACATTATTTGACATCTTGGTGCCATCGCCTTCTTGGTCTACCTCTGCCACTCTTGCCCGGCATCATACCTTGCATTACCACTCTCTCAAGACCATTGTGTCTTTTGATGTGACCAAAGTATTTTCTATTTTCTGTTCGTCATTGAATTGATAAACCAGTTCTCCTCTGTGCCCAGCTCATGTCCAATGTCTGAACCAGTTCTCCTCTGTACCCAACTCATGTCCAATGTCTGAACCATTTCTCCTCTGTGCCCAACTCATGTCCAATGTCTGAACCATTTCTCCTCTGTGCCCAACTCATGTCCAATGTCTGAACCATTTCTCCTCTGTGCCCAACTCATGTCCAATGTCTGAACCAGTTCTCCTCTGTGTCTAACTCATGTCCAATGTCTGAACCAGATCTCCTCTGTACCCAACTCATGTCCAATGTCTGAACCAGTTCTCCTCTGTACCCAACTCATATCCAATGTCTGAACCAGTTCTCCTCTGTACCCAGCTCATGTCTAATGTCTGAACCAGTTCTCCTCTGTACCCAACTCATGTCCAATGTCTGAACCATTTCTCCTCTGTGCCCAACTCATGTCCAATGTCTGAACCAGTTCTCCTCTGTGCCCAACTCATGGCTAATGTCTGAACCAGTTCTCCTCTGTGTCCAACTCATGTCCAATGTCTGAACCAGATCTCCTCTGTACCCAACTCATGTCCAATGTCTGAACCAGTTCTCCTCTGTACCCAACTCATGTCCAATGTCTGAACCAGTTCTCCTCTGTACCCAACTCATGTCTAATGTCTGAACCAATTCTTCTCTGTGTCCAACTCATGTCCAATGTCTGAACCAATTCTCCTCTGTACCCAACTCATGTCTAATGTCTGAACCAATTCTTCTCTGTGCCCAACTCATGTCTAATGTCTGAACCAATTCTCCTCTGTACCCAACTCATGTCCAATGTCTGAACCAATTCTCCTCTGTACCCAACTCATGTCCAATGTCTGAACCAGTTCTCCTCTGTACCCAACTCATGTCTAATGTCTGAACCAATTCTCCTCTGTACCCAACTCATGTCTAATGTCTGAACCAATTCTTCTCTGTGCCCAACTCATATGCAATGTCTGTATTCTTCTTCTTTTTTGTTGTTGATCAAGTGTATTCTAAGAACGTTTCTATAACATTTTGACTCGATTCTCTTAGTTTAGGCTCGGGTAACTGTCCATGTTTCACAGCCACACACTGCCAAAGAGAAAACACATATTCTCAAAATGTATCATTGTTGTTGCTTTGCTGGTATTCTTCATTATTTCCTCAGATCGCGAAGCCTCTGCATCGCCATCGACAATCTCTTTCTGATTTTCTTTTAGCAGTCGCCATTGTAGTGAATTCTGGAGCATAGATAACTCAAAGTTCGTGACCTTACTATGAGTATTTCCACAAATTGAATTTATGTTGACTTCTTGTTCTGTCGGTGGTCATTATCTTTGTTTTGTTTATTTTTACTAAGAAATTTTGATCTTCGCTACATCTGTTTAGGTTTGCAATTAGCTGCTCTAACCACTCTGCACTGTTTGATAGCATCATTGTGTCGGCTGCGAATTTTAGCTCCGTGATCTTGTATCTGTCCATTGCAAATGGATCGGCGATTCGACACATACATTCACACACACACACACACACACACACACACACACACACACACACACACGCACGCACGCACACACATACACACACACACACACACATTATGACATGTGCTGATGTTGGTGGTCCTCATCGGCGACGATGGACGAATTATTATTATTATTTTTATTATTATTATTATTATTATTATTATTATCTCTCTCATGTAGCATGTCCTTTGTAGAACGCCGCTCTGAAAGAAACTCGTTCCCTTGCCAAAACTCCAGCTTCCGCCACTGTCATACTCAGGCATTCCTGGATATCTTGGTGCCATCGTCTTCTTGGTCTACCCCTTCCTCTTTTGCCTGGCACCATACCTTCCATCACCGTTCTCTTAAGACCGTTGTGTCTCTTGATGTGACCAACGTATTTGCATTTTCTAGCCAAACTGGAATTGATAAACCAGTTCTCCTCTGTGCTTAACTCTTGCCGAATGTCTACATTTGTTCTTTTCTCTGTCCAGGGTATTCTGAGGATCTTTCTGTAACATTTTGACTCGAAGGATTCGATTCTTTGTCTAGAAGTTTTGGTAATCGTCCATGCTTCACAGCCATAAGCTGCCACAGGAAAAACACAGGCTCTCAAGACTTTTGCTTTTATCGTTTTGTTGGTGCCCTGCCATAATTTCTTCCGGCTGTTCAGTCTCTGCATTGCCATAGCTAGTCTTCTTCTGATTTCTTTCGAGCAGTCAACATTTTTGTCGATTCTGGAGCCCAGATATTCCAAATGTGTAACCTGATCTATTTCCTCACCACCCACTGTAAATTTATGCTGACATTGTGTTTTATCGGTGGTCATTATCTTTGTTTTGTTTATGTTTATGGTCACCTATGGCTTAATTTGACTCAACACAGCCAACACTGAAATGACTGACATGGCGAGACCACTTTCGTTGGGTCTAATATGGAACGGGTGCTGGATTTAGACCCTCGGAAAACTGGGGTTATGCTCTCTGTGGCTCGGTTGGTCTGCATTCAGTGTTTAACAAAGGAATTGACGAAAGGGCACTACCATGAGAGGAGCCTGCGGCTTAAATTGACTTAACACGCCAATACTGTAGAACGACTGTCAAATAGAGAGCACTTTCGTTGGGTCTAATAGTGAACATGTGCTGGTATTAGACCAACGGAAGACAGGTCAGTCTCTTAACCTCATAAGGAAATAACGTCTGCTATAGTAATCTGGTCTTAACTCTGCGGAAATCGCAGGTTTCAGAAACTTGGCCATTGACAAACAAAAGCCCTCTACTGATACGTCTGGCCAAATAGTGAACGGGTGCTGGAAATAGACCCTAGGAAGACAGGTCAGTTTTACCCTACTAATGACAGGACGTTGCTACGGTAATCCTGCTCAACTCGAGAGGAGCCGCAGACATCTGGTTCGCGTACTAGGCTGATAAGCCAATGGGACGAGGCTACCATGTAGGGATTACGGCTGAACGCCTCTAAGCCAGAATCCCGCCCAAAATCACAGCACGATTGCAATGGTAGGCTTCGACAAGGTGGGGATCTGGGGCTCACGCTTCAGCCTCAGCCGGTCGAGCCGCAGAAAGAGGTCTCTGCCGCCTGCCGATCAAAGCAGGCGGGAAGCTGCTCGATATTCACTCCATACGGTGATGAGGTGCGAAACAACAAACAGAAGACTTAGTTCTCGGTCGGGGTGTCGTAAACAGTATAGCAGCCACCTCACTGTGAACTGTCGAGACCCAGCCCGCATATGCCCGCACACCAGGCAAACAACATATCCGTGACATTACCAGGCTTGTCCCCTGGTTAAATGCACTCCTGCTTCGATCTCCTCCTCTATCTGATATCAGCCATACCAATGGACGCAGAAGAGATGCAGGATAGCGGACATTGCACATCTGCCCTATTGTGTCAACCTCCCAGGTGGCGAGGAATGCTAGGCGTACCATCACTGCAGATATGCCGAGCAAAAAAAAGGGAGCAAAGAGGTACCCCACCCACATGCACATGATACGCTTCTGGCAGGACGTGACGATTCTGGGATACAGACACACTGGACTGCCTCTCTTCCGGGTTAGTACAAACCAGTACATAGTCCATATAATATATCATACCTCATTACCGCATCCTATAGACACGAGTAGTGAAGACTCGCTAGTCTGGTAAGACAACTTCCATAAGAGAGACAACTCTGATCACAAACAACTGCTGCCGTGCAGATAGGCTGGGGTCAGCCAAAGGCTAAGGAGGCCATCCCTACAGAAACGCCTGTTGAAATCGGATGCACTGGGCCACAAGCTTAACATACAGTGCAAAGTAAATCGCAGTATGATGACAGTACAACTTATCAGAAAAAACGTATGGCGCTCATCCTGCGGAGTCCCGCCAGGCACCGAGAGTGCCGGGCCTCCCGCCTCGAAGGGGCCCACCCTTGACTACTGGTGGTCACCCACCCATGTGTCGTGGAGTCAAGGCACATGGCTATGGGGCAATTCCTATTGACCAAAAACTCAAGACCCTCAAAATACTACAGTGGAATGCGGAGGGAGTCATTAACAAAAAGCTTTCCCTAACACATCACCTGCATGAAGGTAAGATTGACGTGGCATGTATCCAGGAAACGCATCTCAACAGCAACCATGAATTCTCAATCAGAGGATACCAGGCTTTCCGCCTGGATAGAGAAGGTCACAAAGGAGGGGTTCTGATACTGACCCGAAACTGCATACAGAGTAGCGCGGTATTTGTCAATCACACTGGACAAACAGAAATTGTAGGAGTTGACATAATGGCTCAAGAGACGAAGATCCGCATCTTCAACCTTTATGGACTACCAAATAAAGACCTATCGCTCTCGAGTAGGGAAGTCAAGGACTCCAACTGCATAGTAGTTGGAGACTTCAACAGCCACTCGGAGAGATGGGGATACTCGGACACAGACAGCAGAGGTGACGAAGTGGAAGATTGGGAGATAGACACGAATCTCCATCTAATCAATAGGCCGGAGGATAGCCCTAGCTTCTTTTCTAGAACAGGGCATACCACCTCGACTCCAGATTTGGCCTTCCCCACAATGGACATTCACCATAAAATAGACCGCCAGGTGCTAAACCAATAGGCAGGTAACGACCACAGGCCAATTAGGCTAGAAATAGATATGGAAGTAGGCCCACAGGAAACAAAACCGCTCCCACTTTGGAATTACAAACGAGCCGACTGAGACAGATTTGCAAGCCTGACAGATGGGCTGTGTGAAACCATCAACACACGGAACAACAAAATGAAGCCCATGGTGGAAAGCCTAAGCAAAGCAATAATGAAGGCTGCCACTGAAACCATCCCAAGAGAGGCAAGGAAAAATTATAAGCCCTATTGGAATGATGACTTGCAAAAAGCGGAAGACGCAGTCACAAATGCTAGGAACATGGCAGAGCGAGAACAATCTATGGAGGCAAACATCGCCCTCAAAGCCACCACGGCGAAATACAAATACACTCTAAACCTAACAGCAAGAGAAAGCTGGAAAAACAAAACGGAGGGCCTCAACCTAGACAAAGAAGGGAACAAACTATGGAAATTAGTCAGAGCCATGAATGACGAAACTCCGTCAAACAAACAAATTACCATCAAGCAGGGCGAAAACTTGCTCAATGGAAAAAAAGCCGCAAACGCCTTTGTTGAACACTATGCCAAAGCGAACCACATAGATGTCCCTGCAGATAGGCATACGGACATTAATGAAGAGCAAAAGGGGCACGACAACATCAATATGGCACCAGAAGAGCATATGATGGCAAAACTTACAATGAACGAAATGGAAGAGGCCATGAGAACATTAAAGAAAAGGAAATCTCCCGGAAAAGACGAGATAACAAACAAAATGCTGATGGGGCTGGGACAAACAGCAAAAAGGAAACTGCTATCAGTCCTGAACCAAAGCTGGAAAAGGGGTATTGTACCCCAGGCATGGAAAGACGCAGTACGTGTACCAGTACCAAAGAAAGGAAAAGACAATACAGATCCAAATGGATACAGGCCTATCAGCCTACTGAGCTGTGTCGGCAAACTGATGGAACGTTTGATAAACACCAGACTGATGTGGCATCTGGAAGAAAAACGGATACTAATTCCACAGCAAGCAGGCTTTAGACAGCACAGATCCACTGAGGATCAGGCCATCCTCATAGCCCAGGAAATAGAAGATGCCTACCAGGAACAGAAACACACAGTAGCGGTTTTGGTGGACCTGGAAAAGGCATTTGACAAAGTCTGGAAAGATGGACAGAGTCAAGCTAAGAAGAAGTGATGTTTGTGGGAAAATGTACAAGTGGATCAACCACTACCTCAAAAACAGAACGGCCAGAGTCCAAGTACAAGGGCAGATGAGCAAAAAAGTTACACTTGAGCAGGGAGTACCCCAAGGGGGAGTACTGTCACCCACAACCTTCCTGGTGTATATAAATGACATTATAGAGAATATACAAAGAAGAGTTCATAGCTCAATGTTTGCAGACGATCTAGCTATGTGGACCTCTGAAAAGAATCTCACCATAGCAAGAAATCGGATGCAGGAGGCCCTAACATCGATGAAAGAGTGGGCGAACTCGTGGCTGGTCAAAATAAACGAGGACAAATCCACATGTACCATATTCTCGCTATCAATCAAACCCCAAAACACCAAATAAGTCTAAACGGCAAATACCTTCAGCCAAACGACAACCCAAATGATCTGGGAGTCACATTTGATCAGCGCATGACATGGAAAAGTCAGATCGAGAGAAACCGAATGAGAGCCAGAGAAAGAATGGCAATCATGAGGAAACTTGCTGGCACAAGCTGGGGAGCTGACGAAAGTATACTAAAGAAACTGTACACTGGAAGAGTGAGACCAGTTCTCGAGAATGGCATTGCGGCATGGACAACAGCAGCAAATGCGAACTTCGATAAAGTTAGCAAACTCCAAAACCAAGCCATGAGAGTTATAACAGGAGGCATGAAGTTAACGCCAATTGTAGAACTTGAAAAGATTACAAATCTGCAATCCATGACCGACAGAAGAGACTGCAGAGCCCAGCTGCAATCAGAGTAACTAAGAAGACTGACTGACCATCCCATACACCAGAGACTAAACAATTTCGGAAATGGGAAGCTAAAGCGAAGAAACTTTGCAGAAATAGCCAAAGCAAAGATGCACGAAGACCCTATGAACGCACTAACCACACCAAAGCCCATCCCTACTGTACGAAAACCTACCTGGAGGCAGCATATATTTCCAGAGGTGGTAGAAAATATACCAGGTATTGGAAACAAAAACTGCCAGTCTGAAAAAGAAAGAAGAGATACTACCCTGAGTTACATAACGGAAAACTACCCAAGCATGACTGGAGCCATGCATACACCGACGGCTCCGTAACAAATACAACACAGAACGGAGGGGCAGGAGCATCTCTGAACCTACCAAATTGCAGAAAAATAACACTGTCATTCGCTACTGGAAAATACACAAGCAATTTCAGAGCGGAGGCAGAGGCATTGAGGGCGGCAATGGAAGAAATGGCGACAGGTAAGAGTAATGAAAGCCACATAGTCCTGCTTACAGATGTTCTGGCCGTAGTCACAGCACTTAAAAGCCAGAAAAATACTGAACTTAATGAATTAAGAGCAGTACTCTGTCAACTATGCCAGCAGGCCGCACCAAAAAGGTTAGTGGTGCAATGGGTTCCATCTCACTGCAACATCCAAGGCAACAAGAAGGCAGACAGACTGGCAAAAGAAGGTGCAAAACTACCACAACCAGATACTAGCATGACATACGAAGAGTCAAAACGGCTTATTAGAGCCAGATACATGACCAAATGTGAAACCGAACATACTGGCTACACCAAAAACGATCCCTATTACCAGTTGAACAGAAGAGAGAGCAGGTCGTGGTCTTCAGACTTCGCACTGGCCACAACAGACTGAGGTACGACCTATTCAACAAATTTAAGATATGTGGCACCGACGAATGCTCGTGTGGTACCGGGAAAATGACCGATGAGCATTTACTGCAAAACTGACCGACATACGAGGATCAGAGAGAGCAGATGGGGCCATCACCAGTGGCAACACTAGACAAGCTCTATGGCAGTGTCGACAGCCTCAGGATGACGGCTGCTTTTTTCGAAAAAATAATGGTTACTGTCTGACTGCGTACGAAGAAGAAGAAGAAGAAGTACGATGTCAACTCTTCAGATGTCATCTCTTCCTGTATACCAAGCAACGCCTCAAATTTATTTTCTACTTTGATGTTATATTCAGTAGGTATTGCTGATACGTCGAAGCGTATTGGCTGGCAACCTTTGTTGATCCTGCATAGTCTTGTTTGGAAAACTGCAAACAGTAATTCGTGGTCCGTATCGCAGTCTGCTCCTGGCAGCGTTTTTGTCGCCAGCACATTTGATCTCCATCTTTGTTGCACTAGGATGTAGTCTATTTGGTTTCTGCTGTTGCCATCAGGGGAGGTCCACGTGTACAGTCTTCGTGAATGTTGTTTGAAGAAGGTGTTGGCAATGGAGAGGTTGTTTTCCGTGCAGAATTCAACCAGTCTTTCTCCTGGCTCATTTCTGTGTCCCAAACCAAAAGGTCCTCGAACATTTCTCTCCTCTTCGGCTCTTTCCTCTCCAACTTTCGCATTGAAATCTCCAATGATGACCAAGATGTAACTTTTTTCAACTTTTTCCATCGCTTCTTGCAAATCATCCATTTCACAATCGTCTACTGCTGATGTTGGTGCATACAGATGAATTATTGTTAGATTTCTAGTCTTTTTCTTTAGTCTGATTACAATTATTCGGTCGTTGACTGGATTGTAACCGAGTAGTGAAGGTGCTGTCTTCTTTGACATAATAAAGCCGACCCCGCTTTTTCCACCCTAGTCCGTCCCAGAGTATATAAATGTTTCTTCTGAGGAGCTGGTACAGTGCCCTTGACCGGCCCATCTATGCTCAGAGACTCCAAGAATCTCTATCTTGGTTCTCTTCATTTCTCTTCCGATAATGAATAACTTGCCCTGGTATAGGCTCCTGACGTTCCAGGTGCCTATTCTTAATTTTGTTTTTAGTCCTATTTCAGAGTTGTCCACTGTAATGCAGTCAGGCGTTAGGCCGTCATGTCTATTACTTTATTATGTCAAAGAAGACAGCACCTTCACTACTCGGTTACAATCCAGTCAACGACCGAATAATTGTAATCAGACTAAAGAAAAAGACTTGTTGAAATTGGCCTCTTCCCCAGTTGGCGTCGATGATCTGCCTGGTCAGAGGGCCTCACCATCAGATCTTTGAGTTTCGTTTCTCTCGACTGTCATCGGTTTCTTTGCATTTTACATCCAGTAGTTTGCCATTGCCTTATGGACGTTGTTCTGGCCGCTTACCAACTATGGTCTCTGGTGCGCCCTTAGCCCGATTCCAGGCGTTTCCAGCTCCCGCTTTCAGAGTCGTTGTCGCACAGGTCGATCTTCCGGCTCTTCCACCAGCAGCTGTGTGTACTTGTCAGGGATGGACTCCCCTTTTTGTCCTTTCACCCACGTAGTTTAGCCGGCCAGCCAAAGCCGTTGCCCGGGGGGTGGCGCTGCCGTACACAGGCAGACTCTAGGAGCCATACGTGAGCTAGACAGAAGTGGGGGAACCAAATAGGATCCTGGCCATCAAGCATGTGGCTGCCTCTCACCGTGAGGTGCTATCCCTTACACACACTTCTGCCTTACCCCCCCCCCCCCTTTTATTATTATTATATATATATATATATATTTATATATATAGATATATATATGTATATATATATATATATATATATATATATATATATATATATATATATATATATATATATATATATATATGAGATGTATTCAAAAAGTATCCTACGATTGGACCATCCTTCAGCTGTTAGAAACCTAATCACCGCTCGCTGATCACCTCTGAACGGATTCCGTACCACAACCGCCATGTTTGCAACGGTCTGCTGTGGAAACAATGAATCGAAGGGTAATGAAATTTTGCAAACTTGACGGTTGCTATGTGCTGTATATACCAGGAGTGAAGTCATCATGCGCATCGTACGTGTGTTCACTTGGTGCAGTTAGGTCCGGTTTCATTTGAACATGCCTCAAAGACAGACCGACCGACCGATAGGTCGGGAGGACGGCCGACCGGCAGGCATAAAGACAGACAGACAGACAGATGGACAGATAGATAGATAGATAGATAGATAGATAGATAGATAGATAGATAGATAGATAGATAGATAGATAGATAGATAGATAGATAGATAGATAGATACATAGATACATAGATACATAGATACATTCATTATGTATATTTATCTGCTTTAGACTAACACCAACGTTGCTGGTTACATTCGTCCTGGTACACGGTCTTCAGAGGTTTGCTGTCTCAGGATCGGCTGCCGCCACTGTACAGCCTAGCGACAAAACTGCCTGTGAAAGCAGTTGGTATCTCATACCGCTGTATGTCAATAACCTTGTTGGAATTACGTTAGAGAACATTGTAAGTTTTACTGTTACATTAATGTTGATGGTGATGATGTTGTTAGTGTTTCTGATGATTGTGGTGGTGTTTCTGATGATTGCGGTGGTGTTTCTGATGATTGCGGTGGTGTTTCTGATGATTGTGGTGGTGTTTATGATGATTGTGGTACTGTTTATAATGATTGGGGTAGTGTTTCTTTTGATTGTGGTACTGTTTATTATGATTGTGGTAGTGTTTCTGATGACTGTGGTGGTGTTTCTGATAATTGTGGTAGAGTTTATGAAGATTGTGGTGGTGTTTATGATGATTGTGATAGTGTTTCTGATGATAATGACGATAATTATGCCCTTTATGAGAAAAGATTATGATAATAAGGGTAATACAAACAAATATTGATTGTGAACATTGGGGGAAAAGATAGAATAGAACGATTCAACATTTCAAAAAGTGTTCATTTGTTTTCTCAGTGTTTCGCTCACTCCTGGAGTCTGGCTGCAGATTTCCAGTTTTACCTTCTCTCTCCGCTAATGATGATTCCATTTTACTAGTAAGTACCAAAACTTAGTATGGATGAGTGGCAGAGTGCTTAGAGAGCTTATCGCTGCATACAAAATGCTAAGAGTTCTATTCCGGGTCTTTTTTATGCTCCCGTTGACCCAGCAGTTTATTTTTAACAGTTAATGATGACAAAACGACAAGAACTGCCCACCTCACCATAGAAAAGTTGAGAGCTTATTGAAATAATTGTAGCAGTGACCACAGTGGATTATCTTGACTTTGGCCTTGACCTTACTGATAGTGTCTGGCCAGTATAGTGGTTTAGTGTTTGCTTGCCACGATACGGTTACATAGTTCGATAACAGTTGTGGACAGACACTGTTGACCCAGCTGTACATTTGTTACCTGGCTTGCTGTTAGGACATGAAAGACAGCGAGGAAGGGAGCAGGCCAGCCAACCTCATAAAACAGTTGATGCTTTGCAAAGTGAAGCATCTAACACTTTATCTCTGACAACAATTGCTGCTACACAACTGTTTGTCACTGAAACCGAAGTATATGTAATTGTGTTTGGTCATACATGTAAGTAAGCTGACATAAACCTATGTATGTGTTTGGTCATACATCTAAGTAGGCTGACATAAGCCCAGGTATGTGTTTGGTCATACATCTAAGTAGGCTGACATAAGCCAAGGTATGTGTTTGGTCCTACATGTAAGTAGGGTGACATAAACCTAGGTATGTGTTTGGTCATACATATCAGTAGGCTGACATAAGCATAGGTATGTGATTAGATATGTGGATAAGCATGCTGACGTAATTATTTAAGAAAGCGAACCTCTCTAATGTAGAAGATCCGCCAACACATGAAATTGATCATCATGCGATTCCTAGCGGTCAACAACTTGAAGTGTGTTGAGAACATAGCTAACTCAGTTATAGTCGAGGAAAGCTGATCAAGTCTTCACCTCACTTCCTTGTTGTCGGTCCTGGAGACAGGCTGCGTGCCACAGAGAGAACAACTGATCAAGTTTTCACCTCACTTCCTCGTGGTCGGTCCTGGAAACATGCTGCGTGCCACTGAGGTCTGACTGACGAGACAGGGATCGATCCTGTAATCCTCATTTTGACAAGTTTTGCTGAGGAGCCTCACATTACACTACAACAAGGAGAACCTCGATTAATCTTCTAAAGTACTCATCGGAGTGCAAGAAGAGAGACCGTAACCCACAACCAAAGAAACGTTATCAAGTGTTGAATTAACTCGGAACGAGTGGCTTGCACAACAAGGACGACACGTTTTGACTAAAACAATAATACTCTCTATCATTTGTAAACACAAGCAACACCCTGCTTCATTGTACACACGTGTCTCAGTAAGTGCTTGTTCTCTTCTCTCCAGCCACAAGCTTGCTGGTATACTCAGCTGTTTCATTTTTATAATCGGCCAGTGGATCATTGCTGGGGTGGTCGCATACCAGACCAACGGGCCAATTGGAATGGCAGAGTAATTACACTTTATGTATCATTATCATCATGTTTCTGGCTAACATCGCTTAAAACAATTCTATTCAAATTTTCGTGTTTATCCTGTAGACTGTCTCAGAAGTAGGGTGTCAGAGCTCTTGTGTCACATGGGTAAAAAGATCGAGTTCAATACTCGAGTTGACACGTTCAAATCGGCCCAAATGTAAATTGGTACCTGGACTGTTGCTAGCAAAGGAATGTCAGCAAATCAAGGAACTAGAAGACAAAGATCATAAAAGAGCTGAGGTTTAAAACAGTGAAATGATGAAAGTGAAGATGTTCTTTTGTGCGTCCTGAAAAAAAACCGTTTAGTTGCGAGTTATTGTAACTTTCCTCACATATCGAGCGTGCTTATGAATGTGAAGTAGGAATCTTCCAGGCGGTTGTGTTATTATTGAGTTCATCTACGTATCGCTCACTACTACGGGGATCAAGTCGATCCCTCACCTTTTTTAGCCAGGTTGCCACGAAAACACCTGGTTTTCAGGGAAGACTCCAGGAAGTCGAGATTATGGTTTTGGCCAGTATATTTTGTCTGACCCTGCCTAACATGTCTGATCAGTATATTTTTCCTGACTCTGCCTAACATGTCTGATCAGTATATTTTGCCTGACTCTGCCTAACATGTCTGATCAATAAATTTTACCTGACCCTGCCTAACATGTCTGATCAGTATATTTTGCTGACCCTGCCTAACATGTCTGATCAGTATATTTTGCCTGACTCTGCCTAACATGTCTGATCAGTATATTTTGCCTGACCAGATGTTAGTCTTCCTCTCTGAAATGAATTACAGTATGGATAAGGAAGGATAATAAAGGATGGGGAGGATGATGATGGATGAGGCTGGACAAGGAATGGTTAGGACGGAAGAAGATGAATTAGGATGGCAGTGGATTATTGACAGTGGGAATGAATGGGAATTAATTGATAAAGGTTCTGGGTGATAAAACAATGATGTGATATCTTCATCCATCGATGTTTACATTTCACCTAGAAGTAGTTTTGAGAAATCTTTACGCAATGACAGTTTAACGTGTCTCAGCATTACCAAAGGTGGAGTGCAAGTTCTATACTTCTGGGCATGTCAAATGTCAACATGTAAAACCCTTAGACAAGCACAGCCCAGAATTTGCACCTTCCCATGGCCTAGTAAGATTCACACAGAGACTTACAATTTACTAACTTACTTACTTAGTCGCTCCTCGGCTACAGTGAGGTGTAGATGGTACTTACTATTTACTTACTTACTTACTTACTTACTTACTTACTTACTGACTTACTTACTGACTTACTTAGTTGCTCCTCGTCTACCGTGAGGTCTAGAGGTACTTACTTACTTACTTACTTACTTACTTACTTACTGACTTACTTACTTACTGACTTACTTACTTAGTTGCTCCTCGTCTACCGTGAGGTCTAGAGGTACTTACTTACTTACTTACTTACTTACTTACTGACTTACAATTTACTAACTTACTTACTTAGTCGCTCCTCGGCTACAGTGAGGTCTAGAGGTACTTACTATTTACTTACTTACTTACTTACTTACTTACTTACTTACTGACTTACTTACTTACTTACTTACTTACTTACTTACTTACTGACTTACTTACTTACTTACTTACTTACTTACTTACTTACTTACTTACTGACTTACTTACTTACTTACTGACTTACTTACTTACTTACTTACTTACTTACTTACTTACTTACTTACTTACTTACTTACTGACTTACTTACTTACTTACTTACTGACTTACTTACTTACTTACTTACTTACTTACTTACTTACTTACTTACTTACTTACTTACTTACTTACTTACTTACTTACTTACTTACTTACTTACTTACTTACTTACTTACTTACTTACTTACTTACTGACTTACTTACTTACTTACTGACTTACTTACTTACTTACTTACTTACTTACTTACTTACTTACTTACTTACTTACTTACTTACTTACTTACTTACTGACTTACTTACTTACTTACTTACTGACTTACTTACTTACTTACTTACTTACTTACTTACTTACTTACTTACTTACTTACTTACTTACTTACTTACTGACTTACTTACTTACTTACTTACTTACTTACTTACTTACTTACTTACTTACTTACTTACTGACTTACTTACTTACTTACTGACTTACTTACTTACTTACTTACTTACTTACTTACTTACTTACTTACTTACTTACTGACTTACTTACTTACTTACTTACTGACTTACTTACTTACTTACTTACTTACTTACTTACTTACTTACTGACTTACTGACTTACTGACTTACTTACTTACTTACTTACTTACTTACTTACTTACTTACTTACTTACTTACTTACTTACTTACTTACTTACTTACTGACTTACTGACTTACTGACTTACTGACTTACTTACTTACTGACTTACTTACTTACTTACTTACTTACTTACTTACTTACTGACTTACTTACTTACTGACTTACTTACTTACTGACTTACTTACTTACTGACTTACTTACTTACTTACTTACTTACTTACTTACTTACTTACTTACTTACTTACTTACTTACTTACTTACTTACTTACTTACTGACTTACTTACTGACTTACTTACTTACTGACTTACTTACTTACTGACTTACTTACTTACTGACTTACTTACTTACTGACTTACTTACTTACTGACTTACTTACTTACTGACTTACTTACTTACTTACTTACTTACTTACTTACTTACTTACTTACTTACTTACTGACTTACTTACTGACTTACTGACTTACTTACTTACTGACTTACTTACTGACTTACTGACTTACTTACTTACTGACTTACTTACTTACTTACTTACTTACTTACTTACTTACTGACTTACTTACTTACTGACTTACTTACTTACTTACTTACTTACTTACTTACTTACTGACTTACTTACTTACTGACTTACTTACTTACTTACTTACTTACTTAGTTGCTCCTCGTCTACCGTGAGGTGTAGAGGTACTTACTATTTAACCAAAGAAAATTCCAAAAGGCAAACCAGGGAAGACACAGAACAAGTTACTAAAGAGTGACCAAAGTAATTTTCAAAAGAAAAGGATAGCTTTTGGCTTTCTGACAGACATTAATCTCCTTGATTGAATCCTATCATTCCACTAGTTCCACTGGAAGGCTCAATCACTTCATCTCTGATAGCAGTGTTTTATTTGTGAACACTTGACCTAATTTCACCCTACAGTACTGTCCAATCACGATGAACATAAAATAAAAACACACAGCAGCAGCTGATTTTTGATCACTGATGCCATGTTGTATCTGGTCTGTACTCGTACGTGTATCAGCTGAAGAGTTTTATCAAATAAACTAGATTTTCGGTTAACGTGAAAATTATTATTGTGTTTGTTTGTTTTTTTATTTGTCCGTTGCAGTTACGAAAATTCAGCCAGATCTCAGGCAACAACAAAAATAAGCGCTTTCTAATTCTTCTGATTACAGACATTTTGATCATGCTAGATCTGTAGTCCAGTAGTTAAGACGAAGTCTAGTCCAGGTGGCAGCCCCACCCGTTCCTACCTGGTTGTAGCTTACAGGGGCGTTGCCACAATGTTAGTTTCGGTTGTCACATTACCAACCTGTGGATGAGTATGCGAGCTAATGTGTCCCAGTGTCTGCGCAGCAGTTGTACATTCGATTGTCGGCAGGCCGGGTTGTCTTACATATTCTGGGTTGTCTCCCATAGCCTCTCCATCTCCCGGTGGTAACTGAAAGGTAGCAGGTTGGTGGTTTGTACATGTTTCCTTCCTCGTGGCTAGAGCTTACATCGGCTTTTGCTTGCTAGAATGTACCCGTTATAGGACAATTTTGGTACTTCAATGGGGGCAACAGTACCATATGCTGTCACACCCCGTCCTACTGTGTCACATTCCTATTTGATCAGCTGCGGCTTCCAATCACCATAGGCGTCTCAGCCTCTGTAGACCATGCCCATGGCGCCGTGTGAGTAGCATCTCCAGGGCACAAGCCTCAGCGCTAAATATGGAGACCATGGGCTGCCCAAACTGCAGGATCCCCTCCCGGCCTCGCTGGTGTAATCCAAAGAAATGTAAAGTATGATAATCCGGTACCAGCTCAGCTGCAGGAGCTGCCGGAATGAGTTCACAATTTTGAAACCATCCGCCTTAGGTGGTACCACTCCGGATTATTTGTCTCCGTTTTCTCCCGTAGCCCTACCCTCTCCGGAGGTTTCCACAAGGCAGTGGAGTCATTGCTCGCAGATGCTAGTTACTCGAGACATCCGATGATACTCTCATCGTCCCAAGACTAGCGAGCACTCCTGGCACTTGTGGGTTTAAAATCAGAGTTTCCCTCTTCCCTAGGCGAACTGCCGAACAGGCTAATGAGCTTCGTCTGCCCGGGTTTAAAGTCAGAGTTTCCCTCTTCCCTAGGCGAACTGCCGAACAGGCTAATGAGCTTCGTCTGCCAGGGTTTAAAGTCAGAGTTTGCATTCTCTTAGATTGGTTGCCAACCAAGGTTAATTAACCCAAACTTCCCGCCCAGTTATACCGCCGGGTACTTGGTCACGCCCCACAGCAGGCTCTGTAAGAACCAGGGTGCCCCTCGTGAAGGTGCTGCTGGAGACACAATAATGCAGAAGAAGCCATTGGCAAGGAAACTCCTGCCCCGAAAGCTGAGCAGTGAATCCAGCGGTGATCTCTACACTTGGAAAGGAGAGGCTATAACAGACTCTTCACTTTCCTTTAACGAGTGAGACGTCCATCCCAGACCGCGGTATCCCCCTCACTGCGGCTTATTCGACCAGTTATAACTGGCTCAGTGGTCTCGAGGTAGGGTGGCCGCTTCAGGTGCCGGGAATCGCGAGTTCAAATCACAGTGAAGTCGGGTATTTTTTTACGTGGATCTTCTGCTAAAAATTCCCCTGATCTCTGGGTAATGAGATCGGCCTCCCACGTTCAGGGTGAGGCCCAATAATGTCTATTGGCTGTTAAAAATCAAAAAGAATAGGTTTAATGGCAGCTACTTGGACAAGGTTATATTTCAAAATCTACCCAAATGATTGTGTACCTTTCTCCAGGGTTAGTAAGCTGTAGGAAGGGTAAAATACCTACTACAGAAAGTCTTCGGCTACCTGGCAGCAAACATCAACAACGTGCCTGTTTGAATACCATGATTCCAAGTATTCCAGTTACAACTGGTTTGAAACACAGCTGACACAACTTATCCGTCGGTCGTTCCACCATACGTCATATGTGGAAGGGCCTGCTTGGGTACGAATGAAGCCTGCACATCCAGGGGCACATTACGACATACCGGGACAGTTCAGACGAGTTAGAAACATACTTTGTTTTATATTTACAGTTCAGACGAGGTAGTAACACTTTGCTTTACATTTACAGTTCAGACGAGGTAGTAACATACTTTGTTTTATATTTACAGTTCAGACGCAATAGTAACTTACTTTGTTTTACATTTACAGTTCAGACGAGGTAGTAACATACTTTGTTTTATATTTACAGTTCAGACGCAATAGTAACTTACTTTGTTTTACATTTACAGTTCAGACGATTTAGTAACATACTTTGTTTTATATTTACAGTTCAGACGAGGTTTAACATACTTTGTTTTATTTTTACAGTTCAGACGAGGTAGTAGCATACTTTTGTTTTACATTTACAGTTCAGACGAGGTGGTAACATACTTTGTTTTATATTTACAGTTCAGACGAGGTAGTAACATACTTTGTTTTATATTTACAGTTCAGACGCAATAGTAACTTACTTTGTTTTACATTTACAGTTCAGACGAGGTAGTAACATACTTTGTTTTATATTTTCAGTTCAGACGCAATAGTAACTTACTTTGTTTTACAATTACAGTTCAGACGATTTAGTAACATACTTTGTTTTATATTTACAGTTCAGACGAGGTATAACATACTTTGTTTTATTTTTACAGTTCAGACGAGGTAGTAACATACTTTGTTTTACATTTACAGTTCAGACGAGGTGGTAACATACTTTGTTTTATATTTACAGTTCAGACGAGGTAGTAACATACTTTATTTTACATTTACAGTTCAGACGAGGTAGTCAAATACTTTGTTTTACATTTACAGTTCAGACGCAATAGTAACTTACTTTGTTTTACATTTACAGAGTTTCGATGGAGTGGTTTCAGTACTACTACATCCCGTTCTACTCACGAATTGCTCCCTTCGCCATAGGCATGTTATCAGGATACATTCTATCTGCCAATAATGGGCGTCTTGCATTGAAACCAGTAAGCAGTTTTTTAATTCGTTAAGATTTTTTAAAATGTGATGATTATTGAACAAAAAAAGATTTATATTCCATTTTTTCATATATTATTTGTTACCAAGTGACGGCGTTTATTCACATTAGTGGGATCCGCCGAGAGGATTATAAGACTAACTATTAGCGACCGATTGTCCCTGCAATCGCTAGGCAGTATGCAGGCTAGCGTTTTATATTACCACCGACAGACAAACAACGAAAAAAAAAAAGTATTTTCTTGGTCAAGATGGTCAGAACAATAACCGTTAGGGCACATGCTTCTGGGAATGAAATCATTGACACTTCATCATTCATCATATCTAGCTGCGTTGATGAGCAGTTCCGATCCATCACCCCCCCCCCCCCCCCCCCCCCCCCCCGCTCCAAATATTTTTGCCTACCGTAATTAAAAGAATATTCAAAATCTGCATGATACAAGTGATATCAGAAATACACACGTTATTAATGATGAATTAAAAATACCATGTGGGTATCGCAGTACTTGAGGAAGCTTGGTTAGCAGGTGAGTTAGAATGACTACATATTCCACTGAAAATGAAAAAACCCTAACGAACGAATAGAGCATGGTGTAGGCTTTTCAGTCAAAACGTTCTAAATACACATGGTTGAACCGGACAAAATGGGTCAGAGCACCTGCTTACACCAAATCTCCAAATCACAATAGGTCCTGTCACCATTGTTAGTGCACATGCACCTACCTTATGCTCCAGACCTGAAACAAAAGATAAGTTCTACGAGGATCTGTCAGCAGTCATTAAAAGTAGGCTTAGTTCAGAACAGGTTGTTCTACAAGGCGACTTGGAATCTAGAGTGGGAGCTCATCCAGATTCGTGGCCTTCGTGTTTTTGCAATTTTGAACTCTGCAAAATTATTTGAAATACGAAATGGATATAAACATGCTGGAAAGAATATAAAAAAGAGCGAGAAAGATGATAATGGGATTCCAGAATTACAGTTATGAGGAGCGACTCAGAAGAACCGGCCTACAGTGTCTCGAAGAGAGAAGAATTCGTGGTGACTTAATACAGGTTTATAAGATGATCAGAGGAATGGATAAATTAGACTATAACAATTTTTTTTTCAAATACAGCCACCCACAATAACACGAGGGCATAGCTACAAGCTGACTAAAGAGAGGTCCAGATTAGATATTAGGAAATATTTTTTTAGTCAGAGAGTGGTGTCTGCTTGGAATGCATTGCCAGGGGAGGTAGTGGAGGCAGGGACAGTTAATACATTTAAGAATAAACTGGATTCGCATAGCTTTTAGAGCAAGGTGATGTAAATGTAACTGGTTGTATACAGACTCTGCAGGGTCTTCTAAACCAGTATAAAGACGTTAAGTTAAGTTATATCCGTTTGGATTGGTGTGGAACTTCCCAGGATGTCAGATTCATGTACAGTGTCTTTATGTGCCGCTTCCACGTATCCTTCAATCCCAGCTGTGGTCTGCCGACTACTCTATTGCAGTCCGTCAACTGTCCACGGATAATATCTTTGCTGATGAGACCATCTTCTGTGCGTCGAACATAACTAAGCCATTGTGGTGTTCGCTGCTTAAGGAGAGTGTACATGGTTTGGAGATCTCTGCCTAATGTACCACTGCATATGTCACTCTGTTCCTCCACGAGCGAGGTAAATTCCAAGGATGGACCACAGGTGCCGTAGACAGAAAGGGTTTCTTCTTTGCTTTTGTTTGGAATCGGTTGTCCACGTTTTGCTACCATCTGACCATATTGACGACATGCATTATAAACCATGGCCTTGGATTTAATTGTAAATTTATGGTTATACCAAACACACGTTTTGAGAAGGAGAAAATGTGGCAGCAGTCTTGCCAATGCGACTGCCAGTTTCTGGGTCTGGAAATAGCGCGTCATTATTGAGTGACCCAAAGTACATGTTGGTTCACAGCTGCTAATTAATAATCATATACGTCACTAGTTGATGTGGCATCTACTTCCTGTCCCTGCACATTTGGGTTATTGAGACCTATTGTGCACGTGTGGAAGACGAAACCTATGACGCTCTGAAGTTCCTACTGACTATGACTGACAGCATCACCAACGATTAATAGCTCCCTATTGGTGCCCTCACTCAACTTTGTTTAGGTCTTGAGCTTTGCAAGGTTAAATAGCCGACCGGGATCAAGATGTTGATCAGCGTATGAGCTGCAGTGGTCAGCGACCCATAGCTGACTGCTAGCGTCAGGGCTAGCGAAACAGAGCTGCCAAGACCCTTCTACGCCTCCACGCGGTGATCCATCCTAGATAACAGACTGCAGCAGGGCAGACTGGCTAAGGAGAAGGGATCGAAGAGGGAATGCTAACCCGGTACTCAAAAAATGTTTGCTGAAGTCGCATGTGTTGAACCGAAAGGTGCAAATATCGCAGTCAAGCTGTAAACTAGGACACAGCGCATTCCGTTCTCTGGACTACATTCTACTACTTAAACCGTTTTAGGGTTTGGTAGCGGGAGATTGAGAACGAACGAAGCCAAGCCAAGCCAAATAGCCGGCCTTCCGACCTAGTGTAAAGTCAGATTCCTTCATTTTGCGTTACTATATGTATGCTTCAGTAGCATAGAAAAGAGGATTCCGAACAGTATTAAGGTCAGGATGCAGCTTTGCTTAACACCAATATGAATACAAAGTGATTGTGATATCTTACAATTGAATTCAAATGTTCCTTTCATGGCCGCCGGAAACAAAATTATTAGCTGTAGCAGCTTTCTTGGGCAGACTATTTTAGAGAGGATTTTGAAGAGACAATTCTTAGATAACCAAATCAAATGCCTTTGTGTGATATCAATGAGCGAATTCTGCATGCTTGACTTTACCGGAAGTTGCCGAAGAATAAAGTGTATGTTGATACACACGATCAGCATAGTTTTCTAGCTGTAGAAAAATGAAGGGTGAAGACTTTGCCTACAACACTGAGCATATAGACGCCTTGAAAGTACCCCCTTTATGTGTGATACTTTTACAATCTGGGTATATCTCATATATTGAGGTATAATGGCCTCTTTTGAACACACGAGTGCACCATTACAACGCTTAAAAGACAAATTATAAGCAGTATATTCGCACCACCTCTCCATCATAAGTGTCAGAAATTGACCCCGACCAAGACACAAGAACCATCAACAATTGACCCCGACCAATACACAAGAACCATCACCAATTTACCCCGACCAAGACACAAGAACCAAACATCACAAAATGTGAAAGGAGGTGCTTGACAAAATCAGCCACTAGAAGAGGCACTGCAAACACATAATATCCGGTAACCAGTGGCAACAATAACATGCATGGACAGAGAATTTATTAATTGGTCACATGACAAGAGTGTCTCCCTTTGTCTGTTTATCTCCCCTAGTCTGCAGTAATCGTGGGATGGATTATTGCCACAACAGCGGCCATTACTCTCATCTTCGGTTTCCATGGTGACCTGAGTAGGGAATCCCCCAGCAGTTTGTTAGCAGCTTCTGTGTTCAATGCGGTTTCTAGGAGTGTCTGGGGCGCCAGTGTATGCTGGGTCATCATCGCCTGTTCCTCTGGATATGGAGGTAATATACGTGTGAGAGCACAAGACGAATTATTGAGACAATCACATACACTATCATCACTATCCAGCGCCATGTCACATTGCAAACACAATCAATTTCCTCCACAAACATCTATCCTTTGATCATTTCAGCACTTGATATGATGTTTGTTTTCAATTTGTCACACTTTTCTATATATATATTTTTTTTTTTGTGGTCTGTTATTTCCTTTGCTTCTCTTACTTGATATCTTTCCCATCATCACAAGGTTCTTTCTCTCTTGCGAATGTATCTAATGTACCTTGCCTGCCATCTTCTAATTTAGTTAGGTGTGTTCTATTGGTAATGTTATCTTGCAGTAGTTATATCTAATTACTTATCCAATGTCCATCTGTATTTCCACTGTTTGCGGTGGCGATTTGATTGGCTGAACGAATCACGTGACCTTATCATATGTGGTTCAAAGTGTCGCTTGACTAAAGGCACTATTACACGAGATCATGAAGAAATGGGCAGGCTGGAGGGTGGGAGAAGAGCACAATGTTGATGTGTGGGAGGACTGCAGGAAGAGGGCGAGCGTTTTATCGTTAAACTGCTGTTGTTTTTTTCCTGTTGTACAGTTGGTTGACTGGCAGATCATCGGTACGCTCCTGCTAGTCTATGTTGAAATGCCCCAGCATTCTTCTCGGTAAACCGATTTCTGTTGTCAGTGATTCGTTTGTTGGTGTATTTATTCTTCGGGGCTCACTTTCTTAAACTAGAATTATGAAATGAGAGACACAATAGATAATGAACGAAAGATAAAGAGCAATGACAGAAGTAGAAACAAATTAATGGAGAGTGTGAAAGATGTTTAAACTAAAATGAGAAGAGATTGTCTGATTTGGAGATACGCAGACTGAGTAAAATTTTTGTTTTAAGATAGTGTTAATCAAAGCCACTATGGATGAGTTGTTCATACTTGATGGGCTAAATCATGCGAGGACAGACAGAGAGCACTGAGCCCACTGTGAACTAGGGATTATCTGGCTAAGCATATGGAGACTGGAATCGGTGGGTCATTCGAATGAAATCATTAGCTGCTTCATTGAATAGGGAGGCGACTCCCAGCGACACATTGGGAAACACAAACAGTATGGACAGACACTACAGCGCCATGGGTAACCATTGAACCCGTTCATGTCTCCAGCCGTCTTGCTGTTAGAGTTAAAAAGCTGTGGCTGAGATTGTGAAGTTAGCGACCTGGAAAACTCTTCCTCACTTAGATCCAAGTTCAGCACAGTCTTAAACATACCACAAGTCACAGCCTCAGTCATACCACAAGTACCAGCCTCAAACATACCATAAGTCACAGCTTCAAACATACCACAAGCAGATGTAGAGGTGGCCATATTGTATACACTACGGCCTGTGTTTAAATGTTAGAGACTTTATTATCTGCTAGATCTCAGTGCCGGCTAGTTGTGTTTTTTAAAGTAGAAGGACAAATTCCCTTCCTCGCTGTCTTTCTATCTCTAACAGAAAGGCGGGTACCCATTTATATTTGCATAGACTGGGGTGTTCAGAGCGTTTCTCTAACACTTCATTAGATCTCTGGTATCAAAGCTAAGGTCTAGTCAAATTTCCAAGACCCCATCATATCTCTTATATCAAAACTAATGTCTAGTCAAGCTGCTAAGAATCCATCAAATCTCTTATATCAAAGCTAATGACTAGTCAAGTTTCTAAAACTACATCAGATATGTGATATCAAAGCTAATGTCTAGTCAAGTTTCCAAGACTCCATCAAATCTCTTATATCAAAGCTAATGTCTAGTCAAGTTTCCAAGACTCCATTAAATCTCTTATATCAAAGCTAATGTCTAGTCAAGTTTCCAAGACCCCATCATATCTCTTCTATCAAAGCTAATGTCTAGTCAAGTTTCCAAGACTCCATCAAATCTCTTATATCAAAACTAATGTCTAGTCAAGCTGCTAAGAATCCATCAAATCTCTTATATTAAAGCTAATGTCTAGTCAAGTTTCTAAAACTATATCAGATATGTGATATCAAAGCTAATGTCTAGTCAAGTTTCCAAGACTCCATCAAATCTTTTATATCAAAGCTAATGTCTAGTCAAGTTTCCAAGACTCCATCAAATCTCTTATATCAAAGCTAATGTCTAGTCAAGTTTCTAAGACTCCATCAAATCTCTTATATCAAAGCTAATGTCTAGTCAAGTTTCCAAGACTCCATTAAATCTCTTATATCAAAGCTAATGTCTAGTCAAGTTTCCAAGACTCCATCAAATCTCGTATATCAAAGCTAATATCTAGTCAAGTTTCCAAGACTCCATTAAATCTCTTATATCAAAGCTAATGTCTAGTCAAGTTTCCAAGACTCCATCAAATCTCGTATATCAAAGCTAATTTCTAGTCAAGTTTCCAAGACTCCATTAAATCTCTTATATCAAAGCTAATGTCTAGTCAAGTTTCCAAGACTCCATCAAATCTCGTATATCAAAGCTAATATCTAGTCAAGTTTCCAAGACTCCATTAAATCTCTTATATCAAAGCTAATGTCTAGTCAAGTTTCCAAGACTCCATTAAATCTCTTATATCAAAGCTAATGTCTAGTCAAGTTTCCAAGACTCCATCAAATCTCGTATATCAAAGCTAATATCTAGTCAAGTTTCCAAGACTCCATTAAATCTCTTATATCAAAGCTAATGTCTAGTCAAGTTTCCAAGACTCCATCAAATCTCGTATATCAAAGCTAATGTCTATTCAAGCTTCTAAGACTCCATCAACACTCTGATATAACCATATAGACATGATCTGTGTCGCTTCGGGTCAGTATGAGACACACAGAAATAGCTAGACCAACAGAGTCGTTTATGGGTGCTAGCTATATCTTAATAGTAAGTGACAGTGGTTCTAGTATTGTCTCCGCAGTATGCTGAAGGTGTCAATCAAAACATGTTCAGCTCCCCGTGGAGCATGCGTCTTCTACAAAGACACGCCAAGACATTCAATGTTGACCTGTCCATGTTAAAGATTTTGTGTAGCTTATAGTTTCTAGAACTCGGGTTAGCCTGCTCTATGCCGGTAAAGACAAATAATGAACTTCAATCTTTAAAATACAGGACCAGTGAACACGTTCCTGTCATGGCCGCCATTCACTGCTCTAGGACGTCTGACCTACATTGGGTACCTCATTCAGATGTCAGTGTCAACTATCATCTTTGAGAATCTGGAACACCTAACTTATCTAAACTTATCATCGGTGGTAAGCTTCGTTTTAAATTGTTTACCGTTTCCTCTTTTTTTAGTAGAGCAGTTGGGTCTATAAAAGAGACAACTGTAACCAGGCGAACTAAATATATATTTATTGTTTCTCCCTATTAACTATATTGTTTTTTAATTTTTTTTTATACTGTGATGAAATGTCGGCTTCTGTTAACAGTATTATCATCCTCCACTAAAACAACAGTTGATAATTTTTGGTGAGCAGGTGAACGAGTAGTTTGGATGAGCGGGTGAAAGAGTAGTTTGGGTGAGCAGGTGAACGAGTAGTTTGGATGAGCGGGTGAAAGAGTAGTTTGGGTGAACGGGTGAACGAGTAGTTTGGATGAGCGGTTGAACGAGTAGTTTGGGTGATCGAGTGAAAGAGTAGTTTGGGTGAGCAGGTGAACGAGTAGTTTGGATGAGCGGGTAAACGAGTAGTTTGGATGAGCGGGTGAACGAGTAGTTTGGGTGAGCAGGTCAACGAGTAGTTTGGATGAGCGAGTGAAAGAGTAGTTTGGGTGAGCAGGTGAACGAGTAGTTTGGATGAGCGGGTGAAAGAGTAGTTTGGGTAAGCAGGTGAACGAGTAGTTTGGGTGATCGAGTGAAAGAGTAGTTTGGGTGATCGAGTGAAAGAGTAGTTTGGGTGAGCAGGTGAATGAGTAGTTGGGATGAGCGGGTAAACGAGTAGTTTGGATGAGCGGGTGAACGAGTAGTTTGGGTGAGTAGATGAACGAGTAGTTTGGATGAGCGGGTGAAAGAGTAGTTTGGGTGAGCAGGTGAACGAGTAGTTTGGGTGAGCAGGTGAACGAGTAGTTTGGATGAGCGGGTGAAAGAGTAGTTTGGGTGGGCAAGTTAACGAGTAGTTTGGATGAGCGGGTGAACGAGTAGTTTGGATGAGTGGGTGAAAGAGTAGTTTGTGTGATCGAGTGAAAGAGTAGTTTGGGTGATCGAGTGAAAGAGTAGTTTGGGTGAGCAGGTGAACGAGTAGTTTGGATGAGCGGGTGAAAGAGTAGTTTGGGTAAGCAGGTGAACGAGTAGTTTGGGTGAGCAGGTGAACGAGTAGTTTGGGTGATCGAGTGAAAGAGTAGTTTGGGTGATCGAGTGAAAGAGTAGTTTGGGTGAACGGGTGAACGAGTAGTTTGGATGAGTGGTTGAAAGAGTAATTTGGATGAGTGGATGAAAGATTACTGTAGATGAACGGATGAAAGAGTAGTTTGGATGAGTGGGGGAAAGAGTAATTTAGATGAGTGGTTGAAAGAGTAGTTTGGAAACCTCTATAAGGCATATTGGTTTTTTTTCATATCGTAGGTAAAATTAAAACCTAGCCTGCACGGTATTCGGCGACTACAAGAGCAAGATGATGTTATTTCTTAGCATCAGCTACTCCAGCAATTGGAATAAACCCTGTATTATAGTTTCCTAACAATGAATTATCAATAGGTCCCTCTGAATACTGGAATATTAGCGCCCGTTTACAATAGCACCTCGATGACTCTGATGTAGCAGAGACACACTGCTCCCTGGGAAATGATATGTGTCAGAACATTAATTTGTGTCGCCAGGAAGGATGATATGAGAAATGGTGACATGAGAAATGGTGACATCAGAAATGGTGACATGAGAAATGGTGACATCAGAAATGGTGACATGAGAAATGGTGACATCAGAAATAGTGACATCAAAAATGGTGACACGAGAAATGGTGACATGAGAAATGGTGACATGAGAAATGGGGACATGAGAAATGGTGACATCAGAAATGATGACATCAGAAATAGTGACATCAGAAATGATGACATCAGCAATGGTGACATCAGAAATGGTGACATCAGAAATGGTGACATCAGAAATGGTGACATCAGAAATGTGATGAGAACTGCCCATTGTATTGAATGCATTCAAAAACAGAAAAAGAGTTGGTTCATTCATCTCATGAGAATGAAATTTGATCACCTTACAATGCACACCTATAACACAAGCAGATCGGGCTACCAGACATGAAGAAGACCATGTGACAAATGAAAATATTAAATAACAAATCATATACTGCTCCCAGAAAGTAGAAAGTGTTGAATTAAAAATATTGATTCAGACAAAATGATTGAAATCAGCTGATTGATTCCGTTGTACACGTAAACTGGAACCCCACAACGAGACAATAATGATAGAAACAACGATTTACGCGTAGTCACGTGATGGAGTCTCCCTGACAACCAAGGATGTGTAGATGCTCCATACTCACAACAAATGTCTGATGTTCCTAGTACCGCATAGATCCCCCATTTGTCACTATACACGCACAGAAATGGCATCTCTTACTGTGAAAACACCTTCTGATGTTGTCTTGGGTAATTCTCTGCCAATCCTCCTGAACAGCGTGGGCTAACTGCTTGGGTAATTCTCTGCCAATCCTGATGAACAGCGTGGGCTAACTGCTTGGCTAATTCTCTGCCAATCCTGCTGAACAGCGTAAGCTAACTGCTTGGGTAATTCTCTGCCAATCCTGCTGAACAGCGTGGGCTAACTGCTTGGGTAATTCTCGGCCAGTCCTGCTGAACAGCGTGGGCTAACTGCTTGGGTAATTCTCTGCCACTCCAGCTGAACAGCGTGGGCTAACTGCACAAATGTCTGAGGAGCGGCTTTACGTTGTCGGATGCGTCTGCTGCGGAGGTCCTACGAATGCTCAATTAGATAGCGGTTGGAGAACATCGCTAGTCATGATGACGTCCGGATATGTTGTCTCTGAAAGTATTCCTGGACGACGCGAGTTCGATGAGGACGTGCATTGCCATCCTGAAAGATGAAATCATGTCCGTGCGGCCAAAACATTGGTACAACGATACGCTCCATTATGTTGTCGCGGCAGTAGAGTCATGTCATGTTGGTCTGGCATATGCCAATGTCAGTCTTGTTATATATAGAGATGCCAGCAAAGGCCATTACACTTCCACCTCTGAGACGGTTGTGTGCAATCATGCAGGCGGCTGGTACCGCTCACCTCATCGTCTCCAGACACGTATTCGGTTATTATATAATTTAAGATGGTAGCGGGACTCATCAATTCATCCTGACTTGCTTTTGGTGTGGTGATAGGGGAAAGGCAAAATGCTGTCTGCGAGAGACTGGTTGACCTGGCCTGGATAATGAGAAGTCGGTCTTGGTCACGTGTAGTGATTCTTTAATGGACAGCCCGAGGCAAATCTGAAACTGTGTCGTGATTGTGGTACATTTTCCACAGTCTGCAGACAACTGACTTTGGAACATGGAGGTTCCCAGCAACATCCACCTACGGACTGCACGTTTGCAACATGCCTATGCTTATCCATCTCTGTTGCTCTTGCAAGCGCTGCATGGTGAGAGATAGAGATGTTTTTGTACCTGGTAGTATCTGCTGCTGAGTCTTTTAATACGAGTAGTGCTCAACGAACACGGGGGTGCTCGCATTAGAAGGACGACAAAACGTGTGGAATTTCGCAATGGACTACACTATGCTTTTCTAATTGAATTGCTCAGCACATTTGCCGAGACAGCATCAACTTGCACGTATTGTTGGACAGTGCATTCGTGTCCTGTCCATACAACCGTCATAACCAACAATCCATCCTGCGCTGTAAGAGATGCCAACTTACAATATCCCCTATTTTCTGTGAGCAATATACGGGCTTACAATAAACAACACAGCACACTTGACCCAAGAAAGACATCCTAAGTTCCCCATTTATATACGAGTATGGTCTCTATTTATGGTAGGCTTTGTCAATATGTTCTTTATTTATGTCTGTATATGTTTGTCTGTCTTATTTAGTAACTGCAGGTTTTGTCTGCAATGGCAGGAACTCATTACTTTCCTTGCTTCATATTTTCTTAATCAAACTTTGAACTTGTTTCTCTCTGCAGGTTGTGTTTGGAGCTGCGGACATAATTTACACATGTGTTGCTTCAGCTGTGCTCGTTATTTGTGTGGAGTTTCCCATCTTGAACCTAGAAAGGGTGTTTCGTAACAACAATAAGCATTAACCAAACTCTCAGTCTGATCTATTTACAAGTATAGTGACCAATATCTTCATAATAACATGAACAAGTATTAAGTCATTTTGGCGTGGACACAAATACAAAAGAAAACATCATTCTACTCTACCACCAAAATTACTCTGTCAGCGACAAAGGACATCACACATAATAATAATGAACTAATCTAACCTCACGAGGCCTGACTGCACATCTGGGCGGCAACAAGTTAAGTATGTAACTCATGGGAGCGACAAGAAGGGGAATATAGAAATATCTGGCACGCTACTTCCTTGTAAACAATTAAAAATGGGCACATACGTGAGAGAGAAGAGAGAGAGAGAGAGAGAGAGAGAGAGAGAGAGAGAGAGAGAGAGAGCGAAAGAGAAAGAGAAGGAGAGAGAGAACGAATGCTATGTCAAGTAATGGGCGATGAAGACCTTTTTGGTAGTCACATAAAATGCTTTCCGATATTTTTGCCCACACCTAATTCACCTATACTTGTTAACGAAGGGAAAGTTTCCAATTCTAAAATAGTCCCTTTAATTATTACCCCATCATACATTAAATTTATTGTTGAGAAATAGATTACTTCTGTTCTGTTAAGAATAGGTATCATTACACTATTGGCATACCCATAGGTCATCTGTCCACCTCAACAAGTGACGAAGAGTGTAGAAACTTATGTTTCCTGTAGCTCGCTGGTTGTAAACACTCCTGCTTCGTTCTCTTAGGGTAGACTCGCATCTAATTTCCAAATCTTGCAATATGTTTAATGTTGGTTCATCGACTGCAGTGTCCTCTTCCAGAAGGCGGTCGTTGATCAACTTCAAAATGTCACCTCATTCCATTGCCAATATCCCCACTGCGCGTGCCCACGAGGCCAGGACGTCAAATCTGTCATTCTCACAAACTCAAGCATGGCCTTGACATTAGATTCACACAAGTTGCCAGATGTTTGGGATCGCAATGTCCACTATCCACTTATGCCACAGTACTGGATTACTTAATAAACGATATCAAATTTAAACACGCAAAAAAAAAAAAGAAAGGAAAACGGAAGGCTTGATTAAGAAATCTAAATTAGTGGTCATCAATTATATGGTGTGACTTATCAACTGTCACCAATACATATACATCTGGACATCAGTTTGGTAACAAAACAAGAACAATAACAAATGTATGTATACTAACTCTTTGCTACCAAAGTCAAGCGTAATCATTATCCAAAACACAGTCAAGGAAGTGCGACGCGTGAAAGGAAATGTCTAAATACATTCATTTGGTTGATCAGGAGAGATAGCATGAGGTATCGTGGCTTTATAAAAATGGTGAGAACTGTCACATGTGCTGAATACATGCCAAGACGGAAACAGGATGGTTCGGTCATCTCATGAGCATTTAACATGATCAACTGCTACTGTACACTTATAACATGAGACGATCTGACGATAGACATAAGCAACCTGTGTGGCAGATGGCAGAAGCAAAATCAAACAACAAAGTGGGTTTTCAACAACGAATGCAACACTCTTGGACCAGGGAAAGTAACTGAATGCTCCCCACGTCACTTAGTAGCACAGAGGAACTGAAAAGTAAGTCAGAACTACTGTACACGCGACCATTACTCTTGACCTCTATGGAACTCTAATTCAAGAAAACCGCTGTGGTGATCATTTAAAAAAAAACCGTTTTAATTATGTATGAAAAACCACAGCAACAGTAAACAAGAACATTTGTCTTCAAAAGAGTCATCATCATGTAGCATGTCCTTTGTAGAACGTCACTGCCATCACAGTCTGTCTGAAAGCATCATGTAGCATGTCCTTTGTAGAACGTCACTCCCATCACAGTCTGTCTGAAAGCATCATGTAGCATGTCCTTTGTAGAACGTCACTCCCATCACAGTCTGTCTGAAAGAAACTCGTTACCTTGCCAAAATACCAGCCTCTGTCACAGTCATACCCAGGCATTCCTGGATATCTTGGTGCCATCGTCTTCTTGGTCTACCCCTTCCTCTTTTGCCTGGCACTATACCTTCCATCACCGTTCTCTCACGAGTCATACATATATAATTGTATACGTCTTCTTCGTGTCTCTTCTTATTATTTGTCCATATAAAACCAGTAGTTCAGTCTTATCCCCGTACTGGTATCATGTTCATTGATAGATTTAACTAGGGATCAAGATGCTGAGCAGCGCATGAGCTGCAGTGGTCAGCGACCCATAGCTGACTGCTAGAGTCAGGGCCAGCTAAACAGAGCTGCCAAGACCCTTCTACACCTCCACGCGGTGATCCTGGATAACAGGCTGCAGCAGGGCAGACTGGCTAAGGAGAACGGATCAAAGAGGGAATGCTAACCTGTACTCAAAAAATGCTTGCTGAAGTCGAATGTGTTGGACCGAAAGGTGCAAATATCGCAGTCAAGCTGTAAATTACGACACAACGCATTCCGTTCTCTGGACTACATTCTGCTACTTAAGCCCTTTCAGGGTTTGGTAGCGGGAGATTGAGAACGAACGAAGAAGAAGAAGATTAAACTAAACTGTTAGCCCGCACTTGCGAGATGCTGTCATGGTGGTGGCCCTATTCTTCTCTCTGTCACACAAAGAGAGTTGTCTTCTTTAGGTGTGAGTCAGAGCAGTTAGTAGCTTTTCATGACACGTTCCCAGTGTATCAGTGGACCTATTCTCCTGTCTGTCACAGACACTACCTTCTACCTTAGACAAGCTAAACTGTATGTTTAGTTGCCACTTTCAACAACCTCCCAGTGTAGCAGTGTACCTATTCTCATCTCTGACACACACTCGGATACGCCCCCCCCCCCCCTTTCTCCTCTCACAGAAACCATTCCCATAGAACGACAAGTGAGTCAACTTTAGGTTAGTGTGAAATGAATGTGCCTATATGAAAGACATCAATCACAGGCTGGTAGTCGTCTCCTCGGGAACAAAAATCAGCACCATTGTAACCATCAAAGTATGTCGTAAAAGGTGACTAAAGAGAGTGTTTTTGTGGCTAGCAGTCTGGTTTTCTTAGTCTTTCCTAATAACTGTAATTCTGGAATTCCACTTTCAATTTTGTCGCTCTTCCGGCATGACTATATCCCCTCTACGATAAGGACTCTACACCTGTACACAGTACTCCCATTTAGGTCTAACCAATGCTCTATACAGTTTGACAATCACTTCTTTACTCCTATGTTTAATATTTCTTTCTATCATACCTAACATTGCATTTGCCTTATTCACTGCTACCTGAACTTGCTCACTCACTTTACATGAATGCTCTTTTAAAACCCCCAGGTCCATTTTCTTATCTATCATTCTAATATTGTTCTTGCCCATTCTGTAATTATGTTCCATATTGGATCTACCCATGTGGCTGACTGTACATTTATCTATATTAAACTTCATTTGCCATCTCACATACTAGTCTCGAATTGTATCTAAATCCGACCTCAATATATCCACTTTGCTATAGATGAGACACTCCTACATAGTCCGCAGATTTTTCAATCATGGGTCCTATATCAATGTCCAAATCGTTTACATATATCAAGAACAATATTGGTTCCAATATTGAGCCCTGTGGCACTCCACGTTTTACTCCCCACCACTCAGAGTACTCCTTTTTTATGCCCACTGTCTGCCTTCTTCCCGTAAACCAATTTTCAATCCATTCTATTAAAAAAGAATGGGGTTCGCATTTGCATTGAATATTTTCATTTCTGTTTGACGTAAGCGCCGTGGGCTTTCATACGTTCACCACTACAATGAAAGTCTCTCTCATTGCTCATTGTTTGTACTCTTGATGCAGATATTCATATCAGTACCCCTGAGTCAATCAGTTTTGCTACAGAGATATACAAATGACTCCACTTTCTGTATTAGCGTGTACTCTAATATCATCCGTCCTTAGGCGCAGAAAATCTCGTACACCTTGTTTTGTTTATGTTTCTGCACATTCCCAGTATCTGAGAGCTCACATCTAATAGACTTATTTTATTTTGCATTTGTCTGCCGGTTTTAGACAGAAAAGTCAAGTCATCTGCACAGTCTATGCCCTGATGCTATTTTGTCAGACCTCAGGGAATCCTTGTCGTGTGATTTGATGTTGTCATCTTCATTATACAATCAATGGTCAACATGTCAAGATTACCATATCAGACACCAGTCTTAATCTCAAAGGGTTAAGAAAGTAGACAATCCTGTCAAGTTCAACATTGCATACCTTCATATATGTTCTAAATTATGTTTGTGAATTTCAATGGCGCCGCATTTTACCGTAGCAAATTTCAGCAAGATGTCAAGCTGTCAAATGCCTTCGCATAGTCCATGAAATCTATAACAAGTGGTGAGTTTCATTCCACACTTTGAGGGGACAGCGTGGCCTAGTGGTTAAGTGGCACGGCTCACGACCCGAAGGTGCTGGGTTCGATCCCCATCACAGCACCGGCCGTTACCCCGGGGAAGCAAACCCTTAGAAAATGCAGGAGGAAGCAGACCCTTACATAAAATGCGTGCTGAAGTCGGATGCACTGAGCCGATAGGCGCAACATAAAAACCACAGTGCAACGCACACCGCCTTGGGGAATAGAAAAATAAGGCGAACGCGGAAAAAAAAAAAAAAATTTCCCAACTTTGTTCAACTATCACTCTTGTGATCAAAGGACCTATTTTATCACTCAGCTGACAGTCCAGTCTTCTTGGAACTCCCCAGTAGGATTATTATCCCTTGATGTCTCTATAAGTGATACACTGTTGGAGATCACACTCTTCAGATTATTATCCCTTGATGTCTCTATAAGTGATACACTGTTGGAGATCACACTCTTCAGATTATTATCCCTTGATGTCTCTATAATTGATACACTGTTGGAGATCACACTCTTCAGATTATTATCCTTTGATGTCTCTATAAGTGATACACTGTTGGAGATCACACTCTTCAGATTATTATCCCTTGATGTCTCTATAATTGATACACTGTTGGAGATCACACTCTTCAGATTATTATCCTTTGATGTCTCTATAAGTGATACACTGTTGAAGATCACACTCTTCAGATTATTATTCCTTGATGTCTCTATAAGTGATACACTGTTGGAGATCACACTCTTCGCACTGTGTCTGACAACCTGATTACATAATCTTCCTTCTAGTCTAGCAGTATTTCTTCTTTTTCTCGAACTTGTACTAGCAATGTGTGAAACACTTCTACGGAAGTGTCTACATCATCCTTAATACATTTTTCCCGAGACACCATATGGGACAGTAAGTAGCCGTACCATGTTTTAGCAGTATTGTAGCTTTATTTTGTCTTTAATAGTGTCTCACAATTTCTTGCAAGTTCTTCTCAGTCAACAGAACGTCTACGAGACCTTGTGCAGCAGATCTATTCAAAATATTTTAAAAATACTCTGTCCATTGTCTAAACTAATCGTTTACTGTGCTAATCAACTTCCCTACCTTCTCTTTATTGGTTGGTTGGTTGGCTATTGATCCAGTGGCATATGGGCGCCTGCCCTTTGACCCAATGCCATTTAGTGGTATCTGCAAGTGTTTGTAGGCTGTTGTTTAGTTCCGCACAAAGTGTTCCATTTGTCTGGCCTTATCCTTATTAAAACCATGACTTTGCCTTTAAGCTTCTTCATTTTTTTATAAAGATCTTTTATATTACCTTGTCGCTGAGTCCTCCACTTCTCTTACTAACTTGTTCATATTTATTCTCTTATTACTTATGATGCTCTACTGAGCTACCGTGTTACCTGTAGTATATAGTTCTTGAATCTTGGTTTTAGTAAATCAGGTCTTGCTTCTGTTCACACCAACCTTTCCCAGCTTTCTGGTCTTGATCATCGCAATAGTGTCTGACGATGTTCTTACATTGCGTTCCATTTTCCTTTATTTCTGCACTAATCTCATTCTATATAGTTTTCATCTGTTGCCTAAGCAAACGTATCATTATTATTATCAGTTAAAACACCTGGAAAGTATTTTTCCAGAAGATCAAGGCATGATAGAGAAATCTAAACTAGACTGAAGAAATCCTCTGGCGGGGCTTATCAACTGTCACCACTATTTAAACACAAGAACATCAGTTTGGAAACAAAACAATAAACATTATATTTTTACCAACTCTGTGCTGCAAATGTCAAACTTGGCCCATATCCAAGGTACAGAAGAGGAAAGGTACTAGGTATGGAATGAAATCTTCAAGAAAAGTAATTGCTGTCATCAGGAGAGATAACATGAGAAGTGTAGACATTATAAATGTGATGAGAACTACCTTTGTATTGAATACATAACAAGACAGAAAATATGATGGCTTTGTCATCACATGAGATACATCATGATCAATATCACCACTGTGGACTTTCAACACAAGCAAACAAGAGCTGGTAGTGGGATTCCAGAATTACAGTTATGAGGAAAGACTCAGAAAAAACGGTCTACGGTGTCTAGAAGAGAGAAGAATTCGAGGTGACTTAATACAGGTTTATAAGATTATCAGAGGAATGTATAAATTAGACTGTAACAAGTTTTTTTCAAAATACAGCTACCCACAAGAACAAGAGGGCATAGCTACAAGAAGAGAGGTCCAGATTAGATATTAGAAGATTGTTTTTTAGCCAGAAAGTGGTGAATGCTTGGAATGCATTGCCACGGGAGGTAGTGGAGGCAGGGACAGTTAATGCATTTAAGAATAAATTGGATGCGCATAGCTTTTAGAGAAAAGTAATGTAAATTAAACTGGTTGTATACCAATATAAAGACGTTAAGTTAAGTTAAGAAGATTTAACTTACAATATGAGAGGAAAGTCGTGTGGCTGATGATGGGTGACAGAAGAGAAATCATATACAGGCAAACAACACAACACACTTGACCCAAGGAAGGCAACTAAAGCACTTAGTAGCACAGCTGGATGGAAAAGCAAGTAATAACTACTGAACAGAGTGACTCTTCAGCTCAGTGTATTTCCGTAGGATTGACTCTTCAGCTAAGTGTATCCCCTTAGGATTGACTCTTCATCTCAGTGTATCCGCTTAGGATTGGCTTTTCAGCTCAGTGTATCCCCTTAGGATTGACTCTTCAGCTCAGCGTATCCCCTTAGGATTGACTCTTCAGCTCAGTTAATTCCCTAGTATTGACTCTTTAGCTCAGTGTATCCCATTAGAATTGACTCTTCAGCTCAGTGTGTCCCCTTAGGACTGACTCTTCATCTCAGTTAATCCCCTAATACTGACTCTTCAGCTCAGTGTATCCCCTTAAGATTGACTCTTCAGCTCAGTGTATCCCCTTAGGATTATAGAAGCAATGGGTTAAAGGGATAATCATCATTCTTTTTTCTCTGTTTATTCTGTAAATTTTTTAAAATAATGTTTGCATTTACCACATTTTTTTATTCCCTAATGTGGTGTTCGTTGCACTATGTTTTTTTTATTTTGCGTCTGTCGGTCCAGCATATCCGACTTCGGCATGCATTTTATGCAAAGGTCTGGTTCCTCCTGCATTTTCTAAGGGCTTACTTCCCCGGTGTAGCGGCCAGTGCTGTGATTGGGGAGCGAAACCAGCGCCTTAGTTTGTGAGCTATGTCACTTAACCGCTAGCCCTTGTCGCCACCCTTATTCTGTATGAAAAACCACAGCAAAGAAAATGACTTTCTTTTCAAAACATTCAATGACTCACATACACAAGTAATTTTCTTCTTTTATTTTTTGTTCTTTATCTTGTTCTTCAGATTTCACATAAAACAAGTTATTCAATCATATTTCTGTAAAATACTCAGTGATGGATTAAAGTAAGGTAAAGGTGTACCAAAGCAGATGCTGCTGTTGGTGATGAAGTGTTAGAGACTTCATTTTATTAAGCCACAGCTTTTGTGAGGTAGGGTGGCAAGTTCCCTTCGTTGCCGTCTTTTTCCTTCTCTAGACATCAGCCATGTACCCATTAACAGCAGGGTCGACTTGAGCTGCCAGTAGCGGGAGTTTAACTCGGATTAAATTAAACTGTAATCCCCCACTTATGCTTTGCCCCCAGTGCAGCAGTAGACCTATTCTCCTCTCTGTCACATACACAATCTTCTACCCTATATAGGTTTGATTGCATGTTTAGTTGACACATTCCACAAGCTCCCAGTGTAGCAGTGTACCTATTCTCATCTCTGTCACACACACCACCCCCACACAGAAACTATTTACGTAAAACATCATCAAAAAGCTTCAGGTTTACATGAGATTAACGTGCCTATATGAAAGACAACAGTCACAGGCTGGAAGTCTTCTCATGTCCTATGAGTAAAGAATAGCACCACTTTTATCATCCAAGTATGTCACAAAATGGGACTAAAGAGGGTATTGCATATAGCTAGCAGCCTCATCATGTCAAACACGCTACTACAGAAGCCACCACCACAAGGTGTGAACTACAGTGGTGATCCCTATACTTCACAGGAAGTCAAATGGAGACAGAAAAAGGCAATAATACAGCTACGATTAGGGAAAGAAAACAAATCAATCAACGTATCATTGAGTTCAAAGACTTGTATTTCTATTATTATTACCAAGTGTAGATGGTCACAAGTGATGTCATGATGTAGAAATAAACTTGATTGCTTGAATTGTTATTTGATTATTTATTTCACAATCATTTTGTAAACATGAGGTTACTTTTTATCATTTTTATTCTGGTGTTCTGAACATTGTCATCATTACCATTATCACTACAACAATTTTCATCACCTACAAAATAATCATCAAAACTATAATTTGTCATCATCACTTCTTTACATCATCATCATCTATACCACCATGATCATCATCTTTATCGCCATCATCTTTATCACAATAATCATCTTTATCCCAATAATCATCTTTATCACCATCATCTTTATCCCAATAGTCATCTTTATTACCATAAAACACATATTTGCCTTCTCAACAGAATATTTTAAACAGAAGATAAACAGAATTGTTCTTGATTAGCTGGCAGACAGTGACCACATACCAATGGAGTTAACGATCAACATGGAACACAGCCCATGAACATAAACCACTAAATTACAAAAGAACATATTGGAACACTTTTGCAACATTGTCAGACATATTTTTCAACCAGTTTAATACCCGGAATAAAGGATTAGGAGAAATAGCAGAAAGAAGTCTTGAGAGCTGCTATAGAATGAACACCCAAAGAGGTGAGAAGAGTCTACAAATCATACTAGATGCAAGAACTTCATGGACTGTAAGAACAACTTACACAAGTCAGAGATAGGGCAGAAAACCACAAAAGAAATTGAGTCAAACATCTCCTATAAAGCTATCGCAGAAAAATGCAAAAAGGCAAATCAACAGCTCAGAAAGAAACAACTAAAAACAATCAACAGAATACTGCAACTTAGATCAAAATGGTAGAAAACTGTGGAGCTCAGCCAAAGTCCTGAACAACAAGGACTGCGGAAACAATGACATTGCAGTTCTGTGGAAAGTGAAAACGTTGACCAAAATCATGCATCATATGTCTTCCTAAAATTATTTTCAAACCTAAAATTAAAAAAGCAAAGATAGAAGAGTCAAAATCGTTAACCTATCCAGAGAAGCACATCATAGCCAGTATACCCATGAAAGAACTTGCTGATGTCGCCATTCCCTAAAAATCAAGAAAGTTCCCTGAAAAAAATGGGGCAGCCAATGCCATGCTTACATGATTGGGTGCTACTGCCAAGAGAACGCTCATTGAAATAATGAAATACAGCCGGAGAGTGGCATTTTACCAAAAGTAGGGAAAGAAGTTCAAATAGTTCCCATTCACATAACAACAACAATAATATACTCGATCCCAGCAGCTACAGGACAGTCAGTCTCCTAAGCTGTACAGGCAAGCTTTTCTTTTAAAGAACAATAAACACCAGGCTTATCTGGCATCTCAAAGAGAAACAAACTATCATACATCAGTAAGCAGGCTTCAGGCAAAACTGATCCACAGAAGACCAAATCACTCACATAGCACAGAAAATAAAAGATGGCTTTGCCGAAAGGAAAACATACTCTGACAATATGGGTAGACCTGGAGAAAGCGTTTCACAAATTATGGAAAGGTGAGCTCCGAGGATAAATGAAACTATATAAAATATGTGGAAGAATATTCAACTAGATTAATAACTTTTTAGAAAACAGAACAGCAAAAGTGCAAGTACAGCCAAAAGAAAACTATAGAACAAGGTGTCCTTTAAGGTGGTGTACTGTATCCATACTCTTTCTTATTTACATTAACAACATGCCTGAAAACATCCATAACTGTACCAACAACTCCTTGTATGCGAATGTTCAGTCTACATGAACATATGAAATACATATGACGACAGCCAGTACATGAATACTGGATTTCTTGACAACACTTGAAAAGTGGTGTGAAAACTGGCTGCTAAAAATAAATGAGCAGACACAATCGTTTCCCTTTCAAACACACTATCAAAAGTTCCAATTAAACTGACAAACAATAGTTGAGGAAGAAATCCCAACTAAATGGACTAGCGATGGGCAGGTAAGAAAGAAATCCCAACTAAATGGACTAGCGATGGGCAGGTAAGAAAGAAATCCCAACTAAATGGACTAGCGATGGGCAGGTAAGAAAGAAATCCCAACTAAATGGACTAGCGATGGGCAGGTAAGAAAGAAATCCCAACTAAATGGGCTAGCGATGGGCAGGTAAGAAAGAAATCCCAACTAAATGGACTAGCGGTGGGCAGGTAAGAAAGAAATCCCAACTAAATGAGCTAGCGATGGGCAGGTAAGAAACTCTCAACAATATGGACAAGCGATAGGTGAGAAAGTAACCTCAACTCACCTAGGTAACCGTAAATCGACGTCTGACGTAAAACTCAAATTCTATGGACACAGCTGAGGTCCAGGCTGCACATGTCCATAGTGAAGAGATTAGCTGGTACCACGTGATGAAAGTACCTCCAAGAAATTGTACATAGACTTAGTAAGACCAGACTTGAAAATAGCTTGATCCACTGGAGAAAAATCAAATTTTTACAAAATAGGGTGCATCCAAAACCAGGAAGACCGCATTATAATAGGAGCCTTAATGTCTACACAAACTTATGATATGGAAACCGTTGCAGGGATAGTCAATGGATGATAGATGAGACAACAGAATCATACAGCAAGCTGAAATAATCAAAGGCTCAAGGATCACCAATTGCACCAAATACTAAATGGACTGTGAAGATGTAGGCTAAAGACTAGTAACTTTGCAGTCCAAGCAAAAGAGAAAATCATAAATAATGAACACAACCATTAAACCAACGACAGCATGCTCTATTTTCCCACTCTGGAAAAGACTATTATTGTAATAGATTATGCTACTTTTACTCTACTGGTCACGAGAACTAATTTGCATACATATGTAATAGGTCTAAAGGATCATGGTCACTAATTATCACGTTCATGTGACAGACCCCATTACTTATCTCTCAGTGTCGTATAATGGATTGTTTACCTTAGGTCATCTTCCTTACATACAAGAGTATCAACATAGGAAACACTAAAACTTATGTGAATAATAAAATACAAGATAATTCTTGTATTACAAATCTAGTCATTACAACATATCAAAACTAAACTCATTTAAATAATTAGCTGAATCTTCCTAAGACAGTTTGTAAGTATGAGCTTGGTGTGACTGAATCTAAAAGCCAGTTCTTATATTTTCTTCAAATTTCACTTAGACTGAATCTGTACAAATCTTGTCCTACACTGATTAACTATCTAAATAAATTATCTGGCGACGCCCTTAGGCAGTTGGCGATAAAATTGATCCAAGTGGTGGTTGGCCCTGCACTATGTAACAAAAGCTTCTCACCAAGCATGTGGGTGTACTTTCTAAGGATTCGGGTTACAACTATTGTTTCGTCTGAGCTAATTTTGACCTGACTGACTTGAATCATTCGCACGATCAGTTATCTCTCATCCTCAGAAGATCATCAAGAACTGATGTATGTGATAGCAACAGATATGTTGTTCTGACTTTGCCTCGTTCTCACTCTGTTCTTCCCAGCACACTCAAGAGCCAGCTTATTGAATCTACAGTATTCATTTTGACTGCGTTCCAAAACTCTTCTTCCTAGCACTGTCAAGTACCTGCGTATGGAATCTACAGTGTTCATTCAGACATTGTCTCTCTCACTCGAAGTGAACAAATTTCTCGTTCGTGTCCCTGGGGTTTGCTCACCGTCGCTTCCATTAGGCAATAATGCAATACACATGAAATTCACAATGGTAACCTCTGTCAGATCTTTCCTCTCTCTGTTTTATAGGATTTCTAGCTTTACCTCAAACAAAATGGTGGTGGCCACGTTGTACCACTGTCCCTTCCCCGTTGACCGGTCAGAAGTCAATTGTATCAAGCTCCTCCTCCTTGGTTTTTTCTTGACTGCCCTGCCAATCTGCCAGTGCCAGCTGTGTTATTAAATATTGTGGTACATGCTACCTCTACCGCCATCAACATTCGTTAATGCAGGAAATGGGTTGCAATAAAACTCCACTCCCCCCCCCCCCCTTCCCATATTTGGACAGCAGTCTCCAGCTCACAGTAAATACTATCTCCCTCTCTTGTATTGATAGCCACAGCCCTGCTTTGTCAATGACGATTCGCCGTGTGTTACCTTAGTTTAACTTTTGCCAGCTGAGTTGGAATATCCTATTTCTTTCGCTAATTCCGGCTCTTTAAGAATCAGTTTCTAGCCCTAATCTCCTGCTCTTTGTGGATCTGTTACACTATTTCTCAAGCTTATATGCAACATTTCCAGCATGGAAGACAAAAAGACACATACAATACAGAAGCGCAAAGAAAACATATAGCCTCCAAATACAGCAACCAGAAATGTCCACCAAAATCCTGCACCGATGTATATACGAATGTCTCTGTAAAAGATGACATGCAAAATGGGGGTGACAGCAATGTCATGTTTTACTATACTTCGGAAAATGTGTATATATGTAAGTATATTTGTAGGTCTTAATCTTATTGGACCTGTTCATCTACAAGGGCGTTAGTCCTTGTGCAGGTCCTAACTCTTGTGCGAGTTGGTAGTAGCAAGGTGCATTTCTCTGCTTAGCGGGCTGGGCTCGAGCAAAGCTATGTTTTTTTGTTTTGTGCTGGCCTCATCTCGGTTTCCAGTGGATTCTGTCTCCTGCACGGGTTGTCCAGTGGATGGCTAACTTGTTTGTTTCAGGATCGCGAGTGTTGTGCAGCTCGAACGAATCTTGCCATCAAGTGGAGGTGAGGGAGGAGCGAGGGGAGGCTGCCATGTGGTATTTTTTTGCTGCGCGTGTACCACAGAGTGATTGCTGTGCTCCAGTGTTCGTCTTTCCTCCTCACTACATGGTCAGCCCAGTGGTGCTTGGAGTTGTTGGCATGATGGATGACATCCTTGATGTATGACAATGCCTAAATGTCACTGTTGTGTAAGCCCATTTGGTGCTGTTGCATAAGTGATAGGCCCATGAGACGGCGTTCGAGCGAGGCGTATATTGTCCTTAGCTGGTTCTCCATGGCTTTTGTCAGAGACCAGGTTTCACATCCATAGCATAACGCTGGTAGGACCACTGAGTCAAATTAGTCAGCTCGCAGGCTGTTGTCTCTTATGGAGTCTGTTGCCGCCTTTATCGAGTTGAAGGCGGCCCAGCCGGCTCGACGGCACCTGGCAATCTTGGGATTCAAGTTATTTCCCATGTTGAGGAGGCGGCCGAGGTAGATGTTGAGGAGACGGCACAGGTAGATGTTGAGGAGGCGACCAAGGTAGGTGTATACGTCGACATCCTCCATTGGTGTATTATTTAGAGATACGGGGTTGGGCTCCGCAAAACGGCTGCGCATAACTTTCGTTTTTTCTATACTTGCCAACAAAGCATCATCTGATCCACAGTATATTTATGCCGACTCCGTGCTACCAGTGCCAAACATGGCGTCTGTGCAGGGATCGTGAGAGCAGAATATCGACGTGGGAAATGAAGTGTTTGGTGAAGGTCATCGGTGTTACTAGGAAATACAGAATACGAAACGACGACATTCATAGTATGGTCGCCACTACGTCTTGCGCAGAATATATTTGCAGGTGCAAAATACGACGGTTTTGTCCTCTCATGAGAATGAATTCACATCAACTTTTACTGATGGTTACAACGCTGGTAGATCTGGCTACGGGACAAGGCGGCGGCCGCGAGGCAGGTGGACAGATGACATTAAAGTGATTGTGCAGAGGCACGGGCTCATATTGACCGACGCAGCGCACTTAGCGCAAAACAGACTACTTAAGTTCACAGCGTCGCTTAACGGCACAAGTGTAAAGAAAACAAACATACATTCATGTATACGAATATTTGCTTGAAGATACCATAACTCGCGAACGGTATGACATATTGATCTGAAATTTTCGTTGAACATGCTATGCCCCATTTCTAGATCAACTTATTTTAATCCGCAATATCGTTCCTTCCCTTCAGGAGTTAAGTACATATATGATCATATGTTTGCACAAAGAATATTGTTTAACGCAGACGTTTTCAAACTGTGTTGGTCCGCTGCTCCCTTGACCTGTGCGTTAATCACTGCTGCTCCTCTCTAAACTAAGCAACTGCACCCAAACACATATGAATGACTTCTGAATGTGCAGATTTTACATCTGATACCAGTTGTGGTTGGGAGGGGGGGGGGGGGGGTAGTGCAAATAAGTTAAGTTTCGGACACAAAATAAATAAGATTAATTATTTTGTAAATGAAAAACCAAATAAATGTAATCAATTCACAGCTTTATGACACCTTATACCAGTCACAAAGTCAATGAGGAAGATGAGCTTCCTTCTCCATTATCAGTTCTTTAAATCTGGGCACAAATATAGGAACAAATTTGGACATGACAATTCGAATCTCGTTCTCGTCTTTCAATCGCGATCTGTATTTTGTTTTGATGTCGGCCATTGCAGAAAACCCTGTCTTACACAAGGAGTGTGCTGTCAATGTTTTGATGTCGGCCAATGCAGAAAACCCTGTCTTACACAAGGAGTGTGCTGTCAATGTTTTGATGTCGGCCAATGCAGAAAACCCTGTCTTACACAAGGAGTGTGCTGTCAATGTTTTGATGTCGGCCAATGCAGAAAACCCTGTCTTACACAAGGAGTGTGCTGTCAATGTTTTGATGTCAGCCAATGCAGAAAACTCTGTCTCACTGAAGTAGGATGTTGTCAATGTTTTGATGTCGGCCAATGCAGCAAACCCTGTCTCACTCAAGTAGGATGTTGTCAATGTTTTGATGTCGGCCAATGCAGAAAACCCTGTCTTACACAAGTAGGATGTTGTCAATGTTTTGATGTCGGTCAAAGCAGCAAACCCTGTCTTACACAAGTGGGATGCTGTCAATGTTTTGATGTCGGCCAATGCCGCAAACCATGTCTCACTCAAGTAGGATGTTGTCGATATTTTGATGTCGGCCAATGCAGCAAAACTGTCTTACACAATGAGTATGCTGTCAATGTTTTGATGTCGGCCAATGCAGCAAACCCTGTCTCACTCAAGTAGGATGTTGTCAATGTTTTGATGTCGACCAATGCAGCAAACCCTGTCTCACTTAAGTAGGATGTTGTCAATGTTTTGATGTCGACTAATGCAGCAAACCCTGTCTCACTCAAGTAGGATGTTGTCAATGTTTTGATGTCGGCCAATGCAGAAAACCCTGTCTTACACAAAGAGTATGCTGTCAATGTTTTGATGTCGGCCAATGCAGAAAACCCTGTCTTACACAAGTAGGATGTTGTCAATGTTTTGATGTCGGTCAAAGCAGCAAACCCTGTCTTACACAAGTGGGATGCTGTCAATGTTTTGATGTCGGCCAATGCAGCAAACCATGTCTCACTCAAGTAGGATGTTGTCGATATTTTGATGTCGGCCAATGCAGCAAACCTGTCTTACACAATGAGTATGCTGTCAATGTTTTGATGTCGACCAATGCAGCAAACCCTGTCTCACTTAAGTAGGATGTTGTCAATGTTTTGATGTCGACTAATGCAGCAAACCCTGTTTCACTCAAGTAGGATGTTGTCAATGTTTTGATGTCGGCCAATGCAGAAAACCCTGTCTTACACAAAGAGTATGCTGTCAATGTTTTGATGTCGGCCAATGCAGAAAACCCTGTCTTACACAAGTAGGATGTTGTCAATGTTTTGATGTCGGTCAAAGCAGCAAACCCTGTCTTACACAAGTGGGATGCTGTCAATGTTTTGATGTCGGCCAATGCAGCAAACCATGTCTCACTAAGTGTTGTCAATAGAATCAAAACTCGTTGGGCATTACTGCTTACTTCTGTATATTCCTGGTTCACCAAGCTGCAAAACTCTGACAGTGAAGAAGAGTGGAACTTCGATTTCAGTGTGGAGTTCGATGAAATATCAATCATTTGCTCTTGCTCTCTAGTAGTGAGTGTAGATGGGAGTTCTGTACTGAGGCGATTTGGATCCAGGTGTGTTTATCAGTCTCTTGTGAAAAGTAAACACTGAGATGTGTTAAGTGGTCAACAATAACAGCCTTCAGTTCTTCACTCAGTTCCAAGTCATTGTCTTCTAAACAGATGTGCAGAGAAGGAAAGCAGAAATGTACGTCTTTCTTGTCTAACTTTTCCTTCCACAATAACAATTTCTTTCTGAAGGCTGAAATTCTACCTGACAGCTGCAGAATATGGGTCTCGGTACCTTAAAGGGATACATTTCAAGTATTTAGTTTTTCGAAGACATCACAAAAATATGCTAGCTTCAAAACAAAGTTGTTGTCCACGAACTTTTGAAAACTGGAATATTTTTCTTCGACAAGATAACAATAACGCTCATTCTTGAGGTCATACACTCTTTTGATGATATATCAATGTGCAAGTCAGTGAGAGTTGGAATAATGAAATAGCGAAGTGTGCTCAGCTCCCATGTGCAAGTCAGTGAGAGTTGCAATAATGAAATAGCGAAGTGTGCTCAGCTCCCATGTGCAAGTCAGTGAGAGTTGCAATAATAAAATAGCGAAGTGTGCTCAGCTCCCATGTGCAAGTCAGTGAGAGTTGGAATAATAAAATAGCGAAGTGTGCTCAGCTCCCACGTGAAAGCCAGCAAGAGTTGCAATAATGAAATAGCGAAGTGTGCTCAGCTCCCATGTGCAAGTCAGTGAGAGTTGCAAAAATAAAATAGCGAAGTGTGCTCAGCTCCCACGTGAAAGCCAGCAAGAGTTGCAATAATGAAATAGCGAAGTGTGCTCAGCTCCCATGTGCAAGTCAGTGAGAGTTGCAAAAATAAAATAGCGAAGTGTGCTCAGCTCCCACGTGAAAGCCAGCAAGAGTTGCAATAATGAAATAGCCAAGTGTGCTCAGCTCCCATGTAAATGCGTATTTGCTCGAAATACCTGCAATTTAGTCGACACGTTTTAATGTAATCTACTACTTCGATTACAGGTTGAAGGATTTCATTAGGGGCAGGGCTAATGGTTTTGTATATCAGTGCTTCCCTTTGAATGATACAATGAGTACAGGCACAGAAAGGAGCTTTCTTCCGACTCAAACCTTGCAGTCCGCCATACCAGCCAGCCATTGAACGACCTCCGTCAGTGCACACAGCTGCACATTTGTCCCAGTTAATGTTGTTTTTTTTCATAAAAGAATACAGCATTTCAAAGAGGTCTGCTGCTTTTTGTTCCAGATTTGATATAATAATAATAACAAATAATAATAATAATAATAATAATGTTAGATTAGGCGTCTGAGGCCCGTTACGTGGGTCGACCACATCCATGACCCACCGATGTGAGGTGGTTCCAGGCCTCGTCCAGGCCGGAGGATGAGGTAGCTACTTCCTAGAGCCATACTGTTCGGGGACGGCTTCTTCTGCGCCTCCAGTCGGTCGGGGGAAGACTTTTGGCGCTGAGGAACGACTTGTGTAGTATCTTATGGGCAGGGGTTTCCTGGCCCAGCCGTACAACATGACCGATCAAAGAAACTCGGCGCCGTCAAGTGTTTCTGAGATTGGGTGTAGCATTGTTTTAGCAGAGGCCTCCAGGCTGCGGATGTAATCATATCATCAGATGCCCAAATGTGATGCTTTTGCAGAAAAGAAGATCCTCAAAGAACGTATTGTCATCAACAAATCGCTCATAACAGATTAGATACGCATTCTTGTGCATATATGTAGCTTCATCTAGCTGAATAGCGAAATCACATTTGAGTTTCTCCAATCAACGGGTCATTAACATAGTCAGCCATCTCAATTATTCCACGACTTATAGTGCTATCTGACAAAGGCATACTCAGGGTAATGGGTAAGTTTAGAGATCGGGTCAATGTTACTGTTTGATTCGGGGTTACAGTTGAGCTTAAGGTTAGGGTTATAGTTAGGGGAGTTCTTGTAGGTTACATAAGCAGTAGTAGCAGTTCATAAGTTGTCAGCTAACTCAAATTTAAAATGCCAAAGAAGAATTATCAAACAATTTCAAAACCAACGTAGAAGCACGGATAATAAATTCAATAGCCATGGTAGAAACCAAAGACCACTGGAGAGACAAGATTGATTTCTTAAAGATTGCCTGGCAGCTACAGTGGAGCTCATAAACCACATTAGTAATGTACTGGAAACCCTGACAGCAGGAGGTATAATTTCAACGAGAAAATACTGCAATATACGAGAACATAGAACAGATAGACTTGTGAATAAGAGAAGAGCAAAATCTAAACTAATGCGAAAGTAAAAATAATCTTAACAATGGAACAGAAAACATCCAGAGTCTGATATAACAGATGTTCACTACTGCTGACAAGCAATAGATCAAGTGACAATTCTCACAATACAAACTGACTACTGCAGACTCGGGACAGTTTGTTCAACAAAATAAAACTAGGATAACCAGCCACGTGCCCATGTGGAAAGAATAGACACAGTCGAACATGCACTTCAAGATTGTTGACTCCATGAGATGAACAGAGTAGCAGCTCCACGATCCCGTGAGAATGTACGGATGGTAATGATGATGTAATATTGCTTTCTAAATTTAATCTGCGAATTAGATAAAACAAAATTATTTAAAACTATGTAATCTGTAAAGATGGTATTCAATTAAGTCGAATTCGGGGGCCAAGGATGCAGCAACCAGCATCTGACAGATGGGTGCTTGGACCAGGGTCAGCTCACTATATTGGTGGGTCTGGAAACAGGCTGCATCCTTGCAGTCTGGCTAATAGAACAACGGCTTAAGAGAAAGGCAAACCTAGTCCCAAAAATGCTTCGTCGAAGTAGGACCGAAAGGGACAGATATAACTTGCTATAAACTGCAAAACCAAAGCAGAAACGCCATTCTCATTATGAAGGCTAAAGAAGAAAATGTCATCTCCCCGTCTCATTTGTGGAAGACCAAGTGATCACTTGACATTGTAGGGCATCATAACATCACGGTTGGTGTCGATCTACTGTCAAAAGCCAATGTTATCAGGTTGTATTCCTTACAGATGCAATGTCAGTTCTGTAAGTCCTAAAAATGATAAACTGCTAGAGTTTAAGAAAGTCTTGGGGCGAACTAAAAGCTAAATGAAGGGTAATTCTATAGTAGATGCCATCGCACTGTGGCATACCAGGAAATGAGACAGCAGACGAGTTGGCAAAGGAGGGAGCAACACAAGAACAAAACGAACAAACAATTATTTTTCAAGAAATAAAGGCACTTATCCAGCAATAAAGAAAGTTGACCAAACAACAGACAACTATCATTGTCTTGATCAAGCAGAACAAATGACCACAGACAACTATCATTGTCTTGATATCGAGCAGAACAAATGACCACAGACAACTATCACTGTCTTGATCGAGCAGAACAAATGACCACAGACAACTATCACTGTCTTGATCGAGCAGAACAAATGACCACATCATTGTCTTGATCGAGCAGAACAAATGACCACAGACAACTATCACTGTCTTGATCGAGCAGAACAAATGACCACATCATTGTCTTGATCGAGCAGAACAAATGACCACAGACAACTATCATTGTCTTGATCGAGCAGAACAAATGACCACAGACAACTATCACTGTCTTGATCGAGCAGAACAAATGACCACATCATTGTCTTGATCGAGCAGAACAAATGACCACAGACAACTATCACTGTCTTGATCGAGCAGATCAAATGACCACAGACAACTATCATTGTCTTGATCGAGCAGAACAAATGACCACATCACTGTCTTGATCGAGCAGAACAAATAATCCTGCTGCGCTTGAGAATTGAACATAACAGACATAATAGCCATTTACGGCACCTAAAATTGGCTCCATCGTCAATGTGTATGTGCGAGCAGGCAGCAAGACATCCGAACATATCCTACAAGACTGTTGTATGCACTGGCCCACGGAGAAGAATATCCACACAAAGCTGTCTAACTGTCCAGTGTTAAACAAAGCTTAATTCCCTATGTACCCTAATCTCAGCTTGTCCATAGAATATTCAACCCTGAACAGGCTTATGTATTTCTGGACTACGAGTACCGATATCGCGTCTGCACAGCTGGACCATGGCCTCTTTTACATAAAGTAGGTCATGGTTTAACGGTGGGTAACCAAGTCTGAACACATGGACTGTGCATATTAGCTGAATCGCTTCTCGAAAATGTTCACTTTCTTAAAGTACCTGGCGACCAAGCTAGTCTGACCGGGCTGCACAAATGTTGAAGCGTGGCCTACTATAGATACTAGAGTTGGCTGTGGTTGAAGCGTGGCCTACTAGAGTTGGCTGTGGTTGAAGCGTGGCCTACTATAGATACTAGAGTTGGCTGTGGTTGAAGCGTGGCCTACTATAGATACTAGAGTTGGCTGTGGTTGAAGCGTGGCCTACTTTAGATACTAGAGTTGGCTGTGGTTGAAGCGTGGCCTACTAGAGTTAGCTGTGGTTAAAGCGTGGCCTACTTTAGATACTAGAGTTGGCTGTGGTTAAAGCGTGACCTACTATAGATACTAGAGTTGGCTGTGGTTGAAGCGTGGCCTACTATAGATACTAGAGTTGGCTGTGGTTGAAGCGTGACCTACTATAGATACTAGAGTTGGCTGTGGTTGAAGCGTGGCCTACTATAGATACTAGAGTTGGCTGTGGTTGAAGCGTGGCATACTAGAGGTGGCTGTGGTTGAAGCGTGGTCTACTAGAGTTGGCTGTGGTTGAAGCGTGGCCTACTATAGATACTAGAGTTGGCTGTGGTTGAAGCGTGGCCTACTATAGATACTAGATTTGGCTGTGGTTCAAGCGTGGCCTACTATAGATACTAGAGTTGGCTGTGGTTAAAGCGTGGCCTACTATAGATACTAGAGTTGGCTCTGTTTGAAGCGTGGCTTACTATAGATACTAGAGTTGGCTGTGGTTGAAGCGTGGCCTACTATAGATACTAGAGTTGGCTGTGGTTAAAGCGTGGCCTACTATAGATACTAGAGTTGGCTCTGTTTGAAGCGTGGCTTACTATAGATACTAGAGTTGGCTGTGGTTGAAGCGTGGCCTACTATAGATACTAGAGTTGGCTGTGGTTGAAGCGTGGCCTACTAGAGTTGGCTGTGGTTGAAGCGTGGCCTACTATAGATACTAGAGTTGGCTGTGGTTGAAGCGTGGCCTACTATAGATACTAGAGTTGGCTGTGGTTGAAGCGTGGCCTACTATAGATACTAGAGTTGGCTGTGGTTGAAGCGTGGCCTACTATAGATACTAGAGTTGGCTGTGGTTGAAGCGTGGCCTACTATAGATACTAGAGTTGGCTGTGGTTGAAGCGTGGCCTACTATAGATACTAGAGTTGGCTGTGGTTGAAGCGTGGCCTACTATAGATACTAGAGTTGGCTGTGGTTAAAGCGTGGCCTACTATAGATACTAGAGTTGGCTCTGTTTGAAGCGTGGCTTACTATAGATACTAGAGTTGGCTGTGGTTGAAGCGTGGCCTACTATAGATACTAGAGTTGGCTGTGGTTGAAGCGTGGCCTACTAGAGTTGGCTGTGGTTGAAGCGTGGCCTACTATAGATACTAGAGTTGGCTGTGGTTGAAGCGTGGCCTACTATAGATACTAGAGTTGGCTGTGGTTGAAGCGTGGCCTACTATAGATACTAGAGTTGGCTGTGGTTGAAGCGTGGCCTACTATAGATACTAGAGTTGGCTGTGGTTGAAGCGTGGCCTACTAGAGTTAGCTGTGGTTAAAGCGTGGCCTACTTTAGATACTAGAGTTGGCTGTGGTTGAAGCGTGACCTACTATAGATACTAGAGTTGGCTGTGGTTGAAGCGTGGCCTACTATAGATACTAGAGTTGGCTGTGGTTGAAGCGTGACCTACTATAGATACTAGAGTTGGCTGTGGTTGAAGCGTGGCCTACTAGAGTTGGCTGTGGTTGAAGCGTGGCCTACTAGAGTTGGCTGTGGTTGAAGCGTGGCCTACTATAGATACTAGAGTTGGCTGTGGTTGAAGCGTGGCCTACTAGAGTTGGCTGGGGTTGAAGCGTGGCCTACTATAGATATTAAAGTTGGCTGTGGTTGAAGCGTGGCCTACTATAGATACTAGAGTTGGCTGTGGTTGAAGCGTGACCTACTATAGATACTAGATTTGGCTGTGGTTGAAGCGTGGCCTACTATAGATACTAGAGTTGGCTGTGGTTAAAGCGTGGCCTACTATAGATACTATAGTTGGCTCTGTTTGAAGCGTGGCTTACTATAGATACTAGAGTTGGCTGTGGTTGAAGCGTGGCCTACTATAGATACTAGAGTTGGCTGTGGTTAAAGCGTGGCCTACTATAGATACTAGAGTTGGCTCTGTTTGAAGCGTGGCTTACTATAGATACTAGAGTTGGCTGTGGTTGAAGCGTGGCCTACTATAGATACTAGAGTTGGCTCTGGTTGAAGCGTGGCTTACTATAGATACTAGAGTTGGCTCTGGTTGAAGCGTGGCTTACTATAGATACTAGAGTTGGCTGTGGTTGAAGCGTGGCCTACTATAGATACTAGATTTGGCTGTAGTTGAAGCGTGGCCTACTATAGATACTAGAGTTGGCTGTGGTTGAAGCATGGCCTACTATAGATACTAGAGTTGGCTGTGGTTGAAGCATGGCCTACTAAAGATACTAGAGTTGGCTGTGGTTGAAGCGTGGCCTACGAGAGTTGGCTGTGGTTGAAATGTGGCCTACTAGAGTTGGCTGTGGTTGAAGCCTGTAAAGCTGAAAATTCGTGAAATGGCTGCAAAAATATATCTCTACAAAACTCATTCATATTATTGATGACATTCGCAAAATATATTTGAATACCTGGGCTCCAGAATTGACAAAAATGGCGATTGCTCGAAAGAAATCAGAAGAAGACTAGCTATGGCAATGCAGAGACTGAACAGCCTGAACAAAACAACAAAAGTAAAAGTCTTGAGAGCTTGTGTTATTCCTATGACAGCATATGGCTGTGAATCATGGACGATTACCACAAATTCTAGACAAAGAATCGAATCCTTCGAGTAAAATAATGTTACAGAGAGATCCTGAAAATACCTTGGACAGATGAAAAGACAAATGTAGACATTCGGCAAGATTGAACATAGAGGAGAACTGGTTTGTCAATTCCATTTTGGCCACAAAATGTAAATACTTTGGTCACATCAAGAGACACAACGGTCTTGAGAGAACGGTGATGTAATGTATGGGTCCAGGCAAAAGAGGCAGGGGTAGACCAATAAGACGATGGTACCAAGATATCCAGGAATGCCTGAGTATGACTGTGGCGGAGGCTGGAGTTTTGGCAAGGGAAAGAGTTTCTTTCAGATAGACTGATGGGAATGACGTTCTATAAAGGACATGCTACATGATGATGACTCCCAAACATCTGGCATCGAAGAGACAGCTCAAAGACAATGGCCTGGTGTATACGGTCGAGCTGAACAAGCAGATCAGTAGAAAATTTAAAGTAGACTATAGATTGAAAAAAATTGATCAAAGCAGCCATAACACGACACAGCTTAAACAAATGTGGCAAAGATCATCAGTCGAAGTATTTATGAAATCTCTAAAGAATGATGAAGACACTATCCCGATGAATAGAAAAGAAATATAGGAAGAGTGTACGGTGTATTACACCGACCTCTTCGCATTGAATGTTATAGTTAACACATACAAAAACACCAAATAAGGAATATGTGCCAATACCGAAGATCAACATTAATGAGATATTGCATGCGATTAAAAACTTGAAATTTGAAAAAGCACCAAGTCTGACAGACGTAATGCAGACAGGAGGGTAGACATTAGCACATCAGCCAGCTGAATTATTTAACAATGTCTAAGTGAAGGTTGAAACCCTGACCATTGGAAAACGTCAAAATTAATTGTTGTTGTTGTTTAAATTTAACAAGAAAGGAGACAGAACAACTGGTGAACTGCCGTTCGCTCTGTTTGCTTTCATCCGTGTACAAACTTGTCACAAGAGTGATTGTGCACAGTCTAGAGAAGCAACCTGATGACAATCACCGTGAGAGTAGGAATGTTTCAGGAGAGGCTACTCAACCACTGACCACCTTTACACAATCATCGTGCGAGTAGGAATGTTTTAGGAGAGGCTACTCAACCACTGACCACACAATCACCGTGAGAGTAGGAATGTTTTAGGAGAGGCTACTCAACCACTGACCACACAATCACTGTGAGAGTAGGAATGTTTTAGGAGAGGCTACTCAACCACTGACCACACAATCACCGTGAGAGTAGGAATGTTTTAGGAGAGGCTACTCAACCACTGACCACACAATCACTGTGAGAGTAGGAATGTTTCAGGAGATGCTCCTCAACCACTTACCACCTTTACACAATCAACCAATCAATGAAGATGGTACGGGAAGTACATATGCCTTTTGTGTGTACACCATAGAAAAACCTTTAACAGTATTGAAATAACCGCAGTAGTACATGTCCTGAGAAATGAGGACATTGAAGAAAAGTATGTTCAGCAGATAGAAGAGTTCAATGAGGGCTGTTCAACAAAGGTTACGCTATTCTACCAACCAATCAACATACACATACAATGCGGCATTCGTCAGGGCGATACTATATTCCCAAAACTCTTTTGGCAGTCTCTTGAGGAAGTCTTTTTATAAAACTAAATTGGGAAGATAAAAGCATCAACATAGATGCGGAGATGCTCACCCACCTAAGGTTTGCAGATACATAGTCATCCCCAGTAACAGCGTTAGAGACGCTGAGCGACGTCTAAATAAGCATTACGAAACAAGTGAAGTAGTAGGAGTTAGAATTAGTAGAAATAAAACCCAATACATACTGAACACTGTTTGTCCAAAAGGTGAAATCCAGTTAGGAAGTTTTTCCATCTAAAATGTGAATTAAAAAAACATTTACCTGGACCAAGAAATTAGAAATATAACAAATAGTGAGGTTTCATGTAGAATAGAAACATGGTGGTTCATCTTCAATAGTATCAGACCCATATTTCAACAGATCAGAAACGACAAGGCAAGAGCTCACATCTTCAACAGCATGATTATTCCAGCCATGATATATGGCTGCGAAGTGTGGAACATCACAAGAAAATTACAAAATCCCCTAAAAGAAATCGCGAGATTGCATGTACGATATCAGCAGTATGGTTTAGCTTTAATCACAAATGGCAAGGGTATGATCTGAAACACTGCATAACCCACAAATACCTGTGTGTCAATCTAGACCGCACACTGTCCTTAAAGGTATATTGCCAAGAAACGTAACGGAAAGTCTGTGGTAGGAATAACATTATCCGCAGACTTACAGGCACAACATTGGAAGCACAGCCATATGTTCTCCGATCAACGGCACTTGTCCTGTGTTTTTCCACAGCAGAATACGTGGTATCGGAATGGGAAAAGTCCACACGCGCTTAGTATGTTGAAACTGTCGTCAATGAGGCATTTTGGATCATGAACTAGGTACATAAGCCGACACCTATTGGAAAAATATAATCCATACTTAGTATAGCCCCCTACTGGAGCAGAAGAAATATTGCAGCAGAAGTTCAGAGTGACAAACACACCAATGAATCAAGAAATATGTTTGACACCAATTGTAGAAAGTGAGACTAATGTCTACACGGGGATTCCTACGAAAAACACACCTTCCCCAAAGAAGCCCCGGAAAGCGTCACATCGAGAAATGGCGCGACAAACAACACGCCTCATGGATAAAGTTGCAGGAGGAGGTTGCAATTTTGAGAACCTTAAACAGACTTCAGTCTATGGTCACCCAATTCAGAATAAACCTTATGAGATAGGGATACAGCGATGACAATACTTGCGAGTGCGGTGCTGTCCAGGACCGAGAACACATCATGACATGTCCAAACCTACACCCGTTTATACACGATGGAAGATGTGCTCAAGGAAAATGACATGACAGACAGAACACTGCACCTTTGCAGTAGGATGTGGTGCAATGGACACAGAAATTAAGTAAGTAGCATCAAATCCATTTTTCAGCAGATGAGAAACAACAAGACTAGAGCCCAAACCTTTAAATGCATGGCTATTCCGCCATGATATATCGCTATCAGTTATGTTTAGTCTCTGAAAGGGCAATGGATACCACTGAAAACAACACAGAAATCAGGCGCCAAACTGCCTTCAACAACGTCGAAGATGCTGCATTATTAGAGTTAATGCAGATGGGCGGGGCATGGGGTACATATGCCAGACTATGGTCACAAATGCTGATGTTTTGACGATCCTTCAACTGTAAGCGCCGATACAGACGTCGACCAATGAGATGGATAGATGGCCTGAGTAAAACCCTTGGTCAAATATAATACCCCCAGAGCAAAAGATCACATTTGGCTGGCTACCTGACATCAGACACTTCCTTAGCTTGATTGAAAATCAGGACTACAACTTGACTGATGCTCGTCCAGCACAAGTGATGAAGATCACTCTCTTTGTTCAGCCGCGTTGAGTCTTTTGTCTTTTTGTGTTCGCAGAAATGAGTGAGCTGCGCGGTGATTTGGATTCAAGTGAGGAAGAGATTGCATCTTTTGTCAACCTCACTCTCTGGTCCTAAGCTACCTTTGGCCAGGGGCAAGATATTTATCGAGACGACTGGAGATAGCATAGAATGCAGATTTTTCCTCAGGGTTTACTCCCGAAGTCTTTCCCGTAAACAGGTACCCCGTAATGCAACGGAGGGGGGAATGACATACAACGTTGTGTGTCGTGCCTTTTCCATTACCACAAGAGGTCGTAGGGACATCACTCAGAGTGTGAGTGAGTCTGGCATCTCTCCTCGACTGTGTTTAGTTCATTATAGTAGTGTCTACATTTCCCACACGCACGCCAATTTCGTGAAGTTCAGTCGTATGAACTAGGCCGTGAAATAAGACACATGTATAAGCATAGTGCCATTCATAGAGCCGATGTCCAGACCAGGATAAACGAATGGAAGAAATCACACAAACGAATGAATTAACCAGTCCAAACGGAAACCAACACCAAGTTTCCTTGAACACAAGTGTAAGTCGTCGATTAGTGTAAATTGCAGACAAATCCGTGGTCTGACGGCATCTATAAAAACCAAAACAGTAGAGCAATGTAAACTCGCAGCCAGTTGCGGCGCCATCTTTTACAGACAGGCAGACAGAAGAATATTTGGTCTCCTAATTGAAACAGACTTTTAACTGAAAACATTAAACCTTTTCTACGAATTGAAGTGAATTCAAATGTGAACTTCCTGCAGTTTTATGAATCAATTAAAGGGGACACATACATCTTTTAAAGAAAGTTCATTCCTCAGAAAAAAATATGAAGATTAATGACAGTGAGAAGTTATGGCACACGTTACGTCTAAAATAGAGACTGGTCGCCATCTGGACTGGTTTTTATTTTTCTCCTCTTGGTTCAGGTGTTGATGAAGTTAAGGCACACGTTACGTCTAAAATAGAGACTGGTCGCCATCTGGACTGGTATTTGTTCTTGCCCTCGTGGTTCAGGTGTTGATGAAGACGAGCGAGTAGGAGGCGGTGATCGCTTCATATTGTAAAACGTGTGACTCCTCTAATATGGGTAACTATTCGGTGGTTGGAAAGTACGTGGTCGAGTTCGTGATCGTGTTCGTCATTGGGTCTGACGTGAGTCCACCGTTTATTGAGTGAGTTGGGAACAAAACAAATCTAAGAGAGAAGGGGCACGAGTTGTGGCGGGACAAACAAATCTAAGAGAGGAGAGGCACGAGTTGTAGCGGGACAAACAAATCTAAGAGAGGAGAGACACGAGTTGTGGCGGGAAAAACAAATCTAAGAGAGAAGAGGCACGCGTTGTGGCGGGACAAACAAATCTAAGAGAGGAGAGACACGAGTTGTGGTGGGACAAACTAATCTAAGAGAGGAGGCACGAGTTGTGGCGGGACAAACAAATCTAAGAGAGGAGACACGAGTTGTGGCGGGACAAACAAATCTAAGAGAGGAGGCACGAGTTGTGGCGGGAAAAACAAATCTAAGAGAGGAGGCACGAGTTGTGTCGGGACAAACAAATCTAAGAGAGGAGACACGAGTTGTGGCGGGACAAACAAATCTAAGAGAGGAGGGACGAGTTGTGGTGGGACAAACAAATCTAAGAAAGGAGGGACGAGTTGTGGTGGGACAAACAAATCTAAGAGAGGAGGGACGAGTTGTGGTGGGACAAACAAATCTAAGAGAGGAGAGACGAGTTGTGGTGGGACAAACAAATCTAAGAGAGGAGGGACGAGTTGTGGTGGGACAAACAAATCTAAGAGAGGAGGAACGAGTTGTTGCAACGTGCATGGGACAAACAAATCTAAGAGAGGAGGCACGAGTTGTGGCAACGTGCATGGGACAAACAAATCTAAGAGAGGAGGGACGAGTTGTGGTGGGACAAACAAATCTAAGAGAAGAGGGACGAGTTGTGGCGGGACAAACAAATCTAAGAGAGGAGACACGAGTTGTGGCAACGTGCATGGGACAAACAAATCTAAGAGAGGAGGGACGAGTTGTGGCGGGACAAACAAATCTAAGAGAAGAGACACGAGTTGTGGCAACTTTGGGGACAAACAAATCTAAGAGAGGAGGCACGAGTTGTGGCAACGTGCATGGGACAAACAAATCTAAGAGAGGAGGGACGAGTTGTGGTGGGACAAACAAATCTAAGAGAGGAGGCACGAGTTGTGGCAACGTGCATGGGACAAACAAATCTAAGAGAGGAGGGACGAGTTGTGGTGGGACAAACAAATCTAAGAGAGGAGGCACGAGTTGTGGCAACGTGCATGGGACAAACAAATCTAAGAGAGGAGGGACGAGTTGTGGTGGGACAAACAAATCTAAGAGAGGAGGGACGAGTTGTGGTGGGACAAACAAATCTAAGAGAGGAGGCACGAGTTGTGGCAACGTGCATGGGACAAACAAATCTAAGAGAGGAGGCACGAGTTGTGGCAACGTGCATGGGACAAACAAATCTAAGAGAGAAGAGACACGAGTTGTGGCAACGTGTATGGGACAAACAAAGTAAAAATGCAGATTGAACCCCCGAAAAACGAAAGGCAGTAACACATTGTAACTCTATTTAATATGTTAACATTCACTAGATAAACATATTACGAGGACTCCAAAGTGGGCCTAGCTGCTTTTGGTTTTCTCAGAGGGTGTGTCTCGCTACTCCCCTACTTGTAACGGCAGTTACGCTAATTTGGCCAAATTTGTAACATTCAATAATTATCACGGCAACCCAATTATTTGTCCACGTTTGAATGCAAAGTTACAAATGCATGTACTTTCAAGTGAAATCTAAGCACGGTAGCAGTCTTTTCTGCACAGCAAAGATGGCGAATCAGCAAAATACTTACATGACCTGGAGAAAGATTTTCTTCTTCGACAACCAAATAGGCAGCCGAGAGCGCCGCCATTTTTATGATGTTCATCATTTTATCTCAACAAGAACTATACAGTCTGTACAAAGTGTTATCTCAATGGCCATCAATGTCAAACAGACAAAAATTGGCTGATATATAAAGCAGTCATTTCATAATCTGAATCTGCATTTTTTTTTAAAAGATTAAGCGATGTTGGTAAACGTGCAGAAAAAAAATATATTCATCATGGCATTATAAATTTATAAGGCGAATGTGTAATGTGTATTTTCATCTTCGTTTTTAAGTCATTCGCTCCGGAATACTGGGCCTCAGAACACATTTGAGTCATTTGATTTAGTCAGTGCAAAATTGCCACTGGTAAGTAGTACATGTTTATTTATAAATTTAGGAATATTTAGAATGGAGATACTTTGATGTTCACATGTGATAACTGTTCAAGCCATTTTATCAGCTCTACGGCATTGTAAGAAAGTTTGCGAGCCAATATAGCGGCTCTGTGAAATGAATCAGTCAATAACATTGAGTTTTGATTGCAGTATTTAGTGAGAGCAACTACAAAACTCTAAATATTTTAGTGGAAGAATAGAGCCATTACTGTAGATGGCGCAATGCAGGAATTAAGTGCTAAAGCACTGCTGCACTATTTCTTCGTGCAGATGTGAGTTTTGTAAAAAATAAATGTACAGGATGATGTTGTTTTCGTTTCAAGATGAAAATCATTTATTTGTGAAAATCTGTTTCTTATATTTGTTTCTTAATAGGCTTATAGAATTTGTATTTATTTATTTTATATAACGGTAACTTACTTAACTTAACGTCTTTATACTGGCTTAGAAGACTCTGCAGAGTCTGTATACAACCAGTTTCATTTACATCACCTTGCTCTAAAAGATATGCACATCCAATTTATTCTTAATTAACTGCCTCTGCCTTCACTACCTCCTGTGGCAATGCATTCCAAGCATTCACCATTCTCTGATTAAAAAAATATTTCCTAATATCTAATCTGGACCTCTCTTAGTCAACTTGTAGCTATGCCCTCTTGTTCTTGTGGGTGGCTGTATTTTAAAAAAAAAAATTGTTATAGTCTGATTAATCCATTCCTCTGATCATCTTATTATTCTTATAAACCTGTATTAAGTCACCACGAATTCTTCTCTCTTCTTGACACTGTAAGCTGCTTTTCTGAGTCTTTCCTCATAACTGTAATTCTGGAATCCCACTATCAGCTTTGTCGCTCTTTTTTGTATTCTTTCCAGCATGTCTATATCCCCTCCTTGATAATGACTCCACACCTGTACACAGTGCTCCAATCTAGGTCTAACTAATGCTTTATACAGTTTGACAATCATTTCCTTGCTCCTATGTTTAATATTTCTTTTTATCATACCTAACATTCCATTTGCCTTATTCACTGCTACCTGGACTTGCTCACTCACCTTACCTGTATGATCTATTATCACCCCTAGGTCCCTTTCCTTATCTATTTTTCTAATATTGTTCTCTCCCATTCTGTATTTATGTTTCATATTGGATCTACCCATGTGCATGACTGTACATTTATCTACATTAAACTCCATTTGCCAGCTTACGGACCATTCTCGAATTTTATCTTATCCAACCTCAATATATCCACTTCTGCTTTAGATGAGACACTACTGCATAGTTTTGTGTCATCATCAAATTTTGCAATCATGGATCCCATATTAATGTCCAAATCATTTATATATATATCAAGAACAAAATTGGTCCCAAAACCGAGCCCTGTGGCACTCCACTTTTCACTTCACACCACTCGGAGTACTCCTTATTTATGCCCACCCTCTGCCTTCTTCCCGTTAACAAATTTTCAATCCATTTGGCAACTTCTCCACCTATTCCATGTGATTTTAACTTTCTAAATAATCTTTGATGAGGTACTCTATCAAAGGCCTTTGTAAAATCTAGATAAATAATGTCCACTTGCTCCCCTTTATCTAACATTTTAGAAACCTCCTCCATGAATTTTAATAGATTTGTTAAGCAACTATTTTACTATTGACTCACTATAGGCAGATGCCTTTTTTTTTGTTGACAGAAAGGGCATTAATAGCAGTCACATTCTGAAAGAAAGGTAATACTCGGCATGGACTTTTAGAACAAAAATTTGCTGGAATATGTCTTCAGACATTAAAAGCTCAACTTAGACTGGGGAAGAGGAGACTAATGTCTGGTCAGCCAAAACATGATGATTGGATATGTTAGGGTCAAGTAAAATATACTGACTGACCAGGACCCCCACCTTGACCTCGTCGTACTCCTCCCTGGAAACGGGCTGTTTTATGGCAGGCTGGCCAATGAGTTGGGGGATTGATAGTGATAGTGAGTAGTGAGTGACATGTAGATTAAGCCAAGCATAGCACAACCGCTTGGAGGACCTCAGTCTACCTTCATCAGCACCATCGGAATGTCAGGAAAGATACAACACGCCATATAACGTCCTTTTCAGAGCCCACAAAAGGGTAAACATACTCACTGTGAGCATTCAACAACAGCTTAATGTATTTAAATAGTGTAAACAAAACTAGCACAGTTGCATGCTTACATTTTTTAACTTTAATTTTAAAACATGTAAATGGTATAAAATCATGTAATGAAGATAATGGATTTAAGAATTGATTTTTAGTTTTAAAAACAAAACAAATTTTACAATATGAATGTAAAATGTACATTGTGAATATCCAATAACATTTATCCACCCATTTGTTTCTTATATATATAAATATATATATATATATGGTGGGTGTGAATGTGTGTGTTTGTGTGCCTGTAACTTGGCTAAGAGTTTCTTCTATTATCAACTTACATCTTGCTTTGATATTTTGGTCATATTGGCCACAACTGTTTTGTTGCAGAAATCTGTTAAATTATTTTAGGAATTTGATACCAAATCAACTTGATCAACATTTTTTTCTGCAGTGGACAAAATACGGCCTGTACTCAAGATTCTTCTGATGTAAAAATAATTCTTGGTATAGTTCACGACGATCAACTTTGGTTTACTGAAATAGACTGTTCAATCCCTCCAACTCTTGTACAAAGGTAGCAATTCTTATAATCTTAAAACATTTGTTAAAGGCAGTCTTGCCTTGTTTTTTGTTTTAAACTTTGATTGGGCCAGTTTAGAAGAAGTGAAATAAGCCTTTAGCTTTTTCTAGTTCATCAAAGTGTTATACATTGCCTCTTCATATGCACGCTACAGGAAAGTTGAGGATCTCTCAATGGAAAGAGGAACAGTTCAAGGGAATGGCAAATACATTTGAGCTATGCACAGAAAAGTGATACATCTTTCATTCTGGACCACACAAAGTTGTTACTTACTTGAATCACCATTTGATGTTAAACCAACGCTGTTACTAAGACTCTCACAACATCATTTGATTTCTGCATCAATCAAATTGAATGTTTTCTCCAGCGGCCTCATGCACTGGGATTTACTAAGAAAGCCAGTTCAAATGTAAAGTCATTTGGAATGTCTGTACATTCTTTTTATAATGATAGTAAATATCTTGTTTTGAAAGTCACAGATAAAAATCAGTTTTTTATTGTATACAAGATGATATTTTATTCTTATTAAGCATGCACATTTAGTTCTATGAAACTTTATTTTCTGTGTTTCTATGAATTGTCATGTTTTGAGAGACAGCTAAGCCTTGGAATTTTGCAATTATAAAGTTTACAATAAGCTTATTCTGATTGATCGTCAGTCTTTCATGTCCATACATATGTTTTTCTATTTACTGTTTTCATCATAAAAAAAGCTTTCAATTTCTTTTAAGATGTGGCAATGGGTGAAAATAATAACTGATGCTAAAAAAATAGCCTAATAAAATATATTTTTATGAGTTTAAAGAAAAAGAAATTATAATTTTATACACATATACATGGGGAGGAAGACTAAAGTCTGGTCAGGCAAAATATACTAATCAGGCATGTTAGTCAGGGTTAGGCAAAACATACTGGCCAAGACCCTCACCTCGACTTCCTTGTAGCCCTCTCTGGAAGCGGGCTGTTTTCATGGCAGCCTGGCTAACAAGGTAAGGAATCAATGTAATCCCCATAGTAGTGAGCAACACAGATGAAGCCAAGCATAGCACAACCGCCTGGAGGACCTTTATCAGCTCTCTTGGGGTGTGAGGAAAGCTACTGCAACCCACCACTTAACGTCTTTTTCAGGGCGCACAAAAGAATAACCTACTACTTATTGTGGGCATTCACAAACAACAACACATATACATTTAATACCAAATACTATAGCTTAGCTTTGATTTAATTCAATCCCAATCAATTTGAAAATGTATACCCCTTCCCTAACATATTGAATCAGAAAGTGGACGTTCTTTTCTAAGAAAGGTGCTAACTGCTGGATTATTAGCACAGCTCGAATTTCACTACTTTCAGTTTCAGGTAAAAATTTTATAATATGGCAACCCTGCTAGGAGGGGGAATAAGGTCTTGAGCAGGTCTGGTTTGCTGAATTCGACTCAAGTAGTTAGTTATGGGTCGCTGATTTCTAACATTTTGGTTACTGAATCTTCATCTCCAACAGTTTGTACTTTTAAAAAAACATCTAAAATCATAGATAAAGGGGATGTTATTTATGTAGACTTTGCAAAGGCCTTTGATAGAGTACCTCATCAAAGATTATTTTGAAAGTTAAAATCACATGGAATAGGTGGGGAAGTTGCCAAATGGATTGAAAATTGGTTAACGGGAAGAAGGCAGAGGGTGGGCATAAATAAGGAGTACTCTGAGTGGAGTGAAGTAAAAAGTGGTGTGCCACAGGGCTCGGTTTTGGGACCAATTTTGTTCTTGATAAATATAAATGATTTGGACATTGATATGAGGTCCATGATTGCAAAATTTGATGATGACACAAAACTATGCAGTAGTGTCTCGTCTAAAGCGGAAGTGGATATATTGATGTCGGATTTAGATAAAATTCGAGAATGGTCTGTAATCTGACAAATGGTGTTTAATGTAGATAAATGTACAGTCATCCACATGGGTATATCCAATATGGAACATAATTACAGAATGGGAGAAAACAATATTAGAAAGATAGATAAGGAAAGGGACCTAGGGGTGATAATAGATCATACAGGAAAGGTGAGTGAGCAAGTTAAGGTAGCAGTGAAAAAGGCAAATGCAATGTTAGGTATGATAAAAAGAAATATTAAACATAGGAGCAAGGAAGTGATCGTCAAACTGTATAAAGCTTTAGTTAGACCTAGATTGGAGTACTGTGTACAGGTGTGGAGTCCTTATCATAGAGGGGACATAAATATGCTAGAAAGAATACAAAAAAGAGCGACAAAGATGATAGTGGGATTCCAGAATTACAGTTATGAGGAACGACTCAGAAAAACCGGCCTACAGTGTCTCGAAGAGAGAAGAATTCGTGGTGACTTAATACAGGTTTATAAGATGATCAGAGGAATGGATAAATTAGACTATAACAAGTTTTTTAAAATACAGCCACCTACAATAACACGAGGGCATAGCTACAAGCTGACTAAAGAGAGGTCCAGGTTAGATATTAGGAAATATTTTTTTAGTCAGAGAGTGGTGTCTGCTTGAAATGCATTGCCAGGGGAGGTAGTGGAGGCAGGGACGGTTAATGCATTTAAGATTAAACTGGATGCGCATAGCTTTTGGAACAAGGTGATGTAAATGTAACTGGTTGTATACAGACTCTGCAGGGTCTTCTAAACCAGTATAAAGACGTTAAGTTAAGTTAAGTTAAAAAGGTACAGACTTTCATAAATTGATGCTTACACAGAAAAGAGAGATTGAAATGGTTTGATAAGATCACTAATGGGGAACTATAGTATAGAACCAGACAGATATCAGTGGAACATAACATGAGGAGAAAGGCGCTAGCATTGGGTAGGACACATGTTAAAGGAATCAGCTGATAGCATTGTGAGACAGTTTTTATTCTGGAATCTCCAAGACAAGATAACTAGATGCAGACCAAAACACCCCATGAGTAGAGAGATTGAGGCAAACATGAAGAAAGCATGGAAAACATTGACAGAACTGGAACTTATGGCTCAGGACGTTAAGACTTGGCATGTATTTGTTGAAGACAAGTGTTTCACAGGGAGTTGACCTACCAAAGACGGTTGTGTTGGATGGAAAGGTGCAAATATCGCAGTCAAGGTGTAAACTAATGACACAACACATTCCGTTCTCTGGATTACATCCTGCTACTTGCAAAGCTCTGTTCAGGGCTTGGTAGAGCAAAGAAGATAAAGGCATTGAATCATTTTTCTTTGATTATTTGATTGTTTAAAATTTGCTAATAGAAGAAATTGACTTAGTTTGAGGTTTTAATTTGTGTTTTTGTTTGACCAGGCCATGATAAAGACATATTAGGTAGAACTATTAGGTGAGGGAGCAAGTTAAGGTAGCAGTGAAAAAGGCAAATGCAATGTTAGGTATGATAAAAAGAAATATTAAACATAGGAGCAAGGAAGTGATAGTCAAACTGTATAAAGCATTAGTTAGACCTAGATTGGAGTACTGTGTACAGGTGTGGAGTCCTTATCATAGAGGGGACATAAACATGCTGGAAAGAATACAAAAAAGGGCGACAAAGATGATAGTGGGATTCCAGAATTACAGTTATGAGGAATGACTCAGAAAAACCGGCCTACAGTGTCTCGAAGAGAGAAGAATTCGTGGTGACTTAATACAGATTTATAAGATGATCAGAGGAATGGATAAATTAGACTATAACAAGTTTTTTAAAATACAGCCACCCACAATAACACGAGGGCATAGTTACAAGCTGACTAAAGAGAGCTCCAGATTAGATATTAGGAAATATTTTTTTAGTCAGAGAGTGGTGTCTGCTTGGAATGCATTGCCAGGGGAGGTAGTGGAGGCGGGGACAGTTAATGCATTTAAGAATAAACTGGATGCGCATAGCTTTTAGAGCAAGGTGATGTAAATGTAACTGGTTGTATACAGACTCTACAGGGTCTTCTAAACCAGTATAAAGACGTTAAGTTAAGATTTGCTGACCAGTTCTTATCCTTGCTGCCTCGTATTAAGATAAGGTAAAGTTTGTCTCAAATCAGACACTGTGATCAAGGATAAAGTGTTAAAGACTTTTTTGTAGTAGGTCTCCAATCCCACATGCAAATGCAGTATATATCTAAGCAGATACCAGAACATATCCTGCAGGACTGCCTCACTTATGCAGACCAAAGAAAAGTAGTCTGACCTGGTGAAGCAACCATGCTTGAAAAGCTATGGGGGACTGGTGAAGACTTGAAAAGCAGTCTCCTTTGAGATCCTCACCAGGCTAGAAACAAAGCATCAGTTGATAGAAGAAGAAGAAGTACTTGGTCTCAGCTTTTTTTTTCCCTAAATTGCAGTGACCAGTTTTCTTCATCTCTATCTTTCCTTCCTGGCAAGTTATATATCCATTTACAGCTGGATAAATTGAAGTAAATCCAATATAAAATATGAGATGAAGTCAGATGCAATGAAGATTGGGTACAAAACACAGAGCAATACTCCCTTCATTATAAGAAAAAAGCAATAGAGAAGAAAGAAAGAAAGACATTTGAGTTGACAAGAATTCATTCAGACTAACCTACCAATTGAATTGTAAAATGTGACTAAAGAGGGATATCTGTGATGCTAGCAACCTCACTATGTTGTTATTGTAGGAACCACTTGCACAGAATTAATTTTAAACCTAGATGCCATCTCTTTGGTGCGAGTTACAATGGCTCTTCTTATATCCCAAAACATATTTGAAAAGGTCAATGAGGTCTTCCTGGAGCTGTAATGTAATACAAAGATCCCCAGTAACTCATCACTATGGAGATCAAAGTGTCGATTCCGACCTTGTTGACCAAACTACTATGACACACACAGGAACCTGACTCGAATGGGAGATAGGGTCTTGATCAGTATGTTTCAGCTAACCCTAATGTTACTCTTGGCTCTCGGGACGATGAGGCTAACTTCTGGTCAGGCAAAACACACTGATCAGACAATGTTAGCCAGGGTAATGAGAAATATACTGGCCAAGACCCTCACCTGAACTCCTCGTTGGTCATCCTGAAAACGGGCTGTTGTCCAGGACAACAGTCTGGCTAACAAGGAAAGGTTTGACGTGATCTCCGTAGTAGTGAGCGACACGCAGATGAAGTCAAGCATAGCACAACCGCCTGGAGGACCCTGGTCCACTTTTATCAGCATGCTTGAGATGTGAGAAAAGCTACTGCAACTCGTCACTTAACGCCTTTTTCAGGGCTCACATAAGAGTAACCTACTCATTGTGGGCATTCAAAACAACAACTTTTGACTCACACCTTGATAGTATTTTTCAGCTAACCCTAATGTTACTCTTGGCTCTCATCTTGATCAGTATGTTTCACCTAATCCTGATGTTACTCTTGTCTCTCACCTTGATCAGTATGTTTCACCTGACACTGATGTTACTCTTTGCTCTCAAAACTCATTATGTAAAACAAGGTGACCAGTTAGGCAGTTGAGCATAATTTTGCTTGCAATTGACAGCAAGGAGATGTCTCTGTGGTTGTCGCAGGATTGACGGGTGCCCTTTTGCTTGTACAGGTGTACATTAGTGACATCTTTCATCTCCTGTGGACTTTCTCAGGTTCCCATTTACTTTGAAAGAATGTGGTCATTCCCGGGGAAGCAGAAGGCTTCCTGCTCGTTAAATCTCAGCAGGCAGAGAATCTGACCTAGGAGCCCTACCTGTGGACATTGATCTGACAGTTTGACTGATCTCAGCTCTGAATTTGAGGTCAAACTCTTGGCTAATAGCAACTTGTGGCATATGTACTATTGGTTTCTCGCTGATGATGGACGGACAGTTGAGGATGGCGCAAAAATGCTCTGCCAAGTACTCCAAAACCTGGTCCTTGTCAGTCAATAGCACCGTGCCGCCAGCACTAAGGACAGAAGACGAATGATGGAACGGAGGGCCATAGACCGTCTTCAGGGCACAGTAAAACTGCTTTGAGTCATTGGCATCGGCATACCGTTGAACCTCCACCGCCTTGTTGTGAATCCAGGCATCTTGCATGGACCTGAGTCTGCCTTCCGAACATATACTGTTGAATTCAGTTGTTGTTTTATTTGTGGCGGAAGGAGGGGGGGGGGGGGGGGGGGGGGTGTCGTTTTGGAACAGTCTAAACAAACTACTTTTCATGCAGAAGGATCTTGATAGCTGCGTTGTTTTCATCGATTGAATCATTACTACGAGTCTGTCATTATATTTCCAGTACGAATCCATTCTTTCTGTTTGTTTATAGTCTCTACCGTGATCTCCTGACCAATCGTTCTCTTTACACACACCATCCATGACCTTCTATACACAGAGTAGAAGTATAGATGCTCTGCCGCTCTGAGCAAATGGTGTGGGCTGTCGATATTGATCGTACCTGTATCCCTACTGGTTGTAAAACATTCCTGCTTCGTCCTTCCAGGCATCACTTCTTGTAGGATAACAAACTTCTGCAGTCTGTGGATCAACAATTGATCGATTACATCGTCATTATCCAGCAGGTGATCATTGACATATCTTATTTTTGTATTCCTCTAACTATATCTAATGTCACCATAATGGGAGATCAAAAACAAAATTCCAGCTTCTTAGTTGCAAGCATCAGATCTTTCGTGCTCACTAATGCCAGCTCTCTCACTATCACTAATACCATCTCTCTCACGGTCACTAATACCATCTCTCTGACTGTCACTAATACCATCTCTCTGACTGTCACTAATACCATCTCTCTCACGGTCACTAATACCATCTCTCTCACGGTCACTAATACCATCTCTCTGACTGTCACTAATACCATCTCTCTGACTGTCACTAATACCATCTCTCTCACGGTCACTAATACCATCTCTCTCACTGTCACTAATACCATCTCTCTGACTGTCACTAATACCATCTCTCTCACGGTCACTAATACCATCTCTCTCACTGTCACTAATACCATCTCTCTGACTGTCACTAATACCATCTCTCTGACTGTCACTAATACCATCTCTCTGACTATCACTAATACCATCTCTCTGACTGTCACTAATACCATCTCTCTGACTGTCACTAATACCATCTCTCTGACTGTCACTAATACCATCTCTCTGACTGTCACTAATACCATCTCTCTCACGGTCACTAATACCATCTCTCTGACTGTCACTAATATCAGCTCTCTCATGGTATCTAATATCAGCTCTCTCTTTGTATCTAATATCAGCTCTCTCATTGTATCTAATATCAGCTCTCTCATTGTATCTAATATCAGCTCTCTCATGGTATCTAATATCAGCTCTCTCATTGTATCTAATATCAGCTCTCTCATTGTATCTAATATCAGCTCTCTCATGGTATCTAATATCAACTCTCTCATTGTATCTAATATCAGCTCTCTCATTGTATCTAATATCAGCTCTCTCATTGTATCTAATATCAGCTCTCTCATTGTATCTAATATCAACTCTCTCATTGTATCTAATATCAGCTCTCTCATTGTATCTAATATCAGCTCTCTCATTGTATCTAATACAAGCGGCGGCCCTGGAAATAAGCGGCACAAGTGTAGTCTGGCAAAGAGAATATGTATCACAGTGGGAAGATACAAACAAGTCAGCTGCAACCGGATGTGTTGGGCCGAAAGGTGCAGATATCTTAATCTCGTTGTAAACTATGACGCAACGTCCTTTGCAGGACAGACTCAGAAAAAGAGTACTGTCTTTGCAATTACTTCATATTCTTCAAGCAGCTGTTCTTCAGTCATTATATATCCCATATTTGATAAGCTATGTGAGGCAAAGCAAAAGGCAAAGGCCGCCGACTATCGTAGACGATGATGGCATAATTAATTTTGCTAGCGCTATTTTTAATAAGGATTAACTGCGCTACTTTGTATCCCCACTCTCTCGTGCCGCTCTATTAACCACTTCGCCACGGAATACCCGTGATAAGCTATGTACCGATGTTTATTACCACAACTCGAACCACACGTTCAAAGGACGTATGGTTATTGGGAAAAACGTATTGTAGCGTTACACTAAATGACACATGATCACGTGACAGGAACACACATTATCGTTCAATCGTTTATTTTCATCGGAGGTTTCATATGTGAGGATTTATAGAGCTGAAGAATAAAGACTTCTGGTCCGTGCAGTCGCCACTAGGTGTGCAAAGTAGGCTTTAATTTCATCCTCGATAGAAAAACAACATATCCTCTACCGGGGATTTGAACCCGTGTCCCGTATGTCGCAAGACTTTAATCCAAATTATTTGCCAACCTTTCCTCTTATCGGTCACGTGACAATAAACATCATAGTTGACCATCAACTGCGAGAAACATACAGTATTACTGATGAAGATGTGATTCCTCTTTGACTACCGTGGTGTGTAGATGTCTTCTTTTCTTTGTTCTTGTGGCTAATAATTTCTACAAGACAGGGCTGCCGGCCACATGCACAAGCTTCCGTCGTTTGCTTTTACAACATGCATGTCATGTTACAGTGCTATTCAATATATTAATAGTTGTATGACCGGAAATCACGTTGCAAGTTAGATAATTTTTATATTCGACATTTCTGTAATTTCTATCATTGTCAGCCATAACCAGAACAACTTCTACTTTTTATTTCCTTTGCCACTATCGCACTTACAATTCACAGGTCAAGATGGCATCCATCTAAAAGTGCTATTTGAAATTAGAGACCAGCTAGCAAAACCATTGGTTATATTATGTTTTGAATCACTTGCAAAAGGGATTGTTCCAAGAGATTGGAAAGATGCATGAGTGATCCCCTTATTCTTCTTCTTCTCCGTACGGTCAGACGTCAACCTGTATTTTTTCGAAGAAAGCAGCGGTCATCCTGAGGCTGTCGGCACTGCCATAGAGCTTGTCTAGTGTTGCCACTGGTGATGGCCACATGTGCTTTCTCTGGTCCTCGTATATCGGGCAGTTTTGCAGCAGATGTTCAGCGGTCATTTTCCCTGTACCACAAGTGCATTCGTCAGTGCCACCTATCTTCAGTTTATTGAATAGGCAGTACCTCAGTCTGTTGTGGCCTGTGCGGAGTCTGAAGACCACGACCTGCTCTCTTCTGTTCAACTGGTAATAGGCATCATTTTTTGTGTAGCCAGTATGTTCTGTTTTCCATTTGGCCATGTATCTGGCCCTAATAAGCCTTTTGTACTCTTCGTAGGTCACACTCGAATCTGGTTGTGGTAGTCTTGCACCTTCTTTTGCCAGTCTGTCTGTCTCCTCGTTGCCTTTGATGTTACAGTGGGATGGAACCCATTGTACCACTACTCTTTTTGGTGCGGACTGCTGGCATAGTTGACAGAGTACTGCTCTTAAATCATTAAGTTCAGTATTTTTCTAGCTTTTTAGTGCTGTAACTACCGCCAGGGCAGCTGTAAACAGGACTATCTGGCTTTCATTGCTTTCGTCTGTCAGCATTGCTTTTACTGCAGCCGTCAGTGCCTCTGCCTCCACTCTGAAATTGCTTGAAAATTTTCCAGTTGCCACTGACAGTGTTATTTTTCTACCATTTGGTAGGCTCAGGAATACCCATGCCCCTCCGTTCTGTGTTGTGTTTATTACAGAACCGTCGATGTATGCATGATCCCCTTATTCAAAAAGGGAAAGAAATCAGATTCAGCAAATTATAGACCGGTGAGTTTAACAAGCATAGTCTGTAAATTGTTAGAGTCAATAATAAAAGAAAATATTGAAATGCATATAGATAGGTTTAATCTAATCAGCAATAGTCAACATGGGTTTACTAGAGGGAAGTCGTGCTTAACAAATCTATTGGAATTCATGGAGGAGGTTACTAAAATGATAGATAAAGGGGAACCAGTGAATGTCATTTATTTAGATTTTGCAAATGCTTTTGATAGAGTACCTCATTGAAGATTATTTAAAAAAGTTAAAATCACATGGAATAGGTGGGGAGGTTGCTGAATGGATTGAAAGTTGGTTAACGGGAAAAAGGCAGAGAGTGGGCATGAATAAGCAGTACTCTGAGTGGTGTAAATTAAAAAGTGGAGTGCCACAGGGCTCTGTCTTTCGACCAATATTGTTTTTGATATATATAAACGATTTGGACATTGATATAGGATCCGTGATTGACAAATTTGCAGACGACACAAAACTATGTAGGAGTGTCTCATATGTAGCAGAAGTGGATATTTTTAGGTCGGATTTAGATAAAATTTAAGACTGGTCTGTGAGATGGCAAATGGAGTTTAATATAGACACATGTACAGTGATCCAAATGGGTAGATCCAACATGTAACATAATTATAGAATTGGCGAGAACAATATTAGAATGATAGATAAGGAAAGGGACCTTGGGGTTATAATAGAGCATACAGGCAAAGTGAGTGAGCAAGTCCAGGTAGCAGTGAATAAGGCAAATGCAATGTTAGGTATGATAAAAAGAAATATTAAACATAGGAGTAAGGAAGTGATTGTCAAACTGTATAAAGCATTAGTTAGACCTAGATTGGAGTATTGTGTACAGCTGTGTTGTCCTTATTGTAGAGGAGATATAAACATGCTGGAAATGATACAAAGAAGAGCGACAAAACTGATAGTGGGTTCCAGAATTACAATTATGAGGAAAGACTCAGAAAAACTGGCATACAGTGTCTAGAAAAGAGAAGAATTCGAGGTGACATAATCCAGGTTTATAAGATAATCACATGAAAGGTTCATTAAATTCGACTATAACAGGTTTTTTTTTCAAATTACAACCACCAACGAGAACAAGAGGGCACATATACAAATTAGCTAAAGAAATGTCCAGATTGGATATGAGGAAATATATTTTTAGTCAGAGAGTAGTGAATGCTTGGAATGCATTGTCCCAGGAGGTAGTGGTAGCAGAGACAGTTAGTGCATTTAAGAATAAATTGAATGTGCATAGCTTTTAGAGCAGGGTAATACAAATGTAACTGGTTGTATACAGACTCTGCAGAGTCTTCTAAACCAGTATAAAAACCTTAAGTTAAGTTAGCACATGCATTTTCCAGCATACTAAAACATGTAGCCATGGAGAGTACCATGTTGGTCGTTGGAGGGTATTACGGGATATTTAAATTGTAAAAAGTTGCCGTTTTTGGCATATGTTGCTAAATTTAAAAAAAAAAAAAAAAAGAATTTCCAAGTTTAGAACACGAATAAAGGAATATATAATTTCTTAGCCATACTAGAAATATATTATGTAAAATATTGGAAAAAATAGACTATGCTCAAGAACGTTAAGGAGTAAAAAAAAAACACATTTTACCAATCTATGTAAAAGTCTTTATGTGAATAGCCAATTTTACATTAAGAACAAACGCAGGGTATTCCGAAAAAAATGTGCTTTTAGGACTAGTGTACGGCAAGGTTGTGTGTTATTCCCCTTACTGTTTATCCGATATATAGACGCAATATATAAGAAGGCCAACAATATTTGATGAGAGAACTAACCTCAGTGATCACTTCAATATTTGATGAGAGAACTAACCTCAGTGATCACTTCAATATTTGATGAGAGAACTAACCTCAGTGATCACTTCAATATTTGATGAGAGAACTAACCTCAGTGATCACTTCAATATTTGATGAGAGAACTAACCTCAGTGATCACTTCAATGAACTCCTATTTATTGGTGACCAAGCAGTGATAGCAACCTCAGAAAAACAATTGCAGGAAATTATCAACAATCTTGATGAAGCCTGTTCTGATTACGGTATGAAAATCAACCTAGAGAAAACCGAAGTTATGACCACTGCAAGAAAAGAAACAAAAACAGATATAGTTATACAAAATCAATAAGTAAAAACAAGTAAAAAATGTCACGTATTTGGGTAATATATTCTTAGTGCATAGCAAAGGAGTCACTTAAATCCAACACAGATGTAGTAAAGCAAGTCGAAACATTGGACAAATGTCCCCGATATTACAATGTAAACACGTTATAATGGATACAAACAGAACACTATACAACACGACATTTCTACCCAAATTGTGCTAATAATGCCAAAATTGAACATTGACAAGCAAAAGTAAAAGAGACAATGTTACAACATAGATGAAATGTCTTCGCAGAATTCAAGGAGTAACAATAATGGATATAACCAGAAACGAAGAATTTATGAATCAAGTAGGTACAACACCAGTGCTATACTTCATCAAGAGACAGCAAACAAAGTGGTTCCATCACGTGACACATGAAACAGCAGATAGTATCTACCAGAAAGAAATGCTATACAGATACAATGGATACAAAGCCAAGGGCCGACCATGCAAACGAAGTATAGCAGAAATGACAGAAACAGTAAAGTATGTGAAGCACATACTACGGCCCGGTCAAGAAACTTCTTGATAACCTGATTCTGAAAGGCATAAGCAGGACACAAGCGAAAAGAAGAAGAGAGAAGGTGGTGGTCTTCAAGATCTGCACAGGCCACAGCTGACTGAGGTACCATCTATTCAATAAATCGAAGTTAGGTGCAACTGACGAATACATATGTAGTACTGGGAAAACATCTGCTGAAAAATTGCCCGACATACAAGGACCAGAGAAAGCATATGTATGTGATCATCACGCGTCAACACTAGACGAGCTCTATTGCAGTTTCGACATTCGCTGATTTCTTTTAGCAAATTCAAGTCAACCTCTGAGAGCGTTCGAAGAAGAAGTAAAAGAACTGATAAACCAGATGATAATAGTGATGCGAACTACATGTTTTATGTATAAAAAAAAAAGAATTGCGCCTGTGAATAAAACCGTTAAAAAAATAAAATAGATTGCACCAAGAAACAAATGTGTATGCATGATATACATTTTTCAGGCATTTAGTTTGGTTCATCAAGAAAATCTGGTCACATTTCCTGTTATCTCAATAGCAGACGTAAGTTGGACGTTCAATTAAAATTTAATCTAGATAAGCGATTTAAAAATGTAACCTTTAGATCATACATCACAAGTTACCATTCTAACACTAACAGCAAATAAGGATATTGGTGAATGCGCAAACATAGATCGATGCGTCTAATAGTGCACGCTAACATCGACTGTGACTATGTAGTGAATGGTTTCTTGCAGAACGAAGAAACTAGAGACTGAATTTTACCTTTACTACTCTGACTACTCACTTTAGACTTAGTTTAGTTTAGTTAGTCCCTTTTTTGCTCTGTTCAATCATTCTCTATTAACCGAGCGTAGTCCCAATTTTAAAAAAACACACCAAACAGAGGGGAATGTTAATAAGACATGACATATGTAACCCTTATTCTGATATCATGATGGAAGAACTTAGAAGCTACCAGGAAATGCAACATAACTAAGAATAGATCAGTCAAATCAACGGAGAAAGAATATATTATATACCATCAAACGATGATAAAATTTGCAGATGAACAACCCATCATAAAAGAAACATAATTACTTACAAAAGCTATTTGCCACGATAAACGACACAGTGAAGCATATGATAAACTGAGCTAAATAGGTCTGATGTGACATTTGATCTAACAACTTCAATACCAGTCAGTGACTGAGTGAGTCACCTTACTGATATGATGAATTATCATTTATTGTGTGTGCCATTGTCTAGCATTTTCAAATTAAATAAGTAAATGATAATAATGTACACACACACATTCACCACACACACCACATTTACCACACTCACACCGCACACACACCACTCACACTACACACACACACCACTCACACTACACACACACACACACCACTCACACTACACACACTCACACTACACACCACTCACACTACACACACACACCACTCACACTACACACACACCACTCACACTACACACACACACACACACCACTCACACTACATACACAAACACCCACCATCCATACACACACCGCACAAATAGCACACACACACCCATCATCCATACACACACTGCACACACACTCCACAGAAATAGCCCACACACACCCATCATCACCACACACACACACACCCATCATCGACACACAAAGCATAACACACCCATCATCGACACACACAAAGCATAACACACGCAGCACACACCTCACACAAATAGCACACACACACACACCCATCATACACACCACACACACACATGTATATGTAATTCAAAATTGAATACAATGTTAAACTAAAATATTATTTCAGAGGGGCACACAAAATACATGCCCCTTGAAATTATAACTTTTTTCTTATTTATTTTTAAACTGCAAAACTGTATGACTTCATGCATGCTGACTGGGCAATATTGACTTTAGTAATATTCACGACACTAAATAATCACATGAATGTGCAGATTATCGCAGAGGTGAAGATAAGCAGAGGGTAATAGCATTGCCAGATGACTTTGTTGATCATGAATTATCACTTATTGCGTGTGAGATTGTCTATCATTATAACTAGGTATTAGGTTTCTATTTAAACTATTTCAAATATTTCTGTTTGTAGAGCCACATGTTGCGACACAAGAATATGAAACATGATGATGATGGTGTGCAATCAAAAATACTGAAAAGCAAAATTCAGGGAAAAGACTGAAAAGTCCAACAATAGAAGTCTGAAAAATAATATGTTTCAGGAATGAAAATTCCTCTACTCTAATGCTTAAGTAAGTTCATATTGAATTACAATGCCAGATTTGCAATGCTGACAGATGGACTGTGTGAAACCATCAACACACGAAATAACAATATGAAACCTATGGTGGAAAGCCTCAGCAAAGCAATACTGCAAGCAGCCACCAAAACCATCCCAAGAAGGGCAAGGAAAAACTACAAGCATATTGGAATCGTGAACTGCAGAAAGCTGAGGATGAAGTCTCAAATGCTAGGAACGTGGCAGAGATAGAGCAATCTATGGAAGCCAATATCGCCCTCAAGGCCATCACTGCGAAATACAAAAGAACACTCAACCAAATAACAAGAGACATCTGGAAAAACAAAACAGAAAGCCTCAGTTTAGACAAAGAAGGGAACAAACTATGGAATTTATTCAGAGCCATGAATGACGAAACACCATCAAATAAACAAATTACCATCAAGCAAGGCCACAACATGCTTACCGGAAAAAAAGCAAACGCCTTTATAGAACATTATGCCAGAGCAAACCACATTGATGTCCCTACAGACAGGCATACAGACATTAGTGAAGAACAAAAGAGTCACGACAACATCAAGATGTCACCAGAGGAGCACATGATGGCAAAACTAACAATGAATGAAATGGATGAGGCCATGAGAACTTTACAGAAAAATAAATCGCCCGGAAAAGATGGCGTAACAAACAAAATGCTGACGGGGTTGGGCCAAACAGCAAAGAGGAAGTTACTATCAGTCCTGAACCAAAGCTGGAAAAGGGGAATTGTACCAGAGGCATGGAAAGATGCTGTACTTATACCAGTACCAAAGAAAGAAAAAGGTAAAACAGATCCAAATGAATACAGGCCCATCAGTCTAGTTAGCTGTGTAGGCAAACTGATGGAGCGTATAATAAACACCAGACTGATGTGGCACCTGGAAGAAAAACACATATTAATTCCACAGCAAGCAGGATTTAGACAACACAGATCCACAGAGGACCAAATCACTCTCATAGTGCAGGAAATAGAGGATGCTTACCAAGAGAAAAATAAACAGTAGCGGTTTGAGTGGATCTAGAGAAGGCATTTGACAAGGTGTGGAAAGATGGACTTAAAGTCAAGCTACGAAGAAGTGAAGTATCTGGAAAAATGTACAAATGGATCAGCCACTACCTCGAAAACAGAACAGCCAGAGTTCAAGTACAAGGGCAGATGAGCAAAAAGGTGACACTGGAGCAAGGAGTACCACAATGAGGTGTACTGTCACCCACACTTTTCCTGGTGTATAAAAACAACATCACAGAGAATATACCATGAAGAGTCCACAGCTCCGTGTTTGCAGACAATCTGGCTATGTGGACCTCTGAAAAAAATCTCACCGTAGCAAACAATCAGATGCAGCAGGCCCTAACATCATTGGAGGAGTGGGCGAACTCATGGCTGGTCAAAATAAACGAGGAAAAAACATGTACGATATTCTCGCTTTCAAATAAACCACAGAACACCAAAATAAGTCTTAACGGCAAATATCTGCGGCCAAACGACAACTCAAACTACCTGGAAGTCACATTTGATCGGCGCATGACATGGAAAAGTCAGATCAAGAGAAACCGAATGAGAGCCAGACAAAGAATGGCAATCATGAGGAAACTTGCTGGCACAAGCTGGGGAGCAGACGAAAGAATACTCAAGAAACTGTACACTGGAAGAGTGAGACCAGTTCTCGAGTATGGCATTGCGGTATGGACAACAGCAGCAGAGGCGAACTTTGATAAAATTAGCAAACTTCAAAACCAAGCCATGAGAGTTAATAACAGGAAGCATGAAGTCAACGCCAATTGTAGAACTAGAAAAGATTACAAATCTGCAATCCATGACCGACAGAAGAGACTGCAGAGCCCAACAGCAAGCAGAGAAACTCAGAAGACTGACAGACCATCCAATGCATCAGAGACTAAATAAATTTGGAAATGGGAAACTAAAGCGGAGAAACTTTGCAGAAATAGCCAAAGCAAAGATGAGCGAAGACCCTCTGAACACCGTAACAATACCAAAGCCCATCCCTACTGTACGCAAACCTACCTGAAAGCAGCATATCTTTCCGGAGGTGGTAGAAAATATACTAGATATTGGAAACAAGAACAGCCAGACTGAAAAAGAAAGAAGAGACATAACCCTGAGGTACATAACGGAAAACTACCCAAGCATGGACTGGACCCATGCATACACCGACGGTTCTGTAACAAACACAACACAGAACAGAGGGGCAGGGGTATTCCTGAGAATATATATTGCAATAGAAGCAATGCTGACAGACGAAAGCAATGAAAGCCAGATAGTCCTTTTTACAGATGCCCTGGCCGTAGTTACAGCACTAAAAAGCCAAAAAAATACTGAACTTAATGAGTTAAGAGCAGTACTCTGTCAACTATGCCAGCAGTCTGCACCAAAAAGAGTAGTGGTACAGTGGGTTCCATCCCACTGTAACATCCAAGGCAACGAGGAGGCAGACAGACTGGCAAAAGAAGGTGCAAGACTACCACAACCATATTCTAGTGTGACCTACGAAGAGTCCAAAAGGCTTATTAGGGCCAGATACATGGCCAAATGGAAAACAGAACATACTGGCTACACAAAAAATGATGCCTATTACCAGTTGAACAGAAGAGAGCAGGTCGTGGTCTTCAGACTCCGCACAGGCCACAACAGACTGAGGTACCACCTATTCAATAAACTGAAGATAGGTGGCACTGACAAATGCACTTGTGGTACAGAGAAAATGACAGCTGAACATCTGCTGCAATACTGCCCGATATACGAGGACCAGAGAAAGCACATGTGGCCATCACCAGTGGCAACACTAGACAAGCTCTATGGCAGTGTCGACAGCCTCAGGATGACCGCTGCTTTTTTCGAACAAATACAGGTTGACAGACAGCATACGAAGAAGAAGAAGAAGAATTACAATGCAATCTATGTATGCTATTTACACGTATGGTCTACAAATCGTACGTCAACAGTTATCATTCCAATATCAATTGAAATATAGGATGTTGTGGTATCACTTATTGTGTTTGAGATTTTTCATCATTGCCAAACACACTCTCCTCTCTTTGCCTTCTCACACAAACCATGAGCGGGGACATCTCATCCTCCATAGAGATACTACACCACCTCTTCATCAAGATATCGGGAAAACTTGCCACTCTTAAATATGGCTATAGATTTTAGAAATGCTTTTGATACAATAGACCAAAAAGTAATTTGAAAAATGTTTTGGTATCATGGAATACTAGATAAATTTACAAAAATTAAACAAGACATCTTTTTCTTATTTTTCTTTTTCTTCTTCTTCTTCTTCTTCTTCTTCTTCTTCTTCTTCTTCTTCTTCTTCTTCTTCTTCTTCTGCATTTGTTCTCAATCTCCAACTACCAAAAGATGTCATGTAGAGTAATCCAAATATTTAAATTGTAACTCGTTTAGAGGTCAAGCTGCTGCTAGACAGGGATGTCTACTGTGTTTCAGCAATCTTTCTTGTGATCATAATCTAGGATGTGACAAACAACACAGGTAAGAAAAACAAGAATGCAATGGATATTTATAAGCAGCTGTATTCCTCAATTTTACATATATATGTTTGCTGTCGCATATGTATCAAGGTATACAAGAAAAGATGTACAGACTAACATATAAAGTAGAAGGGACATGCAGATTAGTGTGAACAAAATAATGGAAATGAGAATAAATAACAAAGAGATCCTATAAAGATCAGGGGTCAGATAATTGAATAAGTGAAGTATTTTTACATAGCTAGGAATTAGCATTGATAAAGACGAAGGAACAGACCAAGATGTTATTGACAGGATCAACAAGGCCATATTTGATTTCAACTCTCTTCACTTGAAATGGAACTTGACAGCATTCTTTGTGGAGAATAAGACCAGACTGTTTAACGCAAATTTAAAGTAGGTCCTGCTATATAGCTCTGAGACATTATTTAACTAACATTGTCACATTCACACTGCCAATTTTTTTAAACAAGTGTCTTTGTCTCACACTTCATGTTAGATGGTAATATGTAATGGCTAACACATATTTCTCTGAAAAGAACATGGCAACAACAAACATAGCAAGGAATTCTGAAAGATAGTGGGGTTGGTTTGGAGACATTCAGAAAAAAATAGCTTTTTAAGCTCTTTCCACCCACTCCCAAAACCTGAAAAATACCACATGCTCCTCAGTAATGATAAAATAATCATTCAGAACATTTATGCCAGATATCTTGAAAAGATATTGGGAGTGACCCAGGCCCCTCTCTTGAGAGACGCTTGGTGGGAATCACTCTTTAGAACCAATGTATGCAAAATCTTCACAACTCTGACATAAGACAATTGTTCCTATTGAATGATGCGGTAATCCATGCAATTCAGGCAAAACATAGGTGGACAAGCTACATTTTACGACGAAACGATGGCCGATGGAGCACGGCGACTGCAGTTTGATACACCCGAGGTAAGAAGATACTACTGGGAAGACCTCCAATAAATTGTTAAGACTTGCTGTACGTTACAACATCCGAGATGTCTCTGGAGGAGTACTTAAATGCATTGGACTTCCGTGACTTAAGACAGGGTATGCTGGAGATGAAGTTGGGACCTGCAGCTACACTGAGGAACGGGTCATTAAGATCGTAAAAGGATAGTCATCAGCAACATAATGTGCTATCTAGAACATCAACACATTCTACCTGACACCCTTGGTAGTTATGGACAAACTAACGAGACCCAGGATAATGCTGGGACATTTGCTTATAGTGTGAATGAAGACTTCATGTGTAGACAGGAAATAGTTGCAGTTGCTTTAAACCTAGACTACGCATATAACCAGGACAGAGCATTGATCCTGTTTGAAGCAGTGTGGAATAAAGACATGGCCGGTGAGCTGTATATCAGCTATTCTGATGCAGAGAACAATTACACTCTGCTTGAATCTTGGTCATTTCCATTTCAGTTAAATATTTTCCAAATGATTTCGAACATAATTGTTTCATACCAATATTTTCTCAGTTATTCCATTACACATTTTCATGTACACAAACATTTGCTACATACCAATCTAGCATTGTTAGAGTTTTGAAAGTAGCGTTTTCCTTTTTTAAATTTTATTTGAATCTCAAAATCAGACTTCGCGTTGAACATGATGACACCTTGCACAAACTTGGCTAGAACAGTGTGTATTAATGTGAAATTCAAAGCTTTTTAGGCCCCAGGATGTATTCTCTATAGCGAAAAACAGTTTGTGCATAGTGACCAAAATTAGAAAATGAATGGCTCGGAAGCAAACAAGAACATATTCTGAGCAAGTTCTTAATCTATGTACAGAACATAACTTAATTTTCAATAATGCTTTCTATCAACCCTGAAGAAGTAAAATACTCATGGGGCATAGATGAAACAACACAAACCAGGCATCCCAAATAGACTTCATACTAACAAGAAAGGAATAGAGATGCACGAGATGGTGGAATGGAAATGTCAAAAGTTTTATTCAAGAAAAAGAAAAAAATGTAATCACAAACGACATAAATCGAAAAACCAAGAAAGATTACAAAGCTTCCAAACAAACAGCAAAAGAAAATTTAAAAAAAATTTAAAATTGCAAAATATGATTCATGGACAAAATATGGAGAGCAAGTAGGAAACTTAAACAATGCATCACCTATACATTTTTACCGAAGCATCAAAGCAATGAAAGTGATAAAGGAAAAATTCAATCCATCAATAATTAACAACACTAAGTTCATTCAACCACTCACCAACAATCAAAACATAAGAAAACTGACCGAAAGAATACTTTAGCAAGCTGATACACCTAGGATAGTGTGAACCAGATGGAGAAGAAATACAGCACGACTTAAATAAATTATCATCATTCCTATCTGGACATGAGCATTGCATAAGGCTAAGGAATGAAAGTTTGCTACCTGCGAAATGGGGTGCCTTCGAAAAGTCACTAAAAACGCCAGAGGAGGCCAAATTGCAAATACAAATATTCAGGGGGAGGTTCAAACAATTCCCTGTTTAAATTACATCGAACAACAGAGAAAGAAATGGTTTGATCACAGTGTGAGGATGCAACCAGATCACATTGTTCATGCAACCTTCTACAAGAGAACATCAGGAAGGAGGGCAAAAGGTATACAGAGGAAAAGATGAATAGATGCGTAAATGAAGCCTGCCTTAAAGTGAGGATAAGTGTCACTTGGGCCACGTAAGGGGCGGAAAACAAATACATACCTCAACACTGGACTACAACCCAGTAGAAAGTGAGACAACAAAAGAAGAATCTCAAAATGTATTTTCACAACCCCCAAATACCCAATTTTGGTCACAATTTTCTAAAAAAATCTCAATTTTTAAAAGTAATTACATAAGCTATGAATAAGCATTTTTGTAATTAAAGACTAAATGAAACATATTTATTAAATATATTTTTTAAAATTCTTTTTTTCAACCTATGGTAATGACATTTAACATTATTTTTCCTTTGCAGAATAATGTTCTTATCAGGCACACAGTTGATGTGAGGACTGATGTTGCCCAGCAAACAGATCCCCCTTCTCCATGTAGCCAGTGTATAGAAGGGAACGACAGGCCGATATCGTTATGGCACCGGAGGCGTCGCATGAGTTGTCAGACTGGCATTGATTAAAACGCTCCTGATTTGTTCTCTGAGTTAACTCCTAAAGTCTTTTCCATAGTAGATTTATCCGCAAGACAGCAGAGGTCAAGTGTTGAAGTTGCTATAAAGACGAGCAGAGATAACACAGCAGATTGATGGTGATCAACACAGCGCAAGTTGACAGAGAAGACACTAACTCAGGCCAAGACACCCACTTTGAAACCAATTCAAACAAATGTGCCTTCTAATAAGGTACAATGACGGTACAGAAACACAGGGAGAAGACACCTCCAGCTAATTCATATTTCTACCATTGGCGACAAGCTGATCTTTTTTTACATACGTGAGTCCTACAATGCCGATATGACAAAATATACAGCAGCTGGAAATAACACGTTCCCAGCAATCATGCATACTAGTAGTAGGTGCCTGGACTCTCTATTTGAAGCTTGATTTAAATCCAGTTTATAACTCAGGACAAACCAGAAAGATATTTTTCAACCGTCTTTTGTGGAGTACGCAAAAAGGCACCACCATCTTGGTCACTATATGACTCACATCAATATGCTCAGGCAGTCAATAAAGAAAGCGTGTCAGAAATCAACCCATAGCCGAGAAGTCAACAGTTAAGATTGGCTGTTGGAATGTACGTTTCTTGACCAGATGTATAACAGAACTCATCCAGGCAATAAACAATGTTTGCAAGACCTTAATCATAAATGAGTCTTGCCCGCATAATGTGAGTCCTCTCAGACATTTTGGTTACATTACATTCACTGTTTTATGGAAGTCTGCGATAAATGCAAGAGAACTATAGGATGGAATACAATAGTCAAAATGTTATAGTCCAGGCATATTTATTTCTTTCACTTGAAACAGGACCATGCCAGATATTTAAAATGTGATACTGGGTAATCAGGCACCTAAATATAGACCTGACAAAATTACCAGGGTGTTCCAAATGACGTTGTCTAAGCTATTGAGTGATGTTTTGAATATGAATTTCTTTGGCATCACCATCACATTTTTATCTATGTCAATGCTTTTCAGATTTTACATTCACTTTTAAATATACGCAGAAAAGGTTACATTAATTAGTGCTGAGATGCAAATATTAATCCCAGATTCTATGACATTGTGACCAAATGTATAATTCATGGATCTTTTGAAACGCTTAATAGTAGATCAGTCTGTACAGTGGTTACTGTCAAAAACTGTCACAAGTAATGTGTAGATCTAACTGCAGAAATTGGTAATGGTTACCAGATTTACAGAACAAAAAGAATTGAAAGTGCAGTTCAAATTGAAATGTAAAATTATTATCTATATCAATGAGGTCTTTCTTTAATTCTTCACCATATTTTCATTAGATTCCTTTCATGTAATAGATGCAAAAGACTATTTTCGGAATCATTTGTTTCCAAATGAAATAAAACCCGAAATTGCAATAGAAAATTTTGTTTGAGAAATGTGCACCATTACGAACCAGAGAGCAAGAGACAGTCGATGCAATGAAAGCACCCCTGCTGAGAGAAAAAAAAAAAAAAGGTTTCCACTGAGAAAGTCTTGACCATCTTTTAGGATGTTAATATACCTATATTGGTGCATTTCAAGACAAGGGGTGTAACAGGGACTGGTGCTCGATACTGTGACATGCTAGTGAACAGGTTGAATCTGGAGATATGATCAGAACGCCGGGAAATTCTCTCTAATGAGTATTGCTGCTGGACTCAATGCCTGCCATATATGGTAGCATATACAGTGGATACTGTTCGTGCTCCGAAATTTGAGGTGGTCAAACATCCAGTATACAGTCCTGACTTGGCGCCATCGGACTTTCACTTGTTTGAACCCTTGAAAGAACATTTATGGGGTCAGAGGTTTGCAGATGACAACGAGGTAATGGAGGCGCTGCAAAATTGGTTAAAGGTCGCGCCAAAAGATTTGTTTTCTAGAAGGTATCCATAACCTAGTGGACAAGTGAACAAAACGTGCTGTCATGCAGGGGGACTAAGTAGAAAAATAAGATGCAAAAAAATTATGGTCGCACTCTGTAAAAATTTTATTAATAAAATAGCTGCTACTTAATGACTGTCCCCCGTGTGCGTGCGTGTCTGTGTGTGTGTATATATATATATATATATCATAAGTTCGACTATGAGCACGTACGACAAGTTTGGGCTAATATCAACAGGAACTGCCAGTTCCATATCGTTCATTATTTGATGATTAGCAGCCATGAGTGTGCCTGGTGCACAATAATGTAGACTCTGAATAACATATAATTATATAACATTTTCTTTATAATTTTAGCTTGTATGACCTTGTCCAATCTGCAGTTTGTCTATGAACATGTTTTGAGACTAACTTATTGGTAAAGTGTTTTAGAGTGATCATTTCCTGGCTTACTGTTAGGTAAGGAAAGACAACAAAGAAGGACATTGGCCACCACACATCATAAACAAGTGGTATAGTACATTGGAGTTTATAACATTTCGTTCTCGACAAATGTGGCTGTTATCTGACCACACATACAAGTAATTAAATTAAAATAATGACAGAAGCAAAGACAAACCAAGTGATGACCTTTCTCTCCAGGTTAGACACGGCCACCCCATGCTGCTGTACATTATCCCTCTAATTGCCGCACTGAGCTGTACTGTAGCTGTAGAAGGTAAATCATTATCTATACATAAACACAGACAAATACACTTTCAGAATCAATTGAACAAATTGTGTACAAAAGTGTACAATTTGTGAATTAGATTAGGCCTATAATAATTGTTGTCAAAATAGTAAATATTGATTGGGAATAAAATTGCAATTCTTGGTAATACATTTATAATAATTGTGTTCAAAGTTGCAATAATTATGAAAGAATTGCAATCATGTGATACATTTTCATAATTTGTAATGACATTTTCAAACATTGTGATCACAAGTGTGAGGGCTATTAAAATTACATCAATTGAGTACAAAATTGTAATAATTGGAATTAGAATTGCAGTAATTGTTATTAACATTTAAATAATTGTGTAGAAAATATAATACAATTGTTATAAAAATGGAAAAAAATTGTTTTAAATTATAATAAAATTAATAAATGTGAACTGGGTTCTAAAATTATTTTAAATTGTAAAAGCATGCACATTTTTAAATTATGTGAAAAAAATTGTGGTTATATTTCATTTTTACTCTTCCCGAAACGTAGATGTAATTAATTTTGTATTAAAGTACCTTTAGAAGTGCTCTTTAATTGGTGGTTTCTGAAACATTCTGTTCACATGGCAAGGTTGTTAGCAACCACTCTGGGATAGAAGACTCCAGTTCATGGCATTTCACATCCCACCATGCACCCAGGCCAAAAGCCTGCTGAGTCTGGAGTAACATTCTGGAAACGTTACCACATGTATTAAACAGGAATTCATGGCTCAATAGCTTGTTTTCTTGGACATCGGAATCAGGAGACACCTGAATTACAACGTTCTTTATTCACCTTTTAGGGACAGAGTCTGTGATACATACAGTGGGTATGATGTGCAGGCCATGTAATCCGGCCTCATTCTAGACCTGGTGACAGTTTTCTGCACTAAATGAGCGGTAATTGCAGTGTTAGCCTCTTGGTCTTCAAAATATACTCAAAGACCGCTGTGCATAGTAAAGAATCACATCCGCCTCAAAGTAGTCCTTGTAACTGGGATTGCAAACTCTCAAGCTTAACACAATAACTGTTATAGTAGCAAACCTTGATAAAGAATATCCTTGGGCAATACTACACCTTTGTAATTTTTAAGTAGCTAGAACTATGCTGAACAGACAATAGAAATAGAACCATCATTTGCCGCACTCTGACAACTGAGGCCTCTCGTTAAGGCACAGTCTAGTAATTATCCAATTGCTATGAACTTTTGGTCCCAAGTCTAGAGCCCAGGATAACTCAGCCTAATCAGAAGACGGTGGCAGGGAATGAGAACAGTGAATTGTCCTTGGCTTCAGTACCTTGTAGTGTTGCTACTGCACACTCTCAATTGCTTGGTGGGGCTGAAAGATTTGCAGCACATTAAATGAGCTGACAGTAGACCTCGACTCATAGCTAGCTGCTTATATCAAGGTCAGCGAACTACAGAAAACCAAGAACCTATTCCACCTACTAAGGGGCAGCCCTGACAACAGGCTGCACTAATATAGTCTGGCTAAGAGAATAGGGATCGCAGTTGGAAGACAAACCCTGCACCCAAAAAAAAGTCAGCTGAAATCAGAAGTGTTGGGTCAAAAGGCACAGACATTGTAGCCTAGCTGTAAACCACGACATAACATCACAACATCCTTTCAAGACGAATGACTAAGAAGAAGTAGAATTGCTTAGTGTCAAATCATTATATTTCTGACTTCTGCCTATGGTGTGAAAGATAACTAACAGACACCTCAGTCAAGCAATGCCAAAAATAATGTATGTAGAACATTTTAGTTTTACAAATGAGCTTGGATGATGCCTTGGTTATCAAGGTCTGTAACAATCAGTAGGTGATCAGGCTGCTATGGGTGAATAATTATCTACTGAAAATACTAAAACCTTGGAAGAAGAAGCACCCACAGAAACAAGATAACCAACATGTACACAATGTTCTTCAGGTAAATATTTGTGACTAGAGAAACAAGAAGTTTGAGCTCACCAGGGTATTAGACAGCCTCAAGGTTCAACTGGCTCTCCTACAAGAAACTCTACACAAGAATATTGACTTAACTTGACAGGAAACACTAGCTATGGCTGTACATGCACTAACTGCAAGGGTAGAGTTAATTACACATAGAATGACATTCATAGATATGCATATGACAGTCCATCCAACAGGCATTCAGGAAGTCTCCATCTGACACACTAGATAGATCAAAATACAACCAATTTGTCTGTATCACATACACATTGCTGCTGCGCAGGGCCAACATATCCCTCTCAGTCAATCTAACTTGACCTTCTACTCATCTAACTTGACCTTTTGCTCATCTAACTTGACCTGCTTATCTAACTTGACCTTCTGCTCATCTAACTTGACCTTCTGCTCATTTAACTTGACCTTGTGCTCGCCTGATTTGACAGACTCTTGCTGCATGCAAGTTCTTGACAACATTGAAAGTGATCATAAGTCACTACTTACGGCAATAAGAATGTCCACAAAAGAATATTTCAAATAGAAATCGTGTTGGAACTTCTGAAAAGTGAATTAGAGTTTATTCTAAGAAACATAGACTTCTTACAAGCACAACGAACAGTGTTGAAACATATAATGAAGAGGTTACAAAAACAATCTTGGAAAGAGCATCACAATGTCGGCAATTATATAAACCATTCTGCAAAAAAAAAATAGAAAGTGAAATAAATGGCAGAAAGAATGCAAGAACAGCCACAGGAAACAATGCAGCCACAGGAAACAATGCAGCCACAGGAAACAATGATACAGTACAACAAATTGTGCTCCAAAGTGAAATTAACAGTTTAAAAAAACCCAAAGTTAAAAATGTTCAAAATAAAATCTCAGGCATAATGGAAATAGAGCCTGATCATTGATTAACAATCCGTATCTTCTGAGGAAACGGGAGAGTGAACCCAAAAACAGTGATAGATAGAGAAAGAACAATCACTGGACTAATAAAAGCAAAGCACTTTAACCATTAATTTGCATTAGTAGATAGAGCATGAAAACATACAGAACAGGCCATGAAACACTTGCATATTGAGGCCTTTGAAATGTGGGTATTCAGAAGACTTGGACGAGTTACTTGGAAAATAGGAAAACCAATAGTGAAGTTCTGGAACAACTCCGAGGGTGACAGATACTTTGGAAGGAAATAAAAAGCAACAAATATTTTTGTCATATCAAGCACCATGTCAGTCAGCTAAAGGTTAGTTTGGAGGGCAGAGTAGAGGGCAAGAGAGCCAAACTGCGACAAAGGTACAGATGGACAGACAACATCCGGATGTGGTCGGGACACAGTTTGAATGCATGTGGCAGCCTGTTGTGAGACAGAGGCAGATAAAGATCTATTACCGTCAACCTTTGCTGCGGAGACGGCACTTGATAATGATGAAACACTTGGGCTACGTAAGGAGCCAAGAAAAAGCTCAACAAGCCATTGTCTCTCTATTTGAAGTAGACTTTTTTAACATGTACTCTAACAAACCTTTGAAAAAACTAAAGCCTAGAAAGATTCCAAGGCTGGATAAGATTCATAATGAAATTTTACTCCGTCTGGAGACTGGAGGTAAAGAAGTTGTTCTCAAGTTGATCAACTTGACATGGAAAAATGGAAAACTTTGAAAAGCATGGAGAACAGTCATACAGTGGCCATATATAAAAACAAGAAACCTCTGGATGAACTTGAAGCTATTGTTAAGCAGTGTTTAAAATTAGCAGTTGTACAGATGACCATTTTTTAGACTAACTTAAAGAATAAATGATGGCTTCAAGAACACTGCGGCCCTCTTCTATGACCGACCAACAAGCTTGCAATCATGTTTGGAGAAAAGGTCTTCTGTTGAAGATGGTTAACTTGGTAATTCACTGCCAGATCTACAACTGGAAAAAGTTCTTCCAGACTGAACAAATGATCCAGATGAAGATAAAGGATACAATTTTTCCTAAGAAGGACTTGAAAGAAGCATTACCACAATGCTTATCATTAAGTTGTACTCTTATGCTGGTCTACATCACTGACATGTCTGACCAGATGAAAGCCAAAAAAGTTATGTTTGCTGATGGTCTGGCAATATGGCTGAGCCATGAAGATATTGAGAGTTGGGCATAAATGATAAATGAAGACATGAGGAGATCACATGCGTACTGCCAAACAAAGAAACTGAAAATCAATTGGGGAAAAACTGTGTGTACCATCCTAATCAAGTGCTTCAAAGTTGATAAACAAAATTTTGAGATTACCAACCTTCGTTTTGCAGATGATATTGGCGAGTTCAGAAGCAGAACTCCAGGAATGGGTCAGAAGACTCGATGAAACAGCTCTTGATTAAGGTATGGAGATAAATGCTGGAAAGACAAAATTAATGACCAACAACGCCAAGGGCTTCAAGAGCAGGATAAAAGCTAACGGTCAGGAACTCGAAGTGGTTGACCGTTTTAAATATCTTGGGTTGATTGTCAGTGATGAAGGATCAAAATGTGAGGTGTTGGCCAGAATAGCACAGACAATAGCGGCGCTTGCACGGCTTAACAAAATCTGGCAAGATAAACGGTTAGCACTATGCACGAAAATCAGATTAATGCGTACGCTGGTCCTGTCAATATTCCTCTATGCTTGTGAGACATGGACAGTTACAGCTGACTTTCAACGAAGGATACATGCCTTGGAGATGAGATGTCGAAGATTTTAAACGTCACGTACAAAGATAGAGTTTCAAATGAGGAAATACGAGATAGAATTACAACAGCAATAGGGCCTTTTGAAGACCTCTTGGCAACTGTCAAAAGAAGGAAACTCACTTGGTACAGTCACATATCGAGATCAAATGGTCTTGCAAATACAATCCTCCATGGAAAGGTGCATGGCAGACGATGAAGAGGCCGTCCCAAAAAGAGATGGGAGGACAACATAAAAGAATGGACCAATCTCCGACCAGGCATCTGACAGGAGGGTGACGTGGCATTGTGAGGATATCTTCATGTTTGCTCCGATGATCTCACCGGTAACGGGATGACCTGACCTGACCAGACCAACTGAAAAGAGAGGAACATCACACACACTTGACACACAACTACATCTCAAACATCACATCCAGAATGTGAGGAATAAAGCAGTGAGACACCTACAGCCATTGAATAGGCTTGCTGGTGCATCATAGGGGTCACACAAAGATACCTTGTCAGGGCGTGAACTTTCGTTATGTTCATTCATCAGTATTCTTCTTCTTCTTTCGTTTGCTTTAAAATATTGTCTATATCTGCAATGTTGTCTCTTGTATAAACTTCACTGTCTTTTGTAGTTCACATACAGGTCCATAAAGTTTCTCTTCCAGTGTTGTTTCTATGGGCCAGTGAGATTTTCTCTGTATATCATATTCTGGGCAGTTTTGCAGTATGTGCTCTGCTGTCTGGGGCGCCTGTCCGCATGTACACATGGTTGAGTTGCCAATCTTCATTTTGTGTCCATGTGGCTGCGGAGTCGGTTGTGTTCTGTTCTAAGGCGCAACACAACAGTTTGCTCTTGTCTGTTCATGTTATGGTAATCGTCTGGTGTTACTGTTGGTGGCTTTCTGATTGATTTGATCATCCTTATCTTCTGTTGGTATGTAACTGGCACATCTGGTTGCTCGTCTGCAGCACCCTCCTTTGCCAGTCGATCTGCTCTCTCCTTTCCTGGTATTCCACAATGAGAAGGTATCCACTGCATGACAATCTTGCGCTGGTTGCTCAGTTCAGACAGTAGAGCCTGTAGACCTGGCAGTTTCTCAAATTTAAGTGCTTGGAGTGCTGATTGTGCATCTGTAAGAAATACTACAGGTTGTGGACCGACATTGGTGTTCAACAGTTTCTCAGTTGCCACCTTGATTGCCTGTATTTCTGCATCATATATATGACAGAATTTCCCAGTTGGTACTTTGACTGTATCCCTAATGTTGTTTGGGTATTCTATGTACACTCCCGCTCCACCATTCTTTACTGCATTCTGTGCTGACCCATCTGTGTATACTCTGATCCAGAGGTCTTGTAGGTGTTCTTCATCCAGGAAATTGAGGATCACTATCCTACGTTGCACATTGTTCTGTTCATCCTTGTCTAATATTCCTTTCACCTTTGTTTGAATGTATACTGATAGTCCGTGCTCCTCTCTCCAAGGGGTTTGTTCTGGCACAGACTTTAGGGGGATGTCAACTTCAGGTAGATCCATAATTTGCCTGCCAAGTCGTTTTGCCTGATGCATAAAACTACTTCTTTTCAGTCTTCCCATTGCTAAATTTTGAAATCTGTCTTTCATTGGATGGCTCGGCATGCAGTGGAACTTTTCTGCCTGTGTTAATACCTTTGTGTCTCTGCGCTCTCTTAGTGCTTGTATCCTTCCCATTTTCTCCATCTCCACAATAGGTGTTGATTTCATTGCTCCTGTAATGACCCTAAGTGCCTGATTTTGCACCTTATCCACCTCTTTTAGGGTAGTGTTTGCTGCGGGGCACCATGCTGCTGACCCATATTCCAGATGTGGCCGTATACCTTGTTGGTTAACTTTGTTAAGTATTTTTCCACTAGCACCCCATGTGGTTCCACTTAATTTTCTCAGGATGGCTAACTTCCTCCTGGCTTTTTTGGCTGCCTTGTTGACGTTTACCCACCATGTCAACCTATCATCAAATGTAACTCCAAGATAGGTGGGTTGTTTATCTTCTTTGAGGTGTTCTCCATTTATCTTGATAACTCCAGCTTTTTGTTTTGAGGAGAGGGTGAAAAGCGTAGTGCTACATTTTTCGGTGTTAATGTTTACACACCATCTGTTTGTCCATGAGGTCAAGGCATCAATAGCTCTTTGCAGCATTCTGGTGGCCACTGTTGCTTGCTCATTTACACACCATATTACCAAGTCATCTGCATACATTGCAACTTTTGTTCCTTGTGGTAGCTCAGCAATCAAGTCATTGATGAAGACTATGAAAAGTGTAGGGGAAAGAACTCCTCCCTGAGGCACACCATGACCATGACGCAGTAGAATTTTCTTACTCTTGAGACCATCTAGTTGGACTCTGGCTCTTCTGTTATGTAAGTATGCTTTTATCCATTTGTACATCCTACCCATCACTCCATTATTTCTCAGTTTCTTTAAAAGTCCTTCTTTCCAAACCTTATCAAAAGCTTTCCTTAAGTCTATCCATGCTGCTAATACTAATTTCTTGTCCTGGAATGCGTCCTCGATCTCTTGTGAGAGGTATGTTGCCTGGTCTTCAGTGGAGTTGCATTTCCTAAATCCTGCCTGTTGTGGCACAAGAAGGTTTTGGCTCTCAAGATACCACTGGAGCCTTAGGTTGATAAAACGTTCCATTGTTTTACATATGCAGCTTGTGAGGCTGATTGGTCTATAGCTGGGTGCCATGGAACTGTCTTTCCCTGGTTTTGAGAGTGGTATCATGATTGCTTCTCTCCAGGTCTGTGGGACTGTACCTGATGTCCAACAAATGTTGAAGATCTGAAGCAGCTTTGTTTTTGCTGCTGTTCTCAAGTTCTTGATCATCTCATTGGACACTCCGTCTGTTCCTGGCGACTTTCTCATTTTCAGTTTGGATATTGCAAACTCCAGTTCTTTGTATGTGATTGGTGTCTCCATAACTTCGGGCATGGCACCATCTCGCTCTGTATTTTGTCGTTCCTCACGAACACTTTGTTGTTTCTCTCTGTCTACTTCAATGTTGCTATCTTTTGCCTTCATCAGTATAATTTAATAGTGCTTTTCTAACAACTTGTTCTTCTTCTTCGTACGCTGTCAAACGTCAACCTGTATTTTTTCGAAAAAAGCAGCGGTCATCCTGAGGCTGTCGACACTGCCATAGAGCTTGTCTAGTGTTGCCACTGGTGATGGCCACATGTGCTTTCTCTGGTCCTCGTATGTCGGGCAGTTTTGCAGCAGATGTTCAGCGGTCATTTTCCCGGTACCACAAGTGCATTCATCAGTGCCATCTATCTTCCGTTCATTGAATAGGTGGTACCTCAGTCTGTTGTGGCCTGTGCGAAGTCTGAAGACCACGACCTGCTCTCTTCTGTTCAACTGGTAATAGGCATCATTTTTTGTGTAGCCAGTATGTTCTGTTTCCCATTTGGCCATATATCTGGCTCTAATAAGCCTTTTGGACTCTTCGTAGGTCGCACTAGAATCTGGTTGTGGTAGTCTTGCACTTTCTTTTGCCAGTCTGTCTGCCTCCTCGTTGCCTTGGATGTTACAGTGGGATGGAACCCACTGTACCACTACTCTTTTTGGTGCGGACTGCTGGCATAGTTGACAGAGTACTGCTCTTAAATCATTAAGTTCAGTATTTTTCTGGCTTTTTAGTGCTGTGACTCCGGCCAGGGCATCTGTAAACAGGACTATCTGGGTTTCATTTCTTTTGCCTGTCAGCATTTCTTCTACTGCAGCCCTCAGTGCCTCTGCCTCCACTCTGAAATTGCTTGAGTATTTTCCAGTTGCCACTGACAGTGTTATTTTTCTACCATTTGGTAGGCTCAGGAATACCCCTGCCCCTCCTTTCTGTGTTGTAACAACTTGTTCAAAATCTAATTTGGAGTTTCTGAATAGAGTGCAGATCTGTGCTCTAACACTAATTGCAGATTTCGGAATCCAAACAAATTGGAAACCTCTTTAGATGCAGAGGGATAAAACTGTTATGAAAGCTTATGAACGAAGTAGCAGAAAGAAACATGATCATCCCAATAGGTGACTTGCAGAAAATTGACAATCTTATTCTTCTCAGGCCACTCAGAGGCAAAATAGAGTCATGGTCAACTATGGTTTGGTTTGCTGACCCTGATGCAAGCAGCCATCTATGAGTTGCTGGCTGTTGCCATCACATTCACTGCTGCATCGTTAGCCCCGAATTAGCAACCAAGATTCAGGATTAAACAAAATTCTGCACTGAACCATGTTAGTGAAATTAAAGACAGATACCACCTCCCAGACAAGAGTTACAGAGAGTAGTGAAAGACATAGCACTAGAAACATTCCTTAAAACACCAGAAATACTAGCAAAATTAATAGTTGATGCATCCAAAAGTTCAGATCAAATTACTCTCATGCTTGCAGTCAAAGAACTATTGATGCCTATCTGGTTGAATGGATAAATGTATTTACTAATGGATCTGCATTCAAGACCACCATCTATGGTTTTATAAACCTTTCACTCAAAGGCTCAAAACATTGTAAATTTTACTGACACAATCCCTGTCCATCCTGCTTTTGAAGGTGCTAGACATTGTAGACTTTACCTTATCCAAATAGCCCTAGTTGTTGACCCTATTATTGCTTCCCACATCATCAAAATTGTTATGCAGTGGGTTCCTGGGCACTCAAACACACATGACAATGCAGACAGACTAGCAAAGGAGGGATCAAGACAATAACAGCCTTACACAGCAACATATTTAAAAACAGCCAAATAACACTTGGCTGAACAATTGAACCTTTTACAACATGTTTCAAAAGTTACAGTGGTCCTGATCTTTCGAACTGGTTTAGAAAACAAAATTTGAAGCACTGTTAGCTATTTTTGGAATAATTTATATTCAGAAACAATCTAAGCACTGTTAACAATTTGTGAAATAATTGTATTCAGAAACAATTTAAGCACTGTTAACAATTTGTGAAATAATTGAATTCAGAAATAATTTAAGCACTGTTAACAATTTGTGAAATAATTATATATTCAGAAACAATTTAAGCACTGTTTACTATTTGTGAAATAATTATATTCAGAGACAATCTCACGAACTTGTTCTTATTGTTGAATTTACTTGCATCATTTCTTCTGTCCACTTGGGCCATTAAGTGACATGGGGAGCTGACATTTTCTCTCATTGGTACATGTGTTGATTCTTTCATTGCAAACCCTTATTTTTGTAGTATTTCTATTACGTCTTTTATATATCTGTCACTCAAGATGGACACTGGTCTGTATAAAGGTACTTTTTATTAGTTTTATGTTTTTGTGACGAAGTTGATGTTTTAAATTTGCCAAGAATCAATTACTCAAAATTTATTAAAATGATAAAAAATTGTCATTTTCAATAATGACATCCTACATCTAAAGTTTGGTGTAGACATAAAACAGCTTTAGGTCAAGAGATAACAACTGGCAGAACAGTGTTTTAAAAAGTAAATGTAGTCTATTGCACACAGGAGTCTAGGATGAAGTGTTAGAGACTTCATTATATTTGGTTCCAGCTTTCTCAGGTAAGGTGATCAGATCCCTCTCTTTTCATCTTTCTTTCCCTACATGTACGTTTAACACCTATTTACAGCTGGGTAGACTACATGGTGTTGAGGAATCAAATCTGATCCCTTTGCCATGAGAGACAGGTCCTCTAACTACTCTGTCATTCTGACTCTCATTAACACATTTCAGATGCTACAGGCACCGCAGACAGCTTGTCACATTGTCTCAAATCTGATGTTGCTGGCAGTCCTGAATGTCTGGGTGTTGACAGGCCAGGTAGTTTCATCAATGATCATGAAAACAAGCCAAAGGCTGACCTGAAGGTTATTCATGAGATCAATGGTATCGGCAATGAAATGTCAGTCTCAGCCAGTGAAAAGGTGGAATCAGGTATTGTGTTCAAACATTATTGTTGGTGTTATTGTTGTTCTCCTCCTTCTTGTTCCTGTCCTTCATCATCATCTTCTTCTCCATTTCTATCTTCTGAATTACAGGAATGTATTCTCTCATTTTCCTGTACCATAAATGGGATATTATTTCTGTAGTGATTTTTTAAAACCCAGAACTAAGTAGAATTAAGACTTGTGTGCATGGTGTGTGAGTAATGTCATTTGTCGGAGAGTCTTCTACTCTAAAAGAGTTACAAGTTAAATGCTTAGCTTGATATTTTCAAGATAACATCTCAAAGTATGCTTAGCTTGATATTTTCAAGATAACATCTCAAAGTATGCTTAGCTTGATATTTTCAAGATAACATCTCAAAGTATGCTTAGCTTGATATTTTCAAGATAACATCTCAAAGTATGCTTAGCTTGATATTTTCAAGATAACATCTCAAAGTATGCTTAGCTTGATATTTTCAAGATAACATCTCAAAGTATGCTTAGCTTGATATTTTCAAGATAACATCTCAAAGTATGCTTAGCTTGATATTTTCAAGATAACATCTCAAAGTATGCTTAGCTTGATATTTTCAAGATAACATCTCAAAGTATGCTTATCTTGATATTTTCAAGATAACATCTTAAAGTATGCTTATCTTGATATTTTCAAGATAACATCTCAAAGTATGCTTATCTTGATATTTTCAAGATAACATCTCAAAGTATGCTTAGCTTGATATTTTCAAGATAACATCTCAAAGTATGCTTAGCTTGATATTTTCAAGATAACATCTCAAAGTATGCTTAGCTTGATATTTTCAAGATAACATCTCAAAGTATGCTTAGCTTGATATTTTCAAGATAACATCTCAAAGTATGCTTAGCTTGATATTTTCAAGATAACATCTCAAAGTATGCTTAGCTTGATATTTTCAAGATAACATCTCAAAGTATGCTTAGCTTGATATTTTCAAGATAACATCTCAAAGTATGCTTAGCTTGATATTTTCAAGATAACATCTCAAAGTATGCTTAGCTTGATATTTTCAAGATAACATCTCAAAGTATGATTAGCTTGATATTTTCAAGATAACATCTCAAAGTATGAAAAGATGAAGGGCAAACTCTGTAGAGATACTAATACCCTCAGTCTGACCACTGCTTTCTTTAGGTATATTCAGGTTGATGTGTGAAAACCTACAAAAGTAAAGACGTGCAAATTCAAGAAATGAACAACAACACCAGACATAAATAAAAACAGATGAATGACAATATGTTAATATGGGACACGTTAGCGCGATTAATAGTTCAACAAAGTGTGGAATGGAACTCACAACTTTATTGATTGGTGGACTTTGAAAAAGTATTTGTTAGCTAGAACACTCTGGAAGTTACTCAGGCTCTATGGAGGACCCCTGAGGTTCACTAATATAATAATTTTTAAAGTATAAAAATATAAAGATATGAAATTTATAGTTCTACATGAAAATCAGCTTTATGAGTCCTTTGAGATAAGTACTGGTGTGTGACGTGAATGTCTCCTATCACCAATTCACTTTCTACTGGTTATTGACTGGATTATGAGGAAAACTAAATCAACAAACAAAAAATGAAATTCAATAGAATTTGACCAAACAACTTGATGATCTGGACTATATATAGGTCGTAGTGTATTTAGCGATATGTCACAGCCAAAAAGCAATGATGACATAAATAAACTACATAGAAGAGATCAAAGTCTCATGTTTCAGTTCCAAACAGAACATACTTGAATCAATGACCCCTTGAACCGCATCAATCCTCCAGCATCTGCCCTTGTGCAGACATTGACCTCGTCTTGATGAAACAGTTTGACACCTACTCATTGAGTGCAAGACGCTTGTAGACATGAAGAAAAGATTCTTACAAGCACTGCCGACAATTGCCAACAGACTGTACGGAGCAGTGAAACAATTGAAGATGACGTGTATCTATATTAGAATGGCATTGGGCTGTCAAGAGCAGGCTTGCTCAGCAGCTATGGGATAACAATAACAACAATAATCTGGACTATACTTATGGCTTGGCTCTTCTGTCCTATAACCGCAAACAGATGTAGAATAAAATAGAGATACTTGATGTGAGAACACAGAAATTAGGACTGATAATTAATACACAAAGATAAAAATAACATTCTGAAAAATGAGATTGTCTTGGAAGACATACTTCAATAAGATGTGGACCCATTCATATAGCTTGATAGCAATGTAGACAAAGTAGGAGATATAGATAAAGATACAGATCAAAATAGGAGCGCAAAAACAAGAGGAGCTTTGGGAAATACAAAAATAATAATAATCCACTCCAATGAAAAGTCCACTGCAAGAGATGAAGCAGCAATCCACAGACTGCAAAGTTTCGACATTAAACGAGGTTCGAGCGGAGTGGCGCGCATGAGAGGACAGTGCAGGAGAGTGTACAACCAGCGAGATACAGGGACCATCAGCATCCATACCTTACGCCATTTGATGAGAGAGATTGAGCACCTATGGGTATGCCCGGAGCGCAGTAACGTCGATTCTTAGAAACAGAAATCTCCATTCTATTGTATGGCTCTGAAACATGGAGAAAAACAATGCAAAAGGCTACCACCTTTAATAAATGGATGCCTATACTGAATAGAGACATTGAAAAAGTATGATAAGATCACTTACTTTCCGTGTCCGGCAACTGCAAATAGCCTTCGCCAAATTACCAACCACTGTCAATGCGCTTTCATTTGCCACCATCAGGTCCTCCATTGCACATAATTCCTGCCACCCTAGGTCATGTAATCAGGTGTTCCGGGTCCTGGATGACCCCACATTTGCAATATTCATTATCTGCAAATCCCCACTTTTTCAGGTAAAACCCACATCCGAACACACCTGTTCTTAACCTAGAGATCCTCAAGCAGTATATGGCAAATCATGTCCTAGTGTAGGTTCTACTTCACCATTCATTTGGCGCCACCTGTCTATGCGGTTTTTCTCTGGGCTCTGTTCTGAGGGCTGTACAGTCCGCAGAAAACTTTTCCTTGATTTCAGTCATATTCTTTCTGCTGTATGTCCAAAAAGAGGCATTATAAGATCACTAATGTGAAACTTTTGGAAAGAACCAGACAGATAGCAGTGAAACAGGATGAATATAGAAGGCGCTGTTATTGGATAGGACACACACTAAAAGTACCAGCTGATAGTATTACAAGTCAGTCTTTATTCTTGAATCCTCAAGCCAAGAGATGTAGAATCAGACTATAACACATACAAAGAAGAGTGCTTGAGACAAACTTAAAGGAAACAGAAGATGTGGACAGAGCTAGAACAGATAGTCCAGGGCAGGAAGACCTGGTGTATATTTGATGAAGACCTGTGCTCCACGTGGAGCTGAAGGGTTTTGTTAATGTTAGCATGAATATTATTTTGTAACATACATACACAAACATACAGAAGAAAACATTTGGTTTTTAAATGCTCTAAATTTTCCTATTCTTCTGTTTCCAACTGTTCTACTTCAAGAGAGAATAGCCCAGTCTAGCCAACAGGCGACAGAACTACTTGTTAGCAGCTGGAATGATCTGAGACAGTGGACGAAACGCAATGATACATCATCTGTATGTGAACAAGATGTAGAGAGAGCTATCACAGGTTTTATTGCTAACGAAATGTGGGCCTTACAGAGTAAGTGTGTGATTGACTGTTCTTTTGTATTTGAAATATAGAAAGTCTGATTAATTGATGGAAGAGCGCTTGATTTTTATGTTATAAGTTGAACATCAGTTGACCCAGGTGTAATTGAGTACCTGGCCTACTGCTGGGAAGAAAGCACAGGAGAGAAAGAAACTGGTTAGCCTCATAAGCAAGTGATGGCAGATCTATCTTACAGTAGTTGTTTTCTCTCAGTATAGGTTACTGAGTACTCTTGTGTGTTGTCCATTCATACCTATATTTTCCAGGCACATTTTTAGTTTCTCATGCTTGACTGCCAAACGTCCTTTTGTAGTCTTTAAAGCACAAATATTTTTCTGCTCATGTACAGAATCATCATCAGAATATTGCTTTTCTTATTCAGCTGTTCTATGAACATCCATAACTTTCAGTAATACTACCACCATAAATATTAATTAATCTTCCCACACCCCTTGAGTTTTAGCAAATCTTCCAGTTCTGCTTTAGACTTTTAGAAAATGGTATTGTACCCTTTTACCAGCTTCTAATGATTTCTGAAAGGAAGTATATACCAGGCTGAGAAACCTTGTTTGTAGGTTGTTTCAGTTCTACTCCACATTATTTTGTCCAGTATTTTCAAGATATCAACATTTTATTTTCATTTTTTTACTTGTCATCACTTTTATTCTGTGACTCATATCATTTCATGTCGTCTTATATCATTTAATCTCATCTTATTTCATGTCATGACATCTCATTTCATGTTCCCTAATTTCATGTCAACAATCTCATTTTATTGCGTTTCATGTAATCTTATATCAGCTTATTTTAATCTCATCTTATTTCATCATGACTCATTGTCATGTCACACTTCATACCTCATATAATCTGATCTTATCTCATGTCATTTCACTTTATCTCATCAAATTTTCTATCACAATACGGGGATCACAGCATCTGTCCTTAGGACATCTGTATTCACCCTGTGCCACTTAGCGGCAGAATACGCTGCGCCAATCTGGAGAAACTCTACCATACATAACTTGTTGATATAGCAATAAACGAGGCAGGTAGAATAGTGTCAGGATTCTTAAAACCCACTCCCACTGCTAAAATATAGCCTATAATTGGCATAGCTCCACCTACCATCAGAAGAAACGTGGCTGCTAAAATTGAGCAAGAAAAACAGGAAAACGACCCTAGACACCCAATGTTTGAAAACCAGGAGCCGATCACAAGACTTAAATCCAGGTACAGTTTTCTTAAACCAACAGAGCCCATACAGTCAAGCTCTGAAATTCGTCACACTGAATTATGGCATAAAATGATACAGGACCCAAGGATCAAGTTTCTGAAGGATCCTGCCCATGGACATCACCTAACCTACTCACTTTGGAAGACAATAAATAGACTTCGAACTTGCGTATCACGATGTAGCAAGAACATGAAGAGATATGGTCTCACACGGTGATACATGTGACTATAAAATTCAGGTTATCTTACAATTTGTCCCAAACTTCTGAATACATGTGACGAGAGCGAAATGCTGAAGGCAAGCGACAGGGCAATTCAAGTCTCTGAACACTGTATGAACGCTGTATGATGTGGCGCCCGGACATGGACTGTAAGAATCACATTTCCTTTCATGGTATCTCATGTCATTTCAACTCATGTCATGTAATCTCATCTTGTTTCATGTAATCTCATCTCATCTCATTACATCTCATTTCATTGCTTCACATATCATCCAACTCATTAAATTTAATGTCATGTTATTTTGTTTTATCTCATCGCATAGCATCACGTGTCTTCTAATCTCATTTACTTTCACATCATAGTATCTCATCTCACCTCTTCTCATTTCATTTAATCTAATCTGATGTTATCTTATTTCATTTCACCTCATTCCATTACATCTCATGTCATCTCATTACATTTCATGTTACCTCATATGATCACAAGAATCTCATATGATCACATGCATCTCATATCATTTTATTTCGGGATCAAGACGCTGAGCAGTGCATGAGCTGCAGCGGTCAGCGAACCAGAGCTGTCAAGACCCTTCTACACCTCCTAGCGGTGATCCTGGATAACAGGCTGCAACAGAGCAGACTGGCTAAGGAGAAGGGATCGAAGAGGGAATGCTAACCCGGTACTCAAAAAATGCTTGCTGAAGAAGTCGGATGTGTTGGACCGAAAGGTGCAAATATCACAGTCAAGCTGTAAACTACAACACAGCACATTTATTCTCTGGACTACGTTCTGCTACTTAGGCCCATGCCAGGGTTTGGTAGCGGGAGATTGAGAACGAATGAAGCCAAACCATTTCATTTCATCTCATCTCATCTCATCTCATGACATCACGTCTCTGTCTGCTGGTGTAAAGTGCTGATATCCAGAAGCTTCCCTCTTTGTTTCTTATTACATGTTTTAAACATTCTAGTATCATAGTAGAGTACTTACTTTTACATGTTTTAAAGGTCTTAGTAGCATAGTAGTTAGAGTACTTACTTTTATATGTTTTAAAGGTCTTAGTATCATAGTAGTTAGAGTACTTACTTTTATATGTTTTAAAGGTCTTAGTATCATAGTAGTTAGAGTACTTACTTTTACATATTTTAAAGGTCTTAGTATCATAGTAGTTAGAGTACTTACTTTTACATATTTTAAAGGTCTTAGTATCATAGTAGTTAGAGTACTTATTTTTACATGTTTTAAAGGTCTTAGTATCATAGTAGTTAGAGTACATTTACATATTTTAAAGGTCTTAGTATCATAGTAGTTAGAGTACTTATTTTTACATGTTTTAAAGGTCTTGGCATCATAGCAGTTACTTTTCTCTGCATTGACAGCACTTCAGTAGTGACCCATTCTAGTCCAGCTGTAAGTGGGAAGGCTGTTAGGGAAGGCAGAACAATGAGAAAGAGAACTGGTGATTTGTTTCCTTCCCCTAGCTCACAACAAGAAGAGACCTCATAAATGAAACCTCTAACCTCGTCATCCTTGTCGGCAGTGTCTTTCACTACCTTGAAATACTCAAATACTGGTATGAAGTCAGGCAGAACAATGACTTAATGTCAGGTAGCCAAAAGTAATCCTTTTGTTCTGCAAATCTGTTAGAACTTCGTAGGTGAATTCTAAGTCTTCCTTTGTTTGCCCTTAGATCTCACTTTTGGACATTAGTAGTAAATGTATGGGCCATTTCCTTAATACGGCTTACAAGGCCTGGGGTCTACATTGACATTTACAAAATTATATTTTCCACATGGTTAACCTCCCATAAAATCTAATTTTCCCTTCAACATATCATGGCAGTGTTTGACGCATGGGCAAAGCCAGGACCATCATTACTTCAAGGTCGTTCAATATTTGTTGGGAATTACTACCAGTGCAGAGACACAAGGGCTCCTGAAGCAGACAAGACCAAGAAAGCTCGATTGAATGGCAACTATTGTGTGGTCACTTTTACAAATTTGACAAATACATACGTAAGTGAAATCTTTACAAAGTAGTTGAGAAACTCAACAATACAACAATTTGTAAAGGATACCAGGAACAGGTATTGTTAAGATATGGTGTCAGAACAAACATTACAACAAAACCCAACTTACAACCAAGACTTCATTAGGGACAAACTACAACATTAACAAAATAACTAATAAATCATGACATTAACCTTTAGCACTCACTGGTCAAGAATGTCTGGACTCAAGTTCCATTCAAAAACGGTGTTCGTGAAATATTTTTTTTTATTGAACAGATACACTCCCGACAGCCATTTTTTACTGCTGAATACGTTACCCATATATACACGATATTTTGCCAGTTAAAGTATTATATGTTCGATTACAAATGGCTTTTGAACAATTTTAATTTTGTATACGCCGTTTGGAGCAAGCCGACTTTTTGCGAAAAGTGAAGTAGGTTGTTGGGAAAGATCTTTATCGAGTAGATCTGTTAATTTTGTTTGTTTAGATGAAAGAACTACGTTTGAATTGGAAACTAACAGTTGTCTATATTGTAAACACAGTATCAATACATTGTTGTGGTTTCCATGGTTTTCTATCGGAGCGACTAGGCCTAGCGGCCGAGTCCAAATGTTTTCCGAGATTTTCATAAATTTTCATCTTCATCTTTTTGTATCTCAGAAACTAACAAACACACAACAAAAACAATAACACCCACAAGTTCTTTATTCAATTGTGTCTCTACACATGAGAAAATCATATTTATTGACAAACAAACAGTATAGCTACAAATTTTGAAAGTCGACTACCATAGCAAGATGCAAATTTTTAGTAAAAAGAAATCTGGCGTGCTAAAGGAACACAGATATAAACGAGAGTAATGCCTGGATCTGGGAACTTTGTCTTAAGAGAAGTGGTGTTAGCCAGGCTGGTCTTTCCAGGAAGTCCATATCGAAACATAAAATGTAAGCACATTTTACTACACACATTTGTTGAGAAGACCGAGGTCAGGGTCAGCTGAAACATTATCTGACCATGACCACATCTCATGTCCGCACTGTGGATATGAAAACAGACTGTGATATAGCAGTCTGGCCAATAAGGTCATGATCAATACTGTAATCCTATCAGTTGCGAGCCTGCTGAGAAACCTTGCACTCAACTACAGCCAGAAGGGTCCAGGTTCACCATATTCAGGATTAAACCATGAGATGTAATATGAGCCATTACAAACCCACTAGCAGAGACATATCATCAAAATGCAAGAACCCAGTATTAGTAGCTATGAAAACAACACTATCAAATGTTGTTACACATTCATTTCTTTTAATGAATTTAACTTTTATGTTGTTTTGTTTGTGATAGCTATTTCTCAGAAGTTTATAAACTTCTTGTGTTTCAACATTGAGTCTCGTCTTATTTGTTTTTCACTCACAGAGCTCAAACATGTTTGTATTCGTGGCACTATCAAATGTTCAGCTCGGGACGTGTTTACCAGACACATGCTCAGAGGTGGAGATTACAAGACTTTTCCAAGAAAGTAAGCACATTTTTTTCTTGTCATTCAAGAACTTTACTGACTTGGCTAAGCTACTCTTCTTCAACCATGGGGTATAGAGTCTTCTACCGTGTAGTGCAGAGTTTTCTACCGTGGGGTGTATAGACCTTTCTTTTCCCTTGCGATTTGTAGTTTCTACAACTGAGGCTCAAACTAGCGGCCAGTAAATTGTTTTTTTCTGTTGTCTGTGATGTGAATGATGTTTCAGTATGTGAGCATAAATTATAAAAATTAGACTATAATCAAAGTAATTATTTAACACAATGCAGTAGTATGGTCTAATTAAAAAGATGACATTGATTCATTGTAAGTGAATGGAACAAGACAAAGATATTAAAACAAGTGAAAACCGTCCTTACTGAAAATGATTGAAGAAATCTGGAATAGGTTCTACCAAAGCAGGCTTCCAGAAAAAAAATCATATTAAAAACAATGCTACACCATGCACAACTATCTTGGACACTTGAATAAACATGGATAAAACAAGAAAGTCTCATCCTATCTAATGAATATTCACTTCCACCTGGCTCTTGTCAAAGCATTGACACAACTCTTTCATCATTTGCTGGTCTAACCCATCCACATTTTTCACTGAAGAATAAAAGTTATTAAGTTTTTAATACTTCTATTATTTTTGTTGGGCTGTTTGGTGACAAATTAACACACTTAACTATATTCTATTCTTCCATAAAGCAGATCACTTTGCACTTGCTCAATGGATACTGGTTGTTTTACCATTACTATATTAAATATTACTAGTGACGGATGAAACCATACATTTAGCAGGCAGTTATTAATTAGTATACATTTAGTAGGTGGTTATTAATTAGTACATGAAGATTTATTTTCATCCCCAACGGCAACTGTTACTATGGGACTGACCTTTACCTTTTAATTAATCACTAGCTGTCACTTGCTCTTCTTCATGATATAGATTTTAAACTTAGATTTAGTTTGAAGAAGTTTTGATCAGTACTTTATTATTAGGCTCCTTGATCAATTGATCACCTAAACAAATGCTTGTAGATGCAACAAAAATAATGTCTTTGGCTAAAAGGGAGAATATTAAACTGTACACCAGAGTTGAAAGTTGAAGGTCATTATCTAATTTGTCTTCAAACAATAACTGTTCTCAATGAGTAACATGTTAGTCATCACGAAAGTAGGATGTATGGTAAGACTTGATGCTACCAGCGGAACGTGAAAGATGTAGCAGTTCTGATGTTGAAACAAGACATCCATCAGCAATGAAATGTTTTATCAAACAATAACAATATATAATACAATGAGATGTGGTGCTCCAGTAGCTGCTTAGGTTACTGAGAGGACGAGAAAGAAGAATACATGCTTTTTTAATGTGCAGCCTGTGAGCATTCAATGAATCCTCTCTCTGCCATCTAACCTGTCATTTTGAGACCTCTGTTCTACAGGATGGGGTAGTCAGTCTCGTGCCGTCCTCCTTAGTCTCTTTTCTTCATTTGGGATGAAGAAGTCTTCTTGTCTTCTTTTGGGGGTGTAAAGTTTATGCACAGATTACTTATCCTGGCAGTGTAGTAATGCTGCAGAGGAAGATATAACATCTTGCTTAACAAGACCAGGGTTGCTTTCACAAGGATTAAACCAATCTGAAATGGCTGCATGTACAAAAAGAGAATCATAGATCATACTAAACTACAGCACAATCTTGCCAGTGGCATGCTATGGATCAGAATTCTGGAGGATGACCAAGAAATACATTCAGAAAGGATCACTCATTTAATTTCAGAATCAAAAGAATCCACATATCCAACAGCAAACAAGAATGTTGAAACACAAGAAGGTTATAAACTTCTGTGAGAACTAGCTATCACAAACAAAACAACCTAAAAGTTAAATTCATTAAAAGAAATGACACCAGGTAAGAGACTATGGAAAATATTATAAAAAAGACGATTGGGAAATGGCTTGAACATTTCATAAGAATGAGCACGAACATCCCTGCAAAGACAACCCTCACTCGGACAGCACAAGGAAAAAGACAGAAATCTAGACCAAGAACACCATAGAGGCACATGATGGAACACAAACTAAATGCCAAATCCTTGACATTGACCATTACGAGGAAGAGTGCACATAATATTGGAGCATGAAAAGGCCTTATTAGAGACCTCAAATACCATGCATGTAGATGTCTTTTCTCTTTCTTGTGACATATTTTCTACATGATGAGATTGCTGGTCCTGTGCATGACCCTCCAAAGTCATTCTGCTTCTACCATCGCCAATGCCCAACACTTTTTTTTCTTTGTTTTCTTGCTGACAGATGGCTCCCTAATTTATTTTGTGAATTTATCAATTCTCTTTCTAACTCGTGGAGGCCTAATATATGGTTAAAATTGGTCAATTTTGTATCTGGGTACTTGGGGACCTAATCTATGGTTAAAATTGGTCATTTTCTCTATGGGGCTTGAAGACCTAATCTTTTGTTAAAATTGGTCAATTTTCTTTCTGGGGCTTGTAGATTTAATCTATGGTTAAAAATGATCAATTTTCTCTCTGGGGCTTGGAGACCTAATCTATTGTTGTTTTTTTACTTTCCGAACTACTCATACAGAACTCTTCTCTCTTTATAACATTTCTTTGGCTGCCTGCATCAAGATCAGTGACCCATAACTGACCAAGCCCTATTCCATAGGCAAATGGCAGCCCTAAAAACAGACTGCAGCCATGCAGCTTGGCTAAGGGATTATGGATTAAGGAGGGAATGCAAGCCCTAAAAATGCAGTGCTAAAGTCAAATGTATTGGGCTGATAGGTGCAGATATCGCACCCTCACAATAAACTATGACACAATGCACACACATCCTTTCCAGGATAAATGCTAAAGAAATAGAAGGACACCAAGTTTCAAGTTTCAAGTCTTGCAATTTATTTTACTGCTTGTCCAGTCCATAAATATCTTTAAATGCACAGAATACAGAAACTTCCTATACAACCAAGTCAAGTCACCTAAGCACCTGTCACAATACGATCAAACACAAACATGCACTAAACCCCTACTTCTGTTCTGATTTCTTGTATCCAAGAACTAGAGAAACTGAATGTCGCCACGTATCTACAAGCAGTAGCAACAGACTGCCGGTCTGAAGACAGGGAATATACAAAGTTCACAGTGGTTTCTATGTAAGTAGTACAAGATGTAATCAATCAGTAAGTCAATCAATTTAGTTCTCCTCTACTTATCCAGCTCTGGAGATTCTAGAAGAGACAATGAAATTTATATTCTGTCAGTTGGTTTTCTTAGTATGTGTCCTATCCATCGCTAATGACTTCTTCTCACTTCTCATTCCACTGTCATCTACCTAATTGTTTTCAACACTTATAGATTAGTGATGTTATCTTACCATTTCAATTTATTTTTTCTCTGCTGGTACCCATTTATAAGTCTTTTGTTATTCTGATTGCTTTTTTGTTGTCAATGTTTCAGTGCTGTACAATAGGATGGACTCTAAATTTTGTTTTGGACAATTTCATCTGATTTCTGTAAGATTTGGAATGCAGTGAATGCTCCTCTCAGTTTTTATATTCTTACTTTGATATTTTTATCTATGAGAAATAAGCAGTACTCTTGGTACACGCACACATACACACACACACAAAAGATAATGTTAAATGATGATTTAACCCTGTTTGTATCTAGTCACTAGTATAGTCTAGCTAAGAGATAGAGATTGCAGTGGGAAGGCAAACCAGGTACTCATATAAACAGGCTAAAATCAGATGTGTCGACCAGAAAGCTGCAGATATCACAACCACACTGTAAACTACGACACATCATCACATCCTTTTCATGTCGAATGTTGAAGAAGAAGTATTTCCACTATTATTAGTATTGAGCTTCACTGCAGTCTCTAATATATTGGATTTGTTTCCATTTTATTGGTGCTATGTCACTCATGTTAGGGTCAGGTTGAGCATACTAACCAAAGTCACACCAAGCGAATCTGGAAACAAGGTTTGTTACATAATTCTGGCTAACCAATTATGGATCAACATTATGATGCCCAAAGTGGTGAGTCTGCTGAGAAGTCTAGGATTACACAACAGCCAGGAGAGCTCATATCTACCTTTTTCTGTTCACCTCGTGAAATCAGAAGAGCGACTAAAACCTACTAAAAGAGAACATTCACCAAACATGAACTCACCTTGAGTAACTTCCTCCAATTACATGTTTATTTTACTGCAACCATTTTTTGTTTCATCGATCATCTACCTTTGACCAAGTTGTATATATTTTAATATACTGTATTCGTGAAACCTGTTTCTGGTTTTGTTCCTGACTAGAATTTGCTATATTAAAAATAACTAATTCAAAGAAAACTTAGTTTATTGTTGTTTTGTTGGTCTTGTTCGTCCATCCCTTCATAAAGATCTCTTAGGTTGAAATGTTGGGTTAGTATATATTACTATTCTCGTGGTGCTTTGAACATTGCACGTCTCCCAAATATCTAGGCGTGAAGTTAGACAGCATATTGTCCTACATAACACACTGCCAGAAAACAAAGCGTAATATACACATGAGAAATAATATCATCCATAAACTGACCGGCACAACATGGAGGGCACAGCTATCAGTCCTTCGGACATCTGGACTTGCCTTTTCCGTATCTGAATACGCTGCGCCAGTCTGGAAAAACTCTGCACATGCAAAACTAGTTGATACAGCAATAAATGAGGAGGGTCAGATAGTATCAGGAGGCCTAAAATGCACCACCATTGATAAAATATACCCCATCATTGGCACAGCACCAACCGAGATTCGAAGAAGCATCGCAACAGAAATTGAATTTAAAAAACAGGAGCACGACCCAAGACACCCAATGGTTGGACATCAGGTATAGAGCACAAGACTCAAATCCAGACATAGCTTCATAAAATCAACACAGCCCATACAGAAAAATCCTGAAATTTGCCTTATCAAAAGATGGCATGAATTGATGTAGGCCCCAGAGATCCAACTTCGGGAGGAACCTGCGCCCATACATCATCTACCATACACAACATGGAAGTCGCTGAACAGACTCCGAACTGGTGTATCACGGTGCAAGAGGAATGTGAAACGATGGGGATACACAGATGATGATGCATGTGACTGTCGCACAATAAAGGACTCAGACCACCTGATGATGTGCCCCAACCTTTCAGACCACCTGATGATGTGCCTTAACCTCCAGGAAACATGCAATAGGTATGGCATGCTGGAGGCAAATGACAAGGCAATCCATGTTGCTGAGTACTGGATGCATCCTGTATAATGTGGTGCTTGGACACGGAAAGTAAGCAAGTACTGTTCTCATGTAAAACTGACTTTTGGCCATGTTTGTACTTGAGATATTATTTGTAAGTATGAGTACAAGTAGTTATTCATGTCATATTGCTCGTCAATGCAATTATTGCAGTTTTGGAGATGAATAGTTACTTGTTTGTGGTAAATGTATCATTTTTGTTTTTCCTATGTTTTCCTCCACTCTTTCCACTTATCATGATGAATATCAGCATCATCATCTAGTTTCGCAGCTTAGCTTTTCTTTTGTTTGACTTCTTTGACAGGATGTGCATGCAATTGACATATGCAATTGATAACTTGTAGTAAAACCTTTATACTTATGTTTTGTCCTGCCGGATACCAGATATGGAGGCCTCAAACCTTCTCTGACATGTGTGAATCTACTATTCTCATCAGGCTGAGGCTTACGGCAGTGAAAGAGCTGATAGCAGACGTGTTAGGTCTCAAACCTTCAAAGACTTGTGCTCATCTTTTGTCTTGGTTGTGCTGGTCTTAGCAGCAATGGTAGAGACCTCAGTTATGGAAACAAACTGAAATCATTCAATGATCACTTGTTTGAGGAGGACACTGCACACATTAAAACAGCTGGCCTCCTGGTCCTGTAGGCACCCATGGTGGGGACATTAGATATGGATTGGAATGACGTTTTCAATCTGTTATACCTGTTATAGAGTAACTCTACAATAGCCAGCAATTCAAAGACTGCAAGAGTTTGAAATCTTCATGTGTACAGATCTGGGAGTGCACATGAGAGGATGAAGCAGAAGTTTGTGCAGTCAGCGGACTATGGAATCCATCAATATCCACACCCTTTGTCATTTGCTGAAAGACTATTCATTTATGGGTCAACCAGGATTGCAGTTTTGTAAATGCTTTGTATGAGAATAATGTAATAACATATATGAGGTCTGTTCAAAATGTTTCAGAACTTGATATGAGTAACTTTTTGGGCTTACCCAGAACCTAGCGAGCTTTGCCATCTTCAACATACTCCCCTCTTTTAGTTTGAATAACTTTTTGGGGCTGACACAGAACCTAGCGAGCTTTGCCATCTTCAATATATTCCCCTCTTTTAGTTTGAATAACTTTTTGGGGCTTACCCAGAACCTAGCGAGCTTTGCCATCTTCAATATATTCCCCTCTTTTAGTTTGAATAACTTTTTGGGGCTGACACAGAACCTAGCGAGCTTTGCCATCTTCAACATATTTCCCTCTTTTAGTTTGAATAACTTTTTGGGGCTGACACAGAACCTAGCGAGCTTTGCCATCTTCAATATATTCCCCTCTTTTAGTTTGAATAACTTTTTGGGGCTTACACAGAACCTAGCGAGCATTGCAATTTTTGACAAACCTCCTCTATTAATGTATTGCTACAATTACATTTTCACTTCTGGAGACACTCCTGTTAAGAATTCTATGGATCATGCATAAATTCATCTGTGAATTGCCCTTAATTTCTTCAATGGTTTGAAATCGTTGTTCTTTCATGCTCGATTTTAGTTTGGAAAATAGCGAAAGTCTGCTGAGGCCAGAGAAAGTGATTAGTTTGGCTGTGAAAAGTCACGTAAGCAGAAAAAGCCTTTTTATGTTGCTTTCATCGACCTGCCAAAAGCATTTGATTTAGTTAGCAGGGCTGGACTCTTCAAAATCCTCTCACAAATAGACTGCCCTAACAAACTGCTGCAGCTAATAGTGTAATTTCATGGGAATAGGAAAGGAACATTCTAATTTGTTGGTAGTGCACTACAGCTGTTCAGTATTCACAGTTGTGTTAAACAAGGCTTCATCCTGGCCCTGACACTATTCAGAATCTTCTTTGCGCTGCTACTGAACCCCCCATTTGGTAATACAACAGAAGGGATTTGGCTTTACACTAGATCAAATGGTCGTCTGTTTAATCTTCTGAGACTCAGAGCTAAAAACCAAGATTAGGGAAGTTACTGTCTGGGATTTGTTATTTTGATGATCCTACAATTGCCACTCACAGTGTGCAGGAACTCCAGAGATTGATAGATCTCTTCTCCCAGACATGCAAAGATTTTGGCCTCACAATATGCCTGAATAAAACAAATGTGCTGGGAGAAGACATAGATGCCACCCCAACCATCACTATTGACAACTACGAACTGGCAACTGTGGACTAGTTCACTTGCTTGGGGTCCCTCATCAATTATAAGCTCTCCCTAGACCCCAAAATAGGCAATTGCATTGACAGAGCTGCTACCATATTTTCTCGTCCCACAACACATGTCTGGGAAAACCCTAAACATGCAGCCAAGACTAAGGCTTACAATGTCTGTGTCATCAGTACACTTCTGTTTGGCAGAGAAACGTGGACCACATATGCCAAACAAGAGCACAGGCTCAACACCTTTCACCAACGGCGCATGAGATCTATCCTTGGCATCTCATTGAGAGATGGAGTGACAAATGCAGAGGTGCATTCTCACACCAGTCTCCCAAGTATGTACACCCTCCTTCGACAATAAAGACTGTGATGGCTTGGTCATGTTTGCCGCATGGAAGATCCCCAAAGATAATCTATATGGGCAGCTGGCGTGTGGTAAAAGAACAGCTGGGTGAGCTAAGGTTAAAGAAACATGTAAGTGGGACATGAAGACACTGGATATGGATCTGAGATCTTGGGCAGACATAGCTGCAGACTAAATGGAGATGCAATCGGAATAATCACCTCAGCCTGGGCAAAAAAAAGCTTATGCAACACAGACAAGCGAAAAGACAACACCACAAAGAAAAGGAAAACCAAAAACTAACTTCAGAGTTGCTACTCCAAGGATGCATCAACCTAAAGTCAGACATGACTGAAAAGGAGCTACTTACTTATATCTTGCAGAAGTTTCCGTAATGACTGTTTTTTTACTGGTGCAGAGTTGTTAGTCATGCACCCAACCCCCAACCTATAGGACCAACAGGTCATGTCTAGTCTGTCTACTGTTCAGTGATCTGGCAGGTCTGGGTGACCTTCTAGAAATATACATTCCCACCATCATAGATCACTGCCTCATTGAAGCACATAATCCTCCTCACATTACAAGGTAATGGCCTCATGAGTTTTAAGAGACACAAAGTATAATAATGTCCCACGTAATTTTCTCGGCTTTCACTGACTTTCAAGGTGAGCTGACGACATGTTACACAGCCACTTAGGCAAGAAATAGCATAAATAGATCAGTATCACTTTAAAATAAATTTAAATTTGCACATTTAAAATTCAGATTTTCAAAAACAATTCATCCATACATGCCAGCATGTTGCATAACTCTGCAGGGAACTTTTCATCCAGCACTATTGTCACCCCCTGGTATCTATAATTGTATTCTCTCTGTTAACACATGGGTGTTTAACTGCATATTTCAGAGGAAACAAAGACAATTGGAACAGCACTCAACAACAGTTCTAAGTCGACCCGTTGAGATTTGTCAGCGCTTCCTTAAATCGATTAAACTATTCGTAACAACACCTATGACTCATGCACTTATCCTAATAAACTTGTTTTAACATTTAATGGACGTCTTCCTGAGCTTGAAGCAAAACGATGTTAATTTGCTGCTCATGAAATTCAGACGTCTCGAGAGATGCAAAACTACAATCTCCACGCACGTAAACAACCATCTACTGGACGATAAACAATAACAACAGAAAAAACATAGGAAACGGTAGGTTAATTAAATTCATTACTAGACAGTACCTTTGACCTTGAAGTTACTATGATGTCACACTGGCAAGTTATTTCACAAGTTCTGTAATTTGTTGCAATGAACTTATATAATGGTAGAAATTAGTGTTACCCAGGTTAACAAGAACGGGGATCACTGTAACCAACCAAGAGAGTTGTGCATTGAGTAAGCAGCTTCATCATGTCAAATCATTGCTTTAAAACCAGCACTGCATATACGGTTACAGAATTTCTGGGGCCAGTTTTAGTGGTGGTCCTTTGCTTTACTTGGAGCAAAATGGTGAATCATCATGTGGTGGTAGCCAGGAAATAAATAGATACATTCATCATCTCATGTCATCTCATCTGTCCACTTAATTGCTAGAGATTGTGGAGGGAGGAAGGGGCGGGGGAGAATAGGGGTGTGTATGTGTGTGTGTGTAGTGTAATCTTCTACACTGTATTGTTGTTTGGACGTTGACATTTTCAATAACAGATGCTTTTCTTATTGATTCACAGAATAATAGTTCTAGTGATCGGAACTCTGGCTTTCTTTGGCACTGCACTTGATGTCATTTTTGTCTACTTTCCCAATTGTACAAGTGAAGGTGAGAAACAAGAAATGGTTATTCAATCAAATTAACCATTAGAGGAAAGAGCCGAAAGATTGATCAAGACAAGTCAACCTCAAAAGAAATGGGCCCAAAAGTCGGGCAAGATGTCAACCTCTGGAAAAAGGGCCCAAAAGATCAAGATATTTCAACTTCTGGGAATAAAGGGCCCAAAAGGTCAAGATATGTCAACCTCTGGACTGGAGAAAAAGGCTCAAAATTCAGTCAAGATATGTTAACCTCTGGGAAAAAAAGCCCAAGGTTTGTCCAGATATGTCACCTCAAAGCAAGAAAGACCAAATGGTCATTAAAGATAAATCAGCTCAAGGCGAAAAAAATCGGACAATATAATTATGTCAACTCAAGATGGGAAAGACTAAACAAAATAACATTGGACAATTGAACAACAAATTTGGACTTTTTGTACGTATCTGAGATTTAATAAAGTTGTTTAGGCTGCTGAAAGTGAATATGGAAATTATAACACGATTAGCACTTGTTTTTAAAATATGTATATACTAAGTTTTACACAATTGCATATACATTTACATATATGATAATAATACTCACAGCAAAAATGATTTATAGTGACACCTTTTTGCCTGTTGCTTGTGTTTCTGGAGTATCTCTAACAAGGGTCCAACAATAGTCTGCTAGCATTGCTGCATTCCATTTCCATTGGTACCTTTATTTTTATGAGTAGTAATGTTCTTATGAAATCATTCACTATGCTCGTCACTGACAGCACCGCAGTTAGCAGGTATGAAATCCACATGAGAGTGTAAAAAGTGTAATTTCAAGGACGTATTGCACCCTAATCTTTCATAGCATAACAACAGTGTAGTACCAGGCCATTGTCATGTCCTTTACCAAAATTCTTTATTAGTTTAACATAGAAAAGAGGGATCAAGATCTTGCAGGATTCTACAACTGATTTATTAAGTACATTATTTTTCCTCTATTCAAGTCAATAGGGCCAGTCCTTTTTCTTGTAGTGAGAAGTCTTAATGTGGCTGTCCAACAGGCAGAGGAAACAAGAAAACTTGTTGTAACCATGCTGTAGCCCCATCAAGATGACGATAACCACACATTTGTCATACTTGTACAGAGGAAACAAGAAAACTTGTTGTAACCATGCTGTAGCCCCATCAAGATGACGATAACCACAAATTTGTCACATATACTTGTACAGAGGAAACAAGAAAACTTGTTGTAACCATGCTGTAGCCCCATCAAGATGACAATAACCACAAATTTGTCACATATACTTGTACAGAGGAAACAAGAAAACTTGTTGTAACCATGCTGTAGCCCCATCAAGATGACGATAACCACAAATTTGTCACATATACTTGTACAGAGGAAACAAGAAAACTTGTTGTAACCATGCTGTAGCCCCATCAAGATGACAATAACCACAAATTTGTCATACCTGTACAGAGGAAACAAGAAAACTTGTTGTAACCATGCTGTAGCCCCATCAAGATGACAATAACCACAAATTTGTCATACCTGTACAGAGGAAACAAGAAAACTTGTTGTAACCATGCTGTAGCCCCATCAAGATGACAATAACCACAAATTTGTCACATATACTTGTACAGAGGAAACAAGAAAACTTGTTGTAACCTTGCTGTAGCCCCATCAAGATGACAATAACCACAAATTTGTCACATATACTTGTACAGAGGAAACAAGAAAACTTGTTGTAACCATGCTGTAGCCCCATCAAGATGACGATAACCACAAATTTGTCACATATACTTGTACAGAGGAAACAAGAAAACTTGTTGTAACCATGCTGTAGCCCCATCAAGATGACAATAACCACAAATTTGTCACATATACTTGTACAGAGGAAACAAGAAAACTTGTTGTAACCATGCTGTAGCCCCATCAAGATGACGATAACCACAAATTTGTCACATATACTTGTACAGAGGAAACAAGAAAACTTGTTGTAACCATGCTGTAGCCCCATCAAGATGACAATAACCACAAATTTGTCATACCTGTACAGAGGAAACAAGAAAACTTGTTGTAACCATGCTGTAGCCCCATCAAGATGACAATAACCACAAATTTGTCATACCTGTACAGAGGAAACAAGAAAACTTGTTGTAACCATGCTGTAGCCCCATCAAGATGACAATAACCACAAATTTGTCACATATACTTGTACAGAGGAAACAAGAAAACTTGTTGTAACCATGCTGTAGCCCCATCAAGATGACAATAACCACAAATTTGTCACATATACTTGTACAGAGGAAACAAGAAAACTTGTTGTAACCATGCTGTAGCCCCATCAAGATGACGATAACCACAAATTTGTCACATATACTTGTACAGAGGAAACAAGAAAACTTGTTGTAACCATGCTGTAGCCCCATCAAGATGACAATAACCACAAATTTGTCATACCTGTACAGAGGAAACAAGAAAACTTGTTGTAACCATGCTGTAGCCCCATCAAGATGACAATAACCACAAATTTGTCATACCTGTACAGAGGAAACAAGAAAACTTGTTGTAACCATGCTGTAGCCCCATCAAGATGACAATAACCACAAATTTGTCACATATACTTGTACAGAGGAAACAAGAAAACTTGTTGTACCCATGCTGTAGCCCCATCAAGATGACGATAACCACAAATTTGTCACATATACTTGTACAGAGGAAACAAGAAAACTTGTTGTAACCATGCTGTAGCCCCATCAAGATGACAATAACCACAAATTTGTCACATATACCTGTCATAGTTGATGGTGTGTAACAGTTGTTTCATGTTGGTGTACATTTCTTTTATGGGGACTGTGTACCCAACTGGAACAGATGGTAAACCATTATCATTATGGAGCAGCACAGCTTTAAGCTCAACTTGGATGAATCAATGAACAGCCTCCAATCGTCATCTGTGTAGTTGATGTGTAGTGATATCATCAGACCCATTATATCAATGCAAACAACGAAGTTTTCTGCCATTTTGAAATATTGAAGCAGATCGTTATTGAGCATTGAACACAGAAACATGCACATTCTCTTCTAGAAGATTCTATTACTGCAGTCTAAACCCCAACAGCTCTGCTTAATTGTTTGGCAGCAATTCTAGATCTCACACTAGATAATTTAATTCACTCTAAGCAAATTTATGTGCAGACTTTTCAATAAGTACAAAAATGAGGATCTCTTGATGTAGATGTTTTCACAGGTGGTGGATGTCCACTAGAATTATTATCTTCTTCATCCTCCAGCGCATAAGATCCTACTTGGAGCAAGAAGTCCTTCCCCGTGAGGCACTGGCCGCATAGCGTAGGGAATATTCAGATAGGTCACATCACATGTCACTTCTTTCTTTTCTTACAAATGCCATCCAATTGGAGGAGTCAAAATTAACAATGGTTAAGGTAATTTGTCGGTTCCATCGACACCATTGAAACTACAAAATGCATTGATTGTCCTTTTCTGTTCAACCAGCAGCACAGATTGTTGCACAAAATTAGCAACATTTGTGTGGGCCCAATACAGGTCCTGGTTACAGATCTCACAACCAAAATGAAAGCTTTCCTAATCATTGGCAGCAGTGGCAAAGTGGCCTGTAGTCCCTCAACCTAAAAATCCCTCGACTACCACAGCAATGGGAATAAAGTCCTACTACGGTAGTAGACAGTAATTAAGTGTAACCGAAAGAACTAATATTTTTTTCCATTATAAAGCTGATATGCATTACAGTTTTGCATGCTTCTTTTGTCCAAATCATTTTAGTTACTGCAACCCAAACTGTTTATCTTGTAGGTGTGTTGGTGAAGATTCTGCTGTCATTCTCTGCTTACACAAATGGACGGAGATTATTATCCACATCTCAAGCACCCGGATCAATTAGTGTCATTCCTGGGATTCGATTTTTAAATATGTCATGGATTGTGGTCGGGCATACTTTTTCCATCCTTATCTACTATGGCCTCGCCAGTAAGTATTGACAATATGTACAGTGAATTTGTTGTTCATGTGAATGATACTATTCTGTGATTAGTCCCTGACATGAGATACTCGAACATGTTCTCTAGTGTAAAAACATTACTCACTCACAACTGTACACAGACCAAATAATTTTTTAGAACAATCATAAAGTAATTATTCACTTACAAGATATATCTATATAATGAACAATAGGAAAAAAAAGTGATATTTGGCACACTGGAGTCAGATCACAGGCCTCCGGGTGACAAAAGTGCCTTGTTACATGAAAGTGATGATTTTGGAATTCTGCTAGCTGAACAATCACCTGAAAAATGTTCTAAAAGTAAAGTGACCCATAGCATTACTGCAGTAGGGGTGTGAAGTGTTAGCGATCTCACATTTCAATGGCTCGGCTATATGAGGGCGGTAGTCATCTCCTCTCCCTCGCCGCTTTTACTTCCCGGACTGAATTGGCATCCATGTAAGACTGGGTTGACCAGGGAGTCGTTGTGGTCTGAAAAAACATTTCCGCCTCAACGAGGGAATGAACTCAGGACCACTCAGATGTGAAGACAGCTCGCTAACCACTGGACTACACGGCTCCCTAAAATGTTCTGCAACTAATCTAAACTTTCTTCATGTACAACTTGTGACTGTATTATAGGCCTAGTTTGATAGAGAAGTCTGGGAGAATTTATGGGTAAAGTAGAGCCATCTGGATAAAATAATTTGACCATATCGAAAGACATTAAAACTTCCTGAAATCTGTTCTAGAAGGAAAATGAGAAGCCAAATGTGCAATAGGAAGACAATGTTATAATTGGGAGGATAAAATCAAAAGATGGATGATCAGAGAAACACCATCAGATTGCACCTTCCAGATAAAAGACCCAAAGTTAAAGATTTATTGAGTTTATTTTTGTTGATTTTCTTAGAAATAGATTAGACCCGGTAAAAATTCAAATGTCAGACGCTGCCAACATCCATCTCAAACAGTGTTGTCCTGCCCAACACTTACAGAGATGAGACAGCTCATTCCACCTAAGAACTCAAACATTGAAAATGTTTTACAACAGACCATGTACAATTGACTAGAACTGCACAGTTTCTCATTATGTCCTCAAAATCACCAAGACTTAGTCGAGTTGGATGAAATCAAATCAAGTTTAATGAACAAGTACATTTGTTGAAAACTTCACTAAGGACTGTTTTGTTCCTATTGAAGGTATCAATAAAAACATAGTCTGTTTACTGCATGGTGACTGTAAGGACAAGCTTCTTTTATTTCTCAACTCTATAATTCACCAGGCAGACATCAGGAATGAGACTAAAGACTATATTGATCACATTTTTAAAAATGAATGTATGAAGTAATTAGTTATTGACCACAACTTGTTGAGCAGATACTTATATGTTGTTGATCTTGTTCCCGCAGGTAATGTTGCCCAGGGAATGACTGACCTGATGCGATCCAGGGCATTTGATGTTCTCAGCACATCCTTCGGCGTGGATTCTTTCTTCACAATTAGGTAATTTGCCAATTGTATGTTTTATTCTTTTTTGTTTGTCTTGTTTCCTAAGCCAGTGTGGGTTGTACAATGTTTTACGTCTACCAACATCCAACTTCAACAGGCATTAAAAATGAGTTTACTTCCCATAGAGGCATGAATTTGTTGTTTTTTGAGTCTGGACAACTAGCGCGTTTGGATTGTTAGTCATACCAATAATCACTATACATGCTCTGCCCTTCATTTACTGAATCATTTTAGGGAGTCAGGATGATAATTGCCACTGAGATCTCCAAAGTGGTGAGCATAATTATAAGCCTCACATTGCATTACATCCAGGAGGGACCAGAAGCTACTTCTTAAGTATACCTAAGAATATATGTTCAGTTCAATTCAGTATCAATTTCAACAGTGAAAGTCAGTTGCCAAGGATCTCCAATGCCTTCCATATCTAGATGCAATCAACACACTACAATCAACCCAACTATAAATGGACACCTGACTTACTGTTAAGGAAGGAAAGATAGCAGCAAGGAGGAGAACTGCCTATCCCATAAACTAGAAGTGATCTAATACAATGAAGTCTTATTGACAGCAGTGTCTGATATGGAACTCCCTTCATCTGTATCTTATCTTTAATTGGCTTCATTGTATCATATATGACAATAAAACATTTTGTAGAGAAAGGTTCAGATGATAAAACAGGCCACAGAGAAAGCTTGAGACGATGAAGCAGGTCACAGAGAAAGGTTCAGATGATAAAACAGGTCACAGAGAAAGGTTCAGATGATACAACAGGTCACACAGAAAGGTTCAGATGATACAACAGGTCACAGAGAAAGGTTCAGATGATACAACAGGTCACACAGAAAGGTTCAGATGATACAACAGGTCACAGAGAAAGGTTCAGATGATACAACAGGTCACAGAGAAAGGTTGAGACGATGAAGCAGGTCACAGAAAAAGGTTCAGATGATACAACAGGTCACAGAGAAAGGTTGAGACGATGAAGCAGGTCACAGAGATAGTTTGAGAGTTTTGACTGGAAACCAAATAACATGACAATATTGAGCTATATTGAATGAGAAGAGTGTGATGGAACAGTTATAGAACTTCACCAGTTATAGTCTCTTCACCAAGTGTCACGAGTTCAAATCTCTCAATAAGGCTTGTATCATTTTATATCAAATCTAAAAATAAAATAAACCTAGCCTGAGCATTGGGAATAAATGCTATAATATTATTTTGGTATTGTTATTTATAGTGATCTGCGCAGACTGAGTGCAAAAACCATCACGATGCTCGATATGATTAGCAAACTTTTATTTACAGATGACTGTCCTATGAACAGTAGCTCTGAACAGAATATGCAGGAAATAATGGACCAGATCTCTACTGCTTGTGACAACTTTGGCTTGACCGTTGGCATAAATAAACTGAGGTCATGCACCAACCAGTCCTGGAAATAGTGTTTAAACAACCAGTGGTCGAGATCAGTGATTATTGCTGATTGGCTGACTAAAACAATAGCACAACAGCACAGTTTTTCGTGGAATGTTCTCGACAGTGTCGGAATATAATGACTAATCTGAAGATCCGCCATTCTCCCTACCCAACTCTGTGTGTGAGAGCTGGATTGGTGAAATCAGAAGGTTAAACCACATGGCTTGACTGGGGCACTTGTTACAGTGTTTTCACTGGTGGAATTGTATCACAACTGATGAGATCATGTCTGTGGTAAATATATTTGGCAGTTGTGCACTTTATTGAGAGCCCAACTGATATTGTCACTTTGCTTATCTGCAAGGCAGTGGATTCCCGTAAAGGTTTCTATATGACTAGCTGGGGGAGGGGGAGACATCCAGAAAGGTGATTCTGGGACAGTCATAAGGGAATCTTATAAGCGTTATCAAATAGACATTATCACCTGGTAAAAATTGGCACAAAATTGTTCAGCCTGGAAAGGTGATTCTGGGACAGTCTGAGGGAATCTTATAATAATAATAGCTGTCCATCGTTGTCGATGAGGACCGCCGACATCATCCTTGTCACAGATTTCCCTGTTGAGTGTGGGTGTGCATGTGGCTGAACAGGCCAATGCGAGCACGAAAACATCTGCTACATATCGGGCACACGAGGTTTGTAGAAGGGGATGGTGTTCCCGCTGCTCGGGATTTCCACGTCTCGCGTCTGTTCTGGGCTTTCACAACACGGTCATCTTCACCGGCAGCTACACCCGATTTGACTGCGCTTCTCCAGTCAGATCTGTTTTTCACAAGACATTCCCAGGTGTCGATGTCTATCTGGCAACTTTTTAGTGAGTCCTTCAGACCGTCTTTAAAACGTTTCTTTGGGCGCCCTCTCTCGCGCCATCCCTCTCTCAGCTCGCCGTAGAGAAGCTTCTTTGGGAGCCGCTCGTCTGACATACGGACGAGGTGTCCGGCCCATCCTAGTCGTGCTTTTTCTAGCAGTGCATGGATGCTGGGCATGTTAGCCCTCGAGAGAACAACCTCGATGTCAGTGACACGATCTTGCCATCGGATGTGGAATATTCGCCTCAGGCAACCTGTGTGGAAGTGGTTTAACCTCCTTGCATGTCCAGAGTATACAGTCCAGCCTTCGCAAGCGTAGAGTAGGGTTGGAATGATGGTTGCACGGTAGACTGTGAGTTTGGTCTTGACGCTGATGCCACGACGTGCCCAGACCATCGAGCGCATTCTACCAAAGGCTGTGCTGGCCTTTGCTATTCTGCTTGCCACCTCATCGTCTAGGCTGACAGATCTCGACAGCGTGCTGCCCAGATATGTGAATTTGTCTACGGCATTCAACGTCTGCCCGCTGACTGTAGTCTCTGGTTTTGTGTACGGCATGCCTGGTGCTGGTTGGTACATGACCTCTGTTTTTTTTGCATTTATGGTCAAGCCAAAATTTTTGCATGCGGCAGAGAACTGGTCCATTCCAACCTGCATGTTCAGTTCTGAGTTGCTCATTAGAGCGCAGTCGTCAGCAAATACAAGTTCCCTGATTATGGCGCCAGCCACTTTGGTTTTGGCCTTCATTCTTCTGGAATTGAGTAACTTGCCATCTGTGCGGTACTTTATGGGTATTCCAAGCTCCAATGATCTGAAGGCGTCTGTCATCGTGGCTGCGAACATCATGCTGAACAAAGTCGGGGCGAGTACACATCCTTGTTTTACTCCGTTTGATACTAGAAACGTTTTAGAGATTGCACCGCTGTCCAGTACACGAGCACACATGCCTTCGTGTAGCTGTTTCACCATTGTTATGAACTTGTTGGAGCAGCCAAACTTAGACATTATCATCCACAGCCCTCCTCTGTTTACTGTATCAAATGCCTTTGTCAAATCAATAAATGTGGTGTACAAGGCCTGATTTTGCTCTCGACACTTCTCTTGTACTTGGCGAGCGGCAAAAATCATGTCCACTGTTCCTCTTCCGGCTCTGAATCCACATTGGCTTTCTGGGAGGTGGTGGCTTTGTTCAAGGTGTTTGTTGAGCCTGTTTAGCAGTAAGCGCGCTAGGATCTTGCCTGCTACGGAGAGTAGCGATATTCCACGATGATTGTCACATTCCTGACGATTGCCTTTTCTTTTGTATAGGTGAACGATTGAGGCGTCCTTTAGCTCCTGCGGAATTTTACCTTCAGCCCACATGTGACAGAAGAGTTCAGTGATCCTTCTAGTGAGGGATGGGCCAGCTGTCTTATATACCTCTGCTGGTATTGCATCAGCTCCTGGAGCTTTTCCTATAGATAGTGAACTGATTGCCCTGTCGACTTCCTCCTCAGTAATTTCTTCATCCAACGCCAGGTTCAGTTCCACCTGCAGCATTCGCCGGATGGCCTCCTCATTTATGGACGATGGGTGGTTTAGTATTTTGCAGAAGTGGTCTGCCCATCTGTCTAGAATCTGAACCTTATCTGTTAGCAGTACCCCATCTGCACTGCGAACTGGAGTATTACTAGAGGGCTGCGGGCCGTAGAGAGCTTTCAGTGCCTCGTAAAACCGTTTGGTGTCATGACGCTCGACGAACATCTCAATTTCGCCAGCTCTTTTGCTGAGCCAGGAGTCTTGCATCTCTCTAAGCCTGGTCTGGATAGCTTTGCGAGCAGTATTGAAGGCAGCTTTTGCTGCCGGAGACGGTGTGTCCCTCTGGTATTCCCTGTGCGCTTCATGTTTTGCATCGAGAAGGCCCTGTATTTCTAGATCGTTCTCATCAAACCAGTCCTTATGCTTGCGCGTGAGTGGGCCAATGTGTTTAACAGCTGTATCGTAGAGTGTGTTTTTCAATGATGCCCAGTTCTTTTCGATGTCGTTCTTTTCAAAACAAAGCTCAGACAGTCTACCCTCAAGCTCTTCCTGGAAGCCCCCTCTCGTGGGTTTGTATTTCAACTGAGAGACATTTAGCCTCCTCGGTGGTTTCTTTCCCTGGGGGCGCATTTTGGGCTGGATCTTGAAGTTTAGCTTGGCAATGACAAGTCGATGGTCGGTCCAACATTCTGCACCACACATGCTCTTCGTTACCATAGCATCCGCTCAATCCCTACGTCTGATGATAATATAGTCAATGAGGTGCCAGTGGCGGGACCTTGGGTGCATCCATGTGGTTCTATTTCGGACAGGTAGTCGGAAAGCTGTGTTTGTAATGAGTAGTTCATTTGCGGCACATGTCCTCAGAAGGAGCAGTCCGTTAGTATTGCATTTTCCAATACCATGTCTGCCAATGGCCCCCTCCCAGGCTGTATGGTCTGTGCCAACGCTAGCGTTAAAATCACAGAGGATGACCAGTTTGTCAGATTTGGGGACTGAAGCGATGAGCGCCTCAAGGTCCTCGTAAAACTGATCTTTTGTTTCCTGAGGATTTGTCATTGTGGGTGCGTATGCACTGATGAGTGTTGCATGGCGCCCTCCTATTAGGGGGAGACGCAGTGTAATCAGGCGGTCATTAATTCCTCTGGGCATGCTTGTGAGCTTGTCGACCATGTTGGTCTTGATGGCAAAGCCAACTCCAGCTTCACGGCGTTCTTCTTTGCTGCGGCCGCTCCAGAAGAAAGTATAACCAGCGCCTTCTTCTGTGATCTGCCCTTCCTCTGCCAGTCGTGTCTCGCTCAGGGCAGCTATGCAGATGTTGTATCTAGCAAGTTCCCTGGCGATCAGTGCTGTCCGTCGTTCGGGTCTGTTTGCTTTGGTGTTGTCCAGTAGCGTGCTGACATTCCATGTTGCAAGCGTGATGGGTAGTTTTCGTGATCGTTTTCTGCCTGTTCCGCCGCTGCAGTTTGGGGGCCCTGCCAGTTGCGAGCTGCTAGTCAGGGTGTGATCTGTAGGGTGATGTCGTGAGTTGCGCAAAGTGTTTATAGTGAGGGAGATGTGCGCAGGATCTTCCTCACTCTCTCGTCCGGACTCAACATGTTCTAGAGGCAAGACATTGTCAAGACTTCTAGTGAAGGGTTCGGATGCAGACAGTATGGTGTCAGCGTGTGCCTCATTATCTCGGTAGCCCTTCCCTTCTCTTTTATCGCTGGGGTGGAGCTTTAAGGTATCAGTTTCTGAGTGCATTTGTTTGTGTATTCTTCTTCCACCTCTCGTTCCTCTGGTCTTTCGCCTTGATTGTATACTTGTGAGTTCCGATGCCTCCTCGGTTAAGTGTATTTTCAGCACACGCAACAGATGTAGATCTGAGTTTGAAGGGACGTAGTGTGCTGATCGAAGCGCGATGAGCTCCTTTCTGAAGTACCGTATGTTTGACGGGGTCAGGATGACCTCCTTCGTTTCAGTGTTCATGCTTCGTTATCTGGGTCACGATACAGCACGGAGCGACACTAACCTTTGACTGGGTCAAGTTTCGGCCACGCTTTATCCCATCGAAACTGTACACATTAGTCTACCTTTCACGACTAAAAATACACTGTTATATACTTCGTTGCATCACTTCTTTCACATTAGTATGCTTAATTCACAAGTCGGCACATTTATATCCAGGAATCACGTTAATAGTCCGTGAGTTATCATAGAAAACACAAACAAAACACCGTTTTATCAAGAGGGAAATCGACTGCGACCATGTCCGGCGCCATCTTGACCCACTAACTTATAAGCGTTGTCAAAAAGACTATCACCTGGTAAAAATTGGCACAAAATTGTTCAGCCTGGAAAGGTGCTGTCAAAAAGGACGTAGCAGTCAGCAAGAACCTCCATGTTCAAGCAGCCCATGATAGACATGCAATCAGAAAGTCTAGAACAGAGGGAATGCTAATACCAGCTGTACACCATATGTTTGCCAGTCATGCCATAGAACTTTTCTTAGCCATATTGGCTTGATCAGTCACAAGTGCACGGACAGACTCAAGGATGTAGTATGACATGGGATGATGTTGGCAATCCTCATTAACGATGTTGAACAATTACTATTATTAACTATAGTGTGTTTGTTATCTTTCAGTGGCTTCCTGGTATCATATCTGACGATAAAACAGGTTACAGCAAAAGGGTGGAGGTTTAACTGGAGTTACTTTTACCTACACCGTTACTGGAGGTAAGTGTAATGAGGAAGTACTGGGCGACGTTTGTGGCATGTTTTTCTCCTGTCATTGAGTATGGTCTTCTTCTTGTCTTCCTTTCACCCTATATGAAACATCATATAATTTGTTTAGTCGAACATGATCATAAATGTGTGAATGTGTGTGTGTGTGCATACAGACAGACAATCATAGACAGAAAAACAGAATCATAGATATGGACACATATATAAAGAGAGATAGATCTTTGCATTACAGAAAAAACGACATGAAGTGGAGGAAAATTGTTGCTGTAGTTATAGATGCTATCACAATGGTGGAGTATCAATAAAAAATCTCAGATATGCCATTGGCACAGTTCTGCTGGCTGAAAGCAAACAAGAGCTACATGAATGTGGGCATCAATTGTACATTAACGAAACTATTAACTATCAAATATTGGAACAAGGCAAAAGCTTCTCCCATCTTGGAAATATAACGGAAAATGGAAGATACTACTTGAAATACTTGGAATCCTGGTATTCAAATAGACAGGTGTATATCTACTGCCAGTAGTCAAAGCGGATCTCTGTTATGAAGTCATCTGCCTCGTGTTCAGACGATCAGGGTTCAAATTCGAGCCACACGATCAGTTCATGGCTGCAATTTTTCCAGAGATCCTTGGGTTCATCGCTGGAGCTATGGAGTTCATGCTTTGTGCGATGCTCTCGGCAGACGGAATTCTGTTCTGCGTAGAGAGACGGAGCCATATGGGGAAATCCGCGACGATGAAGTCGAACCCTGGCATTTAACCTTTTTTTTTAACTTTTATCATTAGTATGTTATTATCTTTCAACATTTTACTTCCTGCAGCTTACTAGGCCTGGGGAAAGGTAGGTTACGTATTGGTAAGAATTTTGCTACATTTTATAATTTTCCAGGAGAGATGAAACTAGCGTCTGGTCAGAGAAAACTTACTGATCAAACAATGTTAGTCAAGATCAGGCAAAATAAACTGATCAAGACAACCTCACTTCCACACAGTTCTCCCTGGAAACAGACTGTTATTTGGCAGTCTGGCTAACAGGGTGGAGGGATTGATTTGATCCCCATGGTAGTGAGCAACACACAGATGAAGTCTAGCATAGCACAACTGCCTGGAGGACACTGGTCCACGTTCATCACAACACTCGGTTTGTGAGGAGATCTTCTGCACCACCTAACGCCCATTTCCAGGTGCAAAAAGAAGAAACAATTATTCGTCATGGGGATTCAACAACAAGAACAGAATTTAGCCAAAACGGAAGCTAAGAGCTTACTCTTATCAATTTCCAACTGTCAAGGGTTCTTTAACATGAACCACATGTACAGGAGATCTCTGAGTTTTGTTTGTCAATCTCCCATATGACTAGGCACTGGTCACACCTCTCTTGAGACCAGGGCATGCTAGAAATTTGTGGGATTAAAAAACAAATCATATCGCACTTTTGTTTCTTAAGAGCATGCGCCTTTACCTCTCAGCTATATTGGCTCCCTAAAAAGAAAAGAAAATGAAGATATGAGATATAAATCAGGAAGAGAGTAGGGATGACTAAATCAGATCTTACCAACATGAGTCATATATTGACATGCAAACAAGTGCCTCGCAAATTAACAATTGAGATGGTCAGGTGTTATGTACACTTGTCTGTACTGATGGTATAGAAACTTGGACAATTAGCAAGTGATTAGAGAAGAGAATTGGTGCCTATAAAATGTGGAAATATAGAAAAATGGGGAAAGAAAGAAAACAGATAATGAAGTTTTGGAGAAATTAGAAGTACAATGAGAATTGATGAAAGAGATCAGAAATGTATCAGGCTTGATGTTCACTGATTACTTTTGCCATTATTGACGAAGAAAATGGGTTATCACCAAAGCGGAACAATTTTTATTAGCATTATCATTGTTGTTATGTGCCATGTGGGACGATAATCTGAGATTTTTACAAGATTCTGTTTATTGGTTAGTCATTCCTCCACCTTTTAACAAAAATGAGTATTTGCGTATTTATGTTAGTCTTATTTCCTGAGATGAAGTGAGCTTGTGTTTTGCACATGAAGAGTCCAGTGCTTCCCACTTGAACACACATTTTTTTAATTGGATTACTTCTCATAGGTGTATTGCTTTTTGATGAATCCAAATACAAACAATTTTGGGATGTGAGCGTTACCCCCAACCACTTTGTCCACTCCTCTTCTACCCTGGAGTATAGAGGTTTGCCAGAGATAAGACCACACAATTCTATTACTTAGTGAAAAAAAAGATTGTTGATTCTGGCTTGTGGGATCCTTGGAAACGAGAAGACAGATTAGCTTGCAGAAGCTGAAAGTCGTACCAGGCAGACTTGCCATCCACAGATCTATAAAGAAGCAAAGATAAAACAATTTACAAGGAAAGAACAGCACAAAGAATACAAGCCAGAAAATGACAGTATAGACAAACTTGGCAGTGATGTGGAGACAAAGATCTTTGGATTCAGGATGGGACATTGCAGACTTAAGGTCCACCTCCACAGACTGGGTCTTAGAGACACCACCACATACGATTGCGGGGCACCCACAGAAACACCAGAAAATATCCTGCAAGACTGACCCGCTTACGCAAACCAAAAAGAGGCAGTCTGACCCGGGGTAGAAACCATGCTCGAAAAGCTGTGGTGGACTGCCAAAGACCTTAAATGCACAGTCTCCTTCGTGAACCTCTTCGGGATAGAAGCATAGCATTAGTTGTTTAAAGAAGTAGAAGAAGAAGTCAATCATCTTCTATGGAATTGTCAATCACCTTAGTTTGATTACTGCTTTCTTGAGGTAAACTAAGAAGAAGACCCAAGTATAAGCCCTAAGTAGATACAAATAATATCATAATATGGAAACTGCTTTCCTCTAAGATGTTAAAGCTAAAGTATAAAATCGTTGGGAAGAAGTGGAAAAATAATAATAATAAAAAGAGCAAGTTGGAAATGGAAAAGGAGAAAGGGAAGAATAAGGAGATACATAACACTAATGAGGAGAAGAAAAAGCATAAAAGAAAAGAAAGAAGAGATAAAAAAAAGGGACATGAGCGAAGAATGAAGACAAGAAGAGAAGTAAGAAGAGGAAAGAAAAACTTAATGAGGACAAAGAGCAAAAGAAGGAGAAATAAAAAGAAGGATTAAAAAGAATATGAGAATAAGGGAGAAAAAGATGGAGGATAAATGAAGAGAAAGTGGAACATGAAGAAGAAAATGAAAAGAAGATAAGAAGAAAATGGAGATAAGAAAGAAGTAGGTATCATAAGGTATCACAGTATTGAATAAAAACTAAACATTCTGTATGTTTGTCTGTTCTAGGCTAACACCAACATTGGTAGTTACAATTGTCATGGTGGAAGGTCTTCAGAGGTTTGCTGTCTCAGGATCTAATGCCCCCACTTCACAGCCTAGAGACAAGACGGCCTGTGAAAACAATTGGTGGTTCTTACCACTGTACATCACCAACCTTGTTGGATTGGACTTTGACAAAGTTGTAAGTTTTAATGTTACATTAATGCTGATGGGGGTGATAATGTTGACAGTGGTGATAGTGATGGTGATGACGATGGTGGTGGTGGTGAGATTGTAGATGAAGATAATATTGATGATGGTGAAAAGACTTGATTTTTTAAGTAATGATAATAATGGCAATAATTACAAATATTGATAATTGCAAGGATAGAAACACCATGATGATTCAACATTTGGAAAAATGTTCAATTATTTCCTCAGTGTTTTGCTCAGTCCTGGAGTCTTTCTGCAGATTTCCAGTTTTACCTTCTCTCTCCACTAATGATGATTCCATTTTACTAGTAAGTACCAAAACCTAGTGTGGATGTGTGACTTAGGAAAGCTTTTGTGCAAAAGACCACTAGTTTAATCACTGGTCGTGAAATACTCAAGATAGCCCAACAGTTAATGGATGCAGTTAATGAGGACAAGATTGGTGAGAACTGGTCACCTCACCACAGAAGATGTTGAGAGCCAGTCCAATTAACTCTGTACAACTTCATCATTGATAGCAGTGTCCACTATTGACTACATTGACTTTGATCATAAGCTTACTGACAGCGAGCGTTTAATCAGCTTCGCCGAGGAGTGTTGGCTTTTCATGACAAAAGTACCTGGTTCGCTACTTCTTGTAGGCCCACTACAGTTCACCCAGCCATTAATGGATGCCTGGCTTGCTATTAAGAAAGGAAAAACATCAGCCAAAGGAATAGGTCACCCTACTTCATTAAAAATGAAGTATCAGACACTTTATCCTTGACAACAATGTATACTGTAGAACAAGCTTGTTATTGAAACCGAGGTATAAGTTTGGACGTACAGTTAAACAAGTTGACATAAACCTAAGTATGTGTTTGGATGTACAGGCAAGCAGTAGACATAAACCTAGGTATGTGTTTGGACGTCAGACAAGCAGGCAGACGTAAACATTTGCTATGACAAACCTATTACCTAATTATAATACGCAAATTCCAGGAGTCTCAGTCCTCTATCGTATCGTTCGTGGTCACATTTCCATATGCTCCACATGTGCCTTTCCAGTCACGTACCATGTCTTCACGGTACAGATACAAATTAACTTAAGAAAGCACCAGATTGAATAGCCTATTAGGAAATATTTTTTTAGTCAGAGTGGTGAATGCTTGGAATGCATTGCCCAAGGAGGTAGTGGAGGCACAGACAGTTAATGCATTTAAGAATAAATTGGATGCGCATATCTTTTAGAGCAGGGTAATGCAAATCCAGCTGGTTGTCTACAGACTCTGATGAGTCTTCTAAATCAGTATAAAAACGTTAAGTAAAGTGTTCTTAAGGTAAGGTGTCCGCCTGAGGTCACGGGTTCGAATCACAGTGGAGACAGGATTTTTTTCACGTGGATCTTCTGGTAAAAATTCCCTTGATCTCTCTGTTGTGAAATCCGATTGCCGTGATCAGTATTGAGCACGTTAAAAATCCCTTGGCAGTTAGAAATAAAAAAGAGTAGACTTAACGTCCGCTGCTCGAACAAAATTTAAAAAATCAAGTTAAAAAATCTGCCCAAATTATTTGTGCCTTCCCCCAGGCCTACTAAGCTGCAGGAAGTTTTTAAATACCTACTACGTATAGTCAGAGCCTTCGGCTACCTGGCAACAGACATTAACACGCCTGTTTGAATACCAGGATTCCAAGTATTAATTAAAACCTTTTTAGCTCCTTACGGTGCATAGGTCTTCAACAAATACATATGACGTCATATAGTGCTGGCCTGTCCATATCTGTTGAAGTTTTTGTTACTAAAAGTTACCACTCAGAAAAATGCTATGAAAGGAGAAACTCTTACATGACCAATAGACAACAAACACTGACATCAGCGTCAGGGAAAAAATACTGATTAAGTCTCCACCTCAAGCCTCTGCCTCATGGTTCCTGGAAACAGGCTGTGTCACAGCAGTTTGGGGAATGAAGTGGGGATCAACACTGTTATTTCAATAGTGTTGAGCTTAGAGCTTTGCATTGCTCAACAAACAGGATGAACCTGCTCCACCTTCACAAGTACGCATCGGGATGTAAGAAGAGCATCGGTAACCCACCACCAGAGATGCATATTCAAGAGTTGAATTAACTTCGTTACATGTGGCTTCCACAACAACAACATAACAGATAAAACAACAATACACTGTATCACTTATGGACACGCTCTACACCCTGCTCCATTGTACACATGTGTTCAAGAAAGTGCATGTTCTCTTCTCTCCAGTCACAAGTTTGCTGGTATACTGAGTTGCCTCATCTTTGTAATCGGCCAGTGGATCATTGCTGGTGTGTTCTCATACCAGACCAATGGAGCAATTGGGTTGCTAGGGTATTTACACTTTATGTATATCATCATGTTTCAGGCTAATAGCGATGAAAACAATTCTATTCAAGATTTTGTGTATATCCTGTAGAGTGTTTGAGTAGGAGGTAGAGCCCTTGTGTCTCACGGATAAGAAAAACGGGTTCATTCCTCATTATCAACACCCTCCAGTCAACCCAGCTGTAACTGTGTACCTGGCTCAGTGTTAGAAAAAGGAATATCAGCAAAGGAAACTGACCAATCACTTTTTTAAAAGACCAAGGTATAGAACATAGAGGATGATGGATGAGGAATGGTGAGGATAATCCGGACAGATAAGGATGTAGAAAGAGGGATGGGTGGGGTTGGAAATAGGGGAGGATGGACAATAATTGAGGCGATTGGATTAAAATGGACGAGGATAGATAATAATAGAGAAGGATGAATAAGTATGGATACGGATGGATGATGATTGATTGGAAACGACGGGAGTGGATTAGTATAGATGAGTGTGAAGGGAGAGCATGGATAATGAATTAAGATGGTGGTATTAGATGATAAAACAGTGGTATAGAGTGTCTAGCCAGCAGTGTAGACATTGTTCCTAGATATGGCAGTAGAAACCAGAGTAGCAAGCACTCCAGGTAATGACAGCTTAACTGTGACCAGCATCACCATAGCTAGAGTGCAGGCACAATACAGTTGGGTGGACTAAATGTCTACATGGAAAAACCTGGGACTGGACAACCAAGAAAGGCACCTTCCCCCAGACCTAGTAAGCTGCAAGAAGAAAACTACTCACAGACTTACCACTAATAGTCAAACAGAAGTCTAAAAGGTAAACCAGGGAAGACATTAGACAGCACCGTCTAAGGACCAACTAGATGGATTTGCAAAACAAAAAGATATCATTGGCTACTAGGCACCAGACACTGATCTGTCTAATTAAATATCAGAATTCCAGTACTTCCAGTAGAAGTCTTAAACAACTTCATCCCCGATAGCAGTTTTATGTGAAACTGCTTTACCTTTTTACAACCTGTAATATAGAAGAATATCGTAGGAGATTATACCCACCAGAAACATGGATACATGTATATACAGATGGCTCATCTAACAAAGCCACATCCAATGGAGATGTAGGGGTCTATTACAGACTAAGGAATGGAGAAGAAAAACTTGAGTATTAACAACGGGAACATACTCCAATAACTTCCATGCAGAAGCAGAGGCACTGAAAGCCACAGCTGAGCTTGTAATCCAAGATAAAGTTATCCACCAAGAAAACATAGTATTCCTGACTGATGCCCCATCAGTATTAGCAGCGCTAAAACAACACAAAGATGATGATCTCAAGCAATGTATGTTCTCCCTGACACAGCTCTCAGCAGAACACCCAAGGTTGGTCATACAGTGGATCCCATCCCACTGCAATATTGAAGACAATGAAGCTGCAGACAAACTAGCAAAGAGTGAGGAACATCCCCACAAACAGACCTGAGCATCACATATAATGAGGCCAAGACCATAATTAAAGCCAACTTCAGGGGAAAATGGGCTGATCAACATCCCGACTTCCGAAAAGAAGACAGCTACTTTAACTTAACGAGAAGAGCAAGTCGTCATCGTCAGACTGAGAACTGGGCATAACGGACTCAAGAGCCATCTTTACAACAAACGGAGGATTGGGACAGATGACAGGTGCCCATGTTGGGAGCATGCCATGGCCGTGGAACACATCCTACAAAGCTGCTTGCTCGCGCAGGAAAAGAGAGAACAATACTGGCCTCGCGAGACAGATATGAGACAAAAGCTGTATGGAGATACAACAACCTTACAAATAATGGTGTCCTTGTAAGAGAAACCAGGACCTTGATATGAGAATGTAAGAGAAACTGAAACTTTGATATGAGGATGTAAGAGAAACCGAGACCTTGATATGAGAATTAGCGAAGAAGAAGACGAAGAACCTGTAATACTGTGCAAACACGATGAACATAAAAAGCAGATATGGCCATCATCAGTACCATTCCTGGACAAGCTCTATAAAGATACCAGTAACCTGAGAAAGTGTGGCTGGACAGGTTATACTCACAGGAATATATTAACACTATAAGCTAGGGTTTCTCAACCGGTATTCAATGAAACATAATAAAGATCTCTAGGGGTTAACAAGAGATTGAGATTGAAAACATCAAAGTTTGTATTAAAAAAACAACATACATAGCTTTCAGTTGTAGACTGCCCATCTTGTTCTGAGCAGGTGATAAGGGCATAGTCATTGCGAAGAGTAGATCCAAGATGGTCGCGTCTTTCACCATGGTGATAGACTGCAGGCCTCTGGGATTGAGACCATGTGTCCTGTATCTGATACACGTGTCAGTATCAATGTAATGCACAGCATCAGAAGGCATGGCTGCAAAGACAATGCTAAAGAGGGCCCATATTAGAATGCATCCATGTTTGACACTATTGATCACTGAGACAGCTACAGATAATTCTACTTTATGCAGTACTTGAACCATCATGAAACTGGCGAACAACTGTAATGAATGTGCTGGTAGAATAAAATGTTGCTATTTGTTGCCAGAGTATTCCCTTTTGGCAGTGTCAAAGGCTTTGATCATGTCAACAAAAACCATGTACAGGTTATGATGCTGTTCCTCACATTTCTCTTAGATTCATTGTGCTGCATATGTCATGTCAACCATCCCATGACCAGCTCGAAAATTTACAAAGACACTTTGGGAGTAGCCCTTCTCAACATGACTAGTTAGGTGATTGAGCAGACGTGGGCCAGAATATTGCCTATGATTGAGAAGAGGGGGATTCCCTTGTGGTTTTCACAGAAATTATGATTCTCCTTTTCTTGTAAAAGTGAACAATGGAGTCATCTTTCTGGAATAGTGCATTCAAGAATAGATTGGATGTGCATAGGTATTTTTTTAATCAAGTGAATGTAAAAGAAACTAGTTGTATACGGTCTCTTCAGAGTCTTCCATACCAGTATAAAGATGTTAAGTAAGTAAGTACAACCTAAGAAACTTTGCACAACCGAATGTTCAGATTTGAGAACAATCATCTTTGTGAGCCAGTCCATAAAGATGCTGCTTAATAACTACCAGATTTACAAAAACTCTGTGTCTGCATTCATTTATGTTTACATTTTTCAACTAGAGGTGTGTCACTAATTTCATCTGTAGTTTTTCTCAATTTTCAACACATTTTGTTACATGATATATTATTTTAAAGATAAATGAATGTGCTGTTTCAGAAACTAACTGTAGTGGCATATTTATATGATTTTTTAGATAATATAGTTATCACAGTGGGAAAAAAAAACTATTAAAAATATAATTTTTTTAAATGATTTTTTAATTATGAGTAGAAATCATCTAAGAACATCACATATACAAATATTTATACTTGTTTTCATTTATTTAGCTACTTCCACTTCTCAAGGAGCCCATTAGTTTTTTCCCCATGCTAAACTGTACAGAATTTCAAAACAAATTTTAAAACTTACAAACATATTATGAAAACATGGATTTAAAAGCATGTGGACATTGTTATGGCTTGGAAAGGTCATTTTTTTTCTTGGTATTTAACAAATTCGGACTAATTAGAATAGTTTTCTAACTATTTCAATTTTGACACTAATACCGGCTTCTGGTCATAATTGATAAACTTAACTTAACTTAACATCTTTATACTGGTTTAGAAGACCCTAAAGAGTCTGTATACAACCAGTTACATTTACATCACTTTGCTCTAAAAGCTATGCGCATCCAGTTTATTCTTAAATGCATTAACTGTCCCTGCCTCCACTACCTCCCCTGGCAATGCATTCCAAGCAGACACCACTCTCTGACTAAAAAAATATTTCCTAATATCTAATCTGGATCTCTCTTTAGTCAGCTTGTAGCTATGCCCTCGTGTTATTGTAGGTGGCTGTATTTTAAAATAACTTGTTATAGTCTAATTTATCCATTCCTCTGATCATCTTATAAACCTGTATTAAGTCACCACGAATTCTTCTCTCTTCGAGACACTGTAGGCCGGTTTTTCTGAGTCGTTTCTCATAACTGTAATTCTGGAATCCCACTATCATCTTTGTCTCTCTTTTTTGTATTCTTTCCAGCATGTTTATATCCCCTCTATGATAAGAACTCCACACCTGTACATAGTACTCCAATCTAGGTCTAACTAAAGCTTTTTACAGTTTGACGATCACTTCCTTGCTCCTATGTTTAATATTTCTTTTTATCATACCTAACATTGCATTTGCCTTTTTCACTGCTACCTTAACTTGCTCACTCACCTTACCTGTATGATCTATTATAACCCCTAGGTCCCTTTCCTTATCTATCTTTCTAATATTGTTTTCTCCCATTCTGTAATTATGTTCCATATTGGATCTGCCCATGAGCCGCTTCCAGTGGCATACAGTAGCAAATGAGTTAAAATTATGCAGAAGAAAATTAGATGTAGAGTTAACAGTGAAGTTCAAGATAAACAGTTTGGGCTGAGACAGAAGAGTGGAACAGGATAAGCAATATTCTATTTACAGACTCTGGCAAAAAAACAAAAAAATATGTACAAGTATAGAAAAACATTTATGTGTGCTTTATAGATAACAAAAAAAAGGCCTTTCACAGAATCCAGCATGAGAAACTGATTACATGGAAAACAATAATCTGGAAAATAATACTCAAAAACCAATTGTGTGAGAAAACTGCTATTATAAGATCTGGCAGGCTTTTTATATCATGTATAGAGATGAAAAGAGGGGTGAACAAGGATAAGGACTGCCCCCATGTCTGTTTAACATTTATGCAGGACAAATATTTCAACAGATTGAGGAAATACCATGACTCATTATCGGTTGGAGTATCAATAAGTAATCTCATATATATGGATGACATAATTGAAATGGCTGACAAGAATAAGAACTGCACAAATTAGTAATTCAGGTAGAGAATAATAGTCAGGTGTCTGAATTGAACATTTACACTGAGAAAGCAAAAATTATAATCATTAGCAAAGGAGACTCAAAATCTACTCTACAGATCAAAATAGGCTGTCAAATATTGGAACAGCTTCTCTTAGCTTTTATATTTTACTGATGACCACGCATTTGTAAAGAAAAGATTAAATAACTTTAAACAAATGCTTATGCAGTATCAATTCTAAAATTAGTAATAAAATTGAATGGGATCAGTTGAAGTATTTTTTTAAAATGGCTAGATGTTTGGCCATCACCCAATGCCGCTTTTTGTCAGACTTTTTTTTTTTTTTTTAAATCTATCAGATATGGCAGAGGGGACGGCATGGCTTAGTGGTTAAGTGGCATGGCTCACAGCACCGGCCGTTACCCCGGGGAAGCAAACCCTTAGAAAATGCAGGAGGAAGCAGACCCTTACATAAAATGCATGCTGAAGTCGGATGCACTGGGCCGACAGGTGCAAAATAAAAACCACAGTGCAACGCACACCCGCCTTGGGAAATTGAGAAAAAAAGGGCGAACGCAAAAAAAAAAAAAAAAGATCTGGCAGAAAAATTGCTAAGTAGCCAACATTGGTTCTCAGTGTCATATATGAACTTTGACCAAGTCACATGATAATGTATTGTAACACATTAAAGGAAATTTTTTCTATAAACGTTCGTTACAGAGTGGGAAATGAATAAATCCAACAGAAATGGGAACAAGAGACCATGCACAACTTATTTGATCATTTAGAGAATGAATTCGTTTGGTAAAATCACTAGAATTTCTACAAATGTACATGTCATCAGAGCATGTTACAACATACAGCAGGTCTTTAGGCCAAGAAGAAAAGCCAAGAAAAAGATGGAATGATGGTGTTTCAGATGTCATACAGATGCAAGTACTGATACAAATGAAGACTGCACCAACCCATGACCTAACAGAATAACTGAACTGATGAGATAAGTAGAGAAAGTAACTTACTTTGTTTAACATTTACAGAATTTCAATGGATTGGCTAAGGTACTGCTACTTCCCGTTCTACTCCAGAATCGGCCCATTCGCTATAGGCATGTTATCTGGATACATCCTATCTGCCAATAATGGGCGTGTCCAAATGAAACCAGTAAGTAGAGTTTTTATTTTGTTAAAATATTTTGAAATATCAAAAACATTAAACCAAATAAAAGATTTGCATCACATTTTTGTTAATTAAAAAAATTAATGAAGTTATAAAGAAGAACACTATTATTAAGGCATTTATTCTCATTGCTTGTGTCAGCAGAGAGGATTATATGGCTAAGGAATAAAAGCAGCTTGCCCTTGTATGCCTGTGTTATACACCAAATCCTTTGCCTGCATAAAAAATCAGCAAATATGGAACAATATGAAAGATATTGGCTTTCCAACACATTTGGTTCCACAATAGAAACCTTGTACAGCCATCAGAATACATGGTGAAACCTCAGATTGGTTTGAGATACACAAGGGTGTCAGACAGGGCTGCATTTTTTGACCATTCCTGTTCAACATTATGTGGAAAACATCATCAGGAATATAAAGACAGATCCAATTTCTACAGACTTTGATCCTTTCACAATAGGAGGAAATGAGACACCGGAAATACAAAATGAAGACGACATTTTTGCTTTGGAACAGCGCCAAGGGCCTAGAACAAATAAATACATCAGTCCAGAAGCACAGTGAAGACCAGAACCTCTATCTGAATACAACAAAAACAAAGATAATGATAATTGATAAGTCAATACTTCAACCTAAAATCGAGATAGCTGGCCAAGAGATTGAAAATGTTGCACAATTTTAATATCTGGGATTAATACTAAACAACAAAGGAGACTGTACAAAAGAAGTAAGAAGACAACTGACTATGGCAATGTAGAAGATAAGGAATATGCAGAACCAATGGTAAAATACAAACAAAGCACTAAAACTAAACATCCTAAAAACATGCATTTTTCCTGTGGCAACCTATGGATGTGAAACATGGACGATTACAAAAGCAATAAGAGTGAAGATCGGTGCTTTTGAAACACAGCGCTAATTTTTTTAGTTGAAAAAAAAATCAGTTTTTTGGTATGTCAGAACTTCAGATGTTTTTTTGTTTTTGCTAGAAACATTGTTCTTCCATTGCATTTTCCAGTATTCTTCTGCTCTTTTTTGGCATTGGTCCTTCCTGTTGTTACAAAGATTTCCAGACCATCTTTTCTCAGTTTGTGTTCAATGAATGATGTCTATCTACAAGATATGTATGTCTATACAAGAAACCTGCACTAAAGCACTTTGTGTACTTGCAGTTATTGTTTCTGTAACAATTTATTTTACATTATGAGGTCGCTAGAAATGGCCCTATTCAGTTGCATTTTACAACATCATTTGGAAGTGAGTGATCTCTTACAAACTTTTAATGTAATTTATTTGTATTTACTATCTTAGCTGTCCATGATAAACAATGCATTCGCCTCAAGAACCCCTCTTGTATTTTGCTAAAAACTATTTTCTGACATAATATTTTCAATGTCCATGATTCACATCCATTTGACACATTAATTACTAAATTGAAAGTGTGCTGTGGTATAATATATATAATATATATAATAGTGGATCATATGTTAGTCTGAAGATAATTGAATATGTTTTAGCAAGCTAAATCATGACACCTGCTCTGGTGCTGTGAGCGGTTCATGATAGTTAATGTGAAATATTATTTGAGGTAACATCAATATTAAAACTTTCAAAGACACTTTCAAAGAGTCTGTGTAGTTTTGTCACAAAGTGACCAGTGAACGATGTGGATGTTCATGCACCCCACGAAGTCACCACCGCACAGTCATGCTATCACTGTAGGGGTCTGGGCTGATGGATCTGAGGTTGTCATTGGCCAGCTCTTTCCTGATCAGGATTCCAGTACTGATCAGGGATGATGATTTCACTAGTTCCACTCAGCTACAAACGACTCCATATGCCTCTTCCCCATGTTGTTTACTTGGAAATTTGCTGCCCATTGAGATGTGTGTTATTGAGGATGTTGGATGATTTTCATAGAATTCCCTCATGATATCTGCATGAGAACGGGTTGTGTAGAGAAAATGCTTGTAATATTGACGACAAGACGATAGTTGACTAGGTCTCAGTGGCCTACAGCAGTCAATGACGTAGACAACACAAACCGGCTTGAATGGATGACATGGAATGTTGAGCAGGGAGAAAAGTAACGTACAAAATAAATATCACACTGAGTAATGGACACAGTGAAGGATTCCGATGCTCGATTCCATTTCCAAAATTTACATTGATTGACAATATGACATCAAATATTGTGCGAACCCGCTCTCGAAAGTTGAAAACATGATGAAAGAACAATATAGACTTCAATGACAGCATGACTGTTATTGATACCATTAGGTAAAATATGTATTTAATTCTATGAAAGTGAAAAACACATCACAATGAAAGATATGGTGAACAAAACTTATCCAAGTATGATCCACCATTGGCGGCACACCTAGTGTTGATCATGAGACAAAAGTTACTGCATGCTGCCGAAAACTCAATCATGGTGGACTGCATATCTTTTTCTCAGCAGATGTTGAGGGTGCAATCATCCACGAATAGGAAATCTAGGATTGTGGCTTCACTCACCTTGGCATAGGACTTCAGATGCCTCGAGATGAACAGCTGAGCCTACATCCTGTACCTGATATGCATGCCCATAGCAGCACCATGTACAGCATCAGTGAGCATTGCTGCAAGGACCATACAAAAAGGTGTCGGTGCCAACACACAGAACAGTTTGACACTGGGAAGGATGCTGACAATTCTCCCTCATGCAGTACATGAGCCGTCATGCCATTATGAAATTAGTGGACAACCACAATAAATCTACAGGGGCTGCCATGATGTGCCACAGTCCTTCACTATTGCTGGTGTCAAAGGCTTTGGTCAAATCAACAACAAAACTGTGTACAGGTCACAATTCTGTTCTTTACATTTCTCTTGTAGTTGATGTACTGTATATGTCATATTAACTGTCCTATGATTTGCACAAAATCCACACTGATTCTCTGGGAGCAAACCCTGCTCAAGATGTCCAGTTAGACAGTTGATCAGGACTTGGGCCAGAATTTTGCATGCAATTGACAGTAGAGAGATACATCTGTGATTGTCACAGGATGGACGATTGTCCTTTTGATTGTACAGGTATACAATTGTGGCATCCTTCCTCTCTCGTAGAACTGTCTCAGCTTCCCAAATACAACAAAAGAGTGTAGTCAGTTCCTGATGAAGCATAACATACAAACGGACAGACAATTAAGAGGTTGCTAATATGACATGAATGTCTGTTTTTCTCCCTTAGTCTGTAGTAATCACAGGATGGATCCTTGCTACAGCAGCGGCCATTATTGTCGTCTTTGGTTTCCATGGTGACATGAGTAGGGAATTCCCTAGCAGTTTATTGGTGGCCACCATCTTCAATGCGGTTTCTAAGAGTGTCTGGGGTGCCAGTGTTTCCTGGGTCATCATTGCCTGTTCCTCTGGATATGGAGGTAACATAAATGAAAGAACATGTGATGAATGATTGGAACATCATCCTCATATAGTGTCATGCCAAGTGGTGTTGACAATCAAATATTTCCACAACCATCTGTCATGTGATCATTACAACACTTGATACTATCTCTGTTTTCCTGTCAGGTTGTCATATCATCCTAAACCTTTTGTTCTCGTCTTCCACTGCTTCTCTTACCCTTGATCTTTTCTGTCACCACAATGTTGTCTATACCCTCTCTCCTGAGTATTTGTCCAATGTACCTTGCCTGTCATTTTCTAATTAAGTTGGCAGTAATCTTCTGATATTGTTTTCTTGTTATATATCTTCATTTAATGGTTTAGCTGTCCCAGGTATACATAGTGTTGTTTCAAAGAACCGCATTTCTGTTGTTATCTGTGTTTGTTTATTCATTATTGGGAATGAACATCCATTCTTTGTGTGCTGTCAGATGTCAACTTGACTTTGTTCAAAGAAAACAGTGGTCATCCTAAAGCTGTAGACACTGCCATAGAGATTGTCTAGTGTTGACACTGGTGATGGCCACATATGCTTTCTTTGGTTTTTGTATGTCAGGCATTTTTGCAGCGGATGTTAGGGGTCATTTTCCTGGTACCACAGGTAGCACCTGTCTTCAGTTTATTGAAGAGATGGTACTTCAGTCTGTTGTGGCCTATGCAGAGTCTGAAGACCACCAAATTTGGAGACAAGAAATGAGAGATTAAATGTATGATGAATGAAACAAACAAAAATATTGATAGAAGATTGACACACACACAGAGAAAGAGAAAGAGATACGTCAACCAATATTAGAAGAAATATACTGATCTGGAGGGAGATAAAAATGAATAGAATATACAAAATTAAAAATATAATGTTTGTTTTGTTTTTATAAGCTAATCAGGCTGTTACTCATTCTTGGTGAATTATCTGGTTGCAAGTTGTGGTGGCTCTTAACTTAACTTAGCATCTTATACTGGTTTAGAAGACTCTAAAGAATCTGGTTTAGAATCTGTATACAACCAGTTTCTTGGAGGGTGGTATTTACCAATGTGTGAGTCCATCGTAATAGACAGACACTAGAGCTAAGTCAATATCTATAGATGCTCCAAACTACCTGGGAAAGGTGCAAATAACTTGGGCATGATTTTTCATTTTAATTTTGTCCGGGCAGCAGCTGCTAAGCCTTCTATTTTCTATTTTCAACTGCCAAGAAATTTTTAATGTGTTTGACACTGAACACGGGAGTCTGATCTTATTATCCAGAGATCAGGGAAATTTTTACCAGAAGATCCACGTGAAAAAAATCCCGGTCTCAACCGTTATATCGAACAAGCGACCTCCAATACCCAGGGGGGACACCTGTTGATATTAACAGCCATAAATGTTTTATAGGTTGATATTAACAGCCAAAAATGTTTTATAGGTTGATGTTAGCAGCAATTAAAATATTTAGACAAGCATAACATAGCTCAAAAAAGTGAATAGAAAGGGAATAAAACAGCAAAAATAGACTTCCAAAGAAAACTTGCTCAGAGGATCAAGACTGATGGTAAAAGCTTCTTTTCTTATGTTAGAAATGAACAAAGAAGGAAAGACAAAGTTGGCCCTCTCATAGACAGCACAGAAAAATAATAAGTGATAATAGGGAGGCAGCTAATCTGCCCAATCAGTACTTTGGCACAGTCTACATAAAATATAATTGCTCCAAGATCCCAGAGCCTATAGATATTTTTCAAAGAGACTTGGATACAGCGTGATTAAGATCAATCTGTATTACAGAGGAAATGGTTTTTTTAAAATGTTGGAGGGCATGAAAGTGGATAAATGTCCAGGTCAAGATGGTATCCATCCAAAATTACTGTTTGAAATTAGAGACCAACTAACAAAACCATTGGCTATATTATGTTATCAAATATTTGCAAAAGGGATTGTTCCACGGGATCGGAAAGATGCAGGAGTGATCTCCTTATTCACAAAGAGCAACAAATTTTATCCAGCAAATTATAGACCAGTGAGTTTAGCGAGCATATTCTGTAAATTGTTAGTCAATAATCAAAGAAAACATTGAAATGCATTTAGACAAGTTTAATTTAATCAGAAATAGTCAGCATGGGTTTACTAGAGGAGATCATGCTTAACAAATCTATTAGAATTCATGATGGATAAAGGGGAGCCACTGGATGTTATTTATCTAGATTTTGCAAAGGCCTTTGATAGAGTACCTCATCAAAGATTATTTCGAAAGTTAAAATCACATGGAATAGGTGGGGAAGTTGCCAAATGGATTGAAAATTTGTTAACAAGAAGAAGACAGAGAGTGGGCATAAATAAGGAGTACTCTGAGTGGTGTAAAGTAAAAAGTGGAGTGCCACAAGGCTCAGTTTTGGGACCAATTTTATTCTTGATATATATAAACGATTTGAACTTTGATATGGGATCCATGATTGCAAAATTTACTGATGACACAAAATTATGCAGTAGTGTCTCATCTAAAGCAGAAGTGGATATATTGAGGTTGAATTAAGATAAAATTCAAGAATGGTCTGTGTTATGGCAAATGGAGTTTAATGTAGATAAATGTAGGTAGATGGGTAGATCCAATATGGAACATAATTACAGAATGGGAGAAAACAATATTAGAAAGAAAGATAAAGAAAGGGACTTAGAGATTATAATAGATCATACAAGTAAGGTAAGTGAGCAAGTCCAGGTAGCAGTAAAAAAAGCAAATGCAATGTTAGGTATGATAACAAGAAATATTAATATTAAACATAGCAAGGAATTGATAGTCAAACTGTATAAAGCATTAGTTAGACCTAGTTTAGAGTACAGTGTACAGTTGTGGAGTCCTTATCATAGAGGGGATGCTGGAAAGGATACATAAAAGAGAGACAAAGCTGATAGTGGGATTCCAGAGTTACAGTTATGAGGAAAGAATCAGAAAAACCGGCCCACAGTGTCTAGAAAAGAGAAGAATTTGAGGTAACAATACAGGTTTATAAGATAATCACAGGAAAGGTTAAATTATACTATAACAAGTTTTCTAAAATACAACCACCAATAAGAACAAGAGGGCATAGCTACAAATTAACTAAAGAAAGGTCCAGATTAAATATTAGGAAATATTGTTTTAGCTAGAGAGTGATGAATGCTTGGAATGCATTGCCACAGGAAGTAGTGGAGGCAGGAACAATTAATGCATTTAATAATAGATTGGATGTGCATAGCTTTTAGAGCAAGATAATGTAAATGAAACTGGTTGTATGTCTTCTAAACCAGTATAAAGACGTTAAGTTAAGTTAAATTAACAGCCCTAAGTGTTTTATATGTTGATGTTAACAGCCCTAAGTGGTTTACATGTTGATGTTAATAGCCCTAATGTTGGTTTCTGTGGTACTTTGTTTTATATGTTGATGTTAACATCCCTAAAGACAGCTCTACTTAGCGATTTTTTTTACAACATGCATAGTAAGGTGTGAGCATCTAATTAGCAAGCGTGGTAGAGAGCTCACTTCTCATAGCAAAGATATCAGTTTCGATCCCATGCTCAATTCAATCCAGCTGGTAATGGAAACCTGGTTTATTGTCATGAATGGAAAGACAGTAAAAATGGCAACTACACATCCTAACCTCATATAAAAGTTGAGGTCTAGTGCAGTGAAGTCTCTAACACTCCATCAACACTGATGTGACAGATAGGCTTGCTCTGTGGTCATAAGTCTATCGCCTCACCAAAATAAGAAAGAGAATGAAGACTGGCTTAATATTTACATTATGGTGTAGTGGTCCTATTCTTCACTCACCAGTGGGGAGGAAGACTAGCGTCTGGTCAAGCACAACAAACTGATCAGACACATTAGTCAGGGTCAGGCAAATTATACTGGCCAAGACCCTCACCTGGAGACATTCTGTTTTTTTTGGTAGTCTGGCTAACAGGGTGAGAGATTGATGTGATCCCCATAGTAGTGAGCGACACGCACATGAAGCCAAGCATAGCACAACCACCTGTAGGACCATGGTCCACCTCCATCAGCACACTCAGAATGTGATGAAAGCTACTGCAATCCGCCACTAAACGTCCTTTTCAGGATGCACAAAAGAGTAGTCCAACTCATTGTGGGCATTCAAAACAACACACCCCAGTGATGGGCCAAGTCATCCACACACTGAAGATGTAAATCAATCATCAATCAAAACCTTTTCAGCTCCCTGTAGAGCATATCTTATACAATTACACACCAAGTCATCAAATGTTGAGCTGTCAATGTTTAATTTTTTTGTTAATTACAGCTATGAAGTAGTCACCCTCATGCCAGTAAAGACAAACAATGTACTTAGATCCTTTATTTACAGGACCAGTAAATGCGTTCTTGTCCTGGCCACCATTCACTGTTCTAGGACGTCTGACCTACATTGGGTACCTTATTCAGATGTCAGTATCAACTGTCGTCTTTGAGAATCTGGAACAGCCAATAAATCTTAACCTGTTTTCTATGGTAAGCATTGTTTTAAATCATTTACCGTGACCAATTTTTCAGTAGAGCAGTGGTTTCTAAACTGGGATCTACAGACCACTTTGGATCTATGAAGAGTAAAATGGGATTCCTCAAACTAAGCCTAGATTTTTGTTTTTCCCCCATTTGCTATTTTTAAAAATTGTTGTTCAAAATTTGATTAAATATGTGTTCTAATTAACATTATTATTATCAACCAATTAAACGACACTTGTTAAAATTGGATGAGCGGGTTTAGATGTTAGTCTTCTCATCACGCGGACATGCGTTCAAAACATTAGCACGGCGTAGGTTGTTTTTATAAAAGCCTAGCCTATACAGTGAGTGATGACAGCAAGGTCGAGGTACTTTTTTTTGTCATCCTCGACAGACTTCAACAATTGGAATAAACCCTGTAATTATAGTTTTTCAACAATGAATTAGAAATGGGTTATGCTGAATACTAGAAATGTGAGTGTAGATTTTGAATGTCACTTCGATGAGTGTAATACAGAAGAGGCATACTGTTCCGTGTGAAAAGAAATGTCTAAAAGCATTTATTGATGTCACCAGGAAAGATTCAATGAGAAATGGTGGCATTTGAAAATATGGTCAGAACTACCCATTGTCTTGAATACACATCTAGACACAAAATAAGTTGGTTCGATCAACTCATTGAAATACAAACCTACTATCAGGCTTTCCTTTGAGTGCATGTGTGTGTGTTTGCATGTAAGTGTGTGTATATGAGTGCATAGGTGCGCACATGTGGCTGGGTTTAGGTGGATTTGTGTGTGTGTGTGTATATATATATATGTTTTGATCCCATGCTCAAGTCAACCCAGCTGGTAATGAAAACTTGGTTTATTGTCATGGACGGAAAGACAGCAAAATTGGGAACTACACATCCCAACCTCATATAAAAGCTGAGGTCTAGTGCAATGAAGTCTCTAACACTCCATCAACACTGATCTGATTTAACCAGATAGACATGTTCTGTGGTCAAAAGTTTATCGCCTGGCCAAACTAAGAACTAAGAAAGAGAATGGAGACTGGCTTAACATTTACATTAGGGTGTAGTGGTCCTATTCTTCACTCACCAGTGGGGGAGGAAGACTAGCATCTGGTCAAGCACAACATACTGATCAGACATGTTAGTCAGGGTCAGGCAAAATATACTGGCCAAGAACCTAACCGCGGTTTTGCAGTCGATGTTCAGCGGTCATTTTCCCTGTACCACAGGTGCATTCGTCAGTGCCACCTATCTTCAGTTTATTGAATAGATGGTACTTCATTCTGTTGTGGCCTGTGCGGAGTCTGAAGATCATGACCTGCTCTCTTCTGTTCAGCTGGTAGTAGGCATCATTTTTTGTGTAGCCATTATGTTCTGTTTCCCATTTGGCCATATATCTTTCCCTAATAAACCTTTTGGACTCTTCGTAGGTCACACTAGGATCTGGTTGTAGTAGTATTGCACCTTCTTTTGCCAGTCTGTCTGCCTCCTCATTGCCTTGGATGTTACAGTGGGATGGAACCCACTGTACCACTACTCTTTTTGGTGCGGACTGCTGGCATAGTTGACAGAGTACTGCTCCTAAATCATTAAGTTCAGTGTTTTTCTGACTTTTTAGTGCTGTAACCACGGCCAGGGCATCTGTAAATAGGACTATCTAGCTTTCATTACTTTCGCCTGTCAGCATTGCTTCTACTGCAGCCTTCAGTGCCTCTGCCTCCGCTCTGAAATTGCTTGAGAATTTTCCAGTGTCCACTGGCAGTATTATTTTTCTACCATTTTTTAGGCTCAGGAATACCCCTTCCCCTCCATTCTGTGTTTGTTACAAAACCGTCGGTTTATGCATGGGTCAAGTCCATGCTTGGGTAGTTTTCCGCTATGTACCTCAGGGTTGTGTCTCTTCTTTCTTTTTCAGTCTGGCTGTTCTTGTTTCCAATACCTGGTATATTTTCTACCACCTACGGAATGATATGCTGCTTTCATGTGGGTTTCCGTACAGTAGGGATGGGCTTTAGTGTTGTTTTGGTGTTCATAGGGTCTTCGCTCATCTTTGCTTTGGCTATTTCTGCAAAGTTTCTCCGCTTTAGTTTCCTTTTTCCAAATCTATTTAGTCTCTGTTGCATTGGATGTTTTGTCAGTCTTCTTAATTTCTCTGCTTGCTGCTGGGCTCTGCCGTCTCTTCTGTCGGTCATAGATTGCAGATTTGTAATCTTTTCAAGTTCTACAATTGGCATTGACTTCATGCCTCCTGTTATAACTCTCATGGCTTGGTTTTGAAGTTTGCTAATTTTATCAAAGTTCGCCTTTGCTGCTGTTGTCCATGCCGCAATGCCATACTTGAGAACTGGTCTCACTCTTCCAGTGTACAGTTTCTTTAGTATTCTTTCGTCTGCTCCCCAGCTTGTGCCAGCAAGTTTCCTAATGATTGCCATTCTTTGTCTTGCTCTCATTCGGTTTCTCTCGATCTTACTTTTCCATGTCATGCGCCGATCAAATGTGACGCCCAAGTAGGTTGGGTTGTCGTTTGGCCGCAGATATTTGCCGTTTAGACTTATTTTGGTGTTCTGTGGTTTATTTGAAACTGAGAATATCGTACATGTTGTTTTTTCTTCATTTATTTTGACCAGCCATGAGTTTGCCCACTCCTCTAACGATGTTAGGGCCTGCTGCACCCGATTGTTTGTTACGGTGAGATTTTTTTCAGAGGTCCACATAGCCAGATTGTCTGCAAACATGGAGCTGTGGACTCTTCTTGGTATATTCTCTATGATGTTGTTTATATACACCAGAAAAAGTGTGGGTGACAGTACTTCCCCTTGGGGTACTCCTTGCTCGAGTGTCACCTTTGTGCTTATCTGCCCTTGTACTTGGACTCTGGCTGTTCTGTTTTCGAGGTAGTGGCTGATCCATCTGTACATGTTTCCAGATACTTCACTTCTTCGTAGCTTGACTTTAAGTCCCTCTTTCCACACCTTGTCAAATGCCTTCTCTAAATCCACCCAAACTGCTACTGTATACTTTTTCTCTTGGTAAGCATCCTCTATTTCCTGGGCTATGAGAGTGATCTGGTCCTCAGTGGATCTGTGTTGTATCAACTCTGCTTGCTGTGGAATTAATATGTGTTTTGCTTCCAGGTGCCATATCAGTCTGGTGTTTATCATACACTCCATCAGTTTACCTACACAGCTCAGTAGACTGATGGGCCTGTATCCATTTGGATCTGTTCTATCTTTTTCTTTCTTTGGAGCTGGTATAAGTACAGCATCTTTCCATGCCTGAGGTACAATTCCCCTTTTCCAGCTTTAGTTCAGGACTGTAAGTAACTTCCTCTTTGCTGTTTGGCCCAACCCTATCAGCATTTCATTTGTTACCCCATCTTTTCCGGGCGATTTCTTTTTCTTTAAAGTTCTCATGGCCTCATCCATTTCATTCATTGTTAGTTTTGCCATCATGTGCTCCTCTGGTGCCATCTTTATGTTGTCGTGGCGTTTTTGTTCTTCCCTTATGTCTGTATGATTGTCTGTAGGGACATCAAACCACATCATTCCACAAGTACATTCGTTGTATGTCAGAATTGTGGAGATTTCGCATACGTTGGTTCCAGGGAGTGATTCCTACCAAGCGTTTCCCAAGAGAGGCAACTGCCCAAGACAGTGTTAACGGACGAGAAGACTGTCCAGCTCGCGCAAGGCGATTATTATTCTCTATATTGAGGAGGCGCCCAAGATTGATGTATTTGTTGACATCTTCTAGTTGCACCACGCCAAGGACGACTGGATCACAATTGGCGAAACAATTGCGCAACACTTTGGTCTTCGAGACATTCATCTCCAGTCCCACTTTCCTGCCCTCACCACCGAGTAGCTGCATCATTTGGCTGGCTTCTACTGCTGACTCTGTGATGAGCACTATGTCATTGGTAAATCGAAGGTGATTGAGGCATCTGCCGTCAATATGGATGCCAAAGGTATCCCAGTTACATCGATTAACGACTGATTTCAAACATGCGGAGAAAAGGTTAAGTGAGATAGGATCCCCCTGGTGAACTCCATTCTGAACTAGTACCACAATTGGACGTTGGAAGGGACGAAATGTTATAGTGCAATTTGTATAACTATTGACAAGAATTCTGATGTAACCAGAATTAACACCTTATTCCAACAGTGCATGCCAGCCGAAATATTGTTTCTATCTAATCAAAAGCTTTTTTATAATCGATGAAAGTAAATATCAGGGGTGTCTGGAACTCTCGGGCTTCTTCAATAAGGCGACAGCAGGTTGAAATATGGTCCATTATGCTGTACGAACACAGAAAGTCTGAATGTTCGGCTGGTTGCGATTCTTCAAGAGTGGTGCGGACTCTGGCAAGGATGCATTTCATAAACAGCTTGTAAGTGATCGGGAGGAGAGTCATTGGAAGATAGTTTCTCAGGTCCTCTTTATCTCCTTCTTGTTCATTCTGAATGAAGATAATGTGTAAAATGTTGGGTTATGGCTTGGTAAAAGGGTAGACATCATGCCTGGATGACCTCTGCCGTGATGCCATCTTCACCAGGTAATTTTCTAGAGGGCATTGACTTGTCGGCATGGTGAATTTCTGAAGGCAGGAAGTACAGAAGAGGGGGAAACGTGGATGGGAGGGAGATTGTATGGGGTTCTGACGATCTGAACAGGTCACTGTAGTAAACTTTCATGATTGACTCCATGCCCAGCTTTGGCATTGTGTGAGACCTATCAACAGTTTTCAGACATAGAATCATTTAGTGATGCGCGTTGGGGCTTCGAGTAGATAATTTGATGCTCCGCCGATATTCTGCAACTTTCAGGAGATGGTCGCAGGCAAAGGTCTCATGATCTTCTTGAAGTTTTTGGTGGCAAATCTTGCATAGGGTGGTGAAGACTATGTGGTTGTCTGGAGAACGAGTCATCTTACATCGCGTCTCTAACAAAGCTCGAGTGGCATATGAGATGCAATTTTTAGTGTGAGTGATTGTTGGGAGACTGGCCGCCTTTAAGATGGATGTGATTGTTGCAATCAGATACGCATAGTCAGCATCGATGTCGGTGTCGATAGACGCTGCAAGGGTGGTAGCAATCGAGGAATTGATGAGTGTTTCAGGATCTCAATATGATTGCTGCAGCTAGATATTTGCCAGTGTTAGAATTGAAGTGCAAACTGGCACGGAGAAGGCGATGGTCACTTCCAGTGCAGAAGCAACCAACAACTGAGACGTCTGTTGCCAATATGCAATTGGACAATACATGGTCAACTGTTACTAATTTGAACGGGCTTCTGAAAAAAGCTATTACATATATATATATTTATGTGTGCGTGCGTGCGTGGTTGCAGGGGGGTGTATATATATGCCATATCACAGCCTGCACACCTCCTTCAACTCCACAATACTCTCTGCAATGAATTATATAGCAGAAACTGAGTCAAAACTCAGAGTGACCCAAGCCTTTATTGAAAGACGCATGGGATCAAGATGCTGAGCAGCACATGAGCTGCAGTGGTTAGCGACCCATAGCTGACTGCTAGCGTCAGGGCCAGCGAACCATAGCTGCCAAGACCCTTCTACACCTCCACGTGGTGATCCTGAATAACAGGCTGCAGTAGGGCAGACTGGCTAAGGAGAAGGGATTGAAGAGGGAATGCTAACCCGGTACTCAAAAAATGCTTGCTGAAGTCGGATGTGTTGGACCGAAAGGTGCAAATATCGCAGTCAAGCTGTAAACTACGACACAACGCATTCCATTCTCTGGACTACATTCTGCTACTTAAGCCCTTTCAGGGTTTGGTAGTGGGAGATTGAGAACGAACGAAGAAGAAGAAAGACGCATGATTAGCTTTGCACTTCACAACTTTTTAAAGGTCTTCACAACACTGTTACATAACATTGATGAAGGATGCAGTAACCCATGCAGACAAGGTAAAACATCGCTGGGAGGGCCACCTGCTTTGGAGACCTGATGACCATTGGAGCACAGCTACAGCAGTCTAGTACCAATGAGACAGAAAACAACCATGTGGACACCAACGTGCTGGGCCAACTCTGTCAAACTCAAAAATTACATCCATGAAGGCACAGACGAAATACTGATCACCTACTGGTCCGTTGTGGCCCAAGACAGAATGCAATGGAAACGAAGTTAGAACAGAGAGTGAAGTAACATCCATTGAGGAATGAGTAATCCAATAATTCAGTATATATAAATAAACATACATATATTTCTCTGTCTGTGTCAAACTGCTCTGTATGTCTGTCTGTATATCTGTTTGTCTTTATTAATTTACACGTTTTTGTGTGTGTCTCTCTCTCTCTCGCACGCACACACACACACACAAAATATCAAGGATTCAATGGGTTGCATGCTTCATATTTTCTGATAGTAACAATGAACTTGTTTCTCTCTGTAGGTTGTGTTTGGAACAGTGAACGTATTTTTCACCTGTGTTGTGTCAGCTATCCTCGTTATCTTTTTGGAGCTTCCAACCTTCAACTTGGAAAAGGTGTTTCAAAGCAAAAAAGTGCATTAAACATGTTCTTAGCTAGAACTATTTACATTTAAAGTGAATAATATCTCAATAATAACATGAACAAGTATGAGTCATTTTGCCGTGGACACAAATGCAAAAGAAGACAGTATTCTACATTACCACCAAAATTACTTTGTATGTCAAATATAAAAATGTACTTATTCAATACACTAGTTTCTCATAAATGATCAAAATGTGCACAGACCTGAGAGAGAATGAATGTTATGTCAAGTCATGGGCAATAAAGACCTTTTTGGTCATAATGTAAGATCCAGTTCTTGTGTATTTGCTCACGCTGAAGTTACTCATACTTGTTAACAAATGTGTAGTTTAAGCTCTATAGTAATCAGGCTAATTATTACCCAATCAGACATGTCAATCAATCAATCAATCAATCAGCCGTAAACATCCTACCAGTGGACCTTGGTAATGGGAATAAACACCATAGTGAATGCAGTTTTTCTAGTCAATCAAAACGTTTTGTGCTCAGCAACAAGCATGCACCAAGTCTTCTTGTCCAAACCCAATAGATTCAGTTGACCAAATATCATCTCTAAATCCCTTAGAATGTTTAGTAGCTCTCTTCTGCTCCTGTTTCATGTTCATTCTCTGCATCTTTTACTAATGGAATTCCAAAACAGAGACTGTCGATAAGGCTACCAGCTGATTTTCTTAAAGTGTGACTGACCCAAAGCCAATATCTTCTCCGCACCTCTCGATCCACTGAAATCTCCAGTTATTCATTAACCCAACAATTCTGCACAGGCATCCATTTATGAAAATCTGGTCAATCCCCGATGTTCACTTTGTTCATCTCTCAGAGTGTTTAAAAAGAACGGGCATCACATTTGTATTGAATATTTTCATTTCTGTTTGATGTGAGTGCCATGAGCTTTCATACGTTCCCCAGTACAATGAAAGTATCTCTCATTGTTTGAACTCTTGATACAGATATTGATATCAGTAGCCCTGAGTCTGTCAGTATTGCTACAGAGATACAAAAAATGGTTCCACTTTCTGTATAAGCATGCACTCTAACACAATCTAACAGTCTTTAGGTGCAGAAAAGTCTTGTTTTGTTTATGTTTATGTACAGTCCGAGCTTCTGAGAGCTCACATCTAATAGACTTATTTTACTTTGCAACAGTTTGGCAGCAAAACAATCACAATAAACATCATATTTTTACCAACGTTGTGCTGCAAATGTCAAACTTGGTCCATATTCAGGACATAGATGAGGAAAGGTACAAGGTATGGAATGAAATCTTCAAGAAAAATCATTGGTATCACCAGGAGAGATAACATGAGAAATGATGAAATTATAAATGTGATGAGAACTAGCCTTGTTTTGAATACATAACAAGACAGCAAATATTATGGTTTTGTTATCACATGAAAATCCATCATGATCAACACCACCACTGTGGACTTTCAACACAAGCAAGAAGATTTAACTTACAATATGAGAGGAAAGTCATATGGCTGATGATGATGACAGAAGAGAAATCCTATGACAATACAGGCAACCAACACAACACACTTGACCCAAGGAAGGCAACTAAAGCACTTAGTAGCACAGCTGGATGGAAAAACAAGTAATAACTACTGTACAGAGCAACTCTTCAGCTCAGTGTATCCCCTTAAGATTGACTCTTCAGCTCAGTGTATCCCCTTAAGATTGACTCTTCAGCTCAGTGTATCCCCTTAAGATTGACTCTTCATCTCAGTGTATCCCCTTAGGATTGACTCTTCATCTCAGTGTATCCCCTTAGGATTGACTCTTCATCTCAGTGTATCCCCTTAGGATTGACTCTTCATCTCAGTGTATCCCCTTAGGATTGACTCTTCATCTCAGTGTATCCCCTTAGGATTGACTCTTCATCTCAGTGTATCCCTTTAGGATTAGCGTCGCAATGGTTAAAGGAGGTTATCATCATTCTGTTTTCTCTGGTTATTCTGTATGAAAAACCACAGCAAAGATAAACACAAACCTTTCTTTTCAAAACATTCAATGACTCACAGACGCGTATAATTTTCTTCTTTTTTTTTGTTCATCTTTGTTCTTCAGATCTCATATAAAACAAGTTATTCAATCTTATTTCTGTATCATACTCATTGATGGATTACGGTAAGGTAAAGGTAGTACCAAAGCAGATATTGCCATTAGAGATGAAGTGTTAGAGACTTCATTTTACTAAGTTGTAGCTTTTTGTGAGGTGGGGTGGCCAGTTCCTTTTCTTGCCGCCTTTTTCCTTCCCTAGACATCAGCCATGTACCCATTTACAGCTGGGTCGACTTGAGCTGCCAGTAGCGGGAGTTGAACTCGGATTAAATTAAACTGTAATCCACCACTTATGTCCCCAGTGTATCAGTAGACCTATTCTCCTCTCTGTCACATACACAATCTTCTACCCTATATAGGTTTAATTGCATGTTTAGTTGCCACATTCAAGCTCCCAGTTTAGCAGTGTACCTATTCTCATCTCTGTCACACACACACAATCCCCCCCCCCCCCCCACAGAAACTATTTACACAAAACATCAACAAAAAGCTTCAAGTTTACATGAAATTAACGTGGCTTTATGAAAGACAACAGTCACAGGCTGGAATCCTCTCATAAATTAACATGCCTATATGACAGACAACAGTCACAGGCTGGAAGTTGTCTCATAAATTAACGTGCCGATATGAAAGACAACAGTCACAGGCTGGAAGTTGTCTCATAAATTAACGTGCCGATATGAAAGACAACAGTCACAGGCTGGAAGTTGTCTCATAAATTAACGTGCCTATATGAAAGACAACAGTCACAGGCTGGAAGTTGTCTCATAAATTAACGTGCCGATATGAAAGACAACAGTCACAGGCTGGAAGTTGTCTCATAAATTAACGTGCCTATATGAAAGACAACAGTCACAGGCTGGAAGTTGTCTCATAAATTAACGTGCCTATATGAAAGACAACAGTCACAGGCTGGAAGTTGTCTCATAAATTAACGTGCCTATATGAAAGACAACAGTCACAGGCTGGAAGTTGTCTCATAAATTAACGTGCCTATATGAAAGACAACAGTCACAGGCTGGAAGTTGTCTCATAGATTAACGTGCCTATATGAAAGACAACAGTCACAGGCTGGAAGTCGTTTCATGTCCTCTGAGCAAAGAATAGCACCACTTTTACCATCCAAGTATGTCGCAAAAGGTGACTAAAGAGGGTATTGCATGTAGCTAGCAGCCTCATCATTTCAAACAAGCTACTACAGAAGCCACCACCACAAGGTGTGAACTACAGTGGTGTCCCCTATACTTCATAGGAAGTCAAATGGAGACAGAAAAAGGCAATAATACAGCTACAATTAGGGAAAGAAAACAAATCAATCAACGGATCATTGAGTTCAAAGACTTGTATTTCTATTATTATTACCATGTGTAGATGGTCACAAGTGATGTCATGATGTAGAAATAAACTTGATTGCTTGAATTGTTATTTGATTATTTATTTCACAATCATTTTGTAAACATGAGGTTACTTTTTATCATTTTTATTCTGGTGTTCTGAACATTGTCATCATTACCATTATCACCACAACAATTATCATCACCAACAAAATAATCATCAAAACCATAATTTGTCATCATCATTTCTTTACATCATCATCATCTATACCACCATGATCATCATCTTTATCACTATCGTCTTTATCACAATAATCATCTTTATCCCAATAATCATCTTTAGCGCCATCATCTGTATTGCCATCATCTTTTTAGTAATAGTCATCTTTATCGTAATAGTCATCTTTATCACCACAAAACACATCTTTGCCTTCTCAACAGAAGATAAACAGAATTGTTCTTGATTAGCTGGCAGACAGTGACCACACACCAATGGAGTTAACGATCAACATGGAACACAGCCCATAAACATAAGCCACTAAATTACAAAAGAACATATTGGAACACTTTTGCAACATTGTCAAACATATTTTTCAACCAGTTTAATACCCGGAATAAAGGATTAGGAGAAATAGCAGAAAGAAGTCTTGAGAGCTGCTATAGAATGAACACCCAAAGAGGTGAGAAGAGTCTACAAATCATACTAGATGCAAGAACGTCATGGACTGTAAGAACAACTTACACAAGTCAGAGATAGGGCAGAAAACTAAAAAAAAACAATTGAGTCAAACATCTCCTATAAAGCTATCGCAGCAAAGTGCAAAAAGACAACAGCTCAGCAAGAAACAACTAAATACAATCAACAGAATACTTTAACTTAGATAAAATGGCAGAAAATTGTGGAGCTCAGCCAAAGTCCTAAACAACAAGGACATTGGAGTTCTGTAGAAAGTGAAAACGTTGACCAAAATCATGCAGCTTATATCTTCATACAATTATTTTAACACCTGAAATTAAAAAAGCAACGGTTCAAGAGTTCCACAAAAACGTTAACCTATCCAGAGAAGCACATCATAGCCAGTATACCCATGAAAGAACTTGCTGATGTCGCCATTCCCTAAAAATCAAGAAAGTTCCCTGAAAAAAATGGGGCAGCCAACGACATGCTTACATGATTGGGAGCTACATTGAAATGATGAAATACAGCCTTTGAGGCATTGTACCAAAAGTAGGGAAAGAAGTTCAAATAGTTCCCATTCACATAACAACAACAACAATATCCTCGATCCCAGCAGCTACAGGACAGGCAGTCTCCTAAGCTGTACAGGCAAGCTTTTCTTTTAAAGAATAATAAACACCAGGCTCAGCTGGCATCTCAAAGAGAAACTAACTATCCTACATCAGTAAGCAGGCTTCAGGCAAAACTGATCCACAGAAGACCAAATCACTCACATAGCACAGGAAATAAAAGATGGCTTTGCCGAAAGGAAAACATACTCTGACAATATGGGTAGACCTGGAGAAAGCGTTTCACAAATTATGGAAAGGTGAGCTCCGAGGATAAATGAAACTATATAAAATATGTGGAAGAAGTTTCAACTAGATTAATAACTTTTTAGAAAACAGAACAGCAAAAGTGCAAGTACAGCCAAAAGAAAACTATAGAACAAGGTGTCCTTTAAGGTGGTGTACTGTCTTCCATACTCTTTCTTATTTACATTAACAACATGCCTGAAAACATCCATAACTGTACCAACATATTTCTCGTTCTTGTTGCTTTGGTTGGCTCACCGTCACCCGTCACTTCCATTAGGCAATAATGAAATACACATGGAACTCATAATGGTTAACCTCCCATCAGATCTTGCCTCTCTCTGTTTTGCCTCTCTGTTTTATAGGATTCTAGCCCTACCTCAAACAAAATCTACCCCCGTCTCTGCAATATTCGTTAATGCAGGAAATGGGTTGGACTAAACCTCCATCTCCCATATTTGGACAACAGTCCGCAACTCACAGTAAATACTATCTCCCTCTATTGTGTGACAAAACCACGCTTCCCTTGTGTTTTGGGACCAATTTTATTCTTGATATATATAAATGATTTGGACATAGGTATGGGATCGATCCATAATTGCAAAATTTGCTGATGACACAAAACTATGCAGTAGTGTCTCATCTAAAGCAGAAGTGGATATATTGAGGTCGGATTTAGATAAAATTCAAGAATGGTCTGTAATCTGGTAAATTGAGTTTAATGTAGATAAATGTACAGTCATGCACATGGGTAGATCCAATATGGAACATAATTACAGAATGGGAGAAAACAATATTAGAAAGAAAGATAAAGAAAGGGACTTAGGGATTATAATAGATCATACAGGAAAGGTGAGGGAGCAAGTTCAGGTAGCAGTAAAAAAGGCAAATGCAATGTTAGGTATGATAAAAAGAAATATTAAACATAGGAGCAAGGAAGTGATAGTCAAACTGTATAAAGCATTAGTTAGACCTAGATTGGAGTACGGTGTACAGGTGTGGAGTCCTTATCAGAGAGGGGATATAAACATGCTGGAAAGAATACAAGAAAGAGCGACAAAGCTGATAGTGGGATTTCAGAATTACAGTTATAAGGAAAGATTTAAAAAAACCGGCTTATAGTGTCTACAAGAGAGAAGAATTCGTGGTGACTTAATACAGGTTTATAAGATGATCAGAGGAATGGATAAATTAGACTATAACAAGTTTTTTTTAGAATACAACCACCAACAAGAACAAGAGGGCACAGCTACAAGTTGACTAAGGAGAGGTCGAGATTAGATAGAACAGATAGACTTGTGAACAAGAGGGCACAGCTACAAGTTGACTAAGGAGAGGTCGAGATTAGATAGAACAGATAGACTTGTGAACAAGAGGGCACAGCTACAAGTTGACTAAGGAGAGGTCGAGATTAGATAGAACAGATAGACTTGTGAACAAGAGAAGAGCAAAATCTAAACTAATGCGGAAGTAAAAATAATCTTAACAATGGAACAGAAAACACCCAGAGTCTGATATAATAGATGTTCACTACTGCTGACAAGCAATAGATCAAATGACAATTCTCGGAATACAAACTGACTACTGCAGACTCGGAACAGTTTGTTCAACAAAATAAAACTAGGATAACCAGCCACGTGCCCATGTGGAAAGAATAGGCACAGAGTCGAAAATGCACTTCAAGATTGTTGACTCCATGAGATGAGTAGCAGCACACCCCCCCCCCCCCCCCCCCCCCCAACTCCTCCCCAATCTCGTGAGAATGCAAGCATGACAATGATGACGCAATATGTGAAATGGGGAGAACAAAAACTATTTAAAACTAACTATGTAACCTGTAAAGATGGTATTCAAGAAAGGCAAACCTAGTCCCATAAATACCTCGGCGAAGTCGGGTGTGTCGGACAGAAAGGCACAGATATAACAGTGTTGCTATAAACTACAAAACAACATAAGACACGTCATTTTCAGTATGAACGCTAACGAAGAACAATGTCACCTCTCCATCTCCTTTGTGGACGACCAAGTGATCACTTGACGTTGTAGCGCCCTAAGAACGTCACCGTTGGTGTCCGTATATTGTCAAAAGCCAATGTTATCAGGTTGTATTCCTTACAGATGCAATGTCAGTTCTGCGAGTCCTCAAAAATGATAAACTGCTAGAGCTTAAGAAAATCTTGGGGCGAACTAAAAGCCAAAAGAAGGGTAATTCTATAGTGGATGCCGTCACACTGTAGCATACCAGGAAATGAGACAGCAGACGGGTTGGCAAAGGAGGGAGCAACATAATAACAACACGAACAACCAATCATCTTTCAAGAAAAGCAGACACTTATCTAAGCAACAAGGAAAGTTGACCAAACAAAAGACAGCTATCACTTTCTTGATCGAGCAGAACAAGTGATCCTGTTTCTTTGAGAATGGGACATAACAGACATAACAGACATTTACACCGGTTAAAATTGACTCCATCGCCAATGTGTATGTGCGGGCTAGCAGTACAGACGCCCGAACATATCCTGCACGACTGTTATATGTATAGCCAATTGCATACTGAGCACAGGCCCACAGAGACGACTCTCCACACAAAGCTGTTTAGTAGACCCGAATAACTCCCCACTACAGCAACCTTTATCCAGAGAACTGGACTTCACGTGTAGATGTAACAAGAAAAAGCATGGGGAACGAAAAGAAGAAGACTGCACTTGGTAATTCAGAGTTTTTTGTGTGTATATTTTGCAATCATGTACACATTTCTTTAAGTAAGAATTCTTCTATTTATTTTTATATAAAGTTGAGTAGGCCCTATTCTTAATGGTTATTTTACAATTAACTAATTTTGCAATTAACAATCTAACAGAAACTATAATCGTGTCAATTTGGCAGAAAAGGGACAACAAAATAAAATGTCGCACTTACAGAGGTATATCACTACTTAGTCATGCTGGTAAAATGCACGCGAAGATTCTAGAACAGAGAATAGGACATGTTGTTGAACAACAACTTTCCAAAGCTCAGTTTGAATTTTGAAGAGGAATATGCTGCACGTGTGCATTTTTCTCCTTGAAGGCAAAATCCTCAGGAAACAAAAGATAAGTTTTATGAGGACCTTGAGGCGCTCATCGCTGCAGTACCCAAATCTGACAAATTGGTCATCCTCGGTGATTTTAACGCTAGCGTTGGCACAGACCATACAGCCTGGGAGGGGGCTATTGGCAGACATGGTATCGAAAAATGCAATAGTAACGGACTGCTCCTTCTGAGGAAAGGTGCCGCAAATGAACTACTCATTACAAACACAGCTTTCCGAATTCCGGTCCGAAATAAAACCACATGGATGCACCCAAGGTCCCGCCACTGGCACTCATTGATTACATTATCATCAGACATAGGGATCGAGCAGATGCTATGGTAACGAAGAGCATGTGTGGTGCAGAATGTTGGACCGACCATCGACTTGTCATTGCCAAACTAAGCTTCAAGACCTAGCCCAAAATGCGCCCCCAGGGAAAGAAACCACCGAGGAGGCTAAATGTCTCTCAGCTGAAATACGAACCCACGAGAGTAGGCTTTCGGGAAGAGCTTGAGGGCAGACTATCTGAGCTCCGTTTTGAAAAGAACGACATCGAAGAGAACTGGGCATCATTGAGAAACACAATCTACGATACAGGTGTTAAACACATTGGCCCACTCACGCGCAAGAATAAGGACTGGTTTGACGAGAACGATCTAGAAATACAAGGCCTTCTCGATGCATAACATGAAGCCCACAGGGAATACCAGAGGGACACATCATCTCCGGCAGCAAAAGCTGCCTTCAATACTGCTCGCAAAGCTGTCCAGACCAGGCTTAGAGAGATGCAAGACTCCTGGCTCAGCAAAAGAGCTGACCAAATTGAGATGTTCGCCGAGCGTCATGACACCAAACGGTTTTACGAGGCACTGAAAGCTCTCTACGGCCCGCAGCCCTCTAGTAAAACTCCAGTTCGCAGTGCGGATGGAGCACTGCTAACAGATAAGGTTCAGATTCTAGACAGATGGGCAGACCCCTTCTGCAAAATACTAAACCACCCATCGTCCATAAATGAGGAGGCCATCCGGCGAATGCTGCAGGTGGAACTGAACCTGGCGTTGGATGAAGTCATTACTGAGGAGGAAGTCGACAGGGCAATCAGTTCACTATCTATAGGAAAAGCTCCAGAAGTGGATGCAATACCAGCAGAGGTATATAAGACAGATGGCCCATCCTTCACTAGAAGGATCACTGAACTATTCTGCCACATGTGGGCTGAAGGAAAAATTCCACAGGAGCTAAAGGACGCCTCAATCGTTCACCTGTACAAAAGAAAAGGCAACCATCAGGAATGTGACAACCATCGTGGAATATCACTACTCTCCGTAGCAGGCAAGGTCCTAGCGCGCTTACTGCTAAACAGGCTCAACAAACACCTTGAACAAAGCCACCATCTCCAAGAAAGCCAATGTGGGTTCAGAGCCGGAAGAGGAACAGTGGACATGATTTTTGCCGCTCGCCAAGTGCAAGAGAAGTGTCGGGAACAAAATCAGGCCTTGTACACAACATTTATTGATTTGACAAAGGCATTTGATACAGTAAACAGAGGAGGGCTGTGGATGATAATGGCCAAGTTTGGCTGCCCCAACAACTTCATAACCATGGTGAAACAGCTACACGAAGGCATGTGTGCTTGTGTACTGGACAGCGGTGCAATCTCTAAAACGTTTCTAGTATCAAACGGAGTAAAACAAGGATGTGTACTCGCCCCGACCTTGTTCAGCAGATGAACGCGGCCACAATGACAGACACCTTCAGATCACTGGAGCTTGGAATATCCATAAAGTACCGCACAGATGGCAAGTTACTCAATCCCAGAAGAATGAAGGCCAAAACTAAAGTGTCTGGCGACATAATCAGGGAACTTGTATTTGCTGACGACTGCGCTCTAATGAGCAACTCAGAACTGAACATGCAGGTTGGAATGGACCGGTTCTCTGCCGCATGCGACAATTTTGGCCTGACCATAAATGCAAAAAAAAACAGAGGTCATGTACCAACCAGCACCAGGCATGCCGTACACAAAACCAGAGACTACAGTCAGCGGGCAGACGCTAAATGTCGTAGACAAATTCACATATCTGGGCAGCACGCTGTCGAGATCTTTCAGCCTAGACGATGAGGTGGCAAGCAGAATAGCAAAGGCCAGCACAGCCTTTGGTAGAATGCACTCGATGGTCTGGGCACGTCGTGGCATCAGCGTCGAGACCAAACTCAAAGTCTACCGTGCGACCATCATTCCAACCCTACTATACGCTTGCGAAAGCTGGACTGTATACTCTGGACATGCAAGGAGCTTAAACCACTTCCACACAAGTTGCCTGAGGCGAATATTCCACATCCGATGGCAAGATCGTGTCACTGACATTGAGGTTCTCTCGAGGGCTAACATGCCCAGCATCCATGCATTGCTAGAAAAAGCACGACTAGGATGGGCCGGACACCTCGTCCGTATGTCAGACGAGCGGCTCCCAAAGAAGTTTCTCAACGGCGAGCTGAGAGAGGGATGGCGCGAGAGAGGGCGCCCAAAGAAACGATTTAAAGACGATCTGAAGGACTCACTGAAAAGTTGCCAGATAGACATCGACACCTGGGAATGTCTTGCGCAAAACAGATCTGAATGGAGAAGCGCAGTCAAGGCGGGTGTATCTACCGGCGAAGACGACCGTGTTGTGACAGCCCAGAGCAGACGCGAGATCCGGAAATCCCGAACAGCGGGAACACCATCCCCTTCTACAACCTCGTGTGCCCGATATGTAGCAGATGTTTTCGTGCCCGCATTGGCCTGTTCAGCCACATGCGCATCCACACCCAACAGGGAAATCTGTGACAAGGATGATGTCGGCGGTCCTCATCGACAATGATGGACGGCGATTTTAAAATAACATTTAGCGAAAATATGTACATTTTTTTCGTCGAACAGGTAGATAGGATCAATATTTTTGGATGATACTGAAAGATTATAGTGCACAAGGTCAGATACTTGATAATATAAGAACACTTTATCGTACGAGTATAAAGGACGTAAGAACGACCTATGGTGTCACCGATATTTTTGAAATTGCTACTGGTGTGTTTCCTCTTTGTTGTTTAACATCTACATGGACAAAATCACAGCAGAGCTCAGTCAGAGTGAGCCACCAGTAACAGAATTCAATACACGATGACTCCTTGCAGGTGATAAAAATCACACGAACGCGCTTGTGACATGTGCTAAAAATACAAAATGCGAGTTAACGAGACCAAGGCAAACTCTGAGGATAAACAGAACGGAGAACGCATGGGCGACCCAACAGTAGGTGTAAATGATATTGCTCTTCAAGAGACCGACAAGTTCAAGTATTTGGGCAGTATTTATTCGGCAGACTGCAGGCTTGACAAGGAAATCGAAATTAGGTATCAAAAAGCATTTGCTGTAACTTATCAGATGTCACAAATGATGAAGCATCCAAACATTAGTTTTGGGCAACAAAGCAACAGCTGGTAAACAGTATATTTATGCCGACTCTATGCTACCAGTGCCAAACATGGCCTCTGTCCAGAGCGTGTGAGAGCATAATTCATAATTCAAATCATGGTCGGCGTTATATTTTGTGCAGAGTACATTTTCAGACGAAATATGGGCGTGATCGGTCATCTCATGAGAATGCACACTCATTAATTTCCACTGATGGATTTTATTTTTAATAAGTGAGAATAGGGAGGCTGCTAATCTGCTTAATCAGTACTTTGGCACAGTCTTCACAAAGGAGGACTGCTCCGAGATCCCAGAGCCTATAGATATTTTTCAAAGAGACATGGATACAGCGGGATTAAGATCAATCTGTATTACAGAGGAAATGGTTTTTAAAAAATTGGAGGGGTTGAAAGTGAATAAATGCCCAGGTCAAGATGGTATTCACCCAAAATTGATGTATGAAATTAGAAACCAACTAGCAAAACCATTGGCTATATTATGTTCTCAATCACTTACAAAAGGGATTGTTCCACGGGATTGGAAAGATGCAGGAGTGATCCCCTTATTCAAAAAAGGCAAAAAATCAGATCCGGCAAATTATAGACCGGTGAGTTTAACGAGCATAGTCTGTAAATTGTTAGAGTCAATAATCAAAGAAAACATTGTAATGCATTTAGAAAAATTTAATCTAATTAGAAATAGTCAGCATGGGTTTACTAGAGGGAGATCATGCTTAACAAATCTATTAGAATTCATGGAGGAGGTTACTAAAATCATAGATAAAGGGGAGCCAGTGGATGTTATTTATCTAGACTTTGCAAAGGCCTTTGATAGAGTACCTCATCAAAGATTATTTCGAAAGTTAAAATCACATGGAATAGGTGGCGAAGTTGCCAAATGGATTGAAAATTGGTTAACAGGAAGAAGGCAGAGGGTGGGCATAAATAAGGAGTTCTCTGAGTGGAGTGAAGTGAAAAGTGGTGTGCCACAGGGCTCGGTTTTGGGACCAATTTTGTTCTTGATATATATAAATGATTTGGACATTGATATGAGATCCATGATTGCAAAATTTGCTGATGACACAAAACTATGCAGTAGTGTCTCATCTAAAGCGGAAGTGGATATATTGATGTCGGATTTAGATAAAATTCGAGAATGGTCTGTAAGCTGGCAAATGGAGTTTAATGTAGATAAATGTACAGTCATCCACATGGGTAGATCCAATATGGAACATAAATACAGAATGGGAGAAAACAATATTAGAAAGATAGATAAGGAAAGGGACCTAGGGGTTATAATAGATCATACAGGAAAGGTGAGTGAGCAAGTTAAGGTAGCAGTGAAAAAGGCAAATGCAATGTTAGGTATGATAAAAAGAAATATTAAACATAGGAGCAAGGAAGTGGTCGTCAAACTGTATAAAGCTTTAGTTAGACCTAGATTGGAGTACTGTGTACAGGTGTGGAGTCCTTATCATAGAGGGGACATAAACATGCTAGAAAGAATACAAAAAAGAGCGACAAAGATGATAGTTGGATTCCAGAATTACAGTTATGAGGAACGACTCAGAAAAACGGGCCTACAGTGTCTCGAAGAGAGAAGAATTCGTGGTGACTTAATACAGGTTTATAAGATGATCAGAGGAATCGATAAATTAGACTATAACAAGTTTTTTTAAATACAGCCACCTACAATAACACGAGGGCATAGCTACAAGCTGATTAAAGAGAGGTCCAGGTTAGATATTAGGAAATATTTTTTTAGTCAGAGAGTGGTGTCTGCTTGGAATGCATTGCCAGGGGAGGTGGTGGAGGCAGGGACAGTTAATGCGTTTAAGAATAAACTGGATGCGCATAGATTTTAGAGCAAGGTGATGTAAATGTAACTGGTTGTATACAGACTCTGCAGGGTCTTCTAAACCAGTATAAAGACGTTAAGTTATTACGCTTGTAGTTTGTAGATCTGCCTATATGGGAAGTGGACGGACGCGAAGATGACATTAGAATGATTGTACAACAACACGGGCTCGCATCAATCTATACAATGCACTTGGTGCAAGACATACGACTTAATTTAGTTTCACATGAGACGACGCCAAATGGCATAGGCCTACATGGAAAGAAAAATAACAATCTAACGGACAAATAGCATTTAGTGCTAGAATACTATTGCAGAAGTCGGCGTTACCCAAACATGACGATCAATTTGTTTCTGTAAAACGTTGACACTGTTGTGATGAAGTGTTGAGATGGTCCTTGACTAATCATTTTCTAGTAAGTATTACTAAAGAAGTTAACATTTGCATCACTATCAAGCTAGAGCTTGGATTGTATAATCATTTGCATTGTGTAATGTTGCTATACTATAATACTCTGTGTTATGTAAGAAACGTGAACTGAGAGCAGTCATTAACTGAAACTGTCCCGTGTCCGTTCGGTTCGATTTTTCGACGACAAACACAGAACAGGTATACTTAAACTATATTCTAATTATTTTGCGATGATCCTAGCACCCTCAGATCAGAAGTAGAGAAAGCAATTAGGCCTAAACATTATGAGCAAATTGGGCACAGTCCGCACAGCAAGGATTTGTACCAAAGAATGATTTTGCAAAGGTAAAAGTAAAGACTAAAGTATTATTATCTATATTATTAGTATATAATATTATATAATTATAATACATAGACACTCTTAAGTTAGTAGTCTAAGTATAGACTATAGTTATATATACTATTATATAGTTTGTATAGCACTATAGTACAGTATTAACTATATATAATATATAACTATATAGTATATATGTATTATATTAGTATACACTGTACTGAACTCTATTCCATTAAAAGATGGGCAGGGAAAAACTTTGCGGAGTGTACCAAAAAATAAAAAAGTTCAAAATGTTACACAAAGATCCGCAAAATACCCCGGACAGAGAAAAAAACAAATGTAAACATTTGGCAAGACTTGAGCATAGAGGAAAACTGGTTTATCAAATCCATTTTGGCTAGAAAATGGAAATACTTTGGTCACATCAAGAGACACAACGGTCTTGAGAGAACGGTGATGGAAGGTATGGTGCCAGGCAAAAGAGGAAGGGGTAGATCAAGACGACGATGGCATCAAGATATCCAGGAATGTCTGAGTATGACTGTGGCGGAGGCTGGAGTTTTGGCAAGAGAACGAGTTTCTTTCAGACAGACTGTAATGAGAGCGTCGTTCTACAAAGGACATGCTACATGATGATGATCATTGATTTTGTTTTTGCATTTGGTAGAATTATATTTCTTAGGTAACCTGCAAGAATGCACCTCTGGCTGCACATGTTGAAATCTGCAATGTGCTTCTGATCTCTTCAGTATAGTGCAAGTTTTGGAACCATACAACAGTATCTGGACAACACAAGCTGTGTAAATTCATAGCTTGGTTTTGAGCGAAAGCCTCAGCTTGTTGCAGGGTATTCATAAAGATGACAGCCAGGCCAACTCTTGGAATGATGTACGGGTGACTTTGTGCATGAGTTTTGTGAATTCATTCATAGGCATCTCAGTCTTTGCAGTCCATGCGCGTGGCACCCTGTGATTAACCTCTCAGGGTGCAAGCCTGGGCCCTGAATATGGAGACTCTGGGCTGCCCATACTGTAGGATCCCGCTCTCGGCCTTGGTGATGTAATCCAAAGGAATGCAAAGCATGACAATTTGGTACCAGCTCAGCTGCAGGAACTGGCGGAATGAGTTTGTAATTTTGAAACCATCCGCCTTAGATGCTACCACTCCGGATTTTCTGTCTGGGTTTACTCCTGTAGTCCTACCCTCTCCTGCGGTTTCCACAAGGCAGTAGAGTCATTGCCCGCAGATCCTAGTTACTTGAGACATCCGATGATACTCTCATCATCCCAAGACTAGCCAGCACTCTCTGGGACTTGTGGGTTTAAAATCAGAGTTCCTCCTCTTCTAGGCGATCTGCCTGAACAGGCCAATGAGCTTTGTCTAGAGTTTAGAGTCAGAGTTTACCTTCTCTTAGATTGACTGCCAGCCAAGGCTAATGAGCCCAACCTGCCTACCCAGTTATACCGCCAGATACTCGGTCGCGCCCCATAGCTGGCTCTGTAAGAAACAGGGGGCCCCCCATGAAGGTGTTGCTGGGGACACAATAATGTAGGAGAGGCCATTGGCATGGGAACTCCTGAACGGCAAGCCGAACAGTGAATCTAGTGGTGATCTCTACACCTGGAAAGGAGAGGCTATATCAGACGCTTCACTTTCCTTTAACAAGTGGGACGTAAAGCCCAGACCTCGCTACCCCCCAATGTAAATGAGATTTTCAGTGGAGTGATATGTTTGCCATTGACAATAATTCCCATAATGGGGTTGTAGCCAAGGTTTTGTATCTTGGTTTTTGCCCATGAGATGTGAAGGCCTAATCTAGTTACGAGATCTACTAGGTGCTCCAGTAATTCTATCAGTGCCTGAAGTTGTCTGATCAAGACTCCTGGTTTGCGCATCTCCAGCTGACCAAGGATCCAGTCCATGGCATGACAGAACAATGCTGGGAATGGATACATCCCTGCCAGACACTGGATAATGTATAGAATCTGTTGAAGACATTATGGCTCAGGCAGAGTTTTTCTCCAGTGTGGACAATCTTCAGTATGTGTGTGTGTGCGTGAGTGTGCGTGCATGCATGCATGCATGTTTGTGTCTGGAGATAGGTAGGTATGTGGACTGCTTAGACGACAAGGGCCCATCTCTCCAACCATCTATGAGGATGTGTGTGTGTGTATATATTTTTTTTAAAGTTTGTCTTATTTTTTTATTCCCCAAGGCGGTGTGCGTAGCAGTGTATTTATTTTGCGCCTGTCGGCCCAGTACATCTGACTTCTGCATGCATTTTATGTAAGGGTCTGCTTCCTCCTACATTTCAAAGGGTTTGCTTCCCTGGGGTAAGGGCCAGTGCTGTGAAGGGGAGTGAGCCCAGCACCTTTGGCTTGTGAGCCGTGTCACTTAACCACTAGCGCACACTGTCCCCTGTGTGTGTGTATATATATGTAATTCCTAGTGTGTATCCAGGGCACCATAAAAGGGGAGAAAAAAATAAGCCAACTGTGTCTCCGTGTATGTTGTAAAAAGTGTCTAAATAGAGTTGTACATGGGACTAGCAACCCCATTGTGTGAAACAAATTGTTGCAGAAACCACTACTATAAGAGCACACAGTGTTTTGATGAAGACTTCCTGAAGTCCTTTTTTAGTGGTGGCCCTGTGCTCTGGCTGGAGTGAAAAAGGACAAGACCTTAATGTTTTGATAAACATTTTATAACTATGTCCATTCATTGTTTCCACATGTCAGAGATGTGTGCCTCCACATGGAACTACTTCACTGACTCCCACGCTGATGATGTTGAGAAAATGGAACATTCAGACAGTGATCAAGACTCTCAACCTGTAACCCTTGTTACTTTCTCACAGAGGCTACCAGTACATATTAGAGACATTGTGAAAAGCAAGAAAGATGTAGAAAAGTTGGAGAGTCTACCACAACATGAAGTTATTGTGACTAAGATGACTGAGAATGATGAAAGGCTGGATACAAATTTTGGAGTTTGTATCAAACTGTCAGAAAATGAATTCTGTGTTTCTAAGACAGGTTCTAAACATACTGTGAGTCATGCTAGTTCTGATAATCGTTTCAGATATAATGGAAACCTCAACACATACAAAAAGATACAAGCCAGAGAACAACCTTACAAGATCCATGTTTCTGATTTAGACTTTACTTGTTCTGATGATCTGGGTATTAACAAAAGAGCACATACGGGAAAGAGGCCACACAAATGTGATATTTGTGGCTTAGGGTTTAACAATACTGGTCATCTTAATGCACATGTAAGAACACATACAGGAGAGAAGCCTTACAAGTGTGATATTTGTGGTACAGGATTTGCTACTATGTCCCATCTGAAGAGACACAAAAGAACACATTCAGGAGAAAAGCCTTATGAATGTGATGTTTGTGGTGTATATTTTGCTCACACTGAAAGCCTGAAAATGCACAAAAGGAAGCATACAGGAGAGAAGCCGTACAAGTGTGATGTTTGTAGTATAAGATTTTCTCGAGCTGCTGATGTTACAATACACAAAAGAATACATACCGGAGAAAAGCCTTATGAGTGTGATGTTTGTGGTGTACATTTTGCTCACACTGAAAGTCTGAAGATTCACAAAAGAAAACATACAGGAGAGAAGCCTTACACATGTGACATTTGTGGTAAACATCTGACCAATAATATTGGCTTGAAGATACACAAAAGAACACATACAGGAGAGAAGCCATGCAGGTGTGATGTTTGTGGTATAGGATTTGCTGAAAATGGTTCACTGAAAAGGCACAGAAGATCACATACTGGTGAGAAGCCTTACAAGTGTGATGTTTGTGGAAAAGATTTTGTCCAACTTTCTAACATGATTATACACAAAGGTAGACATACAGTAGAGACATTACAATTATGATACATGAGGTAAGTGTTTTTAAGTAGTCAACATAAACTGAACAAACACTAAAAACAATGCACACAATAAACATGTTTGTGGCAAATATCTAGAAAATAGTAGTGCCTTGAACAGACATAAAACAAAATATACCTGAGAGAGGCCTAACAACTGTGTTTAATTTCTATGGTCTTGACATTCAAATTTTGTAGGACAAAAAGGACAACTTTCACCACACTCTTAAATATTCACCTCTAGGAAATAACTACGTTAAACAAAAGCTTCGCATGGTCCAGGTTGTCGACCATCTTTTAAATTTATTTATAAACTCTTCCAGTTTATATGCTGCAAACTAAACAACAGAATGTAACATATGATTTGTTAGAAGTTGACCTCAGTCAACTGGGAGAGAAATTGAAGCTGGTAAGAGTTATGTCAGTGTTCATATTTTAATTCCCTAATAGGGGACGGCTTGGCCTAGTGGTTAAGTGGCACGGCTCACAATCCGAAGGTGCTGGGTTCGATCCCCATCACTGCACCGGCCGTTACCCCGGGGAAGCAAACCCTTAAAAAATGCAGGAGGAAGCAGACCCTTACATAAAATGCATGCTGAAGTCGGATGCACTGGGCCGGCAGGCACAAAATAAAAAACAGCCTTGGGGATTAGAAAAATAAGGCGAAGGCAAAAAAAAAATTTAAAAAAAAAATTGCTGTAGTTTTCCATAAAAAAGGTAGTCTGAACCAAAGTGCTTCAAAAAAAAAAGGTCACTTTTCATTTAATTATTGTTTTTAACCTATGTGTATATTTGAAAAATAAAGTGTTAATAGAAAAACTGATTGTTTGTAGCATGTAACATATCTGTATTTATCTATCAATTTGTAGATTGATATATAAAATCATCTAAGTGTTTGCAAAAAATTTGACTTTTTCTTTCTAGTAGATAAAAATCGCTGAACTCTGAAGTGTTGTATCAAAAACGAGATACAAATCTTTTCTGCTAGAGTGAAAGGTCAGGTTGTTGCTAAGAGAAGTGAGGCTTACAGGACAACAACCTCCAATATGAGAATGGAGATGGCGGCAGTGACCTCAGCTATGATATGGCTATCTGAAATCTCTGACAGTCTTCATGTCAGACTACAAATAAATTCTTTAGATGGAGTGGCTCAGGTATTAGTAGACAGCAGCTGTAGAGGTTTAAAATCTCCTGGGGTTCTGGGCAATGAAAGAGCTTACATTCTGGCTTCACATGCACCTATTGTGAACACATTTGGTATGGACAGAGGTGACATTTTAAAGCCTTTCATTTGTCACCTGTTGGAAGAGGATATTGCAGTAGAATCAACAATCACAGACTGCAAAGCTTTGAAATCAAACAAGGGTGGGGTGCATGAGAGAATGGAGCAGAAGTGCGTACAACCAATAAGCTGTAGAATCCATCAGTAACCACAGCCTTCACCACTTTCTGAAAGATACTAAGGACCTATAGGTATGCCTGGAGTTTAGTGAAGTCAATTAGGAACAGAACAGTAATTACAATCACTGAACTGAAGTGATGTACCAAAAACTTGAATTATTCCTTCTAGTAGATACAATCACTTAACTGAAAAGTTGAACCAAAGACTTGACTTATTCCTTGCTGTTCTCCTTAGGACAATACCAATCTAAACTTACTGTTAGAACAGACTGCTATCAGAGATGAAGTGTTAGAAACTTAATTGTATGAGACTACAGCTTGTTTGTGAGATGGGGTGGTCAGTCTACTTTCTTGCTGCCTTTCCTGTGAAAAAATGAATGCTCAATCTGACTCTGAAATTTCCTTAAACTCTGGCATATGCATTTTTTCATAAGCTAACTATTGCATAATGTTAAGATAGTGAACATCCTATGAGAGCATGTCAGCGAAAATGTCAAAAATGGCTGATAAAGAAAACTGAATTGAGATACAAACTTGTAAACCATTTACAATTGCACTTACATCGTCCATATTTTCTCAGCATAACTTCCACCAATATTGATACACTTATTCAATCGCTTTATCAGTGCGCCAAAGCCTCCAGCATAGAAGTTTTTAGTCTGCTGTTCACTTTACGTTCAAGCTCTTCGTTATATGTGAAACATCTCCCGCTAATGCACCACACATGTGGAAATTGCAATGGCTGTAAGGTAAATATTTAAGATCTTGCCACCTTAATCGGTGGGAAAAAAAACATATATATTTGGTCAGTTACCGGGCTAAGATGAAAACAAATACAAAACTTACGTTATGACCAAAAGGCCTTCATCTGGGTTAACGAACAGCAAATATATATGCGCTAGTGACTCACATAGGAAGTGAAGAATACATAAAATAAAAATATTAACACATGAAGGAGTTTTTAAAGATGCACTCAGTTGAATAAAACATACCATGTCTCAGGTCTTTCTCACCTATAAGCCTGTAAGATCACAGAAAGCAATTGGGTGAGCGGAAGTGACAATAGCCAGGAGGGCATTGGAAGGAGAAGATCAGACAAGTCAATAGCGACCAAACATTGAATAGCCAAATGGTGATTTGGATACAAGTAATTCGCCAAACTGAAAGAAGAGGAAGACAAGCAAATGGAAGGGAGGGAAAAGGTGATAAGGACTAGGTACAGGTGAGAAAAATTGTGATGTCATGCAGCTGGAGGCAGCCCATGCCGGAGCTCAGTTTATTTACAAGTGAGAATTAATGATGATCGTCAGAGGTGCAAGAGACGATGTCTTTGACACTCTCATCAGATGTACCATTGAAGTGGCTGGTGATTGGTATCATTGAGGTGTTGCCAGAAGCATACACTCTGTTCTAAACCAGTCTGCCAGACACTGGCGACAAATGATGGAATAAATTAGGCTGCAGGACTTGCAAGTGAAAAATCTTTGACAAACACTGCTTTGGGGTAGGTACCGGTAACCAAGCGAATTATGATAACATGAGAATAAATAACACAGCTGAGTGCATTCTCGCATAATGAAGGATGGGGAAATGGCAGAATAATATATCCAGGACAGAGACACAATGAGGACGGTAGGTGAGAACACACAAGGAGGACGGTGAGTATAAGTGTGTGAGTCAGTACGGGAGATAAGAGGAACCCGCTCGATAACGGAAAAGAGTAAGATAAAGACGTTCACGGAAGAAGTCAAGCATCTTGTATATCTGAAGAATGAGTCATTGTCCTGACAGAGGTTGTGGAGACGGAGGAGTTGAGAGAAATGGAGTGAGTTCGACAGGATTTATGATGAGAAGAAGTGTAGAGGAGACGTAGTGGGCTTGTAGTAGACACTGGTGCCGAGGCCGGAAGTACAGATGGAGAGAGTGATGTCTAAAAAGTTGACAGAAATGGTGGAGATATCAGATGTGAAGTCGTTTTACAAAGTCAAACGAAGCTTAAGGGGGAAGCGTCAGGTATATTAGTAATACCGATGCCATCGTAATTGTATCAGTGGTACATCAAGGGGAAAGAACCCTGATAGTGATGTCAAGTAAGATTTTCCAGTTGTCCCACTTTTCTTCTTCGATCAACTGATGCTGTGCTTTTAGCCTGGTGAGGTTCACGAAAGAGACTGTGCTTTTTAGGTATTCGCCTCTCACCTGCATATTTTCAAGCATGGTCTACTCTGACCAGGCTGCCTCTCTTTGGTCGACATAAGTGCGGTGGTCCTGCGGGATATCTTCCGGTGTCTGCTTCGGTGCTCCGCAATCGCATGTGGCGGTGTATCTAAGGTCCATTCTGAATCTGAAGATCTTTGTCTGCCATCCTCTGCCATGTTTATCTGTGCTGTAATTTTCTGGTTTGTATTCTTTGTGCTGGTCTATCCATTCCGTTCTCATTGGTCATTTTATGAGTGTCTTTGCTTCTTTATATCTCAGTGGATTGCAAGCCATGTTTTTTTGGGATAGCAACATGACGTTATATTTTTTGTCATGTAAGATTATATCTTGTTAGGGCTTGAGAGGGATAGGAATATGCTCCTGGAGTCCCATTAAAAGACAAAAATAGCCGGGGCCCATTTTGGTGTCCATAGCCACGCTGTTCATCTGATCAAAGAATTGACCATTGAACTCAAAGACGGATGATGGTAGACGTGAAAATAGAGACATTCTCTGGTCGAGGAAGAAACGGAGGGCTGATAGCCGTCCGAATGGGAGATGGGGGTGTAAAGGGAGCAAACATCAAGTAAGAAGAGTCGGTGGGTGAAGTCGTGTGAGAGCACAATGGAAGAGAAAGTGGTCAAGGCATGTTTTGTATCCATAATGAATGTAGGGACATTTTCAACTTTAGAAGTCAGAAGTCAGACACACGTTCAGTGGGATGGGAAGCATGTGGAATTAGGGCTTACCAGTGCAGCTGTCAAAAATGCGGATATTTCAGGCGCAAGCAGGGAGGAGATGGCGTTTGGTCAATTTTGTTCTTGTGTTTATCGAGCTGTATGTAGTCTAACATTGCCATGATGGAGCAGTACTCATCTAGTCAGAAGGTCGGCACGATGCCTTCAAATTTGATCCCAAAACGTCACAGTCCGAAGCAGCTTTCATATTGTCACCTTGTTCTGGAAATTGGTTAACATCAATCTGTGAGGATCCCAAAACACTGTTGATGGCGTAATTTGAATTAGGCAGTGGTGAAAGAAACTCCCTACTCCACCTATTAACAAGCTGAGCAATTTGGTCTCTAACACTTCATCCCTGAAGGGTAACCTCGTACTGTCTTTAGGAATAACAAATTATGTTGATCTTACAAAATGAGAGCCGTGCAGTTGCTTCTATTTACCAGGAAGAAGATTGTCCCGAGACATAATAGAGTAAGTTATCGTCACACAGAGCAGCTTCATTTCCCATGTTGACCCTATGGCTCTTTCAAATCAAAACCTTTCAGCTCCCTGTGGAGCACAGGTCTTCAACAAATACACACCAAGCGCTCCTGTCCGGAGTCATCAATTCCAGCTCTATCTACGTCTTCCATATTTCCTTTATGTTTGTCTCGAGATATCTTCACCCTGTGGGTTTTGGTCAGACTCTAGATATCTTCACCCTGTGGGTTTTGGTCAGACTCTAGATATCTTCACCCTGTGGGTTTTGGTCAGACTCTAGATATCTTCACCCTGTGGGTTTTGGTCAGACTCTAGATATCTTCACCCTGTGGGTTTTGGTCAGACTCTAGATATCTTCACCCTGTGGGTTTTGGGTCAGACTCTAGATATCTTCACCCTGTGGGTTTTGGTCAGACTCTACTTCTCTTGCCGTGTAGATTCCAGAACAGAGACTATTGCAATGGGTTTGCTCAATGTGTGTCTTATCCAATGCTAGCACCATCTTCTCCCATGTTCCACTGATTTTCGTCTGGTTCTTTCTTACAGTTCTGTATCAGCGACACAGTGAAAGATTGGAACGAATCTAGAATCGAGGTATGCGACTGGTTCTTGGTTGTACTAGAGATGCCCAGATCGTGAAGGTGTAGTACATTCTGAGATTGTTATCGGTAACATCCAGACATAAACTGGCACAAGCCAAAGCTTATATATATGTCACCTCAGACATGCGGCAACCTCTGTACAGTAATATCTCAGACATCAATAATTAAGAGAGGGGCGCCATGGATGGCACAGGCAGAGAAAAGAACCGGATAAGTCATTCCAGCTGAGGCGATAGCTAAGGGACAAGAAAAGTTCCACATGGGTGATAGAATGGCGGAGTACCAGAGTGTCATCATAATGTGACATCAGGCTAAGTCTTCTCAGCGAGAGTGAGAGGACAGCTCAACACGGTGGGGCATATATGTCAATAACCTTCAGTTTGAGAATGGAGATGGAAGCAGTCACTTCAGCGCTGAAATGGCTTTCTGATACCCCTTTAACAAGGGCAGTCATCATGACAGACGCACAAGCCGTACTTCAGACGGTACAGGCTGTTGAGGTATCAAACCACCAGAGGTTGACATTGATATACTGTCCTGGTCATGATGGGGTTCAGGGCAGCGAAAGAACTGACATCTTGGCTTCACAAGCTTCCAACATGGGCACATTAGTGATAGATGGAAGCAACCTTTTTTGAAATCAATCAATGACCGTCTGTTGGATGAGGACACCACAATAGATAAACCAGCAATCCAAAGACTTGAAAGTTTTAACATCAAACGATGTTCGAGCGGAGTGGTGAGCATGAGAGGACGAAGCAGGAGAGTGTACAACCAGCGAGCTACAGGGACCATCAGCACTCAGACCCTGCGCTATTTACCCAGAGAGATTAAGCACATATGGGTATCCCCGAAGTGACGCCGATTCTTAGAACCAGAAACAATAGTAAAATCAGAGTTCTGCACGGATCAAGCTACCTGATCACGTAAAAAAAACTAAAACTGCTACATACCATTTTCTCTCCCCCCCTCCCCCGACTACTACTGCAAGAATACTGTAGTGCCATGGTACAGACTTCATGTAAGAGGACGATTTATAGTGATGGCCTTATACTTCGTGAGAAGCAGAATGAAGAATAACACGAATCAATCTAATGCAGTTGACAAAGTATAGGAATTCAGTCCGCCAGTGAGTGCTGATACTGATGACTGTTCAGCACAAGTCTTCACTGCCATGCCTCTGCATGCTTGTGTCACAAAGACAGTTCTTAGTATGGCCTTTTATTTTTTTTCCTAGTTGTCTATCTTCCAATACGTTCTTCACTCGACCCTCGTGACGTAGATTGTAGCTCAGCCATTACAGTCGTTTTTATATCTTTTGTTGCAGCTTTCTTTCCTCTCTCACTTCGGCCAAAGTCCTTTTGTTTGATTTCATCTCTGTCCAGTTCATGTTATTCTTAGCTACCATGTATTACAAGTGTCGCTTCCCATGTTTGATGGTCGGTCCCCACTTTAGTATTGAAGTCACCAAGTATTATAAGTTTCTCGTAACTTGTATCTGATGATATAAGAACGTCATGTTCGTCATAAAATTTGTCTTTAACATAATTTTGGTTGTTCATTGTCGGCACCTAGACGGTGATCAGAGAAGCAGTATTTTAGTTGTCCAGTGAAAATTGTATATGGGCATAAGACGGTCAGTAAAACCTTTTGGGAATTTCGAAAGATGACGAACGACGGGAGATCTGATGGCGACACCAGCTTTCTGCGTCCTTTGTCGTCAAGCTCAATCCAAAAGAATATGACGCCGCCTATGGCCTTTGTGATCTGACACTCACTGGGAAGTCGTGTCTCACGGAGAACTACTATGTTAAGATTGCAGCGAGCCAATTTCCTGGACAAAAGTGCAGTTCAAATTTCAGTTCTATTGGCCTTGGTGTTGTCTTGCGATGTGCAGACGTCTCAAGCGTCGATCGCTAGAGCCTTAAGTTGTTTTGTCCGCTCGTATCCTAACAGTGTGCACTGTTTGAATGGTACGTCTGAGGCAGTGACTTGCTCTGTATTTTGATTTAAGTTAGGAAAATGTTGCGCGGGTGGTCAATCTTTCTCTCTCAAGCTGAACTTTCTGGACACAGCGGTAACAAGTATTCAACATGGCTGGAGATACAACAGGATGCTGTAGATGACCATGACGTTCATAGTGTATGCCTATACTCTGTTTATTTCTCCCTGCATTGATGGAACTTGCATTCCTATCTGTTGTACGTACGAATAGTTTCATCCGCATAGACAGTCGAGTTCAGACTTCGCGTGCTATGGTGGGCACGTTCTAATTCGCCGTTTTAGGTTTAGGCCGGTAGTCAAGCGGCATGAATCTCGTAACCCAATAACTATCATTCAGTAGGCAAAGACGAGTTTAGCTGCCAACCTGCAAGACTGAATATTATTACACTTATCGATACAACAACCACGTTGCTTCTGAGAATCCTTGCATTGAACCAAATATAACTACTGTACATAATCAGTTTCTCTAGGCAGTCTAGTTTCACTTACTTAGGAAGAACTTTCTTTAGAGAGGAGAATATCGACTACGAGGTCAACAGCAGGATTGCAAGGGCGAGCTATGCGTTTAGGAGGCTGCAAGCAACGTCTGGAAAGGACAAGATTTCAGTGTCACAACCACGGTAAAAGTGTATCGTGCTGGAGTGATTATCACCCTGATGTATGCCTGCGACACATGGCCAGTGTATAGCAGACACACCAGACAGCTAAATCGTGTTTACTTAAGCTGCCTGCGTAGGTTTCTCAGGGTAGGGTGGTAGGACAAAGTACCTAGATATTAAATTCTTAGTAATTCTAATATGTTGAGCATCCATACACTTCTACAACAGGCAGTCACTCATCGGGGGAGCAGAAGAAACGCTACGCATTATGTCTTTGAAAAGCGTCAACATTTATGTCACTTCCCGAGAGTTGCTTGCACAGAATCGTTTCACCTGACGCTTTTTATCGTCACCAAAGGTGCTCAGATTGCAGAGCGAAATATATCACGGAAGCTCAAAGAAAGCGTGCCGCCCGAAAGAACAGTAACAGAACTCGTTACAACTCCACAATCGACTCTTTGCATGTACGCCTGTGTCTGTCCTGCCAGGATTGATCTTTATTGCCATTTGAGAACACATCTTGCATCACATGTTTGATGCGTCCCCCATCTTCGCTTGCGATGGGCAAGCACTGCTATAACAACCACGTGACCACACTTCAAACTCACCTCTTTCTACAAAGAGTGGCCGGTAGGAAGATGGCTGCTTACATACCTTTATCATCACAAACTGAAGTAACAGAACAAATAAAACTTGAGCCGGATTATACCAATTATAAGGTAAGTGCATAGAAAATGAATAAACACAAGTTTTAATGTAGATGTCGCTGTTAAATGTTAAGGCCTAAATGGGCTTGGACACATCAACCAATAAAATTAAAATACAAATAGTATTTTAAAAATAAAAACCAACCAACTGCCACTGCTGTTGACCTGTTGTAGTTGTTTGCGAATGCCTACAATGAGTTCAGTAGCCAGTAGGTTTCTCTTTTGTGCGCCCTGAAAAGGACATCAAGTGGCAGGTTGCAGTAGCTTTACTCCCACCAGAGCGTGCTGATGAAGGTGGACCGGGGCACTCCAGGCGGTTGTGCTAGCTGTAGTTTACTTGGACGGCTTCATCTGCGTGTCTTTCACTACTACGGGGATCACGTCGTTCCCTACCTTGTTAGTAATGTTAGCCAGGCTGCCATGAAAACAGCCCGTTTTTGGGAAGGGCTACGAGGAAGCCAAGGTGAGAGTCTTGTCCAGTATGTTTTGCCTGAACCTGACTAACATGTCTCTGATCAGTCTATATTTTGCCTGACCAGACATTACTAATTAGTCTTCCTCCCCAACTGCTGCTGCTAGCTTAATAGCTTAAATAGCTTCACGTTGTTTTGTCCGCTTGTATCCTATTAAGATGTTTTGTTCACTCGTATCCTAACAGTGTGTACTGTTTGAATGGTGCGTCTGAGGCAGTGACTTGCTCTGTTATGTATTTTGATAGCTTAAAAATAAAAAAAGCTAAATAGCTTAATTTTTAAATTTATTTGTAAAATACTTTTTATCAGCGCTTGTTTATTTTGTTGACACTATATTCTGTGACACATTTTACAGTTATACTTTGATATAGATATCTGTCTTTTGGCCGGGTATTTTGTTGGGTGTGATACACTAGCAAGCTTTCTATCGCCTATTGTTTTGATGCTTCATCTACTCGTATGAGTCTGGTTTTAGGGTGCCTAATACAGGAACTTCTTGATTAGTGTCGTGGTTAGGTTCTTGAAAAACAGTATGATAACTGAAACAACGTTGAATCAATAAATGAAACTCAATTTTACCATGTGCATAGACTATAACGTATAGTCTTATTGAATAAATTGGTGTTATAATTATGTAATATGTCTTTGCAAAAAAAAGATTTGTGGCCAAAATATTCTCACACAGTTACTGACTGAATACAACCTAGTAACAACACTTCCATATTCTAAACAACAAAAAATGCATATATTATTTTATATTACTGTAACAATTACACATACACATAATGTAAATAAACACATAAATTATTTACTTGATTGCTGAAGCAGTGGTGGGGGTTGGTAGGGAGGCTACTAGAGCCCCATTTCTTAATCATCACTGATGAGTAGAGGGTAATCTGGGCTCCTGTCAAGACTACTGAATGATATAGAAGAAGCTTGGTCCTCATCATTGGAGTTGAGTTTGGGTAAATGAGAATCAGTGTCAATTTTCAAATCGCTCAAAAGTGTGAAGAAAAATGCTTGATGGTCCTGGTATCACCCCACAGTGATGCGGTATTACTGATGCTGTATCTTCTTGTTGATATTGTTGTTTAGTTAGATGTTTAAAAAATCATTTCCAATGGTTGCTGGTGTGCATTCTTTTTTTTCGGTCTGTACAGTCCCCTGTAACAATTGGTTATCAACCCATTGACATTAACTACTCTTTGAGAGTCTTTTTCTGTAAAAATTGCCATAGCTGTATCCAAATGCTGAACAGCTTCAGGGAAATCTGTTGTTGATAAGGATCATGTAAATAATGCGTCATCATTTTCATATTCCTGTTAAGCTGTTCGTTGTTGTTAAGTTGCTTTTTATTAAGAATGTTTTAATTAATCAAGAACGAAAGTCAGAGGCGCGAAGACGATCAGATACTGTCGTAGTTCTGACCATAAATGATGCCTACTAGCGATCCTCAGGAGTTGCTTCGATGACTCTGGGGGCAGCTTCCGGGAAACCAAAGTGTTTGGGTTCAGAAGAAAGTATGGTTGCAAAACTGAAACTTAATGGAATTGACGGAAGGGCACCACCAGGAGTGGAGCCTGCGGCTTAATTTGACTCAACACGCCAACACAGTAATGATTGACAGTCCAAGAGCACTTTCGTTGGGTCTAATAGGGAACGTGTGCTGGAATTAGACCCTCGGAAGACAGGTCAGTTTTACCCTACTAATGACAGGGCGTTGCTATGGTAATCTTGCTCAATCCGAGAGGAATCGCAAATTTCAGACACTTGGTCATTGACTGACTAATAGCTCTCTCTTGATTCGTTGGGTCTAATAGGGAACGTGTGCTGGTATTAGACCCTCGGAAGACAGGTCAGTTTTACCCTACTAATGACAGGGCGTTGCTACGGTAATCTGCTCAATCCGAGAGGAATCGCAGGTCTCAGACACCTGGTCCACATGCTTGACTGATAAGCCAATGGTGCGAGGCTACCATTTGGGGGATTACGGCCGAACGCCTCTAAGCCGGAATCCCGCCCTGAATCTCAGCACCACTGCGACGGGAGGCAACGATATGGTTGGGACCTGGGGCTCACGTCTCAGCCTGACCCTGTCGAGCCGCAGAAAGAGGTCTTTGCTGTCCCGCCGATCAAAGCGGCTCGATATTCACCCCATACGGCGTTGAGGTGTGAAACCACTAGTAGAAGACTTAGTTCTCGGTCGGGGTGTCGTAAGCAGTAGAGCAGCCACTTCACTGCGAACTGTTGAGACTCAGCCCTTGATCATGAGATATGTCCACACACCTGGCGAACAACATCTACGTGCCATAACCAGGCTTGTCCCCTGGTTAAATGCACTCCTGCCTCGTTCTTTACTTCTGTCTGCTATCAGTCATCCCAATGGACGCAGAAGAGATGCAGGCCAGCGGACATTGCACCTCTGCCCTATTGTGACAATCTCCCAGGTGGCGGGGAATGCTAGGCGTACCATCACTGCAGAGGAGCCGAGAAAATAAAGGGAGCAAGGCGATACCCCACTCACATGCATATGCTACGTTTCTGGCAGGACGTGATGATCCTGGGACACAGACACACTGGACTGCCTCTCTTCCGGGATACTTGAAAAACTAGTACATACAGTCCATCATTTCATATCACCACGCCCTTTAGACACGCGTGGTGAAGACTCGATAGTCCTGCAAGACAATTTCCCTAAGAGAGACAACTCTGACCACAAACAACTGCTGCCTTGCAGATAGGCTGGGGACAGTCAAAGGCTAAGGAGGGCATCCCTACAGAAACGCCTGTTGAAATCGGATGCATTGGGCCACAGGCTTAACGAAACAGTGCAACGTATATCGCTGTATGATGTCACAACCTAACAGAAAAAAGTATGGTGCTCATCCTGTGAAGTCCCGCCAGGCAGTGAGAGTGCCGGGCCCCACGCCTCGAAGGGGCCCACCCAATGCTACTGGTGGTCACCCACCCATGTGCTGTGGAGTCAAGGCACAAGGTGGATGGGGCAAAAACTGTTGACCAAAAAACCCAAGACCCTCAGAATACTACAGTGGAATGCGGAGGGAGTCATTAACAAAAAGATTTCTCTAACACATCACCTGCATGAAGGCAAGATTGGCGTGGCATGTATCCAAGAAACGCACCTCAACAACAACCACAGATTCTCAATCAGAGGATACCAGACCTTCCGTCTTGATAGAGAAGGTCATAAAGGAGGGGTTCTGATACTGACACGTTACTGCATACCGAGTAGCGCGGTAGCTGTTAATCACACTGGACAAGCAGAAATTGTAGGAGTCGACATAATGACACAAGAAACGAAGATCCGCATCTTCAACCTGTATGGCCCACCCAACAAAGACCTGTCGCTCTCGAGTATATAAATTAAGGACTCCAGCTGCCTAGTGGTTGGAGACTTCAACAGCCACTCAGAGAGATGGGAATATTCGGACGCAGACAACAGAGGTGATGAAGTGGAAGACTGGCAGATAGACACAAATCTCTATCTTATCAATAGGCCGGAGGACAGCCCTAGCTTCTATTCTAGAACATGGCATACCACCTCCACTCCAGACTTGGCCTTTTCCACAGGGGATATTCACCACAAAATAGACCGCCAGGTGCTCAATCAATTGCCAGGTATTGACCACAGGCCAATTAGGCTAGAAATTGATATGGAGGTAGGCCCACAGGAAATAAAACTGCTCCCATGTTGGAACTATAAACGAGCCGACTGGGACAGATTTGCAATGCTGACAGATGGACTGTGTGAAACCATCAACACACGAAATAACAATATGAAACCTATGGTGGAAAGCCTAAGCAAAGCAATAATGCAAGCAGCCACCGAAACCATCCCAAGAGGGGCAAGGAAAAAATACAAGCCATATTGGAATGATGAACTGCAGAAAGCGGAGGATGAAGTCTCAAATGCTAGGAACATGTCAGAGAGAGAGCAATCTATGGAGGCAAATATCGCCCTCAAGGCCATCACGGCGAAATACAAAAGAAGACTAAACCAAATAACAAGAGACAGCTGGAAAAACAAAACAGAAAGCCTCAATTTAGACAAAGAAGGCAACAAACTATGGAATTTAGTCAGAGCCATGAATGACGAAACACCATCAAATAAACAAATTACCATCAAGCAGGGCGACAACATGCTTACTGGAAAAAAAGCAGCAAACGCCTTTATAGAACATTATGCCAGAGCAAACCACATTGATGTCCCTACAGACAGACATACAGACATTAGTGAAGAACAAAAGAGCCACGACAACATCAAGATGGCACCAGAGGAGCACATGATGGCAAAACTAACAATGAATGAAATGGATGAGGCCATGAGAACTTTAAAGGAAAAGAAATCGGTCGGAAAAGATGGCGTAACAAACGAAATGCTGATGGGGTTGGGCCAAATAGCAAAGAGGAAGTTACTATCAGTCCTGAACTAAAGCTGGAAAAAGGGAATTGTACCGCAGGCATGGAAAGATACTGTACTTATACCAGTACCAAAGAAAGAAAAAGATAGAACAGATCCAAATGGATACAGGCCCATCAGTCTACTGAGCTGTGTAGGCAAACTGATGGAGCGTATGATAAACACCAGACTGATGTGGCACCTGGAAGAAAAACACATACTAATTCCACAGCAAGCAGGATTTAGACAACACAGATCCACTGAGGACCAGAACACTCTCATAGCACAGGAAATAGAGGATGCTTACCAAGAGGAAAAGCATACAGTAGCGGTTTGGGTGGATCTAGAGAAGGCATTTGACAAGGTGTGGAAAGAGGGACTTAAAGTCAAGCTACGAAGAAGTGAAGTATGTGGTAAAATGTACAGATGGATCAGACACTATCTCGAAAACAGAACAGCCAGAGTTCAAGTACAAGGGCAGATGAGCAAAAAGGTGACACTGGAGCAAGGAGTACCCCAAGGGGGGGTACTGTCACCCACACTTTTCCTGGTGTATATAAACAACATCACAGAGAATATACCAAGAAGAGTCCACAGCCCCATGTTTGCAGACGATCTGGCTATGTGGACCTCTGAAAAAAATCTCACCGTAGCAAACAATCAGATGCAGCAGGCCCTAACATCGTTGGAGGAGTGGGCGAACTCATAGCTGGTAAAAATAAACGAGGAAAAAACAACATGTACGATATTCTCGCTTTCAAATAAACCCCAGAACACCAAAATAAGTCTTAACGGCAAATACCTGCGGCCAAACGACAACCCAAACTACTTTGGAGTCACATTTGATCGGCGCATGACATGGAAAATTCAGATCGAGAGAAGCCGAATGAGAACCAGACAAAGAATGGCAATCATGAGGAAACTTGCTGGCACAAGCTGGGGAGCAGACGAAAGAATACTAAAGAAACTGTACACTGGAAGAGTGAGACCAGTTCTCGAGTATGGCATTGCGGCATGGACAACAGCAGCAAAGGCGAACTTTGATAAAATTAGCAAACTTCAAAACCAAGCCATGAGAGTTATAACAGGAAGCATGAAGTCAACGCAGTGTAGAACTTGAATAGATTACAAATCTGCAATCCATGACCGACAGAAGAGACTGCATAGCCCAGCAGCAAGCAGAGAAACTCAGAAGACTGACAGACCATCCAATGCATCAGAGACTAAATAGATTTGGAAATGGGAAACTAAAGCGGAGAAACTTTGCAGAAATAGCCAAAGCAAAGATGAGCGAAGACCCTATGCTGACAGGCGAAAGCAATGAAAGCCAGATAGCCCTGTTTACAGATGCCCTGGCCGTAGTCACAGCACTAAAAAGCCAGAAAAATACTGAACTTAATGATTTAAGAGCAGTACTCTGTTAACTATGCCAGCAGTCCGCACAAAAAAGAGTAGTGGTACAGTGGGTTCCATCCCACTGTAACATCCAATGCAATGAGGAGGCAAGACAGACTGGCAAAAGTAGGTGCAAGACTACCACAACCAGATTCTAGTGTGACCTACGAAGAGTCCAAAAGGCTTATTAGGGCCAGATACAAAAACGATGCCTATTACCAGTTGAACAGAAGAGAGCAGGTCGTGGTCTTCAGAGTCCGAACAGGCCACAACAGACTGAGGTACCACCTATTCAATAAACTGAAGATAGGTGGCACTGACGAATCCAAAACTGCTTAACTTTTCTCTCTGCTGGAGTATTTTTTGGTATCTATGCATCTCCATACTTTCGATTCTGTTGAAGTTTTCCATTCAAGGCATACAATGTATAGCGCACATGTATGTAATTAGCTGAGTGTACAGATGGTGAAAATAGGCCTAGTGTAAGGGGGTTTTGGTGTGCCTACCACATCATGAAAGCGATCAACAAAATGTCTGATGGATGAGGAAGTGAAAACAGCCAATAAAAACTGTGCGTGATGAAAAATATGGCCAGAATGTATTGATGACAACCTTGGATTTGAGGAGTTAATAAGCAAAGTTCATGAACAGATTGTTGAATTGGCACACCTTGCTGGGTTATTTGATGTAGAAGTAGACGATGTAGTGGAGTTACTTGATTCATGTGGCGAAGAATTCTAAAATTATAATATCAAGCAACTTAAACTTCTTCTTCTTCTTCTTCGTACGCTGTCAAACGTCAACCTGTATTTTTTCGAAGAAAGCAGCGGTCATCCTGAGGCTGTCGACACTGCCATAGAGCTTGTCTAGTGTTGCCACTGGTTATGACCACATCTGCTTTCTCTGATCCTCATATGTCGGGCAGTTTTGCAGCAAATGTTCAGCGGTCATTTTCCCGGTACCACACGAGCATAAATAACTGGATAAATTGCACAAGAATAGGGAGATTAAAGGGAAACAAGCCAAGCATAGCACAACCACCTGGAGTCATCAGCATGCTTGTGATGTGAGGAAAGCTACTACAACCTGTCACTTAACCCCTTTTCAGGATGCACAAAAAGAGTAAACTTACTCATTGTGGGCACTAAACAACAACGACATCATTATCTGATAAGTCATCCAGGCTAGGAGGCTAGACTAAGCAATGCTTTGTATTCAAGGTTGTTTCTCTTGCATTATTCCCTAATAGCAGGACAGAGATGTCATGTAAACCACTCTTCAAACACTGTTCTAGTGACCCAGCCAATTTTATTGGAGCACCAAACAACAGGACAATGAGCAATTGAGTAGCCTTTCATGGCCCAAAATGTCTGAGCTTAGTAAACAAGCAAAGACTTGTGCCTTTGATTTCTTGCAGCATTACCCCAAGCAGGAAAGTCATGTAATCTTTGGCTGCCTTGAACTGAGGTGCACATATGTGTAATTTATTATTAAATTCTCAAAGCCACTGACAAATGAACAAACTTGCTATTTTTAGATTCCTGGAAACAGTTTGACACAGATACCATGGGTGAGGGAACATATAAAGCTGGAATGGATTTGTGAAGTAAGTGTAATTTCGGTTCAGTTTTATCACAGCTGACAATATTTTATCATTGTTCCATATAGAATAAAATACTATGTCTCGACACTGGAATCAGATAGCTGCAGCTGAGATCACAAAAGCAATCAGCCTAATGTTTTGGGACAAAGTCCCATAATCAGATACTATTCTTGCTGAAGTTTAGATAGCAGGAGGCACCATGCTGCTACACAATCGAAACATTTGAGATGAAGGACATATACCACAGGAACTGAGTGATGCCACCATTGTTCACATATACAAGTGCAAGGACATTTGTGAATCTTGTGATAACCTTATGGGAATCACTGTACTGTACATTTCTAGTAAAATTCTGGCTCAAATGTTTCCTAACCTATTGGCTAAATCATCTTGAGCAGGAACTAATTTGAAGAGAGAGACAGTATGGTTTTCAAGCAGCTCGCAAGAGGATTGACATGATATTTGCAACTCTTCAAATCCAAGATAAATGCCAAGAACAGCAGCTTGACTTGTATACTACTTTTGAGGCCTGTGACACTGTTGCCAAGGATACTCTGGAAAATAATATTAAATTCAGCTTCCCTGACAAATTCATAACAGCTGTCTGCCAGTTTCATGATTCTATTTTGACTCATGTACTGAATGATTGAGAACCAGGTAAAGCCTTATCAGTTGGCCACAAAGTTCTTTAGCATAGTATTTTCTGCATGTTTTCTGATGCTACACATGACTTTGCCACTGATGTACATTACAGGTATAGGATGCATGGGAAGTTATTTAATATGAGGCGCCTACGCTACCACACTAATGTAAAAGAAGCAGTGATCCTGGTTTCCTCTTTGCTGATGACTGCACCATTAATACTTGTTATAAACAGAACATGCAGACCACCATGAATGAGTATAAATTCAGTTATGTGCACTAATTTTGGTCTTACTGTCAACACAAGAAAAACTGAAGTAATGTATCTACTATCATCTCTAAAAATTGTCTCCCAAAGATGCTGTTTAATGACCTCAGGCCAGGCAGGATAAACAGAAGAAAGACTACATAGACTCATTGAAAGTGTCTCAGAACAGTCACCTTTTTGGTGGACTATTGCACAGAACCACCCTATCTGTCTCACTACCATCAGTTATGGTGCTCATATCGCTGAGTGGAACATAATCACTGAGGTTTATAAGCACAGTGTCTGAAAGCATAGACTGCAATTGGTCAACTATCAAATCTACAAACACGCATCCAAGGTGTGGTAGGACTTGTCATGCCGGGATATGTTTTTACAGTCATTTGCAATTTAAAATAAGTCTGATGTCGTCATCTTTGCTTGTGATAGGCAACTTACTATTATTATGTTGTTAGAATCACCGGGAGGTGTGATGTACTTTCATATGTGTCATCTGTCACTTTCATGTGATATCTGCATGGCTGTTATTTAAAACCATGCTTTTGTAGTGTTTCTTTTTAGTACTGCCAATTTATTGTTCTCTTGACCTTCTTGCTCAGAAACCCTGGGGTTAGATGCTTGCAAATATAGGATAGGTTTAGAGTCATTTTTGTTAGATGTCCAATTCTGTCTGTCTGTATATACCATGCATTGCATTGTTTATACTTACTGTCTGAATTTTTCATTTCTTGCTGTCTTTTCTAGTCAACTGATGTGCTCTACTCATTTATTATTTCAGCAGGATGAGACGGACATATCAAATGTTCCCGATCTAAGCATAAACAACAAGCAGAAACAAGATTATGAGGTTAGAGAATGATTATTTCTTCAGTTATTGTAGTTTTTGAAGCTGTTTGAATCTGAGTTCTTCATAACAGATTTTCTCTTGTAGTCGGGGTGCAGAGGTCCTTACATCTCTGAACATGCTGAACAAGGTGGACTGGTAACCTTAGATCTGTGTAATTATACAAATGTTATTCAGATATCATATTTGCATTTCTAAATATTTTCCTACTTTAGAGTATGGGAAAGCCAATAGTGACTGAAACATACATAAGATAAAATAAAGTTTTACCTAAAACCAGTGACACATAAGGATCAATGTTTTTATCAATAATAGTCATTATCAATCACTATAGAAATCTTACAATGCAGGCTGACAACTGCTGACTCAACAGACCAAGCGAAAAATTCAGCTGCCTTGAGACAAAGTTCACAACAGCCAATGCAATACACTGCCCAAGATAGTATACTTAACTGATTCAGAATATGAAGTCGACACATCAGTTCTGAAAACATGTCTCTGATCTGAATGGAAAAAAAAAAAAACAATATCACCTCATTTTCAATTTCAATTTTTTTTTTTAAACTTATTTATTTATTTCATTCTGGAAAGATTGAGTACGTACCTTGTGTGTTCTTTGTGGTCATTTTGTAGAAAAGAATTTTCAACTTCACATACTTTCAGTAAAATGGGATTATTGTTTAAATTATTCAACCAAATAAGGGGAAACTTTAAGAACATATTTCCACAACATAAATCTTTGATAACAAGGTATGGATATATAGCTGAATTATTGGGTTGTGAGTAAACAAAAAATAATGTCACTAATCATTTTTACACAAATCTGCATCCTCACATATAAGATTTGTTTATTCCATTCTATTTGTCATTAAATTGTGAATATTTTAGTTAAAATATCATAAATATGTGACATGTTAATGAAACATTACTGAAGATAAATGGGTCTCAAGTGAGTGATATTGTGTAGGATTTTTATTGCATGGAAAAACTATCGTAGCAAAGGAGTTTAACACCCCTTGATGATGATGATGGATCGGTGGCATAAGAAATGCCACAATATGAACTTATGAGAGTCAATCCCATACACTGGGCCCAAGGAAGGATACTTCAGACCCCCACAAATATTTGCAACACAATGCTAGAAAATATTTTACAGAAGAGACAAAATCTGTAAGCTTACCGCCACATCATTGTCAATTTTCAAAGATTAAGCTTCTAAAAAATGGCTTCTTAACCCTTAAGGCCATAATTTTAAAACTAGTTTTGCCAGAATTATTTTTCTATAAAAGCAGTCCATTCAAACAACTTGACTTTTCTTAATTATTTCATAAGACAGACAAACATGTTATATATCAAATTAAAGGAAAATGAATGTGCAGTAAGAATACTAAGGTCTTGTAGAATTTAATAAATTATTACAAGTAATTAATAATTATATCGTCATTTAAAAAAATAAAAACTGTTTTTCACACACAAAAATTTCACCAATCCATGAATAACCACTGAAATGTAATGCAGATTGGTCTAGTGAGTAACAGAATATAAGTAACAAGAAAATAATCTGTAGCAGTCAAATAGAGTTGATGTGTCAGTGAGTTGCAGGATTCCATTCACTCTACATGGCCCACCACATTTTGGCAGTAATCTGAACGAGTTCTAGGTCAGTGGTGATGGAATTTGGTACTGAAACCCATTAGCTATCATGTTCTCTTGAGTTTGCTTTAGAAATATTGCATCTTCGTTTTTCTGTTCATAGTACAGTCAAACGTTTTTGCCTTTTAGCAGTACTAGGTATTGTCTGTGACAACGCCCTCTCATCTTCAGCATTAGATTCAGTAGGCTGAGTATGTTGAATAATATTATATTCTATGTCTGACTCCGATTCAACATCAGAAAAATGTAAACCCATCGTCACTGAATTCATTTAGCGTACACAACTCCCTAGCCTTTTCTACAGATATAAACAACGTACTATTAGACAATCTTGAAGTGCTAGGTTCGCTACACATTTTTGTGATAAACAAAAAAAATTTGGCTGACTTGAAAGATGACACTAGACAAATTTCGTTCAGTCTGCTGTAAACGATATTAGCGTTTGTCTGGCATCAAGCGGACGCCAGGAAGAACGCAGACATCATTCTTATGGCTTTTAAGAGTTAAGTACTGTTTCATCTTTGTCATGTTCTTGATTAATATCTTTACAGGTTTAAATCTTGGTCTTGATTTACATTTAGGGCAAGCACTCCAGCCACTATTGGAACTGGTTCCCCTCTTGACAAAAGTTCTAACTGTCATCCCTTATATTATATTCAACTATAAGACCTACAATTTTCTTGTACCATCCATTTAGTGTTAATAGTGTGTCTCTGATTATTTAACTTTGTAGACCATATTGATTAACAATAAATGAAATGGTTTTGGCAACTTGTTACAAACAAACTGAACCAACCATCATCACATGATTTTCATTAAAAAAAATCTTAACAGAAATGTCAAAGTTGATATTTACAACACTTATATTTTCAGACCCACGCTATTAAAAATGAAATAAAGAGAGACGATGAGGAAGAAGAGAACGATTATGAGTCCACTGTAAAGACACAAGCTGTTAGTTATGTACCTCTCATGGCTTCCCTTGAAGAAGGTTATCTCTGTAAGTTTCTGCTACTTTGTCTGTCAAGCCATGCTAGGTATTCTCAGATATTTACTTTAAAACTTGCAGTACTTAATATATCTTGTTCTCCTTGGAACATAGCGCTGCATTAGATGCTTGCCAGAAGACTCCAGCTGCCCTGGACTCAGCTATCACCATTCTATGCACTTGTTTCACCTCTTTGCTCTTCTGTTCTCTTGTGAATTCTAATCCAACAGGCATCTGGTTATGTCATTGGATTACTTTTGCAGGAATGTGTTCTAAATGCACTTCATCTTTCTAATCTGATTAGCATAATGGTAGAGCATTCACTTTTCACAGCAAAGTATGGGATTTATCTACCATTACTGGTATGCTCCAGTTGATCCAGCTATAAATGGGTATCTGGATTACAGCAAGGGAATAAAAAGACAGAGAGAAAGAGAACTGACCACCCCATCAAACTGAAAATACAATGACATCTCTAACAGGGATGCACTGAATGGGGGTTTTTACTTTTGGGCTGAATGTGAATGTAGAAATTTAATAACTATTTTGTCAAATATGAAAACTTAATGAATAGTGACTGAACGTTTATCATAAAAAGTTATTAAAATATTTTGCGCTTCAAAGTATTACAGCGTTACAAAATACGGTAAACTATTTAATGCTACAAACTAATTGCTAAACATTTAAAAAAAAAATTCATTTAAAAGTTCATTGCTGCCTGAAACATGCATTCACTTTAAAAAATACAAGTCTTTGAACATTCTCTGGCAAAAAATGTGTCATCTGACAAATGTATTGCGACAAGAACTAAACAGACATTCACTTGAAACACTTTTTGGAGGCACAGCAAGATATCGTGCTCCAGAACTGAGAACAGAAACCATGTCAGTGTTTTGCCACAACGACATTGGATTAATATCCATAAGCAAATGTCTCGCTCAGAGACATGTTCAGTTGATCTTCTATAACGTTTGAGGTTCTGGTTGAGTCATGGTTGTGCAGTATCCCATTACCAAAAGTTATTGGATGTGATCTTACTATTTTTACTGAGCAGATTTTTGTACTTCACTTGCATACTGTTGTCATTGACAGTGTTGATGTCTTGTGATTGATGCAGTGGTGATACCGCTGCTAATATTTTCACCCTGCTTTTCAGTTTTTGTACTGCAGCTAAGAAGATCAGTTCAAACAGTGAATATGATCCTGCAGAAAGAAAAACAATTCACGATAAAACAGACCATAAAGCGTGCATTGCAAAACTGATAACATTTCTGCAATCATCTTTTTTTTATTCCATCATATCTGTCTTTTTGAGGATATAGCAAGATAGCTGGAATGGCTGACAACACCATCTACACAGGCATTTGCTCTGCTGATCTTTTGTACGATTTGTTAAAAGGACTTTAGTAATGCCACAATGTGAATTTAAACAAAGTATTTCTACCTTTTTGGTCTGAAATCATCACGTCACTCTTTTACATATTCATAATTGGCAGCAGGGTACTATTTGGCTGATTACGATTACTCCATAAAATGCACTATTTGACATGGAATTCAAATTGAATGATTTATTCGGTATATACTTCATTTTCTGACCATAAGTTGCTGTTGTTATATTACTTTCTCCTATATATTTTTCAAATCTATTTGTTGTTGTTGTGCACTTTGTCACAAATCTGTGTTTGTTATTACTGACCATTATCTAGCATGAAGTAAATGACTAAGACATGTGTTGGTGAAGTTCTGCAATCTTCATGTGATACTCATAGGTACAGCACTATTTCTATATAGTATGACTAATTTTACATTCAGTACGTCATAATCATGTTTTCTCCCTGTATCTGAGCTCCACATTGAAGGGTGAAAAGTTTATAGTAATTCTGACTGTTAATTCCAGAGCTAACATTTACATGCAAGGCTTTACTGTTTTTCTATTTTCCAAATAATTTGATGAATATCAATTCCTTTCTTTTGTTCAAAAATATGTGATCCACTAGCTAAACCTAATATATTTATGTATATATAAATGTATATATATATGTGTGTGCATACATGTGATAGCATTTGTTTACTTTAATAGGTTGCCCACAATTTTGTTTGTTCAGATTGTGAGGCATGTGAGCAGAAATATGAAGGAGCCTGCCCACACCATGGGCCACTCGTCTACCTTGATATGGCTGAGGTATGTTATTGTTGTGTAATGCCCACAAAAAGTGTTTGCTCTTTGTGTGACCTGAAGAGGGCATTAAGTGGTGGGTTGTAGTAGCTTTCCTCACATTCTGAGCATGCTGTTGAAGGTGGACCGCGGTCCTCCAGGCTGTTGTGATATGCTTGGCTTCATCTATGTGATGCTCACTACTAAGGGGATCACATCAATCCACATCTCGTTAGCCAGACTCCCTTAAAAACAACCTGTTTCCAGGGAATGCTATGTGAAAGAGAGATTGTGGTCTTGACCAGTATATTGTGCCTTACCTTGATGCTACGTTCTGGTCAATATGTTGTGCCTGACCGGACTCACGTCTCAGCACTGCAGGTCTGAGGTAATATTTTGATATCATTGATGTAGAGTGCAGATAACACTCGTAAACAATACCAAGTGTCACTTAACTGATAACAGTGTCTCATGTTGATCTCAGGTGCCCTTAAAAAATAAGGGCCATTGTCGTAACATTGTGCGACTCTTTTAGTCATTACTTGTTTAGCACTCAGCATCATTTAGTCCAGAGAGAGATCACTCTACTTTATTTCATTTATACCCAGATTGATCCTCTTTCCTAGCAACTGCAAATTCATTTAATTTTACATTGTAAATCTGTCATTGCTGGAGCCTTTTAGTGGCTAGGCAGCTAGAGTTCCCTGACAACCCTTAGAGTTAATACCAATGGGTTAGATATATTCTTATATCCAAGTGCCAGGTTTGACTACTGTTATCGGCATACTCCAGTCAACCTTGCTATAAACAGATACCTGGTTTACTATCAGGGAAGCAAAGGCAGCAGGGAAGGGAATTGCCACCTCACCATTAACAAGCTGTAGTCTAGTAAAATGACAGCAGTGTCTGCTAACCATAATCTTTTGCAAGGCCCCAGATCTGGAAAAGACTGCAGGTTTTGTCCATTGAATGTGCCTGAATATGCTTTGTCCTGACAATTGGTCTGCAGATAGAACATGCCCAATATACCTGATCATATAGGAAGAAGAAAATGGTAAATGGGGAGAATAACTTTTTCAGAAATCTTTGCATTTTATTCGGTAGGAATCTGTGGCGCACAAACTGTCTGGTTCAGTCAAAATCCTTATCTAATACTGGTATTTTGTTGTGTCACAGCTATGATGATCCCGGTTTTTAAATAATATTTAGTATGGCCGCCTATACAGATGACGAGCAGCTATTATTAGTATGTCAACACATCCAGCACAGTTTGGGCTTCCATGTACCAGGTCCTGCTTAATTTTTTAATTTGTGTCCTATAGTTCAAAGCAAGGGCTACAACTCTGTATGTCAAATAGTTTCTTAAAAATAAAATAATATTAAATGAATTTACTAAAAATTGTTATTAACAGATGTAAAGCCACATAATTAAATTATCTATGACATGAAATATTTGTAATAAAAATATATATTAGTATTAATGTAGACATGGAAAGTAAGTAAGTAATAATGTAGAATTTATTAATTATATGGTGTTTAAATTGTTGCGTTATTCAATCTTAATCATTATCACTTTCATTGTTGTCAGTTTCAGAGTCTAAATCGGACGTATTGAATATATACATGTAATCCAGATACATTATTGTTAGCCTGATCAAATAACACTGTTTCTAAGCTCTTGAAGTACTGATTCTATCGAGCTGAATGCCACAAGTTAAAAAATGGATCATAGTCATGAATATTTCACATCTGCAATAATGATTCAGATCGACGCTGCTTTGCATGTTGCTTGTAATGAGTTTCTGGAGTGCAAATACAGCATTGCTGCATTCCATTTCTCATGGTGCCTTTTTTCCTTGGGTATAAATGTCTTGGTCAAATTGTTCCTCATGCTCATCACTGCCAGCACCGCATGTTGGCCAGGACGAAATCTAGATAAGAATGCAGAAAGTGTAATTACAATGACATGTTGCACTCTAGTCTATTGTAGTGCTGCATGAGGGTTTCTAGAAGCTCCCTGTAATTGTTGAACTTATTGTTCTCTAGAAACAAATTCTTTTTCTTGTAGTGGTAAATCCTGGCATGGCTGTCCCTGAGACAAAAGATACAACAAAACTGTGCAACTGTGTTGTAGCCGCAGCAAGATGGCAATGACCCTGAGGTCACCAAATATCTGCCACTTACACTTGTCACAATTGATGATGTCTAGCGGTTGTTTCATGATGTTGTAGGTTTCATTGTGAACTGCATACTCAAGTAGAACAGTTAGTAACATTTTGCAATAATGAAGCAGCACAGCTTTAAAGCTCATTTTGGACAAATCAATGAACATTCTTCAATCATTATCTTTGTAGTTGATTTGTAATACTGCCATCAGATCTACTATATCAATGCACAAAATGAGGTTATCTGTCATTTTGAAAAATGGGAGTAGTTTTTTGTTGTTGCTGACCACGAAACTAGACATAGGCTCAATCTCTTCTAGAAGATTTCAATGCTCATTCTGGACCCCCAACATCTCTGCTTTACTTTTTTGCAATACCAGATCTCATACTGGATCATTAAATTCACTCTATAAAATTTTATGTGGCTGTGCAGACTCTTCAATAGGCACAAAATCTTAATCTTGATTTAGATGCTTTCACAGGTGATGGATGTTCACTGGCCTTACTTTTGTCTTCGTTATCCATAGTATAAGGATCTAGTGGGTCTGGAACAGGAAGGCCATCCCCATGAGGCACTGGGTGCATAGCAGAATGAGTATTCAAATAGATCAAAAGTCTCAAAAGTCACTTTTTCTTCTTATATAGGCCTTGTCCAATTAGAAGATTCATGCAAAGCAACAATATTTAAAATGATGTTTCGGCCCACTCCATACCATTGCAACTACAAAACGAATTGAAGGTCCTTTTCGTTTCAACCAGCAGCGCAAACTTGTTGCACATGATTGATAAAATTCCTATGTGTGCGACCCATTACCGGGTCTGGTTGCAAATTTTACAACCACATTAAAGGCTGTAAGCTTTTTTTATCATCTGTCTAATGGGTTGTCTTAATGATAGCAAAGTTATTTGTAATAAATAATAGCAAAAACAATCTGCACTCTTCAGACATTCACATGGCATCTTGAACTACTCCAGAATCCAAAATGCAAATCATAAGAAGGAAATAAGGTCACAATGACTGCTACAAATTATGTAATCAAATGGACATTCAATGTTATCTGTCTTATGCGGAATTATGTGATCGACATATCAGCCATCCATTTCCACTGTACCTTCCAAAGAGATATTTGACATAGAGTTGCGACACTTGCCTCTACTGTAAGACACAAATCTGCCAATTTTGACCAGACTGTAAATGGTTAAGATTTGAATTTTCATTGTTGTCTGATCCTTGTTCAATTATCCCAAATCAAATTTTATATTGGCAATATCTTTTATGATGTCAATGTCCTTGTGCAGAAGCCTCATATTTAGGGTATTGTCTCCAGTGCTTTCTTCAACTCCATTAAAATGAATACATTTTGTTTCTTTCTCAGACTAAAGTTGACCATGGCTGCACTGATGAGATCTCTCATGTTCAAATAGGTATCAGTAAGGACAGACAAATAATAGCAGAGCATGAGAAAGTTGGGCAACCTGGTCAATGTAAAGAAGAAGGTAATGATGTGAAGGACAAATATAAAATTGTTATTAGGCAAACTTGTATACTGCATTGATTGCAACATTAGAGAATTACACTGGACGTGTTTACCTATCTGAGAAAGCCATATCAAGGATGGAAGAACAAATCATGATGCCTGCATCAGGAGTCATACAGCCTGATTTGCGTTCACCTCTTTTCACCAAAAATGAAACTTGTCAGTTTTCATACAGGCAAAAATAAAACTATCCTGTGTAATGTAAAATCAGGGCTGTTATAAATGCTTGGAAATATGACATGTAACTAAGAGTATCACATCTAGACTATACCTTCGCCAAATGATGTTTCCTATGCATCTTTCATATTAGATTGTCAAATGTAATAACAAGCAGAGATCTGTGGCAAAGGCCAGCTAGAGATTCTGTAGGGAAATTGGCGATGGATAGGAGACACTTTGAGATAGAAAATGACTAATGTAGTCTGCCATGTGCTGGATTGGAACTCGAGAGAGAATGGATGATTTGGGAGGTCAAAGAAGAACAGTGGAAGAGAAAGCCAATGTAACTAGAGACAAATTGGTAGAGTTCAAGAAGATGGTTCAGAGTTGAAATTTTTGTTACTACTGATCTACATTTGTTTTTAAAATGTGAAGAAACCCAAATATGACATTACAGGTCCACATTCCTCAGCACACCTCAGTACATATGAGGAGCTGTACAACCAGAGAAAATCAGTCATGTGTAAACATTAGTGGTTTTGCGCAACAATAACCCCTTTTATGATAGAAGATGCTTGTATAGTAAGATCTTGCACAAAACTGGTGCCACGTTGAAATAGAAAATCAGGACCAACTAAACGACGACTATCACACCATTGACCGGCAGAGCCAGGCCACCATTCATTGCCTCAACTCAGGACGGGGCACAACAGACTAAATAGATGCATGTGCAAACTTTGACTGTCTGTTTCACCACTTCACACATGTGGACTGAGCAAACTACTGATCATTTCCTACAGGACTGTCCACTGCATGGGCAATTAAATCTTTTCAGTCCACAGGAAGTACTGCAACTCTGTATATTGAATAGTATTTTTTCCAAATAAGATCAATTAATATAAAACACATTGAGCTAAAATTACGATCTAAAGACACATGTTGTTGTTATTCCATAACTGCTGAGCAAGTCTGCTCTTGGCAGCCCAATACCATTCTTATATAGATACAGGTCTTCTTCGGTTATTTCACTGCTTCATACAGTGTGTTAGCAATTGTCGACAGTGCTTGTAAGAATCTTTTTCTCTTGTCCACAAGCACCTTGCACTCAATGAGTAGGTGTCTACCTGTTTCATCAGGACAAGGGTAGGTGCTTGGAATTGATGCGGTTCAAGTAGTTATTGATTCTGGTGTGTCCTGTTCGGAACTGAAATCATAGACTTTGATCTCTTCTATGTAGTTTATTTATGTCATCATTAATTTTTGGCTGTGACATTTTGCTAAATACACTTTGACCTGTTGTTCCAGTTCATCCAGATTTCCCTGGTGTTATTCTTAATAATTTGTTTTACTGTGTGGTTACTGCAGGGTCTATCCAATTGTTGTTTTGAGGCTCCTGTTTTTGCCAATCTGTCGGCAATCTTGTTTCCTGGGGACATTAATCCTGTGGGCAGTGTTGATCACCCTCCCCACCAAGAATATCTCTTTTTTTTTTGTACGGGGTGTGTTTCAGCGCCCCCAGAACCGACTTGGAATCACTAAAAATCACAGTGCCCATCAACATAAATTCACTCAAGTCAAACTGTTGGTGTAAAATCTCAACTGCTGCTTTTATAGCCTCGGCCTCCGCTTCACCATTTGGACGGTTTTCGCTTCATGAATCACAAAAACCATATACGGACCCATCCGGGTATTTCATATGGATATCAGAAAAAGGTAGATTTGAATGTGGATCCATCCGTATAGACCAGGACTGCCAATTCTGGGTAGCTTGAGACAGTCTCCAAGGCACATGTCTTCAGGATATTAGGTGTAGTCTCCTTGGTAGCGGCCTTTTCTGTCAGGTGTGTTTTTATGACTGGCAGGCAAAGATTTTTCCCAAGGGAGTGGTCCAAAAAACCTATTTTCAGTTTCTCTCCTCTTGTAGATGGTGAATATGACTTTCCTTTTCTGCTATATCCAGTGGGGACAGTTGCTTCAGTCTTGTCTTTTGTTTCCAAGTGTCTATTTTTACCCTATTTGGGTGGCCATTTTCTTGTCTCTTGTGTCTCTCTATTGATTCAGTCAGTGCCCCCTTTCTTCTGATATCTAGCTATTCTATGTTGGCTTCTATCTTGCATGCTGCTGTAAGTGTTGATCTCATCCCTCCCACAAATTAGTCTGAGAGCTTGATTTTGTACCCGGTCAATAGTGGAGCTGCGTAGTGCAGTGGTTAGTGCGCTGGCTTCGCGTCTGAGTAGTCCTGGGTTCATTCCCCAGCTGAGGCAGTAATGTTTTTTCAAACAGCCATGGCTCCCGGGTCGACCCAGCCTTAATTGGGTACCGGTTCAGTCCGGGAAGTAAAAGCGGCGAGGGAGAGGAGATGGCTACCGCCCACATATAGCCGAGCCTTTGAAATGTGAGATCGCTAACACCTCACACCCCTACGGCAGTAATGCTATGGGTTACTTTACTTTACTTTGCAATAGATGAGATGTTATTTGTACTTGGAGTGGTCTGTATGGGAAGGCTGTAGACCATCACCGGTTGTACATAACCAAGGTATATTTGCTGAAGAGTTTGTTTATCAGCTCTTAAGACACATAATTATGTGATCTATGGCATGAAGTATTCATTATCAAAATAGATGTTAGTATAAAGCGTTATGTCATTAGCCTATATTTTAAGTTGAGCATGATAGAATTTGGTGGCTCACAAAACATTAGTTACAGTCTGTTTGGGTGGAAATTGGTATCAATACACTATCTTCCTTTTGGACAGGAGCGTTAAATTATAACCAGGCATTCCACACATGAGCAGCTTTCATTGAATGTTTAATTCATTCCATTGCTATTTACATATGTGTTGTGTGTGCTCAAAGTTGACCTTTCTGCCCAAAATTTGAATGCTAGGGTTCCAAAAATGGAAGTTCGGGTGATGGTATCCAGGTTTTTATCAATTGATATAGCAAAGGTTTGTGATAAATAATATTTTTGAGCGCACTCTAGCCGGTAATCGTTTGCCTTCTCCATATCATGTAGACTCACAAACACTGTAATCATTGATAATGGAATGTTCTTTCAGATGTGGTCCCGGAAGAGAAGGTGGTCAACATAATCAAATTGGTATACAAGAAAGATGGTACCTGTGCTGCTGTAATGACACAAGGCAACACGACTGTGTCAAAAACAACTGGAAATGTATTTATGGATTCATCTGTTTGTATTGAATTTCAAGCAGATGTTTGTGAGACCAATAATATTCATAAGGAAGAACTAGAAGATGAGAAAACAGTGAATGAGAAGACTCATGATACCTGTGGGATTGATAGAAGTTATAGATTAGTAAATGATTTACTCAATATGAGCGTGCATAAAGAAGAGAGGACTCACAAGTGTGATGTTTGCGGTTTAAAATTTAAATATAATGCAACAATACATGCTGGTGCTAAGCCAACCAAGTGTGATGATTGTGAGGTAGGGCTTGCACAATATAGTCATTATAAAATAAAAAAGAATATGCATACAGGAGAGAGACCATACAAGTGTGATATTTGTGGTGCTGGATTTATGAGAAATAATTATTTGAAAACACACGTACTAAAACACACTGGAGAGAAACCTTACAAGTGTGATGTTTGTGGAGTTGGGTTTACAAGACGTGATTGTATGAAAAGACACACACTAAATCACAAAGGAGAGAAACCTTACATTTGTAATATTTGTAGTATTGTGTTTATGAGATATCATTCTTATAAAACCCACATAATAAAACATGAAGGAGAGAAGCCTTACAAATGTGATGTGTGTGATGTGAAGTTTGCACTTCGTTGCAATCTAAATAGACACATGGCGAAACACACAGGAGAGAAACCTTATAAATGTAATGTTTGTAGTGCTGGGTTTTCGAGACGTTATTGTTTGAAAGCACATGTATTAAAACACACAGGAGAGAAACCTTATAAGTGTGATGATTGTGGTGTAAAGTTTATACATTTTAGCAGTCTGAAAAAGCACATAATAAAACACGTAGAGAAACCTTACAAGTGTGATGTTTGTGGTGTGGTTTTTAATCAGCATGGTATTTTGGAAAAACATGCAATTATACACACAGTAGAAAAGCTTCACAAGTGTGATATTTGTGGGGTTGGATTTTCAAGAAGTAATTATTTAAAGACACATATATTAAAACACACAGGAAATATGCCTCATAAGTGTGATGTTTGTGGTTTAGGGTTTGCCAGACTTTATTATTTGAAAAGACATATATTAAAACACACAGGTGAGAAGCCTTTCAAGTGTGATGTTTGTGGTGTTGGATTTACCAGATGTTATTATTTGAAAATACATATAATAAAACACACATTAGCGAAACTGTACAATTGTGATGTTTGTGATATTGGATTCGCAACTCGTGGTTTATTGAAAATACATATATTGAGTCACACATGAGAGAAGTCTTACAAGTTTGATATCTGTGTTGTAAAGTTTATAGAACATGGCAGCATACAAAATATAATAATAAGATGCACAAAAGATACGCCTTATAAATGTGATGTTTGTGGGGTGAAGTTCATACTTCCTTGTACTTTGAAAAGTCACATGATAAAACACACAGAAGAAAAGTCTTATATGTGTGATATTTGTGGTGTGAATTTTGCACTTTGTTGCAATCTGGAAAGAGAACACAGAAATAAAGCCTTATAAGTGTGACGATTGTGGTGGGAAGTTTGAGCTTCGTTGCAATCTGGTAAGACACATGATAAAACAAACAGAAAAGTAGCTTTATTAAGTGTGGTGTTAGGTTAACATGATGATATTATTTGTAAGCTGTCTGACTTCCTAACATTTTTATTCACTTGTCCTGTTAAGCATCTTTTGGAGCTTTAGTTGCCTTTCATGGGCCAAGTATGTTTTGTTGCTTGTTGCAAGCCCATGTTGTATGATTTTTGTTAAGTGATCTATCCATCTACCAGTTGATCTTGTTTGTAACATATGTTGTAAGCATATAGTGGTAGTTGATAATGTTGTATTGTCACTAAATGACTGAATCATTGTTCTATTTTGATTTATATTCTGCACAAAGTGTAGTTCTCACCATATTTCTAATGTCCTCATTTCATCTGCTGGTACCACCAATGACTTTTTGTGGACACTCCATTTCACAAGTAATTTTCCTCTTCTGTGCCTTGAATAAGGACTAAGTTAAGCATTGGTAGCACAAAGTTGGTATAGATGTACTGTTTATTAGTTATTTTGCTGCCAAGTTGATGTTCTGGTGATTAAAGTAGTGGAGAGTTGATAAGTTCACTGTCATTCGCTACTGGTAAGTACACAAGCAATTTCAGAGCAGAGGCAGAGGCACTGAGGGCGGCAGTGGAAGAAATGGTAACACACAGTGAAAATGAGAGCCATATAGTCCTGCTGACAGATGCTCTCGAAGTAGTCACAGCGCTAAAAAGCCAGAAAAACACTGAGCTTAATGACTTAAGAGCAGCACTCTGCAAACTGTGCCAGCAGTCCGCATTAAAAAGGGTAGTGGTACAGTGGGTTCCGTCACACTGCAACATCCAAGGCAACGAGGAGGCAGACAGACTGGCAAAAGAAGGTGCAAGGCTACCACAAACAGATACCAGTATGACGTACGAAGAGTCAAAACGGCTTATCAAAGCCAGGTACATGTCCAAATGGGAAACCGAACATACTGGTTACACCAAAAACGATGCCTATTACCAGTTGAACCGAAGAGAGCAGGTCGTTGTCTTCAGACTTCGCACTGGCCACAACAGACTGAGGTACCACCTATTCAACAAATTGAAGATAGGGTGTACCGACGAATGCCCGTGCGGTACTGGTAAAATGACCACTGAACATCTGCTGCAGAACTGCCCGACATACGAGGAGCAGAGAGAGCAGATGTGGCCATTGCCAGTGGAACTGCAAGACAAGCTCTATGGTAGTGGCGAGAGTCTCAGGATGACCGCCGCTTTTTTCGAGAAAATAATGGTTACTGTCTGACTGCGTACGAAGAAGAAGAAGAAGAAGAACACTTGAGCCTGTTCCCCTTTCTAGTCTTGCCTAGATTTGTGTCTTGCAGTTTACAGCAATTGAAACAACTCTGTATGTCAAATAGTAATTTTTTCAAAATAAATTTAAATTAAACAAATTGAGCTAAAACTACAATTTAAAGATCTTAACCCTTTGAACCCTGGTCACCTGGCCTGTAAAACCCTGTTCCCCTGGGCTCCTGAAGCAAAAATGCAAAAACTAGTTAGAATGACATAACTAAGTGATCTGTTTAAATTATTCTATCTCAAACAGACTGACCTGATCATCTCAAATATTCCTGCTTATTATGCCAGTCCTTAATTAAACTTAACTTAACATCTTTATACTGGTTTAGAAGACCCTGCAGAGTCTGTATACAACCAGTTACATTTACATCACCTTGCTCTAAAAGCTATGCGCATCCAGTTTATTCTTAAATGCATTAACTGTCCCTGCCTCCACTACCTTCCCTGGCAATGCATTCCAAGCAGACACCACTCTCTGACTAAAAAAATATTTCCTAATATATAATCTGCACCTCTCTTTAGTCAGCTTGTAGCTATGCCCTCGTGTTATTGTAGGTGGCTGTATTTTAAAAAACTTGTTATAGTCTAATTTATCCATTCCTCTGATCATCTTATAAACCTGTATTAAGTCACCACGAATTCTTCTCTCTTCAAGACACTGTAGGCCGGTTTTTCTGAGTCGTTCCTCATAACTGTAATTCTGGAATCTCACTATCCCACTATCCCAGCATGTAGACCCATCCATTAGGCACAGATAAGTTTCACGTTTACTCCAACATTTTGTCTTGACTTGTTTGAATGGTCTATCTTTGAAGGCCATGTTTGGAAAGTCCTTGACATGCTTGTTAAATTTAAATGAGCATACTACACAAACATTATTTCCTGTAGATTTTGGAGACATTTGTGGATGATGGGAACCAACATTTTGCAGTCTCTGTTGTGCCTCGACACGGTTGTGAAGTTTTGCAGTCTCTGTTGTGCCTCGACACGGTTGTTAAGTTTTGCAGTTGCTGTTCTATAATCCCCAATGAGGGATAAACAAACTTTGTTCATGAACATCCCAAATGTCCTGTAGCGTCTTCCTCTTGTATTGTGGGGACTATAGTGATCCATAAGTATGTAGTCGGCATTATTACATGACCACATAAAGAATTTCATATTATCCGCCTTGGCCAGCGATAATGCCGTCGTGTCTTGTTGAGACGACAAATTTGGTCGTTGACATCTGTGCCCCCCATAAAAGCATTATAGTCAATACAAGTTGAGGAGTTGAAACATCTACAGCTGTTCCGTCCTTTCTTCTTCTTCTAACAGTTCCAATTTCTGTTGGGTTGTGGTAGTTGGATATAAAATTTACAGGTCTTTTGTCCATCCAGACAAGGCATACAATGTTATTATGGCAAATAAATTCTGAATGACCCCTGTCCATTTTCTTCTTTCCTGCCAATACTTTAAGATGAAATTTCCTATTTGTCATTTCTGTACCTGCAACAAGTGTACCAATATCAGTGTACAACTTATCAAAGAGAGTTACACTGTTGTAGAATTTGTCCATGACAACAATATGGTTTTTGTTTACCAAATTCCCTGAAGTTAAAATTCTGATAACGACGCTACCAACAACACCAAATTCTGGAATAATATTGTCTGCTTTTCTAGTGTAGATTTCCAGATTCAGAATATATCCAGAGCTTGCTTCACAAGCCATGTAAGCCTTTATTCCCCACATAATGGCCTTTAAATTGATATACTTTGAATGTAAGTCTGACCTTTGAGGGGATCATACCTTCGTCTAAGTTCACATGCTGTGAAGACGAATAATAGTGTCTAATTTTGGTAGCAACACATCCAACATAGGCCTCATTTTGTAAAGTTTATCTGCTTTATCCAGAGACACAGTTCTGAATTATTTATTGGGAACCAACCTGCATCAAATTTACTAGAAATACTACGTGGGAGAATCACCCTTCCATGCCCCTGTAAAACAGCCTGATCGCCAGAAAAATCAGGAATATGATAAGATGTAGCTTCATCAGAGTCTGATAAATACATGGTAACACTCAAATGATCATCTGATTCAATTTCTATATCACTTTCTGAATAGTTGCCATCTAAATCTAATTCATCGTCCTCCGAATCATTGACAACAATCTCGACAGCTTATTCCATTGTTAGCCTTTTGGAACGGTCATTTGCCGGTTTTTCTGCATATCTTTTCATCGCTGAAATTTTGTAAAATTGTGTTGCAATGTGATCAGTTCATGGGCGCCACCATTTTGAAGTAACATTCCGTAAGACGTATGCAAATTCTGCCATGTCTATCCATACTATGCCCGTTCTTAGAATATACATGTGCCATACTGCCAAAGCGGTGACCGTGGCGCGAGCTATGTACACACACACCAGTTATTGAAATTCTGGATTTCAAAGGGTTAAGACACGTTGTTGTTGTTGAATACCCACAATGAGTAGTATTACTTTTTTGTGCGCCCTAAAGAGGACGTTAAGTGATGGGTTGTCGTAGCTATCATCACATCTCGAGTGTGCTGATGAAATTGGACTAGGGTCCTCCAGGCAGTTGTGCTATGCTTGGCTTCATCTGCGTGTTGCTCACTACTATGGGGATCATGTTGATCCCTCACCTCATCAGCCAGGTTGTTGTGAAAACAGCCTATTTCCAGAAAGGGCTGCGTGGAAGCTGAGGTGAGGGTCTTGACCAATATATTTTGCCGGACCCTGACTAATATGTCTGATCAGTATGCTGTGTCTGACCAGACATTAGTCTTCCTTCTCTGAGATGCATAATTAAACTATCTATGACTTGAAGTATTCATAGTATAAATATACATTAGTTTCTTCTTCTTCGTTTGTTCTCAATCTCCAACTACCAAGCCCTGATAAGGGCTTTGGAAGTAGCAGGATGTTGTCCGGAGAATGAAAGGCTTTGTCATAGTTCAAAGCTTGACTGCGATATTTGCACCTTTCAGTCTGAAATATCCGACTTAAGCAGGCATTTTTGAGTACCGGGTTAGCCTTCCCTCTTTGATCCCTTCTCCTTAGCCAGTCTGCTCTGTTGCAGCCTGTTATCTAGGATCACCACATGGAGGTGTAGAAGGGTCTTGGCAGCTGTGGTTCACTGGCCCTGATGCTAACAATCAGCTATGGGTCGCTGACCACTGCAGCTCATGGACTGCTCGGCATCTTGATCCCATATATTAGTTTGAAGCGCTGAATGTCATTAATGTGGAGGTAGAGTTACCATATAATTTTTTATAATTTAAACTCACTCCAGATGGTGAAATAATTGCTTTATCCCCTCCAAAGACATTACCATTTTTGCTGTCACCTGTTTCCAGAGTCAGTTGAATCGGACTGTATTGAATGTTCATGTGTATGATTATTGGCCTGATCAAATAATGTAATTTCTCAGCCATGCAGTTTGTCACAACTCTAGAATTTCACAGAAAACATAAAAGTTCACCTAACGGAAATACCTCTACATGACATGAAACGAAAGCTACATATCCGTCAGATAGTCGACCATATTTGGTCAGTCTAAGTACATAAATGTTTGCTGTAAACTAGCTATTAAATGTCTCAGAATCAGGCAGTAACTTATATTTTAACGCCCACGATGACTGCTAGAACAGACTGAAAATGGTTTTAGTTTGTTTGTGTTTATTTGTATGTCTATAGTGGGCCTGATGTTCAGTAAATCTGCCTAGCTCTCATCGCTGGTGATTTGACCTTATATTATCTTTCACAGGCTGTGCATAGTGCATTCATATGATTTTGAAGTCTTATCTTTGACTTGTATATTAGACTTTGGTTGTCTGCAAAGAGTAGTTTATGTAATAAGTTGAGTTCTTCACTTTCTGTGTTGAATTTCACTTCTGGTAATGCAATTTGGCTGGCTTCTGTTGTTATTTTGTTCATGTAAATATTGAAAAACCAGCCCTACATTCCAAAGTGAACCAGCAATGGTGAAAACACATCCCTGTCAAACTCTTGTATTATTTGAAGTTACATGTATTAAAGCAGACCGTCCAGTGTTTTATATCTCTCCTACCTTGAATTTTGCCTGTTGCAATGTTTTCCATACCTTCACTGCGCATGATATGTCCGAAAAACACTGATTGTTTCTTTATAATAATGTTGAAAAGTTTTCATTTTGTGTTAATTTCTAACAGTGTAAAGTCATTAGATTTTGTTTGTCTCCATTGAATTCTCAACATGTATCTTTAAAACAACATCTCTCCTACCTCTAATGAACCTGTTGCGCATTTGCTTATCGTTTAGAGTTCACAGCAATATTGTCAATATCAGAACTATATTACACTGAAATATGTCTGTTCTCACTTAGATATTGCCTTGTTAGATCAAATATTTTTCATTGTCTCGAACGCTGCCATTGTCTGTCTTATTCTGTTTCTTATCTCTGTGATGCATCTCCTGTCTTATTCTGTTTCTTATCTCTGTGATGCATCTCCTGTCTTATTCTGTTTCTTATCTCTGTGATGCATCTCCTGTCTTATTCTGTTTCTTATCTCTGTGATGCATCTCCTGTCTTATTCTGTTTCTTATCTCTGTGATGCATCTCCTGTCTTATTCTGTTTCTTATCTCTGTGATGCATCTCCTGTCTTATTCTGTTTCTTATCTCTGTGATGCATCTCCTGTCTTATTCTGTTTCTTATCTCTGTGATGCATCACCTGTCTTATTCTGTTTATTATCTCTGTGATGCATCTCCTGTCTTATTCTGTTTCTTATCTCTGTGATGCATCTCCGATCTGATGTTATGAAAATGTCAAGTTATCAAACTGTTTTTAGTTGTCTTAATATCTTTCCATTTACTCTTATGTTGCAACCCATTTGTTTTTGTTCCTTTGAGATTACCATCACCTCCATCTTCTTACAATTTAAGGATAGCCTCTTAGCCTCACTGTTCTTGACCACCACATCCACCAGATTTTTCAGATCTATTTCCCTTGTTGCTATCATTACTGTATCATCTGCATATCTCAAACTGTTTATAATGTGTCCACCAACTGAAATACCTGACCTTTCAACCATAGAATGTAATATGTGTTCACTGTACAGATTGAATAAATCCAGTGATAATACACATCCTTGTCATTCGCCTTGTTTTATACTTACAAAGTTTTCCACTTGATCTCCTATTCGAATTGCTGCTGCTTGTTACCAATATATATACATATTTAATTATGCGTAGATTTTTGCTGCATTTATCTAGAATTTTCTAGCATTGTTATCACTTCATGACGTCTTACCTTGTTAAATGCCTTTGTGTATAGTATAGTACAGTACAGTAAACTATAGTATAGTAGGCCCTTTCAGTCATGATTGACTATAGGATGATATGACTTGGAGTGATAAACAAAAAAGGTATACTTTGCTTTTGTTGTTTTATTTCTTCTTGTGTCATTGTATTTTCACTTCTGTGTGGTTGCAAGAGCTTTTCTTCACCAAGCGTGAGGGGGCCTTTCAGGGTACATCTCCACTTTGATCGGTTCGCATCATCTGCTCACCTTTCCTGCATGCCTGGTTCATGTCCGGTGCCTTCATATCACGCTTATACACATCTTTGAACCTCAACTGTGGTGGGCCGACTTTTCTTTTGCCATCTGCCAACTGTCTGTAGAGGATATCTTTTGGGACACAACCATCTTCTATGAGACGAACATGACCAAGCTATCATAGTCTACGCTGCCTAAGCAGAATGCATATGCTTGGGAGCCCGGTGCGAGAGTGGACCTCTATTTGTCATTCTGTCCTTCCATGTAATTCCAAGAACTGAGCGCAGGTGTCGTAGGTGGAATATGTTAAACCTGTGTACTTGTTTGGCATAGGTTGTCCAAGTCTTGCTGTCATATAGGAGTGTGGGTTGTCCAAGTCTTGCTGTCATATAGGAGTGTGGGTTGTCCAAGTCTTGCTGTCATATAGGAGTGTGGGTTGTCCAAGTCTTGCTGTCATATAGGAGTGTGGGTTGTCCAAGTCTTGCTGTCATATAGGAGTGTGGGTTGTCCAAGTCTTGCTGTCATGTAGGAGTGTGCTAACGACACATGCTTTGTACACCATGGCCTTGGTTTTAATTGTCAGTTTCTGGTTTTTCCAAACAGGCTGAGGCAAGCAAATGTAGCAGCAGCTTTGCTAATGTGCTTGTCTATTTCTGGGTCTAGAGAAAGCTTGTCGTTTATAAGGGATCCCAGATATTTGAATTGATGCACAACTGCTAGTTCATAATTATTGATGCTAAAACTTGGCGTGGCATCTACTTCCTGTTCCAGCACATTTGTGGGACCAAAATCTTTGCAAGCCTAGGTGAAGCGATCTATCAACCTCTGAAGTTCCTGCTGACTGTGGGTGACAATTGCAGCATCATCAGCAAAAAGCAAGTCCCTGGTGGTGATTTCTCTGATTTTCATTTTGGTTTTGAGCTGTGCAAGGTTAAACAGCCGATCATTCGACCTAGTGTGAAGGCAGATTCATTCATTTGCGTTACCAAATACATGCTTCAGTAACAGAGCAAAGAAGATTCTGAACACTGTTGGGACCAGAACACAGCCCTGCTCAACACCACTTTGAATACCAATTGGTTGTGAAATACTACCATCACATTGGACTATTCCTGCCAAGCCCTCATGGAACGATATTATTAGTCGTAGCAGTTTGCTTGGGCAGCCTATTTGAGAGAGCATTTTGAAGAGTCCATCCCTGCTAACCAAATCAAATGCCTTTGTCAGGCCAATGAAGGTGGCATAAAAGGGCTGATTCTGCTCGTGTGACTTTTCCTATTTTGGTTTAGAGAGTATCATGTTGATCATTGATCTTCCAGACCTGAATCCACACTGTGACTCGATACACATGCTCAGCCAATTTCTATAACTGTAGTAAGATTACTCTGGTGAAGACTTTGCCTTCAACACTGAGCAGAGAGACACTTTGATAGTTATTACAGTCACTTCTATCACCTTTGTTTTTGTATAGTGTTACAATGTGTACCTCTACACCTCATTGTAGAAGAGGAGTTACTAAGTAAATACAATCTGTACAACTCTAATATCTTATGGTATAATGGCATCTTTCCAGCTCTCACATAACATCATATACAGTGGTTTCAAGAGTGTATCCTTACAATGCTTGATCGAATCAGGTGGGATCCTGTTGTTGTCTCATGCTTTGCCCATGGCCAAGCTGTCAATAGCTTTATTCAGATCTTCTATAGAGGGTTCGATGTTCAGCTTGTCCATACTGGGATAGCTTTTGACAAAGTCAAGGGCTGTGGAAATGACTATAGTGTCACACAAGTAGAGCTCAGAATAGTGCTCAACCCATCTGCTTTCCTTTATGTAATTTTCTTGTCAGTAATGGATATGAGTGGTGCAGTTTTTCTACTTGTAGGACCAATAGCTTTCTTTATATCATCATACATTTATCTGATGTTTCCTGTTTGTGCTGCAGTCTGGATGTTTTCACCAAGCTGTAGTGGTAGATCCAGCTAACACCTTATGTTGTGGTTTGGTCAAAAAATAGGAATTGGTCACACAAAGTTCAAGGTAGACACAGATCTCTAAGAGCCACTGGCCATTTTAATTAATTTTTGCCTTTGTGAAATCTATGACGAAATGCAGTAGTAACTTAACTTCTTTATACTGGTTTAGAAGACTGCAGAGTCTGCACACAACCAGTATGTTCTATTCCACTTTATAAAAACTAACTATATGCATCCAATTTGTTCTTGAATGCATTAATCGATGATGCCGCTACTATTTCCTGTGGCAATGCATTCCAAGCATTCACGATACTTTGACTACAAAAATATTTCATATCTAATCTGGACCTTTCTGTAATTAATTTGTAGCTGTGCCCTCTTGTTCTTGTAGCAATCTGTACTTTGAAAAACCTGTTATAATCTAATTTATCTGTACTGTTGATTATATAATAAACCTGCATTAAATCACCTCAATATCTTCTCTATTCTAGACACAATAGACCATTTTTCTTGAGTGTTTCCTCCTAACTATAAATCCAGAATCCCACTATCAGTTCTGTTGCTCTTCTTTGTATTCTTTCTAGTAAGTTTATATCCATTTTAAGAAAAGGACTCCATGCCTGAACACAGTATTCCAATAACTAATGTCTAACCTAACATGCTTTACACAGTTTGGTTATCAAGGTGTATACATATTCAGCGCCCTTAGCTTTTGTTTATATTTATTATGAAACATAATGAGTGATAGATATAAAAGTATAGCTAAGTTAACAGAACTAAATTATTGTACACTTTTTAGTGCATTTGGAAATAAAAGCTTTTTTTTTACAAATAGTTTTTGTTTATTTTATTGGATTGAGGTTGCTGACCCCTAATTTAGATGAGACTGAACTTTGTAGACTTGATTGTATCAAAATATTCCTAGATTCTGAACACCGTTTCATTTTCTATGCCATCAGATTACATTGGATCACTGGACACTAAAATACACCTGTCAAGGACAAGACAAATAGATTAGCTAAGAAGAGATTAGAACAAGAACAAATGTACACAGCAAGTGTTATACCACAACAAACAACGGCTACAGAACAACAAATGAAAGATATTCCAAAACAAGGCATTCAAATAGGTATCAGGTATAAAACAAAAAAAAGCATGAGATAAGTCTGACAAGTGTGATGTTTCTGGTAATTTGCTCATATTAATAACATTTTCTTATCCTTCATACATTTTATTAGTTGTTCATGCTTTATGCTATCAAATGCTTTAGTGTAATCGCACATCTTTTTGCATCTCCATGTGATCGTCAAACTGTATAAAGCTTTAGTTAGACCTAGATTGGAGTACTGTGTACAGGTGTGGATTCCTTATCATAGAGGGGACATAAACATGCTAGAAAGAATACAAAAAAGAGCGACAAAGATGATAGTGGGATTCCAGAATTACAGTTATGAGGAACGACTCAGAAAAACCGGCCTACAGTGTCTCGAAGAGAGAAGAATTCGTGGTGACTTAATACAGGTTTATAAGATGATCAGAGGAATGGATAAATTAGACTATAACAAGTTTTTTAAAAATACAGCCACCTACAATAACACGAGGGCATAGCTACAAGCTGATTAAAGAGAGGTCCAGGTTAGATATTAGGAAATATTTTTTTAGTCAGAGAGTGGTGTCTGCTTGGAATGCATTGCCAGGGGAGGTAGGGGAGGCAGGGACAGTTAATGCATTAAAGAATAAACTGGATGCGCATAGATTTTAGAGCAAGGTGATGTAAATGTAACTGGCTGTATACAGACTCTGCAGGGTCTTCTAAACCAGTATAAAGATGTTAAGTTAAGTTAAGTAATCCGCGCAATCCACTGGTTTGGTCTTAGGCAACAGTATGAACTCTGAAATTGTTAGGTCCTGTGGTTGAAATTGTTAGGTCCTGTGGTATGTGGTCTATTGTGTATATGTGTCTCAATTTTCAAATAGCTCATACAAGGTTTGACCATAACTAACAAGTGGAGTTACATAAAAGCATTCTAAAGGAAGACAGAGAGACACCTCAGTTATCCCAAAAGATGAGTGCACTAGTCTGTATTTAGAAATGAACTATTTGATTCATTACTAGACTTGTTCTTGGCCAAAATTTTGGATTGCCAAAAGTTGTCATCATTTTATAGAGTTTCCAGAATAACAGTTGTCTAGACTTAGGGAAGTGTTTGGGAAGCATTTCGATCTAGTGAGACTGAGATCTGAATTAATGTCCATATTTGTATCCCCACAATCTAAAGAAATGTATGTGACTGAAATTCATAGGTTTCTTCTGAACATAGAAATGTATGTGACTGAAATTCATAGGTTTCTTCTGAACATAGAAATGTATGTGACTGAAATTCATAGGTTTCTTCTGAACATAGAAATGTATGTGACTGAAATTCATAGGTTTCTTCTGAACAAAGAAATGTATGTGACTGAAATTCATAGGTTTCTTCTGAACAAAGAAATGTATGTGACTGAAATTCATAGGTTTCTTCTGAACATAGAAATGTATGTGACTGAAATTCATAGGTTTCTTCTGAACATAGAAATGTATGTGACTGAAATTCATAGGTTTCTTCTGAACATAGAAATGTATGTGACTGAAATTCATAGGTTTCTTCTGAACATAGAAATGTATGTGACTGAAATTCATAGGTTTCTTCTGAACATAGAAATGTATGTGACTGAAATTCATAGGTTTCTTCTGAACATAGAAATGTATGTGACTGAAATTCATAGGTTTCTTCTGAACATAGAAATGTATGTGACTGAAATTCATAGGTTTCTTCTGAACAAAGAAATGTATGTGACTGAAATTCATAGGTTTCTTCTGAACATAGAAATGTATGTGACTGAAATTCATAGGTTTCTTCTGAACATAGAAATGTATGTGACTGAAATTCATAGGTTTCTTTTGAACATAGAAATGTATGTGACTGAAATTCATAGGTTTCTTCTGAACATAGAAATGTATGTGACTGAAATTCATAGGTTTCTTCTGAACATAGAAATGTATGTGACTGAAATTCATAGGTTTCTTCTGAACATAGAAATGTATGTGACTGAAATTCATAGGTTTCTTCTGAACAAAGAAATGTATGTGACTGAAATTCATAGGTTTCTTCTGAACATAGAAATGTATGTGACTGAAATTCATAGGTTTCTTCTGAACATAGAAATGTATGTGACTGAAATTCATAGGTTTCTTCTGAACATAGAAATGTATGTGACTGAAATTCATAGGTTTCTTCTGAACATAGAAATGTATGTGACTGAAATTCATAGGTTTCTTCTGAACAAAGAAATGTATGTGACTGAAATTCATAGGTTTCTTCTGAACATAGAAATGTATGTGACTGAAATTCATAGGTTTCTTCTGAACATAGAAATGTATGTGACTGAAATTCATAGGTTTCTTCTGAACATAGAAATGTATGTGACTGAAATTCATAGGTTTCTTCTGAACATAGAAATGTATGTGACTGAAATTCATAGGTTTCTTCTGAACATAGAAATGTATGTGACTGAAATTCATAGGTTTCTTCTGAACATAGAAATGTATGTGACTGAAATTCATAGGTTTCTTCTGAACATAGAAATGTATGTGACTGAAATTCATAGGTTTCTTCTGAACATAGAAATGTATGTGACTGAAATTCATAGGTTTCTTCTGAACATAGAAATGTATGCGTGCTATGGTGCTATAGAGGATGTAGTCAAAGGGGTAATTTGGTGTCAGGGAAGTGTGAAATACATAGTAGAAAAGCAAACACTAAAATGATAAAGCAGAAGCAAAAAGAGGAAAACCAACAACATTACAAACTAAAATGTTTTTATGCAAATGTGAGAAGCATAGTAAATAAAAGAGAAGAATTGGAACTGTATGTAGAAGAAGAAAAACCAGATATAATAGGGTTAACAGAATCATGGACATATGAGGAGATTGCAGATAGTGAACTTGAAATTGAGGGATATACAATGTTAAGGAAAGATAGGATAATTGGAGACAAAACTAAGGGAGGTGGCGTTTTATTATACTGTATAAATTCTGTTAATATAACGATCAAAGATTATTTATCATGTGGTAACAAAAATGAAAGTGTATGGGGAGAAATAGAAAGTGGGGGTGAAAAAACAGTGATTGGAGTGTGCTATAGATGTCCATCAAGTCAAAAAGAGGAAGATGAGGAGCTGATTAGTAGCATAGCAAAGGCAAGTAAAGGGAAATTATTATTAATGGGAGATTTCAACTATCCAGAAATAAAATGGGATATGGCAGAAGCACTTGTAGAGTCAAAACCTTTTGTTACGTGCATAACTGACAATTTTTTAATTCAACATGTAGAAGCAGCCACCAGAGGCAAAAACATACTCGACCTAGTTTTTACCACAGAGGAAAATATGATTGAAAACGTTACCGTTGGGGAACTGTTTGGCTCAAGTGACCATCAAATCATCCGTTGGGATCTTATTGCAGGGAAAGAAGTAAACATAAACACGCGAACATACGACTACTCTAAGACAGATGTTAAGAGGATGAAAGAGGCAGCGAACCACATAATCTGGAAAGATATTATTGTAGGAACAGATGTTGAACAGGAGTGGGAAAGTTTTAAAACAGTTCTAGAAACGCTAAAAGAGGAATGTGTTCCATGTAGGGAGGTAAACCCCAAGCGTAAAAAGTGGATAACTAGATTTGTAGTGAAATGTAGAAGAGCAAAAAATAAAGCATGGCAAAAATATATAGAGGCAGGTAAATCAAAAGAAACATATGTAAAATATTTGGACAAGCAGAACATATCTCAGAAAGCGAATAAAACAGCAAAAATAGACTTTGAAAAAAAAACTTGCTCAGAGGATCAAGACTGACAGTAAAAGCTTCTTTTCTTATGTTAGAAATAAACAAAGAACGAAAGACAAAGTAGGCCCTCTCATAGACAGTACAGGGAAAATAATAAGTGAGAATAGGGAGGCTGCTAATCTGCTTAATCAGTACTTTGGCACAGTCTTCACAAAGGAGGACTGCTCCGAGATCCCAGAGCCTATAGATATTTTTCAAAGAGACATGGATACAGCGGGATTAAGATCAATCTGTATTACAGAGGAAATGGTTTTTAAAAAATTGGAGGGGTTGAAAGTGAATAAATGTCCAGGTCAAGATGGTATTCACCCAAAATTGCTGTATGAAATTAGAAACCAACTAGCAAAACCATTGGCTATATTATGTTCTCAATCACTTACAAAAGGGATTGTTCCACGGGATTGGAAAGATGCAGGAGTGATCCCCTTATTCAAAAAAGGCAAAAAATCAGATCCGGCAAATTATAGACCGGTGAGTTTAACGAGCATAGTCTGTAAATTGTTAGAGTCAATAATCAAAGAAAACATTGTAATGCATTTAGAAAAATTTAATCTAATTAGAAATAGTCAGCATGGGTTTACTAGAGGGAGATCATGCTTAACTAATCTATTAGAATTCATGGAGGAGGTTACTAAAATCATAGATAAAGGGGAGCCAGTGGATGTTATTTATCTAGACTTTGCAAAGGCCTTTGATAGAGTACCTCATCAAAGATTATTTCGAAAGTTAAAATCACATGGAATAGGTGGGGAAGTTGCCAAATGGATTGAAAATTGGTTAACAGGAAGAAGGCAGAGGGTGGGCATAAATAAGGAGTACTCTGAGTGGAGTGAAGTGAAAAGTGGTGTGCCACAGGGCTCGGTTTTGGGACCAATTTTGTTCTTGATATATATAAATGATTTGGACATTGATATGAGATCCATGATTGCAAAATTTGCTGATGACACAAAACTATGCAGTAGTGTCTCATCTAAAGCGGAAGTGGATATATTGATGTCGGATTTAGATAAAATTCGAGAATGGTCTGTAAGCTGGCAAATGGAGTTTAATGTAGATAAATGTACAGTCATCCACATGGGTAGATCCAATATGGAACATAAATACAGAATGGGAGAAAACAATATTAGAAAGATAGATAAGGAAAGGGACCTAGGGGTTATAATAGATCATACAGGAAAGGTGAGTGAGCAAGTTAAGGTAGCAGTGAAAAAGGCAAATGCAATGTTAGGTATGATAAAAAGAAATATTAAACATAGGAGCAAGGAAGTGATCGTCAAACTATAAAGCTTTAGTTAGACCTAGATTGGAGTACTGTGTACAGGTGTGGAGTCCTTATCATAGAGGGGACATAAACATGCTAGAAAGAATACAAAAAAGAGCGACAAAGATGATAGTTGGATTCCAGAATTACAGTTATGAGGAACGACTCAGAAAAACGGGCCTACAGTGTCTCGAAGAGAGAAGAATTCGTGGTGACTTAATACAGGTTTATAAGATGATCAGAGGAATCGATAAATTAGACTATAACAAGTTTTTTAAAATACAGCCACCTACAATAACACAAGGGCATAGCTACAAGCTGATTAAAGAGAGGTCCAGGTTAGATATTAGGAAATATTTTTTTAGTCAGAGAGTGGTGTCTGCTTGGAATGCATTGCCAGGGGAGGTGGTGGAGGCAGGGACAGTTAATGCGTTTAAGAATAAACTGGATGCGCATAGATTTTAGAGCAAGGTGATGTAAATGTAACTGGTTGTATACAGACTCTGCAGGGTCTTCTAAACCAGTATAAAGACGTTAAGTTAAGTTAAGTATGTGACTGAAATTCATAGGTTTCTTCTGAACATAGAAATGTATGTGACTGAAATTCATAGGTTTCTTCTGAACATAGAAATGTATGTGACTGAAATTCATAGGTTTCTTCTGAACATAGAAATGTATGTGACTGAAATTCATAGGTTTCTTCTGAACATAGAAATGTATGTGACTGAAATTCATAGGTTTCTTCTGAACATAGAAATGTATGTGACTGAAATTCATAGGTTTCTTCTGAACAAAGAAATGTATGTGACTGAAATTCATAGGTTTCTTCTGAACAAAGAAATGTATGTGACTGAAATTCATAGGTTTCTTCTGAACATAGAAATGTATGTGACTGAAATTCATAGGTTTCTTCTGAACATAGAAATGTATGTGACTGAAATTCATAGGTTTCTTCTGAACATAGAAATGTATGTGACTGAAATTCATAGGTTTCTTCTGAACATAGAAATGTATGTGACTGAAATTCATAGGTTTCTTCTGAACATAGAAATGTATGTGACTGAAATTCATAGGTTTCTTCTGAACATAGAAATGTATGTGACTGAAATTCATAGGTTTCTTCTGAACATAGAAATGTATGTGACTGAAATTCATAGGTTTCTTCTGAACATAGAAATGCATAATTGCCTTCCAGGACTTTACAAACGTGCTGCTGAAGATTGATGTGTGATACCGAAAGATGCTAAAATCGCAGTCAAGCTGTAACCTAGTGACACAACATATTCCATTCTCTGGACAACATCCAGCTACTTGCAGAGCTTGGTAGCAGGAGATTTAGAACGAACGTAGAAGAAGAACAAACGTTGGGAATTGATATTGACAATTCCTGCATCTTTGTCATGGTGGAGCGTTCATTTTAAAACGCATGCAAACTTTCATAAGAAACGCCAGAACAACAGAGCCATCTTTTGTCTCTATAATTGATGTCGATAGTATAGGACCTTCGATTGAGATGAAGGCAGGTGATGAGTTCTACAATAAAGTATCAGATAACTTATGATAGAAGAGCTGCAGTGTAGAGTTAAACTACAAATTTAAAGGCTGAGAGGAAAGGATTATTAATTATAATTTTATAATTAGACACATTTTTTGTTCTTATCCATGATCATTCGTGATTACGTACCCTCTGTCATAATTCAGGATGCACGACTGCTTGGGTCGATGCAAAAGAGGTGAGACACTCGCCTCTAAAAGCAATGAACGGAAATGACGGATGATCGAGTCACGCGAGTTTCAAGCGGTCCATGGTCTCAAGGGAAGTGGGACCAGAGTGCCTGCATCCTAAATTATTCACAGTCGTCTCGACTTAATGTCTTGCCACTAGACCAAGGTATTTCGGGACCAGAGAGTGAGGTTGATGACCAGCACAATTTCTTTCTCACTATAATTCAAGTACACCTCAAGTTACATTATCAAGACAAACCTGTGTGATGATATCGCCACCATCTCTTGCGATAGACAACTAACTATCCCATTTTTGTTGGACATTACGTTCGCTTGGTATGCCTGGCTTATAAGTATCCTGCATCGAGTCTGGATCCAGTGGAGGTTCTCATTGGTAACCAAGCTGCGCATCTACAGAACCTGTGTTAACTACTGTTAACTCCATATTGTTGTATGACTCAGAGGCCAGTACTACCCTGCAGCATGACTAGAAACGCATCCGAGTTTCCACATGCGCAAGCACTGGCGCATTCTCGTAAATCCACTGGCACGATCGGTTCGCAAATGCTAAAGTCACACGACGCTCAGGCCTGGACAACATTTACACCACGCTACACCATCCCCGGCTTTCCGAAGACGTCCAGACACAGCAGCTTATGAAGCAGGTCATGGACATTAGGAGTGGTAGGCGACCTCCCCATCCGACACCACTCGCTCTCCACCAATAGTTACCAGCAGCTTATGAAGCAGGTCATGGACATTAGGAGTGATAGGACCCCCCCCCCCCCCCCACCACGCCACACCACTCGCTCTTCACCAATGGTCGCCCACGCATCTCCTGGCTGGGTAAAACAGGAATGATTTTACCCTCACTGCCTGCAACCTAGGCCACAGCTATTCAACCTTTTACACGGTCGACTGGCGCGACGGGCTTCGATACCTGGCTGGATTACTACTACTGCTGCTGCTACTACTGCTGCTACTACTACTACTGTTACTACTACTACTGCTGCTGCTACTACTACTGTTACTACTACTACTTCTACTACTGTTAATACTACTACCACTACCACAAATACTACTATATTTACTATTTTCTCTTGCTTCCTTCATGTAGTTGTGAATGAGCTTGCGTGGCCTATGACCACAAGAGACATCTTTAAACACCAGAAGTGTCTCCCAAGCAGAGAAAGCCTGAGGGCTGGATGTCAGTCAAAAGGGGACGCAAACCTACAATCTTGCAGACAGGCGTGGGCAGTTACTTGTTGAGGAGGGTAAATGTGGAAGAAATATCTGTGAAATAGATGCACTGACAGTAACTTTAACGATGCAGTGCAACAGAATTGAACTCATGGAAGATGTCACAAGTAGTTTCAATATTTCTTTAAACTTTTTTATCCCCAAATCGCTGGACCGTGTAGGTCAGCTGGACCAAGTGACAATGTACACATACTCTCGAGACACCTTGTTGACACTTAGAGCAGAGGTGTGTTACCACTGGAGATGTCAAAGGCCTACCTCGGAGTCTTTGTCAGTGAAAGACCCAAACAAACCCACGTAAAGACGACTAAGGGAAGGAGAGGTGGAATACTTTGATTGCTTGACATCTGGTATTCAAACAGGCATGTTAATGTCTGTTGCCAGGTAGCAGAAAGCTTTGGCAATCCGTAGTAGGTATTTGACAACTTCCTGCGGCTTACTAGGCCTGGGGAAAGATACACATAATTTTGTTACATTTTTAACTTGAATTTGTGTCCGGGCAGCGGCCGTTAAGTCTATTCTTTTCGATTTCTAACTGCCAAGGTATTTTTAACCCGCTCGACACTGAACAAGGGAATCCGATCTCATTACCCAGAGATCAAGGGCATTTTTACCAGAAAATCCACGTGAAAAAATCACGGTCTCCACCGTAATTCGAATCCGCGACAACCGGCACTCTAGGCGGATACCTTACCTCAAGACCACTGAGCCCCCTAGGAGAGGTGGTAAACGGAAAAGTAGGGAGCGATAAAAGTGACATCAAGATCAGTGAAAGCTTTTTTAGATTTGCCCTGACCTGCTCAAGCCCATCCAGCTAAGCAGGGAAGTCGTCATCAGGCTACCACGACAGCAAATGTGCTGAGCGGTGTGGACTGCACAGAACATGGCGATCCATATGAGCAGTCGTGGTCATCCACTACACCAGAGTTCATATCCATTCATCCTGACCTGTCTTGCCACTGGTTTCAGTTTTCTAGGGTGAGATAGTGAGGTCGACGAACTATGCAATCCTTCCTCACTTAAATCAGATTCACCGCGTAAGTCAGTCTCTTCGTTCATCCAGTAAGAACACATGCACAACCTGTGACGACGGGCGAGCAGCTAAGCGGAAATCGTAAGTCCGTTTGCAAGCTAAACTGCAGTCATAAGAAAATAAACTAGAAACAAAAGGGAAAGATTCTACTCACTCAATCTAAGTGCTTGGAATATACGTAACCTACTTGACATTGATTTTAACACAAATAGACCGGCAAGACGAACTGCTCTTACTGGAACTGAATTAGCCAGATACAACATTGATATAGCAGCACTCAACGAAACCAGTTTTGCGAGGGTCATCTCTGCGAAAAAGGGCCAGGTTATACATTTCACTGGCGTCGCAGAGACCTATGAGAAAAAAAATAGAGGCAGGGGTTGGTTTTGCAATAAAAACAGAACATTAAGAAATGAAAAGGGCCCCCAAAGGGTATAAATGATAGACTCAAGATTCCTCTCCTCTATGGTGGGAAACATGTCCGACCCTGACAAACCAGGAAGATGTCAAGGACAAGTTCTACGAAGAACTACACGCAATCATAGTATCAGGCTCAAAATCTGACAAACATAATTCTTGGGGACTTCACCGCAAGCGTACCCTCAGATAGCATGTCCTGGAATAGCATTATCGGAAGATATGACGTGGATAGCTGCAATAGCAGTGGACTACTTCTACTCCAGACTTGTGCAGAACATGACCTGCTGGTCACTAACACGATGTTTCAACTTCCTACACGAAACATGACATTTTGGATGCATCCTCGCTCAAAGAACTGGCACCGCATTTTAAGGACATTTTAGGCATTAAGAGTGGAAGAGAAGGATACCGATTGACAGATGCAAGAAAGAGAAAACGGTTTTCGCTTTTATCTAAAACGGCCGCAAAAAAAAACTGACACAAAGGAAGAAACTGCTGCTCTAAGCCCAACAGAAAGTCAAACAGGAAGCTGGATATTCATCAGGGATGTACTAGCTTCACTATCAGTACATTCTTGATCTTCCATGAAGCAGATAACTACATTGAACAATGTATTTGCTCGTAATTATTACTAAAGTATAAATCTTGTTTCAGAATTAGTTCAATTTTTCTTGCAATTAATTATTTATTCTACACTGGCGGGACAAAATTCAAATGAAAAATCTACCAAACTTATTTGTACCTTTCCTCGGGTGGTTTGTTAAGAGCAGCTATAGATGGCGCCTAACTGGCTGCGGGTCTACTTAGCTCTAGTGTTTGAAACTGGTTATATACATACTATGTAGAGTCTTCTAAACCGGTATAAAGATGTAAACTTAAATTACACGTCACATGTCATGTTAATTTGTCAACGTGTTGATGCTCTGAGTCCATTCAGTTAGACAAGACTCAGTGATTAGTATTAGTACTAGTTCTAGTGAGTCCTAATACGTCTTCAGTACTGCCTATTGGTCTCTGTCTCAGTCCTCTTGTCTTTAACTTGTCTTTAAATTTGGTATAATTTTACAACAATAGTGGAGACTATCATTAAGTAACTTACTGAACTTATTTCAAAATAGTATACTAATACCTAAATTACACAGCTGGATAGTCTAGCTCTTAAAATATGTAATTCAATCATCAACAATGCGTAAATTGGTGTCTGTACGTTGCCAAATTGTTTGGTCAAGTATTGTGTTATGTGTACGACGTACTTCACTTGTACGTCAAATTCAGCAATGCTGATAACAACTTTAAAAAGTTATGATTTTTTAGTTAATTCATTTTGCATTTCACTTCATTGTCATATAAAATTAATATGACAGTAACATAATAATAATAATTCCTCCATCGTCATCGATGAGGACCACCAATATGATCACATGTCATAATGCACCCTTGAGTATGTGTGTGTGCGTTTGTGACTGATCAAGCCAATTCGAGCCTGGAAAAGTCTATGGAACGACTGGCAAACGTAATCAGCAGGTGTCTTTGAAATTTTCTCTGCTCTTGACTTCCTGATGGCACATCTATCCTGAGCTGCCTGGATACGGAAACCTTCCCTGAGTTCAACGCCGTCTGTGACCGAGCTCTTCCATGTTGAAGTTCTCCCAGGTGTTAATGTCCATTTGACAGCACTTAAGGGACTCTTTCAGATTGTCATTGAAACACTTTTTTGATAAGTGATGGTCTCATTGTCACACGAAGAGCAGTGTGCGGGGCCATAGGTCGACAACTACAATAAATATACTAGCTAATTAACAATGAGCCTCATCAGCTGTTTTACATACATATATTCAGCATTACCATACGGTGCAGAAACATGGATTATGAACAAACAGTTAGAAAACAAAACCAAATAGAGTCCATTGAAATGTGGTTTTACAGAAGAATGTGTCTCATTTCGTGGAAAGAGAAACAATCAAATGGCAACTTCCTGATGAGAGCAGGCATGGGTAGAGAACATTTGACAGACATAACATTTGGCAAGTCAAATATTTTGTTAGTTTAAAAAGGCGCAATATTTAATTGAAAACAATTCTGTAAGGGAAGGTGGAAGGTCCGCAAACAAGAGGCAGGTAGCGATGAAAATGGGAGAGCAACATCAAAAGATGGACTAATGTCAGTCTGGCAGAATGTACCATCAAAACAAAAGTGAGAGGATATTGGAGATCTATTGTAGCCAACCTTCTTTGCAGAGACTGCGCTTGAATTTAATTTACTAGCTGAAAATCTCTATGAAAGCATTTCTGACGTCTTGACTTAGCTTCTCATCTTTTGCCAAGAAGTGAAAATATCTTAATTTTGTAACACTTTACACCTGTCTCACATCAGTAAATACATCGCCTATTTCTTATCATGTTCAGTGAGATAACTCGCTTCTGCACACCTATACTATTTTTTAAAAAAAATGAATTATCTTAATGCTTTTTGAAATACAAATAACAAGTTTAATTTGATAGAAAAATGGATACCCTTTCAGAAAAAATATAACTTTATTGTTGTTTGTGATAAATAATGGGCATTAAAAAAACACAGAAAATGTGTTTTTCATAAAAATATTTACAGAATTTTAAAATCTATTATTGGTTGTTTCTACAACATTTTGAATAAAATGTAAAGTGACATTGCCTCTTGTACAAATGGAAATAATGCAAGAAACCTCTAGAAATCGAAAGAAATTAACTCCTTCACAAATATGAAAATCTTCTGCTACAATATAAATGCTGAGCTTATTACATAGCAATGAAACATGGAGATCAACAAAAACAAATCTCATACTTTTATAAATGGGTGCCTGCGCAGAATATAGGAATTGAAGTGGTAAGCTATGATCACTAATATGTAACTGTTGGAAAGACCAGACAGATATCAGAAAAACATGAATTGAGAAGAAGGTATTGGATAGGACACACATTCAGGCAGTCATTTGATATCGTTACAAAACTGTCTTATGAAATTTTCAAGGCTAGAGATTTAGAGGCAGACCAAAACATACACAGAGAAGAGAGATCGAAACAAACATAAACGAAACAAGGAAGACTGGATAGATGGCACAATGCAGGCTTTGATGTGTATTCATTGAAGACCTGTGCGCGGCAGAGAGATGAACGGTTTTAATTGATTGAACACATAGCTGTCTAATTTTCCATGTGCTCTGTGGTTGGTGGCTTGGACAGTCACCCTGTTAGTCATAAGAGTGATCACTTGACATGCTCTCCTTGCAGAAAGTCTCAATGAAATCATTGATGTGCTCTGTAAATGGTGGTACATATAAGTCTCAGCTTCACTTGTTGAGGTTGTAAATAATGTAATGACAGTTCAGGTAAGCATATTAAGAGCACTCTGTAAACATTGTTGTTTTTTAATATACTCGTATCTGAGTTGATAGATTATTTTTGGTAGACAGTTCACATTGAGTCTTATTACATCTCGGAGTGTGTTGAACAAAGTAAACCTGTGTTCTTTTTGCTGTCGTGCAATGCAAGATTTCTCAACAGGTTCACAACTTCAGGGAACACATTGTTGATCCTCACCTTGTATAGCTAGCTGCTAGGAACACAGCCTGTTTCCATGTAGACATTACGTGTGGTCTTGGTTTGTATATTGCACCTGACCCTGATACTAGTCTTGTTAACGTAAGCAACACAATTCGTCGAACCTTACCAAAACATTCTATCAGCAGGAAAACATAACCTGCAGTGGTACGGCCATGTGATACAACTTTGTACACTACCAAACAAGATACTCAAAGGCACAGTACCTAGCAAGAGGAAGAGAGCGCGCCACAAAAGACTGTGGACATACTTGTATGATGTTCAAAAGTGGCCGGCAAAAATCTTGGAGACTGAGGTGATGGCGATGGACAGACAGAAGTGGCGACGAATAGTTCATGATATAGTAGTGAGATGTGATGCCCCCACGACCTCTTAGGGTCACAGAAAAGATGAGACGAGAATAGAAATCCATGAAGTACAAAACCCTAGTGGTGGTGTCAATATCCATGCCATGTATCTACGCACTTACTAATCGCGTATTAACATGAAACCGAAATATCAGAGGAAATTACTCGTTTTTCCAAAAGAACAGAAAAAGGGGCACAGAGAAGTAACAAAATAAGATGTTTGCATAACAAGCAAGGACAGATTTAACCAACATCATCGTCCTTAAGAGACGGGAAAGCACTTAGATCGTATGTTAGCAGCATTGACTGGTCACTGTAAAGCTGCCATCACATCATGTGTATGAGTTGGTATGTTAGCAGCATTTACTGGTCACTGTAGAGCTGTCGTCACATAATGTGTATGAGTTGGCCTTACAGTGGTACTGTTTAGCCCCGTTCTCTCGTCATGTTCATATAGCTTCACGGGTTGTCTTCGCTTATTCAGATAACGTAGCAGGAAGTATAATGCGCTGTAAAGTGACTGAAACAAATAACATTCTATAATTACAGTACAAACGGATTAACACATATATTTGTCGTTGTAGGTGTCACTGCATGCATTAAGGTCAGGTACAACGACTTGGCGAAGACCCTCACTTAAAATGTACACCGTGCTCCTGAAAACAAGCTGTGTAACAGCAGCTTGGTCAACGAGACCCATTTTTTCGCCTTTTACGAAGCTCTTTGAAGGAAGCGGCCGTTCTGTTCTTTGCTTCTAGGCGATAACATCACTTCTGTTAGTAGCTCTTCATCTACAGTAGGGTGTACTGGTTGAGATCTTTGTTGTTTCCTCCTGTAGCTGGCAGTTTCTATAAGCCAGTGTTCTAGTTTTCTGATACACAGACCGTTGGCGGCTGATATACTAGTATAAAGTCATGAAACTTAATGTCGTTCTGTGATTGATCATGGATATTGAAAATCAGTGCTTGCAATGGAAGACGGTTGTTGTTCATTTTAAGGACATGTCCGATGTATGTCCATCGTTTTGTCCAGATAATGGTCGACACGTACATTTGGTTTGTCTCTGTTCTTATCAAATCATTGGTTATGAACCGGTCCCAGCGTAAATTCAATAATGTTCTTATATGTTTATTTTAAAAGATATTTAGTTTGCTTTCTAGCGCTTTTGTTGTCTCCCAGCTTAGAAATATTTAGATAACCAGAACATTGCTCAGAAAGTGAATAAAACAGCAAAAATAGACGTCGAAAAAAAACTTGCTCAGGGTGTCAAGACATAGTAAAAGCTTCTTTTCTAATGTTAGAAATAAACAAAGAACGAAAGACAAAGTAGGCCCTCTCATAGACAGCATTGCAAAAATAATAAGTGAGAATATGGAGGCAGCTAATCTACCCAAATCAGTACTTTGGCACAGTCTACACAAAAGAGGACTGCTCCAAGATCCCAGAGCCTAAATATATTTTTCAGAGACATGGATACAGCGGGATTAAGATCAATCTGTATTACAGAAGAAATGGTTTTTAAAAAATTGGAGGGGTTGAAAGTGGATAAATGTCCAGGTCAAGATGGTATTCATCCAAAATTGCTGTTCGAAATAAGAAATCAATTAGCAAAACCATTGGCTATATTATGTTCTCAATCACTTACAAAAGGGATTGTTTCAGGATATTGTCTTCTTCTTCTTTTTCGTACGCTGTTTCAGGAGATTGGAAAGATGCAGGAGTGATTCCCTTATTCAAAAAGGGCAAAAAATCAGATTCAGCAAATTATATACCGATGAGTTTAACGAGCATAGTCTGTAAATGGTTAGAGTCAATAATGAAAGAAAACATTGTAATGTATTTAGACAAGTTTAATCTAATCATAAATAGTCATCATGGGTTTACTAGAGGGAGATCAGGCTTAACATATTTATCTAGATTTTGCAAAGGCCTATGATAGAGTACCTCATAAAAGATTATTTTGAAAGTTAAAATCACATGAAATAGGTGGGGAAGTTGCCAAATGGATTGAAAATTGGTTAACAAGAAGAAGACAGAGAGTGGGCATAAATAAGGAGTACTCTGAGTGGTGTAAAGTAAAAAGTGGAGTGCCACATGGCTCGGTTTTGGGACCAATTTTATTCTTGACATATAAACGATCTAGACATTGATATGGGATCCATGATTGCAAAATTCGCAAAGGATCAAAACTATGCAGTAGTGTCTCTTCAAAAGCAGAAGGGGATATATTGAGGTCGGATTTAGATAACATTCGAGAATGGTCTGTGAGCTGACAAATGGAGTTTAATGTAGATAAATGTACAGTCATCCACATGGGTAGATCCAATATGCAACATAATTACAGAATGGGTGAAAACAATATTAGAAAGATAGATAAGGAAAGGGACCTAGGGGTTATAATAGATCATACAGGGAAGGTGAGTGAGCAAGTTTAAGTAGCAGTGAAAAAGGCAAATGCAATGTTAGACATGATAAAAAGAAATATTAAACATAGGAGCAAGGAAGTGATAGTCAAACTGTATAAAGCATTAGTTAGACCTAGGTTGGAGTATTGTGTACAGGTGTGGAGTCCTTATCATAGGGGGGATATAAACATGCTGGAAAGAATACAAAATACAGCGACAAAGCTGATATGGGGATTCCAGATATAGTTTTGAGAGACTCAGAAAAACCGGGGTACATTGTCTAGAAAAGAGAAGAATTCGAGATGACTTAATACAGGTTGATAAGATAATCAAAGGAACAGGGAAATTAGATCATAACAAGTTTTTTTTCTTCAAAATACAACGACCTACAAGAACAAGAGGTCATAGCTACAAATTAACTAAAGAAAGGTCCAAATTGGATATTAGGAAATATTATTTTAGCCAGAGAGTGGTAAATGCTTGGAATGCATTGCCACAGGAAGTAGTGGAGGCGTGAACAATTAATGCATTTAATAATAGATTTGATGTGCATAGCTTTTAGAGCAGGCAATGCAAAGGAAACTGGTTGTATACATACTTTGCAGAGTCTTCTAAACCAGTATAAAGACGTTAAGTTAAGTTAATAGACCTTCACCCATAACTCCACGATAATGACTCTTGGATGGCAGTCGGTGGACAAATTTCAAAATAAAACCTTATTAGACAAAGACATGACGAATAGAAGATTTTATGGAGAATGTAGCTTTGAATAGGTCAAACACTACGAATGTCACAAGCTAGTATCAGCAAGCGATCTTAAAGCGAAACTCCTTAGGAAAACAATGACGCATAGAACTCACGGAGGTGAGAACTAGGGACTGAAACAATAAGAAATGGGAGAAGCTTGAAGGAATTAGGGACCGAAACAATAAGAAATGGGAGAAGCTTGAAGGAACTAGGGACGGAAACAATAAGAAATGGGAGAAGATTGAAGGAACTAGGGACCGAAACAATAAGAATTGGGAAAAGATTGAAGGAACTAGGGACCGAAACAATAAGAAATGGGAGAAGATTGAAGAAACTAGGGACCGAAACAATAAGATAATGGGAGAAGATTGAAGAAACTAGGGACCGAAACAATAAGATAATGGGAGAAGATTGAAGGAACTGGGAAAAATAGCCAAAAGCAGGACTGTCTGGAGACGAGTGTTTGACGGTTAAAGTACACCAAGGTGATACGGACAAAGAGGACAGAGTTACGGACAATATATTGCGGTATCGTCGATCGGCTACATCGGTCTGCATGCCACTTGATGATGATCATTTGGATTATGGTGATGACAATGGAGATGGTGCTAATAGCAGTAATGGTATTAACGATGATTGTGGTGATTGTAATGGTGTTAAAGATGATTGTAGTGATTGTAATGGTGTTAAAGATGATTGTGGTGATTGTAATGGTGTTAAAGATGATTGTGGTGATTGTAATGGTGTTAAAGATGATTGTGGTGATTGTAATGGTGTTAACGATGATTGTGGTGATTGTAATGGTGTTAAAGATGATTGTGGTGATTGTAATGGTGTTAAAGATGATTGTAGTGATTGTAATGGTGTTAAAGATGATTGTGGTGATTGTAATGGTGTTAAAGATGATTGTGGTGATTGTAATGGTGTTAACGATAATTGTGGTGATTGTAAGGGTGTTAAAGATGATTGTGGTGATTGTAATGGTGTTAAAGATGATTGTGGTGATTATAATGGTGTTAAAGATGATTGTGGTGATTGTAATGGTGTTAACGATGATTGTGGTGATTGTAATGGTGTTAAAGATGTTTGTGGTGATTGTTATGGTGTTAAAGATGATTGTGGTGATTGTAATGGTGTTAACGATGATTGTGGTGATTGTAATGGTAAAGATGGTAATAATTTTGGCAGCGATTACAATGACTGGGCTGATGATGATAGTGCTGATGGTGATATTGGTGGTGGAGATATTGTTTGTGAGGGTGATATTGGTGGTGATAAGAGGTACACAGAGAGGATTATTGTTTACATTGATGGAGATATTGTGTATGATGGTGATGATGGTGGTGATAAGAGGTACACAGAGAGGATTAGTGTTTACATTGGTGGAGCAATTGTTTGTCATTATGATGATTGCCGATGTTGTTAGTAGCAATAATGATTTTAATGATGGCGGTGATGAGAATGATATTGGTTGTGGAGAAATTGTTTGTGATGATGATGATGGTCTTTAACGAAATATCGCAAATAGAAACTCACTGACAGAAAGAACAGCCCAGCCAGAACGGAAGTGGCCCACCTGAACCCCACCACTTGAACTATCAGTCCACTTAGTGTTGGACCAGAGAATGCCCTGCAGACAATAAAATACGTTCATTGTTATGCTGCTCTTTCTTATTGTAAATCCGGTGTGTACGAGCGTTATTCACTCTTTTATTCTTGTATCATCTTGTTTTTTTGTTGTTGACCAGGACAAGGATTTTGATTAGGCAACATAAACAAATTATGGGTAATTCTTGACGACTGGCGTACAGCAGCAGACTATTACTCTCCTAGGTTGGAACAAGTGCCGCGGACGGTGGTTAACTGATGTGTGTCCATGTTAATAGACTCAGGTTAAATTAAAGTAGACCCGCAGCCTGTTAGGCGCCATCTATGCTGCTCTAAACAAACCAGGTAACCATGTCCGGTGTTATGCCATGTCACACAGTTAGTCGCCTCCTACGACATGCACTTTGTGAGGCAGTGGTGCTATTCTTGTCCTTGTCATACACAAAGACCCCGGCGGACAACTGTTGTAATTTATTCAGTAATGAGTTTTAGAGTCCTGTCTGTAGAACAATCACAATGAACAATGACTAGTCAGTTTAAACACTACTGACATACTGGTCTCACCACACTCTCAAACTAAAGAAATAGATAAGATGTCAACCCAAATAAAGTGTGGACTAAATTCACAAGTAGGGCAGGGACAATAAACACAATTATAAATACAAATGTTCCAGATGCTAAATGAGCAGAAACACTTCTTCTTCTTCTTCTTCTTCTTCGTACGCAGTCAGACAGTAACCATTATTTTTTGGAAAAAAGCAGCGGTCATCATGAGGCTGTCGCCACTGCCATAGAGCTTGTCTTGCATTTCCACTGGTGATGGCCACATCTGCTCTCTCTGATCCTCGTATGTCGGGCAGTTCTGCAGCAGATGTTCAGTGGTCATTTTACCAGTACCGCACGGGCATTCGTCGGTACCACCTATCTTCAATTTGTTGAATAGGTGGTACCTCAGTCTATTGTGGCCAGTGCGAAGTCTGAAGACAACGACCTGCTCTCTTCGGTTCAACTGGTAATAGGCATCGTTTTTGGTGTAACCAGTATGTTCGGTTTCTCATTTGGTCATGTATCTGGCTTTGATAAGCCGTTTTGACTCTTCGTATGTCATACTAGTATCTGTTTGTGGTAGTCTTGCACCTTCTTTTACCAGTCTGTCTGCCTCCTCGTTGCCTTGGATGTTGCAATGTGATGGGACCCACTGTACCACTACCCTTTTTGGTGCGGACTGCTGGCACAGTTTGCAGAGTGCTGCTCTTAAGTCATTAAGCTCAGTGTTTTTCTGGCTTTTTAGCGCTGTGACTACGGCGAGAGCATCTGTAAGCAGGACTATATGGCTTTCATTTTCATTGTGTGTCACCATTTCTTCCACTGCCGCCCTCAGTGCCTCTGCCTCCGCTCTGAAATTGCTTGTGTACTTACCAGTAGCGAATGACAGTGTTATTTTTCTGCCATTTGGTAGGTTCAGGAATGCTCCTGCCCCTCCGTTCTGTGTGGTGTTTATTACAGAACCGTCGGTGTATGCATGGGTCCAGTCCATGCTTGGGTAGCTTTTCGTTATGAAGCTTAGGGTAGTATCTCTCCTTTCTTTTTTCAGTCTGGCAGTTTTTGTTTCCAATACCTGGTATATTTTCTACCACCTCTGGAAATATATCCTGCCTCCAGGTAGGTTTTCGTACAGTAGTGATGGGTTTTGGTGTTGTTAGTGCGTTTATGGGATCTTCGTGCATCTTTGCTTTGGCTATTTCTGCAAAGTTTCTCCGCTTTAGTTTCCCATTTCCCAAATTGTTTAGTCTCAGGTGCATTGGATGGTCGGTCAGTCTTCGGAGTTTCTCTGACTGCAGCTGGGCTCTGCAGTCTCTTCTATCGGTCATGGATTGCAGTTTTGTAATCTTTTCAAGTTCTACAATTGGCGTTGACTTCATGCCTCCTGTTATAATTCTCATGGCTTGGTTTTGAAGTTTGCTAACTTTATCGAAGTTCGCCTTCGCTGCTGTTGTCCATGCCGCAATGCCATAATAGAGAACTGGCTCACTCTTCCAGTGTACAGTTTCTTTAGTATGCCTTCGTCTGCTCCGCAGCTTGTGCCAGCAAGTTTCCTCATGATTGCCATTCTTTCTCTGGCTTTCATTCGGTTTCTCTCAATCTGACTTTTCCATGTCATGCGCCGATCAAATGTGACTCCCAGATAGGTTGGGTTGTCGTTTGGCTGCAGGAATTTGCCATTTAGACTTAATTTGGTATTTTGGGGTTTTAATGAAAGCGAGAATATTGTGCATGTGGTTTTCTCCTCGTATATTTTGACCAGCCATGAGTTCACCCACTCTTCCAGCGATGTTAGGGCCGTCTGCATCCGATTTCTTGCTATGGTGAGGTTCTTTTCAGAGGTCCACATAGCCAGATCGTCTGCAAACATTGAGCTATGGACTCTTCTTGGTATATTCTCTGTAATATCGTTTATATATATCAGGAAGAGTGTGGGTGACAGTACTCCTCCTTGGGGTACTCCCTGCTTGAGTGTCACCTTTTTGCTCATCTGCCCTTGTACTTGGACTCTGGCCGTTCTGTTTTTGAGGTAGTGGTTGATCCACTTGTACATCTTCCCACAAACATCACTTCTTCTTAGCTTGACTCTAAGTCCGTCTTTCCAGACTTTGTCAAATGCCTTTTCCAGATCCACCCAAACAGCTACTGTGTGTTTCTGTGCCTGGTAGGCATCTTCTATCTCCTGGGCTGTGAGGATGACCTGGTCCTCAGTGGATCTGTGCTGTCTAAAGCCGGCTTGCTGTGGAATTAGTATTCGTTTTTCTTCCAGATGCCACATCAGTCTGGTGCTTATCATCCGTTCCATCAGCTTGCCGACACAGCTCAGTAGGATGATAGGCCTGTATCCATTTGGATCTGTTTTGTCCTTTTCTGTTTTTGGTACTGGTACCAGTATTGCGTCTTTCCATGCCTGGGGTACAATTCCCCTTTTCCAGCTTTGGTTCAGGACCGATAGCAGTTTCCTCTTCGCTGTTTGGCCCAGCCCCATCAGCATTTCGTTTGTTATCCCGTCTTTTCCGGGAGATTTCCTTTTCTTTAATGTTCTCATAGCCTCTTCCATTTCGCGCATTGTTAGTTTGGCCATCATGTGCTCTTCAGGTGCCGTATTGATGTTGTCGTGCCCCTTTAGCTCTTCACTAATGTCTGTATGCTTATCTGCAGGGACCTCGATGTGGTTTGCTCTGGCATAGTGATCGACAAAGGCGTTTGCGGCTTTCTTACCTGTGATCAAGTTCTCGCCCTGCTTGATAGTAATTTGTTTATTTGACGGGGTTTCGTCGTTCATGGCTCTGACTAGCTTCCATAGCTTGTTCCCGTCTTTGTTCAGGTTTAGGCTTTCCGTTTTATTTTTCCAGCTTTCTCTTGATGTTTGCTTAAGGGTGTGTTTGTATTTCGCCGTGGCGGCTTTGAGGGCGATGTTTGCCTCCATGGATTTTTCTCGCTCTGCCATGTTCCTAGCATTTGTTACTGCATCTTCCGCTTTCTGCAACTCATCATTCCAGTAGGGCTTAAAGTTTTTCCTAGCTCCTCTTGGGATGGTTTCAGTGGCGCCTTGCATTATTGCCTTGCTTAGGCTTTCCACCATTGGCTTCATTTTGTTGTTTCGTGTGTTGATGGTTTCACACAGCCCATCTGTCAGGATTGCAAATCTGTCCCAGTCGGCTCGTTTGTAATTCCAACGTAGGAGCGGTTTTGTTTCCTGTGGGCCTACTTCCATGTCAATGGTTAGCATGATCGGCCTGTGGTCGCTACCTGCCAGTTGGTTTAGAAACCTGGCGGTCTATTTTATGGTGTATGTCCTGTGTGGAGAAGGCCAAATCTGGAGTCGAGGTGGTATGCCATGTTCTTGAATAGAAGCTAGGGCTATCCTCCGGCCTATTGATTAGGGAGAGATTTGCATCTATCTCCCAATCTTCCATTTCGTCACCTCTGCTGTCTGTGTCAGAGTATCCCCATCTCTCCGAGTGGCTGTTGAAATCTCCAACTACTATGCAGTTGGAGTCTCTGACCTCCATACTCGAGAGCGATAGGTCTCTATTTGGTGGTCCGTACAGATTGAAAATGCGGAGCTTCGTCTCTTGAGCCATTATGTCAACTCCTACAATTTCTGCTTGTCCGGTGTGATTGACAGATACCGCGCTACTCGGTATGCAGTTTCTGGTCAGTATCAGGACCCCTCCTTTGTGGCCTTCTCTATCGAGACGGAAGGTCTGGTATCCTCTGATTGAGAATTTATGGTTTTTGTTGAGGTGCGTTTCCTGGATACATGCCACGTCAATCTTACCTTCATGCAGGTGATGTGTTAGGGAAAGTTTTTTGTTAATGACTCCCTCCGCATTCCACTGTAGTATTTTGAGGTTCTTGAGTTTTTGAAACACTTGTTCGAAGTGGGATGTCCGTCTGACGGTCAAATTGTCTCTTTTTGAATTGCTCTGCATATAGTGTCCTATTATCATTACATAGTGATAGTTTCTTGCACATTGGGACAAACATAACAGTCACTTCTTTCCCTGTGTGTCGTAAGAGGTGACCTAAAGATGCATGGGGTTGACAACATGGCCGTGTACAAACCATTTCTATAAAACCGCACTTCAAGTGAATCAAATCATACTTCTAAAGACTGGTTAAGGTTGTCAAACGCAGTCTTGGACAAGTGCTTCAAAAAAAACAGAACGACGAAAGAAGTTTGTTTAATGCTCTTCCGCTATATAATCGCATTCCATCGTAACTGGTAATGTTCATTGCACCACAAGACTTGCATGGACAACACGACAGCTCACCCTAAATACGCTGCAGCATTGAATAACCCAGAGGTCAGGCCAATTGACTCCATGTTGTTCTCAAATCCAAGCTCACTGCCAACAAAGAAAACCCATTTTAGTGATTATGAATAACTTATTTAGTCATTCCTTTTTTAACAGTACTTCTAACACTGGGCATATATGTCTTCGTTTACTTCATATAACTACTCTACGCATCATAGTAGAATAAACTAGTGAATGGAAAACATCCCTATTCGCAATTTGTACAGTCTATGACAACGCGTTTGACAGTGTAGATCCAAGTTTACTTTATGGCAACTGTTAAGAAACTATGGGAATACCGTTGTCTCGCAAATGCCACTGGGCTGGCCACATAGTGCGAATGCCAGATAACAGATGGATACCCAGAACAACGTTTAGGTGGCCATATGGTCATACACGACCACGCGACCGCCCACCCTTAAGATGGCGAGATGTCTGCTAAGACAGCTAGGTCCGAAATGGTACACGGCGAAAGATAGGACTGCATACATGACCGTGTTGGTTACCTCACATACGGCACGCCCACCGGACTGCATACATGACAGTGCTGGTTACTTCACATACGGTACACCCGCCGGACTGCATACATGACAGTTTTGGGTACTTCACATACGGTACCCAACCGGACTGCATACAGGACAGTTTTGGGTACTTCACATACAGTACCCAACCATTTTAATTTTTTTTTGCTTAGATGTTTGCCTCACTAGTTTCTACTGGCGCCATTTTCCACCACAGACCGTAGTCCATTGGGCGATATCAGGACGCATAAACCAGTGCTTGGATGCATGTGTGCATCTGTATGTACCTATGCTAGGTTTGTACGCCCTCAGAAGCTAGCCCAACCAAAGTGCAATGGCAGGGCTTTACCACGAGGGCGCGTGTGAAAGTTGTGCAAGAGTGTGACTGTGGGATAGAGTCAAATGAAACAGAGTGAGGTAAGAAGAGAGAGAAGGGGAAGAGTGGCCCCCAGGGTGAGACCTGAGGTGTTGGTACCCAACCAGACTGCATTCAGGACAGTCTTGGTTACTTTACATACGGTACCCAACCGGACTGCATACAGGACAGTTTTGGTTACTTCACATACGGTACCCAACCGGACTGCATACAGGACAGTTTTGGTTACTTCACATACGGTACACCCGCCGGACTGCATACAGGACAGTTTTGGGTACTTCACATACGGTACCCAACCAGACTACAAACAGGACAGTTTTGGGTACTTCACATACGGTACCCAACCAGACTGCATACAGGACAGTTTTGGTTACTTCACATACGGTATCCAACCAGACTGCATACAGGACAGTTTTGGTTACTTCACATACGGTACCCAACCGGACTGCATATAGGACAGTTTTGGTTACTTCACATACGGTACCCAACCGGACTGCATACAGGACAGTTTTGGTTACTTCACATACGGTACCCAACCGGACTGCATACAGGACAGTTTTGGTTACTTCACATACGGTACCCAACCGGACTGCATACAGGACAGTTTTGGTTACTTCACATACGGTACCCAACCGGACTGCATACAGGATAGTGTTGGTTACCTCACATAAGGCACGCCCGACGGCCTGCATACAGGATAGTGTTGGTTTCCTCACATAAGGTACACCCGCTGGACTGCATACAGGATAGTGTTGGTTACCTCACATACGGAACACCCGCCGGAATGAAGTCGAGGATATTGTCTTGTATCTTTTAAGTCCATGATGAAACTTGGAATATTCAATATGGCGATTGTTTTTCCGTTGCCTTTCGCCGGCAGCCTTTGATAATTCAGTACCTTATCTGCAAAGCAGCAGACGATTTGAAGACGCAATGTCTCTTCTAAAAAATGAGCTGCCTTCCTAGGCTTTCGAGCTCCATCTACCCGGATAGAATATCATAAAATAACATGCCATATAATCTAAACATGCATTCGATATACACACAACATTCAGCAATCTAAACTGGCTAGATATAATATAAAAAGGCCGTCAGTGAATTAGTATTCTATGTGCAGAAGCAACGGCAAAACTGTCTGATCATAAACCCGCATATCTTTACATAACATAACATGACCTCACATTACATAACTTCATACACCATAACATAGTATAGCATAACCTAACGAAACATAACTTCATATAACCTAACATAATATAACATAACTTCACATAACATAACTTTATATAATATGACCACATAACTTCTCACAACAAACAGAACAGAACCTCACAAAGCACAACGAAATACACATTGAGAGCCCCACAGTGGCAACCTAGCCACGCATACTCACACGGCACCCATCAGCAAACATCTGATAGGAATGACATACATACACGCACAACTGATACCGTAAATGGCCAAACCACAGATTGTTATCCAGAGGTTCCTGTGTGTGGGAGTGAAAGAACGCAGATATTAAATCACAGGATTATTTACAAGTATGTGTTATCATCAAAATAGTCATTGTCGTCATTATGATGATCTTTAACATCATCAGCGTACTAATCCCATTCTTAATCATCAGTGTCATCATCTTCGTTATTATCCATCATCTTCGTCATCCTTGTAACAGAGTTACAAGGATCCTACGAGCCAGGGCCAAGGAAGCCCTGAAACACCGATCGTGGTACCCACACATAACTTTAGAATCCTGTCTGAGAGATGGAGTTCATTGAATAGTCATTGTTCGAAATTCTTAAACAATGCTCGTTTAAGACTGCCCAGGCAAATTGGATTTTCTCATGGTTCCTACTGGAAAATCCCACGACTTTTTAGGTCAGGATGGATAGTCTTTCTTTAGTAGCAGGATAGTTCATGAAAAGTTAGCGCGCCAGAACTAGAGAAAAATTGAATTCATGGACCCAAACGGGGAAAATAATGTATTTAAGCTGGAGGATCAGGGTATTAGAGATTAACTACAGAACAGACGACTACCGAGCAGTTGGTAGGTATCTAGAACATAGAACGACAACATCAATTGAAGTTGAGTAGTTAGAACAGAGAGATAGAATAGCTCAATAGTACAACAGAGAAGTCACCGAAGCAGCAAAGCAGACTAGTCACTGAGAGGGAAAATCTCGACCAAGCACTTGTAAAGCATTTAACTGTGTGTTTGTCCTGGTAAAACGACGTTGAAAGTCTTGTCACACGTGGCGTTGACTCCTAAGTTCCTGTAGTAGCTGTTGACTGCATACACGACAGAAGGAGACGTCTTACTTTAAACATAAAGCTGTCGTCCTGACAACACGTTGTAACAAAGTTGTTTATCTTGGACTGAGACCTACAGCAACAGAACCACTGTCGTCGATACGATAATTCTTGTCCCCAAATGGGGACTCAGTGGATTAGAGATAAGGTGTCCGCCTCGAAGGCTCTCGTGTTCAAATTACAGTGGAGACCGAAGATTTTTTTCACGTGCATCTTCTGGTAAAAATTACATAATCTCTGGATAGTGAGATCGGACTCCCGTGTCAGTTGGAAATCGAAAAGATTACGCTTAACGGCCGCTGCTCGGACACAATTCAAATGACAAATCTAGCCAAGTTATTTGTATCTTTCCACAGGTGGTTTATTGTGAGCAGCTGCAGATGGCGCCTACCTGGCTGCGGGTTTACTTAGTTATAGTGTTTGAATCTATTAAGATGGAATCGCACATAGAAAAAAAAACCCTAAAAAACTTGTTGTATGCATACTCTGTAGAGTCTTCTAAACCAGCATAAATACGTTAAGTTAAGTTATTCCTAATTTGCGTTGAAGAACCACCACGGATCAAAAACTGCTGTAGTCATCGCAAAGTTCCTGACTAGACAATCAAGAAGGAGAACCAGAAGATCAATTCGCTGAAATCGTCTTCCTGACTTGTCGACGAGACATGAGGCTCTGAAGACCAGACGTTGCACAAACTGAGAGGAAGAACAAATAGAAAGCCATCATACGAGCGATGACCATAAAATTAGCAGTAGACAGCTAGATAGTTTTGTGTCAACTCAGAGTCGACCAGAAAATTGACAGTAGACAGATAGAAAGTTTTGTGTCAACTCAGAGTCGACCACAACATTGACAGTAGACAGATTGATAGTTTTGTGTCAACTCAGAGTCGACCACAAAATTGACAGTAGACAGATAGATAGTTTTGTGTCAACTCAAAGTGAGATAGGACTGTGCCTGTGTTAGAAACATTAGCAAAGAAAGATCAAGTTATAGGACCTGGGGTTAATCTAGTACAAGAGCAATACCAGTGCAATTTGTAGGAAACTCTTGAGAGACGCTATAGTTAGTTGAGTGTTGATGGACACGATTCATGTGCTAGTTTATTTGGATTGAAAATGGTGTATTATTTAAGAGCAAAAACTGTTTTCATAGCGGATTGAACATACGGGATTATTTATAGAATAAAGTAATAATTCAAAGTTCATCTTTCACGGAAAAGACGAGATTCTATTTCCACTTTCCATTTTTGTGTTTGACATTGCGATTGTGTAACTAACTTGTAACAATTAAGTACCAACCTTCAACGCTTTCCTTATTACAATGTTCTTACCTTCCACTCCCACCCCTACGAATTCCCCCCCCCCCCCCCCCCACCCTGCTAATACTGATACCAAAGACAAAGATACATTTCTTTAAATCTCGGAGACTTACTGACTATATAAACAAATTGTGGTGACCTAAGTTTCTCCATATCAAAGACGCCGATTGACACTGTCTTTGCATGTCGTGTTCCGTCCGAACACGTCTTCAACATTCACATCAGAGATTGACGGTTCCTTATTGTTGGCACATTTTGGAACTCACTGTTCTTATAAGTGTGTGTGTGTGTGTGTGTGTGTGTGTGTGTGTGCTCGTGTGTGCATTTGTGTGTGCGTGTGTGAATGTGTATGTACGTTTTGTTTCCTTTTCCAGATCAGTGGCCTGAGATTATAGCAATTTTTAATCATCGTCGGGAATCATTGAAAATTGCTTTGCGAGCCGGTTCTGGCCCACGGGTTGTAGGACAACCACCTCTGATCGAGGTTCTCATTTGTTACACATCTACTAAATGTCTTAAATGTCAATAGGTTTCTGATTAATCTTCTGCTAAACCACAAATAGGTACAGTCTTACAATCGATTTATCTGTTGATCATCTCCCGATTCTTGATATCGATCTTATCCTAATAGTTTGTGCCATAGGTTGTCTTTACCAGACCTTTGAGATTGATTTCTTCTCGTGTTATTTCATATTCTTAGATGTCCTTGCGCCTTTCATCGTTATGCTAAGAAACTACAACGGATTGCGCATTTCCTATTCTTTCATTGACAAAGCTACCTGTGTGGTAACTGGATAAAAATAAGAAGCGGTTGTAACCGTCGAAGCATGCTGTGACAAGCATTTTAAGGGAGTCATCCACGTGGATATCAGTAATAATTGTAAAACCACTGAAGCGGCTGGGTTAAGGACTCCATGTTAACGGTGTTGCAGTGGTGGACGTATGCTTGTGTTGGAGCGAAGATGCAAACGATTGAATTGACGTGGACTCACATGTGTAAAAGTATGACTTCTATATAAAGGATGAGTGCTGCACAAAGCATGACTTTTGTAAAAAAAGACGACATTTGTATAACGTATGACTTCTGTATAAATCATGATTTTTGCATAAAGACTAATTCCTGAATTCCTTTTTTTTTTAAAGTCACATTGAGCTTCCAACTTACACTGGTAGGAAAGTCAAGATTGAGCTTCCAACTTACACTGGTAGGAAAGTCAAGATTGAGTTTCCAACTTACACTGGTAGGAAAGTAAACATTGAGTTTACAACTTCAACTGGTAGGAAAGTCAAGATTGAGTTTCCAACTTACACTGGTAGGAAATTAAACATTGAGTTTACAACTTAAACTGGTAGGAAAGTCAAGATTGAGCTTCCAACTTACACTGGTAGAAAAGTCAAGATTGAGCTTCCAACTTACACTGGTAGGAAAGTCAAGATTGAGTTTCCAATTTAAACTGGTAGGAAAGTCAAGATTGAGCTTCCAACTTACACTGGTAGGAAAGTCAAGATTGAGCTTCCAACTTACACTGGTAGGAAAGTCAAGATTGGACTGGAGCCAATCAGCATATAACCAATCGCGCAAGGTATGCCGCTACAGACTATGAGAACTTCTGTCAGATCCTGATAGAGAAATAGAAAGTATGTGTGAGAGAGATATAGAGAGAAAGAGAGAGAGAGGGAGGGAGAGAGAGAGAGAGAGAGAGAGAGAGAGAAAGAGAGAGAGCGAATGCGAGAGAAAGAGGAAGAAACATGACATCAGTGCCAAAAACAGCGTGTGAATTCAAGTTTAGATCTATTTCCTCAATAGACTATCGGTCTGACTGATCGTCACCATACAGTTTATTCCTCAAATAACCATCTACCCTTTCCACTCCCCCCAAACTCACGGTATGTCTAGGATTCTTGTGTCACCATGCAATGGGTCTCTCAATTATGGTGGTCTGTCCCACATTTCTTTCATTGAAACAGCTTTGCCCCTGGGGGAGGCACCTACCTCCTACCAGGCGCGTCAGCAGGGTTGCGGATTGCTGAAAGGCCTCCTAATTTGGAGGTTAGCTGCGAATAAATAAGCAGTCGTGGACAAAAACGGGTCGGCAGGCATGGAGGTTGTAAGGAGGCAGCCCCTCCACCATGCAAAGACACAACAGGCTAATCACCTGTTTGTCTTAAAAAACGATTACAAGTCAAAACACAGAGAAAACCGGACTGACCTCAACGGCGACGAACAGGAGAGAAATACGGACCACGATTTACGGAACATGGAATGTACGAAGTATAAACGGGAAAGAACACGAACTGATAGAGGAGATGAAGAGAGCAACATTGACAGTCCTGGCACTTACAGAAACAAAGAAAAAGGGACAGGGTGTTCTGGACCATGACGGCAACATGCTATACTACAGCGGAGTTCCCTTGAGTGAACGAGCCAGGGCAGGGGTTGGTTGTATAGTGAATGGTAGCAGGAAAGCAAACATTAAAGGATGGAAGTTCATTTCAGAACGACTGATGGTTCTAAGTCTACAAGAGGAGGATAGTCAAATGGATATCGTCACTGTGTATGCACCAAACGAAGATGAGAGCACTGACATAAAAGATGAATTTTATGAGCTCCTTCAAAGGACCATTGACGATTGCCATAATGAAATACTTCTCCTTGGAGACTTCAACGCAAGAGTTGGAGACTATTCTAGATGGGATGGAGTGATCGGTAGGTATGGAGAAGATGTCTTAAATGACAATGGAAAACGACTGCTCAGATTCTGCAGAGAACAAAACCTTGTCATTACAAATACAAGGTTTCCACACAAGCGTATCCATGCCTGCACAAGATGTGAGCCGGCAAGAAATGAAAGATCCATAATTGACTATGCAATAGTGAGGAAAACTGATTTCAAGTATGTAAAGGATGCTAAAGTGTTCAGAGGACCAGAGATAGGAAGCGACCACTACCTAGTTAAAATAAAGAGAGAAATTAAAAAACACTATCCAGCTAGGCAACACCCATCAGCAAGCATGAAACATAATACACTAGGAGAAAATAAAATTAAGGCTTACAAACTACGAGAACCAGATGTTAAGAGGAGTTACCAAGGGCTCATAACAACAGCAATAGAAAGGATAGAGGAATCTGAAGAAGATATGGAAATGCTTTGGGTAAAATTCAAAGACATCCTCAAAGAGGCTGCAGCAGAGGCATGCGGTCAAACCAAAGAAGGGTGGAAGATAAAGAGTACACCATGGTGGACAGAAGAAGTGAAAACAATAATACGAGAAAAGAAAAAAGGCATGGAAGCAATACCTAGGGGCTAGGAATACAGAAGAACAAATAAAGAAATATAAAGAATATGTAAATTTTAGAACAGAAGCAAAGAAGACTGTGCTCAAGGCCAAAAAGAAATCCTGGGAAGAATTTAAAGAGAAACTGGAAAATAATGCTGGAGAAAACCAGAAACTGTTCTACAGGACCTTAAAGAACATGAGGAAGGAAAAGGAATGCCCCCTGAAATTTGTTAAAGATAAACAAGGTACGCTGTTGACTGCCCCAGAAGAGGTAATGAACAGATGGAAAGAATATTTCTCAGATCTCCTTGGAGCGGAGGAAAACCAAGCTCTGGAAGTAACAGTCCCAATTCAAGAAGAGGGAGCCATGGAGGGAAACGATAACATCACAATGGAAGAACTAAAGGCAGCATTGGAAAAAATAAGATTGGTAAAGCAGCAGGACATGATGGTATAACACCAGAAATAGTTAAATACATGGGAGCGGCAGAAGAGATGATATTCATGAAGATTCTCAAGGCAGCTTGGCGCGACAAGAAGATACCAAGAGATTGGGAGGTTGCAATAATAATACCAATATTTAAAAAGGGCGACAATCGACAATGTGAAAATCACAGAGGTATTTCCCTTCTCAGTGTTCCCGGGAAAGTCTAGGATTCTAGAACGGCGATTAAGAGGTCTAGCAGAGCCAACTATGGATGAAACTCAATGTGGGTTTAGGGCAAACAGAAGTACTCAAGACCTTATCTTTACACTCAGACAGCTAAGTGAAAAGGACCTTGAATATGATAAAGAGATGCATCTCTGCTTTTTGGATTTGGAGAAAGCATTTGATAAAGTTCCTTGCGACAAACTCTGGGAGTGCCTGACAAGGAAGAACATCCCAGGACCCCTGATCTCTGCCATACAGAGTTTCTATAAAACATGCAGAAATTATATGCGGACATCAAATCAAAAGTCAGGAGAGTTCAAGACCACTAGCGGAGTAAGACAGGGGGACATTCTATCACCGTACCTTTTCATACTCCTCATGGATGAAGTCATCAAAGCCTGTAAGGAACGGACAAAAAAGTATGAAGTAGGGTACTGGAAGATGAGACCAAATTACATATCGGAACTAGCATTTGCAGACGACGTGGCCCTGATCACGAAAACCGAAGCACATCTCCAGATCAACTTGTAGGTCTGGGAAGAAGAGTTGAAGAAGAGAGGAATGTACATCAGCAACTCCAAAACAAAAACCATGGTGTTCGCCAGAGATGAAAAGAGACATCAGATAACCATGGGAACACGAGCACTAGAGCAGGTCGGCAACTTTAAATATCTAGGAGTGGTAATAGACAGCAGGGAAGGAATCAAAGAGGAGTTAACTGCACGAAGGGCAGCAGCAGGTAGACTGTTCCATGCAATAAACAGAGGTTTCCTAAGTAGAAGAGAAATAAGCAGGAAAACAAAGATGGATGTATACTGCTCGACCTATGTGCCTGTCCTGACATATGGATGTGAGTCATGGGCAATGACTACAGCCCAAGAAAGGCAATTACAAACTTCAGAAATGAGGTACCTAAGAAAGGCGGTTCAGGTGACAAAAAGGGACAAGATCCGTAACCAGACAATACGTAGCAATCTTGAAGTTCATCCTCTGCAGACGCGAGTGGAGCAGTCCCAACTACAGTGGTTTGGCCATGTCTGTAGAATGGAAGAAGATCGGATACCAAAGCGGTCATGGGAGATCAAAAGTCTAGGACGCAGACCCAGAGGACGTCCCAAAGTACGTTGGGAAGACAACATACGACAGTCCCTAAGTGATAGAGGGCTGGATTGGAAAAAGGCCAGGAAAAAGACGGTGGATAGAACAGTGTGGCGTTCTCTTTGGCAAACCTCTACACCTCACGGTAGAAGAGGAGCGACTAAGTAAGTAAGTAAGAAACAGCTTTGCCTCAAATGGAATTCCTTAGTCCGACGTCTGACCTGGAAAACGCAAATTTTAAAGACCCAGCTGAGGGAGAGGCTACGCATGTCCACCATGAAGAAACTTGCTGGTACTACATGGGATGCTGACGAAAACACACTAAAGAAATTATACACAGGCAGAGTGAGACCAGTTTTGGAATGCGGCATTGCAGCTTGGTCCACGGCATCTAAATCAAACTTTGACAAAATAGGGCGCACCCAGAACCAAGCAGCCCGCATCATAACAGGATACCTGAAGTCCACTCAAATAGAAGATCTGGAAGCTATGACTGGGCTACAGGTAATGGAAGACCACCGATACTGCAGAATCCTACTGCAAACGGGAACATTCAAAAGAATCATGGACCACCAGATTCACCACAAACTAAATGGGCTTGGAAACAGCAGGCTAAAATGGAAAAGTTTTACAGTCCAGGAAAAAGAAAATATTAAAAACAATACTGCACTTTTAAACGAAAAAATTAAATCAATACCAGCATGCTCCATCCGCTGCCTCTGGAAAGGAAAACCCTTTCCTGATCTTATATGAAATATCCCCAACCTTCGAAGACAAAAAGTCACAAACAGAGGAACAGAAAAAAAACAACACATGGTTACAAAATACATCAACAAAAAATCTGCACCAACAGCCTGGACACTCGCCTGTACGGTTGGCTCAGCCAAAGATGCCATTGGAAACGGGGGAAGAGGCATCACTATAAAACTAAAAAGCAAAGTATACTCAGCAGCATTTGCCACTGGGAGACGCTGAAGCCATTTTAGTGCCGATCCAGTGCCCTGAGACAAGCAGCTGAAACCCTTATAGACCATAAGGAGCAGGCAGAAAAGCAAGTGGTTATTTTCACAGATGCCCTCGCAGTGCTAATGGCGCTCAAGAACAGCACAAAAATGAACTCAGTGCTCTGGCAAACTCGCTCGAACGCCTGTCTCAGTGCTTCAAAAAAAAGCAGCATTGTCCAGTGGATACCAGCCCACTGCGACATTCCTGGCAACGAGGAGGCAGACAGACTCGCCAGGGAGGGAGAAATGCTGCAGCAGAGTGATACAGAAATAACATAAAATGAAACTAAAGCATTTACCAGGGCAACGTACAGGGCAAAATGGAAAAAAGACCACCCTGGCCACATAGAAAACGATGTCTATCATCAACTCTCCAGGCGAGACCAGGTGATCAATCTCCGGCTACGCACAGGTCACAATAGACTTAGATGTCATCTGCACAACAAGTAAAAGATTGGCACTACAGACCTTTGTGCCTGCTGCAGAGCCCCCGTGAAGGCAGAACATATTTTGCAGTCCCGTATACTGTATACCGACAAAAGAAGTAGCATTTGGCAACAGCCAGTGTCCTTTCACGAGAAGCTGTACAGAAGTGTACAGAGCCTTGAGTCGACTGCTGCCTTCGTTAGTGTAATTGAAGTTGAGGTCTAAAGACGAGCGAAGAAGTAGAAGATATATCGTTTCACTCTGCTCATCTCGTGGAGTAGACTAGGCGACCTTGTTCAACTATTTGTTTTCCTCACTGCTCGGGCACATTGTTCTGAGTATAATAGTTAGTGTCTGCAGTTTGTGTATGCATTGTCCGGGTCACGCATCCATTAAACATTACTAGTTCTATATAATACTGTAAGACTCTCTCTCTCTCTCTCTCTCCCGCTCTCTCTCTCCCTCTCTCTCTCTCTCTCTCTCTCTCTCTCTTTCTCTATTTCTGCCTTTCACTTTTTTACTTTTATTGTTAAGCCCCAGTTTGCTAGATTTGCACTTAATTGGGCGAGAGAGCATGCACATATATATCTACCCGCAGTTCAGTAATGTCGATTATGTAGACCATTACCTAGCATGATAGACCAAAGAACACTAAAACATTTTCACAACATACATTAGCACACCATAACGCATCTTAACATACCATAGCACAATATACCATAACATTTGTTATATAAATTTAACCAAAATAGCACAAAATAACGTTACATAGCATAATACAATAACATACAAACACATAGCATCATTTAAATTATCTTAATTTCGCATGACATTACCTCAACTCACTTCACCTCACATTACTATCAGCAATTAACATAACATGACCTAACTTAAGGTAACATAGCTCAGTGGTCTCGAGGTAAGTCGTCAGCCTGGGGTGATGGAGGTCTCGGGTTCAAATCACGATAGAGACCAGGCTTTTTTCACGTGGACTGTGGTATTTTCCCGGATCTCTGGGTAGTAGAGATCGGACGCCCGTGTGAAGTGTCACACACGTTAAAATTCCCTGATCAGTTGGAAATAAAAGAGTATTCTGAACGGCCGCTGCCCAGGCAAAATTTAAAAATCTAGTCAAACTATGACAGGGTCATCGCCGGTGCTACGGAGTTCTGGCGTCGTGCTGAGATTCTCAACAACAAATATGAAGAAGAATAGAGCACTTGTGAATTAATCCGTGTGGAATGAAGTTGATTCTTTCTCTAAACAAAACATAACATAACATAATATAGTATAACATAGCATAACAAATCTTAATACTTGGAATAACCTGTTTATAGTTGAATTTTGTCACTTCGTGTCTTATCTATCATTCTTCTATTAAAAATGACTTTGGATTTCCCTTATGACATTTCTCCTTGAAACAAATTTTTTAAATGTAACCAACAGGACTCGATCATTGGTGGAAAGAATTGTACCTCGCTAAAATAAGACAAAATAGCATATTATATAAAAAGCAACCTACCATCTTGTCTGATAGATATCCCCAAAGTGGCGATGTGATGCCATACAATCCTGGCAAGATGACAAACATTAGCCCAATCAGTGTCGACGAAAGGTTGAACTGAAACAAACATTAGTTCAATCAGTGTCGACGAAAGGTTGAACTGAAACAAACATTAGTTCAATCAGTGAAGACGAAAGGTTGAACTGAAACAAACATTGGCCCAATCAGGGATGGCGACAGGTTGAACTGAAACAAACATTAAAGACGAAACGCTTCCGGAGCCACTCAGGAATGAGATGGGACGGGATGAGATGTGACGGGATGAGATGGGACGGGATGAAATTGAATTGTGTGTGGCGGAATGACATGGGACGAGATGAGATGGGACGGAATGAGATGTGATGAGATGAGATGTGACGGGATGAGATGGGACGGGATGAGATGTGACGGGATGACGAGATGAGATGAGATGGGATAGGATGGGATAAAATGGGATGGGATGGATAAGATGACGAGATGAGATGGGATGATATCAAATGAAATTGGATGGCAGTCGATGAGATGAGATGAGATGGTATCGGTGACACAAAATAAGATGGGTTTGAAGAATTGACATGAAAGGACATTAATGTGGATGTGATAGGGTGAGATTGGATGTTATGGGATAAGATAACAAGAGACAGAATGAGAATTGATGAGAAGCGATGGGACTGAATCAGATGATATGAGATGGGATGGATGCGACTTGAATCGATGCCACGAGATTGTAGCAATGAGATAAAATGGGATGTTGTTATGAGATGCGATGATGTGTGAAGGACCATATGAGGTCAATATGCGACTGGAAGCGATAAGATGACATCTGATGAGAAGCGATCATATGATGCGATGAAATGATAGAAACTGAAATAAGATGAAATAGTCTGAGAGATAAAATGAATTGGACTGAGATGGACAACGATGTGATGACATGGAGCGATGACATGAGAAGATATAAAATGAAAGGCAATAAAATAAGGCAAGATGAGATGAAAAAGAGTGAAAGCGATGAGAATCGACGAGACCGTAAGCGATGATATGTGATGAACTGGAAGGAACCTGAGAAGATTAGATGAGATGGGAAGCAAAGAAATGAGAAATGATGAGATCTGACAAAATATGAAACGAGATGAAATGGAATTGAATCGATGAGCTGAGAAGTGAAGCGATAGTTGGGAAGCGTTGAGGTGAGATAAGATGGAATGTGAAGAGATGAGATGGGTTGAAATGAGATGGAATCAAAGGAGATAGAAATAGAAGATCAGATTTCATGTAAACAGATAACAGATGGGCTAAAATATAAAGAGATGATATCATGAGCGAATTGAATATATGAGATTAGAAGAGATGAGAAATAAACAGATGAGAAGTGAACAGATGAGAAATGAAAAGATGAGAAGTGAACAGATGAGAAATGAAAAGATGAGAAATGAACAGATGAGAAATGAAAAAATGAGAAATGAACAGATAAGAAATGAACAGATGAGAAATGAACAGATGAGAAATGAACAGATGAGAAATGAACACATGAGAAATGAACAGATGAGAAATGAACAGATGAGAAATGAACAGATGAGAAATGAACAGATGAGAAATGAACAGATGAGAAATGAACAGATGAGAAATGAACACATGAGAAATGAACAGATGAGAAATTAACACATGAGAAATGAACAGATGATGAGATGCCAGCCGATGAGACGAAATGATATAAAATATGAAGCGATGGGATCGGACCAGATGGGGATCGGGGGGATGCGATGATATGGGAATACTTGAAATTAAATGTGAAGTGTGGGATATGGGATGAGAAAAAAACATGAAAGAAACTAGTAAAAGTTGATTAAGGTTGAGCTTAATCAAAATCTAAAAATGGGTATGGTCAGATACAGCACCGAGACGAGAACACAAACAAAACCTTCATCAGGGACAGCAACACTGAATTAACAAATCAACATATAAGAAAAAATGGTCAACTCATCTGTTTCTGGTAGTAGACGTTTCCTGTCTAAGCGACCGGCCGTGCCAAGCGCTCGATTGAAACTGAATCTGAGCGGTCAAACACAAAGTGTTTAAAGAATATGCCTGATAAGCCAATGGTGGCCAGATAGTGGTCCAGATAGGAGAACAACGAGAAGGCAATATAAGCCGGGAGGGCGTAATATTGATATAGGAGAGGGGGGGGGGAGAGAACTGATGGAAGAATGGGGGCGAGGGGGGGGGGGGAAAGGAAGACAAATAGATGGGGACCAGTGTGAGGGTTTAAGAAAAAGTATGGAAGATATTAATACCATGTGGTTGGAGACAGCCCATACTCGAGATAAGTCTATTCTAAAGGGCGAATCGATGACGATCGTCAGAGAAGCACGAAACTAGACCAGTGACACTGACGTCAGCCATACCCCGGTGCTCAGGACCATTGAAGTGGCTGGCAATTAGGCAACCAGTGCGGTTGCGGATGTCGTTGAGGTGTTGGTGGAAACGCTCCCGTAGTTCCATACCAGTTTCCCCGATGTAAGTCATACCACACTGGTGGCAGATGATGGAATAGATGAGGTTACGAGATTTGCATGTGAACCCCTCTTTGATGAAGAATTCAGCCTTAGGAAAGGTAATGGAGCGAGAAAGGATGACATGAGGGCAGGTAACGCAGCCACGTGAATTTTTGCACGGGCTGGTGCCTGGGAGGCTATGAGGGCTGGTGTGTAGGCGACTACTGACCAGCAAGTCTCTCAGGTCCCTGTCACGTTTGTAGGCGACAAGGGGAGGATCGGGAAAAACTTTGCGAGTGGCAGGATCAGAGTGAAGGATAGGGAGATGGCGGAATAGGATGTCCCGGACAGAGACGCAGTGAGGGTGATAGGTGAGGACGAGTTTCACACGGTCAGAGGGAGGACGGCGAGTGGGAGTGAGGGAGTCTTGGCGGGAGATAAGAAGAACCCGCTGAAGGGCGGAGGAGAGAGTGGTCTCAGGGTAGAGTCGCTTGCGGAAGAAGTCAAGCATCTCGTGGGCCCTGAGGAGGAAGTCGTAGTCATCCTGACATAGGCGTCGGAGGCGGAGGAGTTGGGAGAAAGGAAGTGAATCGCGGCAGGATTGGGGATGGGAGGAAGTGTAGAGGAGGTAGTTGTGGGCGTCAGTGGGTTTGTAGTAGACAGCGGTAGAGAGGCCTGAATGGCAGATAGAGACAGTGATGTCCAGAAAGTGGACAGACGTGAGGGAAATGTCAGAAGTGAACCAAAGTCGCTAAAGTTTAGGAGATCCTTCTCCGACATGTCAGTAATACCAATCCCATCGTCGATGTATCGATAATACATCAAAGGAAAGGGGCCCTGGAATTGAAGCCAGATCAAGTGTTCCAGGTGACCCATGAACAGGCATGCGCAGCTGGGGCCCATTCTGGTGCCCATAGCCACACCGCTGATCTGGTCGAAGAACTGGCCATTGAACTCAAAGGTATGGAGAGTAAGGACGAGTTTTGCCAGACGGATGATTGTAGACGTGGAGATGGATGGGTTAACCCTTCGGTCAAGGAAGAAACGGAGGGCCAATAAACCATCAGAGTGGGGGATCGAGGTGTACAGTGAACAGACATCAACTAGGAAGAGACGATAGGTTTGGTCTGGGGAGAGGACAATGGTAGAGAAAGTGGTTAAGGCGTGGTTGGTGTCCTTGAGAAATGTGGGAAGATTCTCCACCATAGGTTGGAAGACACTAACTAGGAAGTCCGATACCAGTTCGGTGGGACAGGAACAGGCAGAGACAATAGGGCGACCTGGGTTGTCGGGCTTATGGGATATGGGATGAGATGGGAAGCGTAAAGATAAGTTGACCAAAGATAAGATGAGATGACATGAAATTAGAGGAAATGATTTGGATGTTGGTCTTAGACCAGTAGGGCATGGGTTCAAATCCTCGGTATGCGCAAGTTTTTTTTTTATATACAAAGACAATAAAATCTTAGTTTCTACAGTTCGTGGCGTCTACAGAGACAAGTAGTATTGTATTCCCATAATTATAAATAATGATAGTATACGGTGAATAATTGCATTACAATGGTAAGAAATACTGGTCTCCATATCAGCTACTACCGTACAGGATGAAGTGTTCTAAATATGTATTTGCTAGTTTGTTTCCATGAAGACGACAACAAAGCTGCAACTGCTGACCTGCTCCAGATATATAGAGAATACTGGCTCCAGGAACGTGATCCCCAGAATTGACATGAAAACAGCCTGGATGGCTTCCCAAACCAAGGCGCTGCGTAGTAATGTTAATATACTGCCTTGTCTTTTCTGTGGGATATCTGTTGTATGATATCAGAACATGATATTAGCACTGACATGCGGATGGGGAAACAAGTGGCTCATCTGTTAGGTTTATTGTACCGAGTGGGAAAAAACATAGTCTGCGTGGTGGTTGCAGATACAATCGACCTTTATTGCTGAAGATTTTGATCAGAAAATATTGTGTGGGAGGTTGCTGTTTAAGATATTCATATTTTTAAGGCTGGAATAATTGATTATGAATATGGATAAAGAAAGGAAGATATATATATATATAGAGAGAGAGAGAGAGTGAGAGAGAGAGAGAGAGAGGGAGTGAGAGAGAGAGAGAGAGTGAGTTAGGGAGGGAGAGAGAGAGAGTGAGAGAGAGAGAGAGAGTGAGGGAGGGGGGAGAGAGAGTGAGGGAGGGAGGGAGAGAGAGAGAGAGTGAGGGAGGGAGAGAGAGAGAGAGAGAGAGTGAGGGAGGGAGGGAGAGAGAGAGTGAGAGAGGGAGGGAGAGAGAGAGAGTGAGGGAGAGAGAGAGAGGGAGGGAGAGAGAGAGAGAGTGAGAAAGAGAGAGTGAGAGTGAGGGAGGGAGGGAGAGAGAGAGATTGAGGGAGGGAGGGAGAGAGAGAGTGAGGGAGGGAGGGAGGGAGAGAGAGAGTGAGGGAGGGAGAGAGATAGAGAGGGAGGGAGAGAGAGAGTGAGAGAGAGTGAGAGAGAGAGAGTGAGAGAGAGAGAGGGAGAGAGAGGGAGAGAGAGTGAGAGAGTGAGGGAGGGAGAGAGAGAGTGAGGGAGGGGGGGAGAGAGAGTGAGGGAGGGAGGGAGAGAGAGAGAGAGTGAGGGAGGGAGAGAGAGAGAGAGAGAGTGAGGGAGGGAGGGAGAGAGAGAGTGAGAGAGGGAGGGAGAGAGAGAGAGTGAGGGAGAGAGAGAGAGAGGGAGGGAGAGAGAGAGAGAGTGAGAAAGAGAGAGTGAGAGTGAGGGAGGGAGGGAGAGAGAGAGATTGAGGGAGGGAGGGAGAGAGAGAGTGAGGGAGGGAGGGAGGGAGAGAGAGAGTGAGGGAGGGAGAGAGATAGAGAGGGAGGGAGAGAGAGAGTGAGAGAGAGTGAGAGAGAGAGAGTGAGAGAGAGAGAGAGGGAGAGAGAGGGAGAGAGAGTGAGAGAGTGAGGGAGGGAGGGAGAGAGAGAGGGGGAGGGAGAGAGAGAGAGTGAGGGAGGGAGGGAGAGAGAGAGGGAGGGAGAGAGAGAGAGAGGGAGGGAGAGAGTGAGGGAGGGAGGGAGAGAGAGAGAGGGAGGGAGAGAGAGTGAGGGAGAGAGAGAGAGACAGAGAGAGAGAGAGAAGAAGAGTTTGTGAAAGACAGCCTAGGAAAATTGCAAAATTATTACACAGGAAAAGAAAAGAGATTAAATAAAGTCTTAAGAGAGAAAGAGAGAGAAAGAGAGAGATATATAGAGCGAGAGAGAGAGAGAGAGAGAGAGAGAGAGAAAGAGACAGAAAGACATTAATATGTACAGAGAAAAGAGACAAGTATATGTAAATTTACATCTGGGAATCATTCAAGGTCCAGTACACCACATTGCCCATGCTACTACGACGTATCTGCAAGGTGGGTGCTACCAGTGCCAGTTATAAAGATCTTCACAGGAATCATCTTCGACCCACAGTCAAACCCAATCGACGTAGACGTCTGAGGTATCCTATTGTAAGAGGACAATGCTGAAGCCCATACTGCCAGAACAACAGGACAAGGCTGGAGCCCATACTGCCAGAACAACAGGACAAGGCTGGAGCCCATACTGCCAGAACAACAGGACAAGGATCTAGCTCATACTGCCAGAACAACAGGACAAGGCTGGAGCCCATTCTGCCAGAACAACAGGACAAGACTCGAGCCCATACTGCCAGAACAACAGGACAAGACCCGAGCCCATACTGCCAGAACAACAGGACAAGGATCGAGCCCATACTGCCAGAACCACAGGACTAGGCTGGAGTCCATACTGCTCATAAAACAGGACAATGTTCGAGTCCATACTGCCCGTAAAACAGGACAATGCTCGAGTCCATACTGCCCATAAAACAGGACAATGCTCGAGTCGATACTGCCCCTACAACTGCTGTAACTATCGAGGACCTCCACTTTCAGTGTCTACCCCACGCCTTAAGTGATTTCCACGTCTTTGGGCGACTAAAAGAGAGTAAAGACTTTCAGGTCCGATGAAAAGGTCCAGGAAGTAGTGCATGAGTGGTTACACGTGCGACCAAGTGAATATTTTTCTACAGGAATCCATGCACTTTATAGGCGCTGGGGGACTTGTGTTTCTCTTTTTTCAGAATACATTTACCAAAATTATACATTTACGGTTTTCATTTGCAACCCACTAGTATGTAGATAAATAGACAGACAAGTCATATAGATAGATATATATATATATATATATTTATATATATATATATATATATATATATATACATATATATATACATATATCGTCCATTGTCTCTCGAGACTGACATGATGGCAACCAAATCAAATCAAATCATATATTCATATACACATAGACAAATAGATATGTAGAAATATAGATGGACAGATTTACGGATAAACAAAAAGATAGATATATAGAAAGATAGATATATAGATATACACATAGGTAGATAGATAGATAGATAGATAGATGGATAGATAAATAGATAGATAGATAGATAGATAGATAGATAGATAGATAGATAGATAGATAGATAGATAGATAGATAGATAGATAGATAGATAGATAGATAGACAGACAGACAGACAGACAGACAGATATATAGATAGATAGATAGATAGATAGATAGATAGATAGATAGATAGATAGATAGATAGATAGATAGATAGATATATAGATAGATAGATAGATAGATAGATAAATAGATAGATAGATTGATATATAGATAGATAGATAGATAGATTGATAGATAGATAGATAGATAGATAGATAGATAGATAGATAGATAGATAGATAGATAGATAGATAGATAGATAGATAGATAGATAGATAGATAGATAGATAGATAGATAGATAGATAGATAGATAGATAGATAGATAGAATTACCGCGTGGGGTTGGCAACAACAAGATGACGGAACACCCAATCAGTAAAATCAGTCCTCCCACAACAAAGAATGGCATGCCGAATCCGCCAACCTGACGAAAGCATAAAATGTCATACGGGTAGTTTATTGTTTTGCATGTGCCTGCTGCTGATAATCTTTGCTCTAATTTTTTACATAAGTGAATCAAACACCAGTTAGGAAAGACACATAATTGGCACTCTGGAGGAGTGAGCATAGTTTTGATCAAGTAGACCGTCTGAATGGTAGTACGATTTTTAGAGTCGTGTCTTCTCACGGTGAGGACCTCTACACCTCACAGTAGAAGAAGAACCACTAAGTAAGTAAGTCTTCTCACAGTAAGGACCTCTACACCTCACAGTAGAAGAAGAACCACTAAGTAAGTAAGTCTTCTCACGGTAAGGATCTCTACACCTCACAGTAGAAAAGGAGCTACTAATTAAGTATGTCTTCTCACGGTAAGGACCTCTACACCTCACAGTAGAAGAGGAGCCACTAAGTAAGTAAGTCTTCTCACGGTAAGAACCTCCACACCTCACAGTAGAAGAGGAGCCACTAAGTAAGTAAGTACGTCTTCTCACGGTAAGGACCTCTACACCTCACAGTAGAAGATGAGCCACTAAGTAAGTAAGTCTTCTCACAGTAAGGACCTCTACACCTCACAGTAGAAGAAGAGCCACTAAGTAAGTAAGTCTTCTCACGGTAAGGATCTCTACACCTAACAGTAGAAAAGGAGCTACTAAGTAAGTATGTCTTCTCACGGTAAGGGCCTCTACACCTCACCGTAGAAGAGGAGCCCCTAAGTAAGTAAATCTTCTCACGGTAAGGACCTCTACGCCTCACAGTAGAAGAGGAGCCACTAAGTAAGTCTTCTCACGGTAAGGACCTCTACACCTCACAGTAGAAGAGGAGCTACTAAGTAAGTACGTCTTCTGACGGTAAGGACCTCTACACCAGTAGAAGAGGAGCTACTAAGTAAGTACGTCTTCTCACGGTAAGGACCTCTACACCTCACAGTAGAAGAGGAGCTATTAAGTAAGTAAGTCTTCTCACGGTAAGGACCTCTACACCTCACAGTAGAAGAGGAGCCACTAAGTAAGTAAGTCTTCTCACGGTAAGGACCTCTACACCTCACAGTAGAAGAGGAGCCACTAAGTAAGTAAGTCTTCTCACGGTAAGGACCTCTATACCTCACAGTAGAAGAATGGCCACTAAGTAAGTCTTCTCACGGTAAGGACCTCTACACCTCACAGTAGAAGAGGAGCCACTAAGTAAGTAAGTACGTCTTCTCACGATAAGGACCTCTACACCTCACAGTAGAAGAGGAGCCACTAAGTAAGTACGTCTTCTCACGGTAAGGACCTCTACACCTCACAGTAGAAGAGGAGCTATTAAGTAAGTAAGTCTTCTCACGGTATGGACCTCTACACCTCACAGTAGAAGAGGAGCCACTAAGTAAGTAATTCTTCTCACGGTAATGACCTCTACACCTCACAGTAGAAGTGGAGCCACTAAGTAAGTAAGTTTTCTCACGGTAAGGCCCTCTACACCTCAAAGTAGAAGAAGAGCTTCTAAGTAAGTAAGTACGTCTTCTCACGGTAAGGACCTCTATACCCCACAGTAGAAGTAGAGCCACTAAGTAAGTAAGTCTTCTCACGGTTAGGACCTCTACACCTCACAGTAGAAGGGGAGCCACTAAGTAAGTAAGTCTTCTCACGGTAAGGACCACTACACCTCACAGTAGAAGAGGAGCCACTAAGTAAGTAAGTCTTCTCACGGTAAGGACCTCTACACCTCACAGTCGAAGAGGAGCTATTAAGTAAGTAAGTCTTCTCACGGTAAGGACCTCTACACCTCACAGTAGAAGAGGAGCCACAAAGTAAGTAAGTCTTCTCACGGTAAGGACCTCTATACCTCACAGTAAAAGAGGAGCCACTAAGTAAGAAAGTCTTCTCACGGTAAGGACCTCAACACCTCAAAGTAGAAGAAGAGCTACTAAGTAAGTAAGTACGTCTTCTCACGGTAAGGACCTCTACACCTCACAGTAGAAGTGGAGCCACTAAGTAAGTAAGTCTTTTCACGGTAAGGACCTCTACACCTCACAGTAGAAGAGGAGCCACTAAGTAAGAAAGTCTTCTCACGGTAAGGACCTCTACACCTCACAGTAGAAGTGGAGCCACTAAGTAAGTAAGTCTTCTCACGGTAAGGACCTCTACACCTCACAGTAGAAGTGGAGCCACTAAGTAAGTAAGTCTTCTCACGGTAAGGACCTCTACACCTCACAGTAGAAGAGGAGCCACTAAGTAAGTAAGTCTTCTCACGGTAAGGACCTCTACACCTCACAGTAGAAGAGGAGCCACTAAGTAAGACTTCTCACGCTAAGGACCTCTACACCTCACAGTAGAAGAGGAGCCACTAAGTAAGTACGTCTTCTCACGGTAAGGACCTCTACACCTCACAGTAGAAGAGGAGCCACTAAGTAAGTAAGTACGTCTTCTCACGGTAAGGACCTCTACATCTCACAGTAGAAGAGAAGCCACTAAGTAAGTAAGTCTTCTCACGGTAAGGACCTCTACACCTCACAGTAGAAAAGGAGCTACTAAGTAAGTACGTCTTCTCACGGTAAGGACCTCTACACCTCACAGTAGAAGAGGAGCCACTAAGTAATTACGTTTTCTCACGGTAAGGATCTCTACACCTCACAGTAGAAGAGGAGCCACTAAGTAAGTAAGTCTTTTCACGGTAAGGGTACAGCTTATACCTCCATCATAAACAAGCTCAGTTCTTTTAATCTTGTTCTGTCAAGAAACGACCACCATGCACTCCAGATAACCAACATCTCAGTCCCCTGTTCCCCCCCCCCCCCTTCCCCTGTCCCCATCCCCAGCAAATGGCTAAAAGCGTTGCTACTATTGTTCTATTAACCAGCTGGCTGGGTATATTCCTGACCCTTTCTTTCATCAGACGGTCACTCACCTTCTGCTTGACCTAACAATTGATGTCAACATTCTGCAGCTTATGGATGGCCAGCTCAAGGATTGCCGTGTCATCATTCAAGAAGCAGTCATGGATCGATCTCAGAATGACACAAGAAGCAGTCATGGATCGATCTCAGAATGACACAAGAAGCAGTCGTCGATCGAACTCAGAATGACTCAAGAAACAGTCTTCGATCGAACTCAGAATGACTCAAGAAGCAGTCATCGATCGAACTCAGAATGACTCAAGAAGCAGTCATCGATCGAACTTAGAATGACTCAAGAAGCAGTCATCGATCGAGCTCAGAATGACTCAAGAAGCAGTCATCGATCGAACTCAGAATGATTCAAGAAGCAGTCATCGATCGAACTCAGAATGACTCAAGAAGCAGTCATCGATCGAACTCAGAATGACTCAAGAAGCAGTCATCGATCGAACTCAGAATGACTCAAGAAGCAGTCATCGATCGAACTCAGAATGATTATTGTCAGCTGCAGGTAAAACGTACTGACCAAGATCCCACTTCATGTTCTAGTTTTTCCCATAGAGACATGCCGTGTTACGGTAGTTAAGTCGGGGTGGTGGGGATCCATCATGTGATCTCCAAAGAGGCGAGTCTACTAAGAACCTTACATCGCACTACAATCAGGAAGACCCAAATCTACCTTCTTTAGTACGCCTCTGGATATAAGAAGAACTAAAGTAACTCTTCCAAAGAAACACTGCCAAGAGTGGAGAGCTCAGCTCGTGCAGTCTCCAACAGGAACCACACCAGTGTCCACCTCCCTGCTCAACATATCTGTACCTCTGTCGAACTCTAAAAGATGTATTCTTCGTACGCTTATTAAGCCTAAATTACTTTGAACTGCTTCGTTAGGCATGTTGTCCAGTGCATAGCCGTTTTGGTCAGCTTAGCCCTCCCTAGTTTTGACTGTCCCCAGTTTACCTGCAGGGCAACATATTTGTTTCCACTTGGTCTGGTCCCTACCCTTTGGCCGGCCCATCTTGGGTAGCCCTGCAGGCAGCTATGCTACCGTAAGAGAGGACTACACAATGTCTCACAAAGGCTACTTATGACCAAAGTCTCATGGGCGTTAAAATCTCAAGAAAATGGCCCAACATTTTGAATATAGGGAAATCATCGTTACTGTTAAATGTTCCTGGACGAATCAACGGGATTAAGTCAGGTTAGGTCACTCGAAATGGTTAGACAGCGTCAAGTTGATACTCTGTTCCATTCATGGAGAGGCCTGGAGAATATACTCTACTCTTTGTCTGTAATAATCACAAATACGCACGCCTGTTCTGTATGTCAGTTTGTCATATGCTGAAGAAATGGCCAGGGATTACAACATCGTCATTAAAATAACTACATTAAAAAAGATACATACTTACACAAATACTTCATTCTTAACTTAACTTAACGTCTTTATACTGAGACTCTGCAGAGTCTGAATACAACCGGTTTCATTTACATTTCCTTGCTCTAAAAGCTATGCACATTCAAACTATTCTTAAATGCATTAACTGTTCCTGCCTCCACTACTTCCTGTGGCAGTCCATTCCAAGCATTCATTACTCTCTGATTAAAAATAACATTTCCTAATATCTAATCTGGACCGTTCTTAAGTCAATTTGTAGCTGTGCCCTCTTGTTCTTGTGGGTGGTTATATTTGAGAAAAAAAATTTGTTAAAGTCTAATTGAACCTTTTCTGTGATTATCTTATAAACTTGTATTAAGTCACTTTGAAATCGTTTCTTTTCTAGACACTGTAGGCCGGTTTCTCTTAATCTTTCCTCATAACTGTAATTCTGCAATCCCACTATCAGCTTTATCGCTCTGCTTTGTATCATTTCCAGCATGTTTATATTTCATCTAATATAAGGACTTGACACATGCACAGTACTTCAATCTAGGTCTCACTAATTGCTCTATATAGTTTGACAACCCCTTCCTTGCTCCTGTGTTCAATATTTCTTGTTATCATACCTAACATTGCAATTTGCCTTTTTCACTGCTACCTGGAATTCTCACTATCTTTACCTGTATGATCTATTATAACCCTTGGTCCCTTTCCTTTTCTATCATTCTAATATTGTTCTTGCACATTCTGTAATTATGTTCCATATTGGATCTACCCATGTGAATGACTGTACATTTATCTACATTAAACTCCATTTGCCAGATTACAGACCATTCTCGAATTTTATCTAATTCCAACCACAATATATTCACTTCTGGTTTAGATGAGACACTCCTGCATAGTTTTCTGTCATCCGCGAATTTTGCAATCATGGATCCGATATCAATGTCCAAATCATTTAAATATCAAAAACAAAATTGTTCACAAAACCGAGCCCTATGTCCACTTTTTACTTCACACCACTCAGAGTACTCCTTATTTAAGCCCACTCTCTGCCTTCTTCCCGTTAACCAATTGTCGATGCACTTGACAACTTATCCACATATTACATGTGATTTTAACTTTCCAAATCATCTTTGGTGACGCTTTTGCAAAATCTAGATAAATAACATCCACTGGCTCCCCTTTACCTAACATTGTAGTAACCTCATCCATGAATTCTCATATGCTGACTATTTCTGATTAGATAAAACTTGTCTAAATGTAATACAATGTTTTCTTTGATTATTGACTCTAACAATTTACAGAGTATGCTCGTTAAACTGATTGGTCTATATTTTGCTGGATCTGATTATTTGCCCTTTTTCAATAGGGGGATCACTCTTGCACCTTTCCAATCTTCTGGAACAATTTTATTTGCAAGTTATTGAGAACATAATATAGCCAATGGTTTTGCTAGTTGGTCTCTAATTTCAAACAACAATTTTGGATTAATACCTTTTTGACCTAGACATTTATCCACTTTCAACCCCTTCAATTTTTTTAAAATCATTTATGCAGATTAAGCATATTCCATGTCTCTTTAAAAAATATCTATAGGCTCTAGGATCTTATAGCAGTCTTCTTTTGTGTAGACTGTGCCATAGTACTGATTGAGTGGATTATCTGCCTCCCTATTTTCACTTATTAATTTTCCAGTGCTATTTGTGTTATTTCTAACATGAGAAAAGAAGCTTTATTCTATCAGATTTGATCCTATGAGCAAGTTTTGTTTCGAAGTCTATATTTACTGCTTTATTCGGGCTCCTTCTTTTTGCATCGAAATGATATAAAGGGTTGAGTACAATTATAATATCCCATAATTTTCGAACGATATGTCGTACATGCATAGTAAAATTGCAAATATTATACTTAACACAAAAATCACTGGCAAAAACATTTACGTATGAGTTAGTTCATTCATCACTACTTCTCGCGGAATCTCTAACGATATCTCGCGGAATCTCTAACGATATCTCGCGGAATCTCTAACGATATCTCTCGGAATCTCTAACGATATCTCGCGGAATCTCTAACGATATCTCGCGGAATCTCTAACGATATCTCGCGGAATCTCTAACGATATCTCGCGGAATCTCTAACGATATCTCGCGGAATCTCTAACGATATCTCGCGGAAACTCTAACGATATCTCGCGGAATCTCTAACGATATCTCGCGGAAACTCTAACGATATCTCGCGGAATCTCTAACGATATCTCGCGGAATCTCTAACGATATCTCGCGGAATCTCTAACGATATCTCGCGGAATCTCTAACGATATCTCGCGGAATCTCTAACGATATCTCGCGGAATCTCTAACGATATCTCGCGGAAACTCTAACGATATCTCGCGGAATCTCTAACGATATCTCGCGGAAACTCTAACGATATCTCGCGGAATCTCTAACGATATCTCGCGGAATCTCTAACGATATCTCGCGGTATCCCTAACGATATTTTTCGCTCAATCCTAGGGTTCTGGGTAACTCCGGTTGAGTAACGCTGCTCTAGACTGCAAGTCCCCACAGCATATAACAAACAGGGTCTTCTGACGAAAGTCGGCAGAAGAGATATTTTACTGAAGAGAATCCGTTAGAGGAGTTGCCGATGAGATTTCCTATACGATGAGTCTACCTGAATATGTCAATGATAACAAGTTGATAAGTGGACATAGATGAGAACGTAATTCGGAGATTACGTAAGAGGGGATAAAGATGAAATTAGCTAAGAGGAGATAATGACGAGATTACGTAAGAGGAGATAATGACGAGATTACGTCGACGATATCAATGATGAAAGATGGATAAGATTCCGTACCTCATTCAATACTCCTCCTAAAGCTGGACCAGCCATGAGACCTAAGGCAATCCCTGTTTCTGTTATTCCCTGAAAGAAATAAAGATCTGAAAGTATCAACAAGATTTAGTCAAATATGCCTGACATTTTTTTTCTTTCAATCTCTTTCGTCTTTTTCTTTATTTGTTTTTAATTGGCTATCTTCTTTTTCTTCTTTTATTTTCGTTTTCTTCTACAATTACATCTTCTTCTACTACTTCTTCTATTTCTATTTCTTTTCGTGTTTTCTATTTTCTTTTTCGTCCTCTTTTTATTTCCATTTTCTTCTTCTGCTACTCTTCTTCCATTTCTTTTTCTTTTCATTTTTGTTCTTTCTAGTTCTTCCATTACTGCCTCTTCTGCTTCCCATGTTTCTTATTTTCTTTCACTAGTACTTCTACGTTATCTCATTTGAAACGGGTTTTCTTCTACTATTACAGAGGTGGAAATGTATTTTCAGACCGCAATTGCTCGCGGGTCGACCCATCCTTAAATGGGTACCGGTTCAGTCCGGAAAGTAAAAGCCGCGAGGGAGAGGAGTAGGCTTCCGCCCTCATTTAGCAGAACTTTTGAAATATGAGATCCCTAACAGATCACACCCTTACGGCAGTAATGTGAGATCGCTAACAGATCACATCCCTACGGCAGTAATGTGAGATCGCTAACAGATCACATCCCTATGGCAGTAATGTGAGATCGCTAACAGATCACATCCCTATGGCAGTAATGTGAGATCGCTAACAGATCACATCCCTATGGCAGTAATGTGAGATCGCTAACAGATCACATCCCTACGGCGGTAATGTGAGATCGCTAACAGATCACATCCCTATGGCAGTAATGTGAGATCGCTAACAGATCACATCCCTATGGCAGTAATGTGAGATCGCTAACAGATCACATCCCTACGGCAGTAATGTGAGACGGCCAATACCTCACACCCCTACGGCAGTAATGGCAGACGGCTACACCTCACACCTATTGCGTTAATGCTATGGGTTACTTTACTTGACTACTATCGCTATTGTTATTACATTGTTTTGTTTGATGCTTCTACTTGTGTTATTTGATCTTTTCGATATCTACTACTAACTCTTCTTCTTATTCTTCCTTTTTGCTGTTTTCTTCGGATACCACTTCCACACTAAAGCAACCACACTTAAATATGGCCATAGTTAGTTGGTATGCTGGCGGTATCTGTAAAGAGCTTGTTCAGCAACGCTATCAGCTGGTGGCTGGTGGTATCTGTAAGGAACATGTTCAGGAACCCTATCAGCTGGTGGTGTCTGTAAGGAACTTGTTCAGGAACCCTATCAGCTGGTGGTGTCTGTAAGAACTTGTTCAGGAACCCTATCAGCTGGTGGTGTCTGTAAGGAACTTGTTCAGGAACCCTATCAGCTGGTGGTGTCTGTAAGGAACTTGTTCAGAAACCCTATCAGCTGGTGGTGTCTGTAAGGAACATGTTCAGGAACCCTATCAGCTGGTGGTGTCTGTAAGAAACTTGTTCAGGAACCCTATCAGCTGGTGGTATCTGTAAGGAATATGTTCAGGAACCCTATATGCTGGTGGTATCTGTAAGGAACATGTTCAGGAACCCTATCAGCTGGTGGTGTTTGTAAGGAACATGTTCAGGAACCCTATCAACTGGTGGTGTATGTAAGGAGCTTGTTCAGGAACCCTATCAGCTGGTGGTGTCTGTAAGGAACATGTTCAGGAACCTTATCAGCTGGTGGTATATGTAAGGAGCTTGTTCAGGAACCCTATCAGCTGGTGGTGTATGTAAGGAACTTGTTCAGGAACCCTATCAGCTGGTGGTGTCTGTAAGGAACATTTTCAGGAACCCTATCAGCTGGTGGTGTATTTAAGGAGCTTGTTCAGGAACCCTATCAGCTGGTGGTGTATGTAAGGAACTTATTCAGGAACCCTATCAGCTGGCGGTGTCTGTAAGGAACTTGTTCAGGAACCCTATCAGCTGGTGGTGTCTGTAAGGAACTTGTTCAGGAACCCATCGACTAACCCATCCTATTGAAGCTATAAGCACACTGGACTGAAGCGGGTTGTAAGTGGGACCCGTTTTCGACTAACCCATCCTATTGAAGCTAAAAGCCGTAGTGCAAAGTAAATAATTGCATCTACAGCTCGCAGTAAAGTCGCAACAGCTATGTCAAATCCGACTGATCAGGGATGCGCATGGGGTCTGCTACCTCCTTATGTTGAAAATATAAACCATAACAAATGAAACAATCCCCCACGCCCAAAGGTAGAAGAAGAATGACTAAGTCCATTCCAACACAAAATTGCCTCAAAGAGAAATGTCTGGACATGCACACAGAGAGCGATACATTAGACATACAACCCCTTGACACAAATAAATCTAATGACGATATTAAAACCACGAACATGCTATGTTTATGTGCTTGAGAAATGAAGGTGGTTTTTTCGGGTAAGAGTCGCGAAGTGAGAGATTAGGTTACTATTAAGTGCCGATAAAAGAAACATGTTTCCCCTAGGCTCGAACCGGTGTATCCTGATTTCGAAACCAGCATCACAGTTTCTCTGCCATCAGCTCCTCTGCCTCATCATCTCATCGCATCTCATCTCATCTAATCTCATCAACTCACTTCATCTTATAATTACATCAATTAATCTCATCTCATGTCAGCAACTCGTCTTATCTCACCAACTTATTTCATCTCATCAATTCATCTCATCTCACAACACATCTTAAAAATGTACCTTATCAACATATCTATCTAATCTCATCAACTCATTTTACCAACTAATCTCATCTCATTATAGTCTCTATATCATCTCATCAACTCATTTTACCAAATAAGCTCATCTCATTAGCGTATCTATATCATTTCATCAACGAATCTCACCAACTCTTCTAGTCTGCTCTACCCGTAAAACTATCTAATCTCACCAGTATATCTCATCGCATTTCATCTCATGTTATGATATCATCTCACAACTCATGTCATCAACTTATCTCAACATTGCATCTACTATATTTTAATCAAATACAAAGATTAAATGGAGACACGAGAAGACTGTATGAGTATTGCCAAATGTGGAAACTGAAGATAAACTGTGAAAATAATATTTTTACTATCTTTACCAAGAGACACACAGTAGCCAAGCAAATATCAGTCTGAGATTTGGCAAACATAAATTTCCCAGAGAAGAAGAGCCTGCGTATCTTGGAGTCACTCTCGACCGACAGCTCAACCTAAAGACATGTTCAACATGTTAAAAATGAAGGGATGAGGCGGCTACAGTTGTTAAAGAGGGTCGCTGGTAAAGCACGGGGATCAGATAAGGATACTATGAGAGGCTTGTATCTTGGAAATGTAAGCTCTACTTTAGAATGCAGCAGTGCACTTCTGACAACATGCCCACAAACTAATGTAGAGTCCCTGGACAGAGTGCAGAACAATGCCCTGCGCCTTATTAGGGAAGCAATGCGGTCAACACCCATTGCTGCATGTGAAATTCACTTGAATGTGGGAAACCTTGAGATGCGAAGAGACGTGGCCAACAGGAAAGCTTATGAGAGGAGTAAAAAGAATGATCAAAGACCACCTCAATAAATATCTTGTAGAGAAAGGGCAAGAAAAACAGAATATAACTAAGTGAGTCCTCACTATGTCAGTGTGATTAGAGACATATATAACCTCTCAGACAAAAGACAAGAAGCAAGAAACACAGAGAGTGACAAGACATTTACCACCACAACATTGATCACAACATACTTGTACATGTCAAAAATACCATAAATTCAAACAAAACTGACAGATAACATAACACGAAGTTCTGATCTAGTATGTCTTATGAAAGCATCACAGAGAACGATTGACACCGACCAAGAAGAATGGATACATGTATATACTGATGGGTCTGCTTGTAAGACCACAATTAAAGCGGGAGAAGAGGTATAGATATACTGTCCAGACAGAACATCTGATCAGCTATTTAATACCTCTGGAGAGATATCTTCAAACCACGATGCAGACACAACAGCATTGGAAGTAACTATGTACCACTTTAGAATTGTATGTGACGCTTTCCTATCAAAAGCCCACATCATTGTAATCCTTGCATATTCATTATCTGCCTTTTAAGCTCCGGAGGATAATGGTCATTGTAACGATGAACTTACCCAAATTACCCTAGATGACAACCAACTTATCATATCCCTGTTTTGATATATATATATAAAACCTTTTGCAAACTTAGTGGGACAATATGGAGGTGATACTTTTATGCATTAAAGGGCCATTTTCCTCTAGATTTACTGTGATCACCTGATGACAAAAACAATTCTTTTAACTGGTACTTACAATACCAAGATGATGTACTTACAAACACGGTAGATAAATGCTGGGGAAACTCTGAAGAAATTATCGCAAAACCAGAGGTTATATAAGCAGACACGCTGACGGATTCAAACCACCGGCAGATAAAGGCTAGAACGGCGAATGTAATCCCAGGTGGACTTTTGTCTAGTAAACTGAAAACATGGAATGAATCAGGAGAGTTACAGATACATTCATTATCAATTGTAAACAAGTATTGATATCTTTCTCGCTCGTCATCAGACATCCACATCTTCGGCTCTAACAAAGTAATGTCTGTGTCTTTCACGAAGAGTGTCCCGTTGCAGTATAGTCGTCCCCTTGATCTCAGTGCATCCGTCCTCAGTAGGCATTTATGTAGGGGCTATTTCCTAGCATTTTTCTGTACCAACCTACCTGCAAGACAGCAGTTATTTGTTGTTAGACATGTCTCTCCTAGAAAAGCTGTCTAGTGGTCGGACTATCCAACCTTTACTAGCTTGCATTTATTGGCTCCCGTCACACCATCCTGTTCTATAGACCGAATTCCCAATCCGTGCTTCTCAGTAAGGCATATCTTTATTGTACCGTGGAGGAAAAAAAAACCTATCCTGCACACTACATGGTGACTGCAAGTGCAAACGAACTTTCTTCATCAGCCCTATAAATCTTCTAAGGAAAATCTCATCGCCAGTAATGCCTGCTTTTGGTCTGTTTTGTTTAGGATCCATGTCAATGCACTCCAGGCATACCCATGTTTAGGATCCCCGTCACAGCACTCCAGGCATACCCATGTTTAGGATCCATGTAACTGCACTCCAGGCATACCCATGTTTAGGATCCATGTCACTGCACTCCAGGCATGCCCATGTTTAGGATCCATGTAACTGCACTCCAGGCATGCCCATGTTTAGGATCCATGTAACTGCACTCCAGGCATACCCATGTTTAGGATCCATGTCACTGCACTCCAGGCATGCCAATGTTTAGGATCCATGTAACTGCACTCCAGGCATGCCCATGTTTAGGATCCACGTCACAGCACTCCAGGCATACCCATGTTTAGGATCCATGTCACTGCACTCCAGGCATGCCCATGTTTAGGATCCATGTCACTGCACTCCAGGCATGCCCATGTTTAGGATCCATGTAACTGCACTCCAGACATACCCATAAGTGCTCACTAGCTTTCAGTAAATGGCAGGGGGTGGAGATACTTGTAGTGTAAGTGGATTGCTGATTGTAGACATGTATGCACCCTCCTCTCAGATGCCTATCTCAGTTGCACCAACGTTTTATTTTAAAATTATGCAGTGTGTGGACTATCGGATCACCAATCGAGCATAATAATGTCATCGAAAAGGCGGTCATAGATCGACTTCAAAATGTCCTCACTCCTCCCCCTATCCAATACAAATATAAAACAAAACAAAACTGTACGGTCGAATGCCTTCCCCAGTGACATATTTGGGTTTCGAATTGCAAGAATCTAGCTTTCGCAAATCTCTACAAGATAGGCTACAGCAACATTGACAGACGTGAAGAGAAGCCATAATAGTTAATACACCAACAAACCATTTCCTTCTCCGTTATTGGTCAATATTTGTAACATTTAAAACTTTTTTCTCCCATCTCATAATTATCTCATCTCATTTGTCGACTAATGTCATCAGTTGAAATTGGGAGGTACATTCTTCTTTTATTTCAACTAATGTCATCTGGTGACATGGGGAGGTGGAGTCTTCTTTCATGTCAACTTATGTCGTCTGGTGACGTGGGGAGGTGCAGTCTTCTATCATATCGACTTATGTCGTCTGATGACATGGGGAGGTGGAGTCTTCTTTCATATCGACTTATGTCGTCTGATGACATGGGGAGGTGGAGTCTTCTTTCATATCGACTTATGCCATATGGTGACGTGGTAAGGTGCAATTTTCTTTCATTTAAACTAATGTCATCCGTTGAAGTAGGGAGGTGCAGTCATCTTTCATGTCGACCTATGTTGTCTGGTGACTTGGAGAGGTGAAATCTTCTTTCATGTCGACTTATGGCGTAAGGGGACGTGGAGAGGTGAAATCTGCTATATTTTTAATCCATTCATCTGTTGTGTTTCTTCGTCGTTTTTGATTCAATATTTTCCATTGAAGCTCGAGCTATGGGAAGGCAAGGCGGCACTCTTGTCATATGATCAAACCAGTTAATTCTCTGCTGTCTATAAGCATTGCGCTGTCATATGATAAAACCAGTTAATTATCTGCTATCTAAATATATCGCTGTTCCAACTGCCTGTTGGATTTCTTAATTTCTTTGACCGCTTTGGCATGTATATAATTTCACATATTCTGATATATCGTTCTTCTACCTTGGCTAAAATCCATTTCTGAAACTTATAACAGGGATTTAGTATGCATTTACTTTTGATCATTAGTATTTTCCCCTCCCTTGAAGTGTATTAATATCTTATTAATGGTGATAAATGGTATGTCCCCGCATTTTCCATTTGAGTTCTGGTTTCTGTCTTCCTTACTGTATCTGGTGTGAGCGCGTCTCCCAGATAATTACATTTCTATAATCTGAAAACCTTCTTTGTTCCTGTTTGCTTTCTCACAGTATCATTATTAACAAGGATTGCAGTTACACCGGCAAGAAATGAGCATTGAGAAAACAATTGAGTTACACCGGCAAGAAATGAGCATTGAGAAAACAATTGAGTTACACCGGCAAGAAATGAGCATTGAGAAAACAATTGAGTTACACCGGCAAGAAATGAGCATTGAGAAAACAATTGAGTTACACCGGCAAGAAATGAGCATTGAGAAAACAATTGAGTTACACCGGCTAGAAATGAGCATTGAGAAAACAATTGAGTTACACTGGCTAGAAATGAGCATTGAGAAAACAATTGAGTTACACCGGTAAGAAATGAGCATTGAGAAAACAATTGAGTTACACTGGCTAGAAATGAGCATTGAGAAAACAATTGAGTTACACCGGCAAGAAATGAGCATTGAGAAAACAATTGAGTTACACCGGCAAGAAATGAGCATTGAGAAAACAATTGAGTTACACCGGCAAGAAATGAACATTGAGAAAACAAAACAACTGAAATTTAGTTTTAAAATAAGTACCAAGACAATGGCGATGTATGGCCGACATACAAAGTTGAGAAAACGTTTTACACAAGAACAACAACTTAGGGTCATTGACCTTTCAAACTGCAGGACTTCAGTAAGGACAATGTTGTAACGTTTTAAGAAAGTTTTTTTCTACTTTCAATACATCTTGACCGTAGTTGTGTGTTTTATGTTTGGCAAGTTTTTCATAAAGGTGGTCATTTGTCGAAATGGCAAGTGTAGGATCATGCTTCTCTCTTGTAAAACTGCATCTAAACATTTCAACTTTCTCAATTACCTAATATTATCTAGAATTGTATGTTGAACCTGGGTTACAAATGACATATTTATATGCTTACTTTCTTCTCTCCTGTTCTTAAACTGCCTAGTTATTTCCTTTGGTTAATGTTTCCAATAGAATCGTATTTTAATTATGTATTCTTGACGAATATTCTTATAGTGTACAGGTTCTAGGCCTTGCCGGAGTTTTGAACTCCATTTGTTCAAGAGGCAGGTGTTCTAACCGCTCAACCACAGGCAACTCGACTGCTACGTATAAACACGTAGACTAGAAGCAGGAACATCTTCTCTGCCATCTCACCTTCTATAACAGGTAATCTAGTACACATTATGAGCTGAGTAAATTCAAGTATTGATATTTGTATTGTACGTGTTGAATGCTATTTTATTATTTTTTATTAAATCAATGGAGAAGTAAATCTATCGTCCTCGGTTGTCATGGTAACGGTACCCGGTTCGTGTCTTCATTCTTCCTGACCCAGTCTAACAAGTCCAGTAGAATTACCGTACAATCTTTCTGAACAAATACTCACTTACCCAAACAACACAGAGCAGACACTCGCTACAAGAATGCCAGAAACATACAAAAACTTGGCACCTATATGCACCATCTGAAAAGAATGAATAGACAAAAAAGACATTTGCCAATGATGGTTTGTTCTATGTAGGTGGGGAGAATATTTTCACTTTTACTTTCGTTTTGTTCTATTTGTATCGCCACACCAGATAGAGAGCTGAGCTTAACTTTCTTTGGTCAGGTGTGTTGTGCGACTCGGTGTTAGCCATTGTTTCTGTAGCATATCTGTCAATTAGACTTCTAGATCTTCTTCTGTTATAAGCGCACATTGGTAGCTGATCAGGTTGCATTCTCAACAAAGAACTATATATATTCAAGACAACACACACAATCTGATATACAAATTGAAGGTGAAACGTACAAAACGTGACAGACAATATGAAGACGACACACACACGACATATCTACACAATGAGGACAAACAAAAGGTGACATATAAACTGGAGTCGACAAACAAAAAAACGTTAACAAATGAAAAGGGTCAGACGAGAAAACGGTTACTTACAAACTGAAAGGACAAACTAGAAAACGGTTACTTACAAACTGAAAGTAACAAACTAGAAAACGGTTTCTTACAAATTGACAGGAACAAACGAGGAAACGTTACTTACAAACTGACAGGAACAGACGAGGAAAAGTTACTTACACACTGACAGGAACAGACGAGGAAACGTTACTTACAAACTGACAGGAACAAACAAGGAAACGTTACTTACAAACTGACAGGGACAGACGAGGAAACGTTACTTACAAACTGACAGGAACAGACGAGGAAACGTTATTTACAAACTGACAGGAACAGACGAGGAAACGTTACTTACAAACTGAAAATGACACACAACATTCTACTAACAAATTGGTGACAACATTCACACAGGAAACGGTTTAAACATTGAGCTCAACACACACAAAAGCCTGACTTACGTAGTTGCCATAGAGAAGAACTGACACAAAGCTAACTAGTTGGTAGCTGCTGAAGACAAACGCTGTAGCTGTTTGTGACATGCCCTTCTTCTCTGCCTGTGAGAACAGATAAGAGACCAACATGTAAAATTGGGAAAGACCTGGCCCCATGGATGGCACCATGGCACCTCGTAGCTTTAGAACTTCCAGTTAGCCGTGGGAGGGTTTCCCTTAAAATGGTTTTAAAACACATCAAATAGGTTGAGGATCTTTCTAAAGAATTCCAACGTTTAAGGATTGGGGTCAGATCAAAGAGAATTAAACATGATGTAATAGTAAAGTCCCGCGAGATGACTCATGCCCCGACCCAGTCGTAGACAAAGAGATTAACAACAGTCTGGACCAGCTCTGTTCAGCTGTTAGAGTCGTTGTGTCGATCATTGGTCAAGAAAGTTCGAACCTAAGAATATGGACCCAACAAGATTACCTTCTAATCATGCACGCTGGTTAGCGTTGGATTTTAAGTATCCCAGATGGATAAGAAATGCTACGGGCGGAGTCAGCCAGTTCCAGTATGGCACAATATCATGAGGACTGGGCAGTCAGATTAATTCGAATAATAACAGTTACATTTCTAGACTGAGGAAAACAAAACAGGTAATTTGAAAAGGTCTGTTTCAAGACCTAAAAACTCAAGTCTTAGACAAAGAATACAGTTTATTGGAATTAGCCACATAAATCTAAATAATTATATCATTATCAGGTGCCATGCCGGTTGGCGTTGACGATCATAGGTCTCCCATCAGGTTATATGTGTCGATGACCAATTTTGTTGTTGATTGCGGCTTGTTGTTGATTGCGGCTTGTTGTTGTTGTTGATTGTGGCTTGGTGTTATTGTTGAATGTGGCTTGTTGATGTTGTTGTTGATTGCGGCTTTTTGTTGTTAACTTAACTAACTTAAGTATTTAAAAACACGGAAGTACTGAAAAGGGAATACTGTAAAATACAGAATTATCAAAAAGAAAGCTCCGATGTGCTTTATTTTACAGGTTTCATCCACGGACAGTTTAACCAAAAATTATGTTAATGTTGTTCCATTGCTTTCAAGTGGTTATTCCGTCGCTTCTAAGTGGTTTTTCCGTCGCTTCCAAGTGGTTATTCCATCGCTTTCAAGTGGTTATTCCGTCGCTTCCAAGTGGTTTTTCCGTCGCTTCCAAGTGGTTATTCCATCGCTTTCAAGTGGTTATTCCGTCGCTTCCAAGTGGTTATTCCGTCGCTTCCAAGTGGTTATTCCATCGCTTCCAAGTGGTTATTCCGTCGCTTCCAAGTGTGTTTGTTTAAATGGCACGACAAGCGGAATCAGTGCACAATTAGTGACGATACACTAAGAGATACATCTTCGAAACGCTTATACCGTTTCATTAAATGTAACATTTATCAGAGGTCTGCTGGTCAAACAGCTTGGATACGTAACTTCTAGTTATATGGATTCGGGTTCGAGTCTATCCAACATTTTTGTTTTATTTTCTTCAATAAAAAGCTATCGACCTATATTTCCCAAATGCGAGAAGAGTTGGTGAAAGAAAGAGGGAATGAATGAATGAATGAATGAATATATGAAATGAAACAATAAATGAAATAAATTATAAATAATTGAAGCAAGAATGGAATACTGCTAACAAATGCATTAGTGAAAATAATAATGAAGACTTGATTGAATGAATGAACAAAAAAATTATAGTCAAAGAATGAGGGAGGGAATAATGATCAAAAGAATGAAGGAATGAGTGAACGAAAGATTTAATTAACTTTTTAAGAAGGAATACATTAATTTAGGAATTAAAGTATGAATCAAAGAAAGAATGAATGAACCCTTAGTGATCGAATTATTAAATGTAGGAATGCATGTTTAAACTAAATAAATGTTATATTCTTGAAAGTCTGTGCGACTGAGCGATTGAATTAGTCTTTAAAGATCCCATAGAAAAGTAGTGAAAGAATGAAGGCAAGAATGAATGAACTAATAAGAGGAAGAATGGACAACGAAGGATGGAACGAATAAATAAATAAATATTCGATACGTGAATGAAGGAATGTTTGAGTGATTGGACATGCAACTTAGTGAGGTTTGAACTGATGAGCAAATAAATTAATGAATAAAGGAATGAATGGAATAATGATTCAAGTAATCATACAAATCATGACTGAATTAATTGATTAATAACTGATGTAATGCAATAGTACAAGAATGACAGGAACACGAATTAATACATTAATGTCAGAATAAATGAATGACGTAGAAAATTAAAAATGGAATATTACCTAAATAAAAACTAAATAAATAACTAACCGTGAGACAAATGCATGAGTTAAGAATGTATTCAATGAATGATTGGATTAACTAATGAAAGAAAAAAGTATTAATGACAATAAAATACATTTGGGAGAATAATGAACAATTGTGTGAATAAATAAGTAAATGAATGATTGTCAGGTCAGGTCATGTCATCCCGTAACCAATGAGGTCGTTGGGGCACGCATGAAGACATTCTCATAACCGTACGTCATCCTTCTTTGTCAGAGGTCGCTCCCTGTACCTCTTCTGGTGGGAGATTGGTTCATTCTTTTATGTCTTTCCATCTCTTTTTGGGACGGCGTCTTCGTCGTCTGCCTTGTACCTTTCCGTGCAGGATAGTATTTTCAAGACCATTTCATCTCGATATGTGACCGTACCAAGCACTTTGCCAAGAGGTTTTAAAAAGGCCCTATTGCTGTTTTAATTCTTTCTCGTATTTTCTCATTTGTAACTCGATCGTTGTAGATGTTTAGAAGTCCTCGGAAACATCTCATCTACAATGCCTGTATCCTGCGCTACAGGTCAGCTGTAATTGACCATCTCACAATTGAATGATTGAGGAAGTGATAAATTATCTGGTTGAATGAATTATAACCATCTTGAATGAAAATAAACAAATTAACAGACACAGACCATGCAACTTTTTATATAAACTAACCTACCTCTTGTGGGAAAAAAGGCGATAGGATGGAAAAACTGCAACCAGCGCAGAAGTTTGTTAGCCATAACAGCAGCAGCGTGACCATACTTCCAATGGACAAATGAAAGACATCAAGTTTGGTCTCTTCATCTTTCTTGTCAATCTTGTTGCCCCTTCCACCAACCATCTCTACCACACCTGACACCACACTTTCTTCTGTACCATGGACACGTGATGCCATTTATTTCTGCCAGAGATACAACCATGACACAAAATGGGATATCATGTTAATTAGAACAGCAACTTATTTCTGGCCTTGCACCACGGCGCATGCGTCAGCTGAAGGTTTGCATTCGGGATTTCCCTTACTTCACTTTCTTATATTGTTTTCTGAGATATAAAAATAGACGTTTGAACACTAAGTTTATAAAGTGCTTGAAGTATATATTTCTCTGATCTATAGGAATTTTGAGTGTCCAAAACATCGTTTTACTGATGCATACGTTTTCTGAGTGACCAGAATATGCGTCTTTGATGTATCTTTTTTTTGACTTTATAAAATATAATTTGTTGATGTATATGTTTTCTGAGTGACTAAAATATACATATTTCGTGAATATGTTTTCTGAGTATCTTCACATTTATGCACATGGAAACATTTGTTGAGTATAACAACCATATGCATCTCTGTTTTCTTATCTGGAATAGGCATTTGATAATGTTCCTGGGGGTAGACTGGGAATGCGTGAAAAAGATAACTTTTCCTTACTCCGCGAGTACCACTAGTGCTATGCTCCAGAATATCCTCCGTAAAATTGGTACAGTAAGTCATCAAACTACACAAATTAGGAAAACTACCCAGAATAGAATTCTGCAGAGACCGTTCGCTGCTGCAATATCTATCTATTTATTTATCAATGATCTTTAAGTGCCACACTTGAAGCATTGCGCAGAATCCAGTGCTCTCCAGTTTGGTATGTGTGAAGTCACTCTTTTAATTTCATGTATCTTCTTGAAGTTTAACATGTAGCCCTTTTTGACAATTGTTTTGGTGAGAGTTTCTTTTAAACTTTCTCTTTTCCGGCTGCCAGATGGTGAACACGTCAACATTTGCAAGTGGAGTCTGTTACTGTCCATTCTAAGAACATACATAATGCTACAATATGTTTGGAGGACAGTTCTTCTGCCGGGGTCAGGTACAACATCAAAACAACGCCGCAACTTCACAATCTGGACATGGACTTGACAACATGTTGTGCTATAACAACACAGCCAGCAATGTTTATATTTCTGTTCCAGTTCACTATCAGATCTAGATATTTAATTTCCTTATTATTCACAATCTTAGGTAAATATACTTCTTGCGGGGAACTGAGACGACCAATGTGGGTGTCGCCGAGTGCTTCATGTTGCTTGCTGACTCGTGCTTCATGTTGCTTGCTGACAAGTGCTTCATGTTGCTTGCTGACAAGTGCTTCATGTTGCTTGCTGACAAGGAGGGTTGCAGCAATCGTAGTGTCCATGGATGTAGCTGGGCCCCGATGTGACGTCAGCGAAGGAGCTTAGCAAGTTTAAGGTCGAACTGGAAACGGACGGGGGAATGGCGATGATCGCTTCCATTGCAGGAAGTACCTATAACTGAGACGTCCGTTGTGGACCTTCAATTTGACATGACAGGGTCAATTTCGTGATGATATTGCACATTGGTTCCCGCATGTGTGCATTCTCATGCAGAGGGGGCTTCTTGGAAACGCTGTTGCAGTGAAATAGTTTATTAATTTCGCAGAAAGTAGGAAGTCTGCATCATCTCTAGTCTCTCCATAGTATTGTTTCATCTTATCGACGAGATGCTATTCTTACCTAGAAGTCCCAACAACGTTCGTGTAGTAGTTGATTCTAGATACCACATGCTCTAGTACATCTGTATCTGGTGTTGGTGCAAAAACCTTTATGAAGGTAGCAGTATAATGCTTGTAGATGACAATATCTAAAGCAGCTACACCGCGGTGAACGAGGTGTTCCTTGTTCATTAAGGTGAGCTATTCGTGTGACGTAAAAGAAACCAACTCGTTTGACATAGAATTTGTCATCCAGGCACCGATGTAGACTCGTGCGCCTTCATTCCAAGTGGTTGAGATTTCTTGCTCTCCTTTTGTCTCTGGGATAAAATCGTAGTTCATTTAACTACTCTCGCCAGTAAGATCGCTCAGCTAGGGTGCAGAGCATATACTACGACAATACGGTGAAAGTGTCGACGGCCATGTGCGTGTTTATAGTCAGTCTGACGATAGCATGTCGACAGAGAAATATAATATTCAAGTCGAAATGCTTTGGCTACGCTATCGGGCCGATTTGCTTGGATGGACTGAGGGAGACGTGGGCCTTTGCTGGAGAAAGTAGTACAACGTGTTCTATTACCTGTCGGAGAGAAGGTGGGGGGGGGGGGGGGGGGGTGAAGAAGAGGGTGTGTGGGGGTTGAACTGGACCTAAACAGTAACTGCATCCTTCCGTATCGGAGATAATATTTTTGTGAAGTAGTCGGGTAAACCGTCACTGCGTTCATAGACCGCCAGCTCACTGGGAGCAGGAAGTATTGTTGTTGTAGTTTAATGCCCACAATGAGTAACTTGACTCTTTTGAGCGCCTTGAAAGGAACGTTAAGTGGCGGGTTGCGGTAGCTTTCCTCACATCTCGAGCGTGCTGAAGAAGGTGGACCACGGGCATCCAGGTGGATGTACTATTCTTGGCTTCATCTGCGTGGCGTTCTCTATTGCAAGGATCACTTCGATGCACATCTCGCCAGCCAGGCTGCCATGAAAAAACAGCTTGTTTCCATGGAACGCTACATGGAAGAGAGATTGTGGTCTTGGTCAATGTATTGTGGCTGACACTGACTCTCTATGTTATGTTTGTTGGACTTAAGTATGCCAACCTTATTGTAATGTTTTGTGGCTGACACTGACTCTCTATGTTATGTTTGTTGGACTTAAGTATGCCAACCTTATTGTAATGGCTTGTGGCTGACACTGACTCTCTATGTTATGTTTTTGGACTTAAGTATGCCAACCTTATTGTAATGGCCATCTCAAAAGCGTCCAGACTAACCCACGTAGAATTCTAATATCACCTGTCACAGCCGCGCTGATAGTAACGCGTCGAAAGATGACTTGTACGACGATGACCAATGCAACTTTCAACACCCTAAGACGCCGTCAAAAACGTTGCGAAGTTCATTCGGCGTTTTCTGACAACGGTCTACTGTGAGCTGAATATTCTAGACGCAGCTGGAAATGTGCATCTCTAGGCCTCGCCGAACACTTTCCAATCATTTCTTGTCTGATAGCTCCAGATTGATTTCGCACCACATCGGACTGGGCATGGAGTCCGCACCACATCGGACTGGGCATGGAGTCTGAACGATATCCAGATTGGTCATGGAGTAAAACATGGAAGATTATTATACAGAAATGTTCAAATTATGAATCACCTCTCCAATCCTTCTCTCATCCTCACCTCTCCAATCCTTCAATCCTTCTCTCATCCTCACCTCTCCAATCCTTCTCTCATCCTCACCTCTCCAATCCTTCTCTCATCCTCACCTCTCCAATCCTCCAATCCTTCTCTCATCCTCACCTCTCCAATCCTTCTCTCATCCTCACCTCTCCAATCCTCCAATCCTTCTCTCATCCTCACCTCTCCAATCCTCCAATCCTTCTCTCATCCTCACCTCTCCAATCCTCCAATCCTGCTCTCATCCTCACCTCTCCAATCCTCCAATCCTGCTCTCATCCTCACCTCTCCAATCCTCCAATCCTTCTCTCATCCTCACCTCTCCAATCCTCCAATCCTTCTCTCATCCTCACCTCTCCAATCCTCCAATCCTGCTCTCATCCTCACCTCTCCAATCCTCCAATCCTTCTCTCATCCTCACCTCTCCAATCCTTCTCTCATCCTCACCTCTCCAATCCTCCAATCCTTCTCTCATCCTCACCTCTCCAATCCTCCAATCCTTCTCTCATCCTCATTGTGTCATCCGCCAGTTGTCCGAGGCGGGAAGAGACCACGGGATAGACATCCAAAGCGTTGGTCAGACTCCCTTGTACTCCACTAGAACATCCACGATACGATCATATTAAAGTTTATTACTCACAGGATTTACATAGCCTAGGATAGATACAAGAGGTAGAGGCAAAGTTGGGACCCGCAATAGTACAGCCCCCGCTGAGAAACGGGTCATTTTGTATTCAGGTAAGTAAGGTTTAGCTCCAATTTAAAATTCAGACAACGATTTGATGTTCAGCTTCCTCATGAAGAAAAGAAACGTATATCTGAATTTCAGACCTTTCTTCAGTCAGACAGACAGATCTTTAGTATCTATTTATCTTCTCAGTCAGACCCATAGATCTATAGTATCTATTTATCTTCTCAGTCAGACCCATAGATCTTTAGTATCTATTTATCTTCTCAGTCAGACCCATAGATCTATAGTATATATTTATCTTCTCAGTCAGACCCATTGGTCTGTAGTATATATTTATCTTCTCAGTCAGACCCATAGATCTATAGTATATATTTATCTTCTCAGTCAGACCCATAGATCTATAGTATATATTTATCTTCTCAGTCAGACCCATAGATCTATAGTATATATTTATCTTCTCAGTCAGACCCATAGATCTATAGTATTTAATTATCTTCTCAGTCAGACCCATAGATCTACAGTTGGTATTTATCTCTAAGTTCGGACACATTGATATAAAGTTCCGTTTCTTCTAACTAAGCCCCACTTATTATTTGTGTATGATTAACAATTTTACCGATACTTTTTTAAATAATTATACTGGCGAAGGCACGACTCCTTCAACCGAAGACGGTAGTGTTTTTTGGTTATGTCAGGAGGCATTGGCCAGTGTGTGGATGCATGTGTGTGTAAGTTATTGCGTATTATGCGTATATGCAGGTTAAAATATACGAATACTTAACAACAAACGAGGTTAAACGCATCGACCAACGACGGTTTTGTCAAGGACTAGAAAACCCAGAGCAGAAACAAGTGCTGCCATCCTATCAGTTTTGCAGTGCAGTAACTTTACCAATATTTTCTGTTTATGGAGAAGCGGTCACACCGAGAAAAAGCCCCGACAGTACAGTAACTTTACCAATCTTTTCTGTTTATGGAGAAGCGGTCACACCGAGAAAAAGCCCCGACAGTACAGTAACTTTGCCAATCTTTTCTGTTTATGGAGAAGCGGTCACACCGAGAAAAAGCCCCGACAGTACAGAAACTTTACCAATCTTTTCTGTTTATGGAGAAGCGGTCACACCGAGAAAAAGCCCCGACAGTACAGTAACTTTACCAATCTTTTCTGTTTATGAAGAAGCGGTCACACCGAGAAAACGCCCCGACAGTACAGTAACTTTGCCAATCTTTTCTGTTTATGGAGACGCGGTCACACCGAGAAAAAGCCCCGACAGTACAGAAACTTTACCAATCTTTTCTGTTTATGGAGAAGCGGTCACACCGAGAAAAAGCCCCGACAGTACAGTAACTTTACCAATCTTTTCTGTTTATGGAGAAGCGGTCACACCGAGAAAAAGCCCCGACAGTACAGTAACTTTGCCAATCTTTTCTGTTTATGGAGAAGCGGTCACACCGAGAAAAAGCCCCGACAGTACAGTAACTTTGCCAATCTTTTCTGTTTATGGAGAAGCGGTCCCACCGATAAAAAGCCCCGACAGTACAGAAACTTTACCAATCTTTTCTGTTTATGGAGAAGCGGTCACACCGAGAAAAAGCCCCGACAGTACAGTAACTTTACCAATCTTTTCTGTTTATGGAGAAGCGGTCACACCGAGAAAAAGCCCCGACAGTACAGTAAATTTACCAATCTTTTCTGTTTATGGAGAAGCGGTCACACCGAGAAAAAGCCCCGACAGTACAGTAACTTTACCAATCTTTTCTGTTTATGGAGAAGCGGTCACACCGAGAAAAAGCCCCGACAGTACAGTAACTTTACCAATCTTTTCTGTTTATGGAGAAGCGGTCACACCGAGAAAAAGCCCCGACAGTACAGTAACTTTACCAATCTTTTCTGTTAATGAGAAGCGGTCACACCGAGAAAAAGCCCCGACAGTACAGAAACTTTACCAATCTTTTCTGTTTATGGAGAAGCGGTCACACCGAGAAAAAGCCCCGACAGTACAGAAACTTTACCAATCTTTTCTGTTTATGGAGAAGCGGTCACACCGAGAAAAAGCCCCGACAGTACAGAAACTTTACCAATCTTTTCTGTTTATGGAGAAGCGGTCACACCGAGAAAAAGCCCCGACGTACAGTAACTTTACCAATCTTTTCTGTTTATGGAGAAGCGGTCACACCGAGAAAAAGCCCCGATGTACAGTAACTTTACCATTCTTTTCTGTTTATGGAGAAGCGGTCACACCGAGAAAAAGCCCCGACAGTACAGAAACTTTGCCAATCTTTTCTGTTTATGTAGAAGCGGTCACACCGAGAAAAAGCCCCGACGTACAGTAACTTTACCAATCTTTTCTGTTTATGGAGAAGCGGTCACACCGAGAAAAAGCCCTGACAGTACAGTAACTTTACCAATCTTTTCTGTTTATGGAGAAGCGGTCACACCGAGAAAAAGCCCCGACGTACAGTAACTTTACCAATCTTTTCTGTTTATGGAGAAGCGGCCACACGGAGAAAAAGCCCCGACGTACAGTAACTTTACCAATCTTTTCTGTTTATGGAGAAGCGGTCACACCGAGAAAAAGCCCCGACAGTACAGTTACTTTACCAATCTTTTCTGTTTATGGACAAGCGGTGACACCGAGAAAAAGCCCCGACAGTACAGTAACTTTACCAATCTTTTCTGTTTATGGAGAAGCGGTCACACCGAGAAAAAGCACCGACAGTACAGAAACTTTGCCAATCTTTTCTGTTTATGTAGAAGCGGTCACACCGAGAAAAAGCCCTGACGTACAGTAACTTTACCAATCTTTTCTGTTTATGGAGAAGCGGTCACACCGAGAAAAAGCCCCGACAGTACAGAAACTTTACCAATCTTTTCTGTTTATGGAGAAGCGGTCACACCGAGAAAAAGCCCCGACAGTACAGAAACTTTACCAATCTTTTCTGTTTATGGAGAAGCGGTCACACCGAGAAAAAGCCCCGACAGTACAGAAACTTTACCAATCTTTTCTGTTTATGGAGAAGCGGTCACACCGAGAAAAAGCCCCGACAGTACAGAAACTTTACCAATCTTTTCTGTTTATGGAGAAGCGGTCACACCGAGAAAAAAGCACAGACAGTACATAAACTTTACCAATCTTGTCTGTTTATGGAGAAGCGGTCACACCGAGAAAAAGCCCCGACAGTACAGTAACTTGCCAATCTTTTCTGTTTATGGAGAAGCGGTCACACCGAGAAAAAGTCCCGACAGTACAATAACTTTACCAATCTTTTCTGTTTATGGAGAAGCGGTCACACCGAGAAAAAGCCCCGACAGTACAGTAACTTTACCAATCTTTTCTGTTTATGGAGAAGCGGTCACACCGAGAAAAAGCCCCGACAGTACAGTAACTTTGCCAATCTTTTCTGTTTATGGAGAAGCAGTCACACCGAGAAAAAGCCCCGACAGTACAGTAACTTTGCCAATCTTTTCTGTTTATGGAGAAGCGGTCACACCGAGAAAAAGCCCTGACAGTACAGTAACTTTACTAATCTTTTCTGTTTATGGAGAAGCGGTCACACCGAGAAAAAGCCCCGAAGTACAGTAACTTTACCAATCTTTTCTGTTTATGGAGAAGCGGTCACACCGAGAAAAAGCCCCGACAGTACAGTAACTTTACCAAACTTTTCTGTTTATGGAGAAGCGGTCACACCGAGAAAAAGCCCCGACAGTACAGTTACTTTACCAATCTTTTCTGTTTATGGAGAAGCGGTCACACCGAGAAAAAGCCTTTACAGTACAGTAACTTTACCAATCTTTTCTGTTTATGGAGAAGCGGTCACACCGAGAAAAAGCCCCGACAGTACAGAAACTTTGCCAATCTTTTCTGTTTATGGAGAAGCGGTCACACCGAGAAAAAGCCCCGACAGTACAGAAACTTTACCAATCTTTTCTGTTTATGGAGAAGCGGTCACACCGAGAAAAAGCCCTGACAGTACAGTAACTTTGCCAATCTTTTCTGTTTATGGAAAAGCGGTCACACCGAGAAAAAGCACCGACAGTACAGTAACTTTGCCAATCTTTTCTGTTTATGGAGAAGCGGTCACACCGAGAAAAAGCCCCGACAGTACAGAAACTTTGCCAATCTTTTCTGTTTATGGAGAAGCGGTCACACCGAGAAAAAGCCCCGACAGTACAGTAACTTTACCAATCTTTTCTGTTTATGGAGAAGCGGTCATACCTAGAAAAAGCCCCGACAGTACAGTAACTTTGCCAATCTTTTCTGTTTATGGAGAAGCGGTCACACCGAAAAAAAGCCCCGACAGTACAGTAACTTTGCCAATCTTTTCTGTTTATGGAGAAGCGGTCACACCGAGAAAAAGCCCCGACGTACAGTAACTTTGCCAATCTTTTCTGTTTATGGAGAAGCGGTCACACCGAGAAAAAGCCCCGACAGTACAGTAACTTTGCCAATGTTTTCTGTTTATGGAGAAACGGTCACACCGAGAAAAAGCCCCGACAGTACAGTAACTTTACCAATCTTTTCTGTTTATGGAGAAGTGGTCACACCGAGAAAAAGCCCCGACAGTACAGAAACTTTACCAATCTTTTCTGTTTATGGAGAAGCGGTCACACCGAGAAAAAGCACCGACAGTACAGTAACTTTGCCAATCTTTTCTGTTTATGGAGAAGCGGTCACACCGAGAAAAAGCCCCGACAGTACAGAAACTTTGCCAATCTTTTCTGTTGATGGAGAAGCGGTCACACCGAGAAAAAGCCCCGACAGTACAGTAACTTTACCAATCTTTTCTGTTTATGGAGAAGCGGTCATACCTAGAAAAAGCCCCGACAGTACAGTAACTTTGCCAATCTTTTCTGTTTATGGAGAAGCGGTCACACCGAGAAAAAGCCCCGACGTACAGTAACTTTGCCAATCTTTTCTGTTTATGGAGAAGCGGTCACACCGAGAAAAAGCCCCGACAGTACAGTAACTTTGCCAATGTTTTCTGTTTATGGAGAAACGGTCACACCGAGAAAAAGCCCCGACAGTACAGTAACTTTACCAATCTTTTCTGTTTATGGAGAAGTGGTCACACCGAGAAAAAGCCCCGACAGTACAGAAACTTTACCAATCTTTTCTGTTTATGGAGAAGCGGTCACACCGAGAAAAAGCACCGACAGTACAGTAACTTTGCCAATCTTTTCTGTTTATGGAGAAGCGGTCACACCGAGAAAAAGCCCCGACAGTACAGTAACTTTACCAATTTTTTCTGTTTATGGAGAAGCGGTCACACCGAGAAAAAGCCCCGACGTACAGTAACTTTACCAATCTTTTCTGTTTATGGAGAAGCGGTCACACCGAGAAAAAGCCCCGACAGTACAGAAACTTTACCAATCTTTTCTGTTTATGGAGAAGCGGTCACACCGAGAAAAAGCCCCGACGTACAGTAACTTTACCAATCTTTTCTGTTTATGGAGAAGCGGTCACACCGAGAAAAAGCCCCGATGTACAGTAACTTTACCATTCTTTTCTGTTTATGGAGAAGCGGTCACACCGAGAAAAAGCCCCGACAGTACAGAAACTTTGCCAATCTTTTCTGTTTATGTAGAAGCGGTCACACCGAGAAAAAGCCCCGACGTACAGTAACTTTACCAATCTTTTCTGTTTATGGAGAAGCGGTCACACCGAGAAAAAGCCCTGACAGTACAGTAACTTTACCAATCTTTTCTGTTTATGGAGAAGCGGTCACACCGAGAAAAAGCCCCGACGTACAGTAACTTTACCAATCTTTTCTGTTTATGGAGAAGCGGCCACACGGAGAAAAAGCCCCGACGTACAGTAACTTTACCAATCTTTTCTGTTTATGGAGAAGCGGTCACACCGAGAAAAAGCCCCGACAGTACAGTTACTTTACCAATCTTTTCTGTTTATGGACAAGCGGTGACACCGAGAAAAAGCCCCGACAGTACAGTAACTTTACCAATCTTTTCTGTTTATGGAGAAGCGGTCACACCGAGAAAAAGCACCGACAGTACAGAAACTTTGCCAATCTTTTCTGTTTATGTAGAAGCGGTCACACCGAGAAAAAGCCCTGACGTACAGTAACTTTACCAATCTTTTCTGTTTATGGAGAAGCGGTCACACCGAGAAAAAGCCCCGACAGTACAGAAACTTTACCAATCTTTTCTGTTTATGGAGAAGCGGTCACACCGAGAAAAAGCCCCGACAGTACAGAAACTTTACCAATCTTTTCTGTTTATGGAGAAGCGGTCACACCGAGAAAAAGCCCCGACAGTACAGAAACTTTACCAATCTTTTCTGTTTATGGAGAAGCGGTCACACCGAGAAAAAGCCCCGACAGTACAGAAACTTTACCAATCTTTTCTGTTTATGGAGAAGCGGTCACACCGAGAAAAAAGCACAGACAGTACATAAACTTTACCAATCTTGTCTGTTTATGGAGAAGCGGTCACACCGAGAAAAAGCCCCGACAGTACAGTAACTTGCCAATCTTTTCTGTTTATGGAGAAGCGGTCACACCGAGAAAAAGTCCCGACAGTACAATAACTTTACCAATCTTTTCTGTTTATGGAGAAGCGGTCACACCGAGAAAAAGCCCCGACAGTACAGTAACTTTACCAATCTTTTCTGTTTATGGAGAAGCGGTCACACCGAGAAAAAGCCCCGACAGTACAGTAACTTTGCCAATCTTTTCTGTTTATGGAGAAGCAGTCACACCGAGAAAAAGCCCCGACAGTACAGTAACTTTGCCAATCTTTTCTGTTTATGGAGAAGCGGTCACACCGAGAAAAAGCCCTGACAGTACAGTAACTTTACTAATCTTTTCTGTTTATGGAGAAGCGGTCACACCGAGAAAAAGCCCCGAAGTACAGTAACTTTACCAATCTTTTCTGTTTATGGAGAAGCGGTCACACCGAGAAAAAGCCCCGACAGTACAGTAACTTTACCAAACTTTTCTGTTTATGGAGAAGCGGTCACACCGAGAAAAAGCCCCGACAGTACAGTTACTTTACCAATCTTTTCTGTTTATGGAGAAGCGGTCACACCGAGAAAAAGCCTTTACAGTACAGTAACTTTACCAATCTTTTCTGTTTATGGAGAAGCGGTCACACCGAGAAAAAGCCCCGACAGTACAGAAACTTTGCCAATCTTTTCTGTTTATGGAGAAGCGGTCACACCGAGAAAAAGCCCCGACAGTACAGAAACTTTACCAATCTTTTCTGTTTATGGAGAAGCGGTCACACCGAGAAAAAGCCCTGACAGTACAGTAACTTTGCCAATCTTTTCTGTTTATGGAAAAGCGGTCACACCGAGAAAAAGCACCGACAGTACAGTAACTTTGCCAATCTTTTCTGTTTATGGAGAAGCGGTCACACCGAGAAAAAGCCCCGACAGTACAGAAACTTTGCCAATCTTTTCTGTTTATGGAGAAGCGGTCACACCGAGAAAAAGCCCCGACAGTACAGTAACTTTACCAATCTTTTCTGTTTATGGAGAAGCGGTCATACCTAGAAAAAGCCCCGACAGTACAGTAACTTTGCCAATCTTTTCTGTTTATGGAGAAGCGGTCACACCGAAAAAAAGCCCCGACAGTACAGTAACTTTGCCAATCTTTTCTGTTTATGGAGAAGCGGTCACACCGAGAAAAAGCCCCGACGTACAGTAACTTTGCCAATCTTTTCTGTTTATGGAGAAGCGGTCACACCGAGAAAAAGCCCCGACAGTACAGTAACTTTGCCAATGTTTTCTGTTTATGGAGAAACGGTCACACCGAGAAAAAGCCCCGACAGTACAGTAACTTTACCAATCTTTTCTGTTTATGGAGAAGTGGTCACACCGAGAAAAAGCCCCGACAGTACAGAAACTTTACCAATCTTTTCTGTTTATGGAGAAGCGGTCACACCGAGAAAAAGCACCGACAGTACAGTAACTTTGCCAATCTTTTCTGTTTATGGAGAAGCGGTCACACCGAGAAAAAGCCCCGACAGTACAGAAACTTTGCCAATCTTTTCTGTTGATGGAGAAGCGGTCACACCGAGAAAAAGCCCCGACAGTACAGTAACTTTACCAATCTTTTCTGTTTATGGAGAAGCGGTCATACCTAGAAAAAGCCCCGACAGTACAGTAACTTTGCCAATCTTTTCTGTTTATGGAGAAGCGGTCACACCGAGAAAAAGCCCCGACGTACAGTAACTTTGCCAATCTTTTCTGTTTATGGAGAAGCGGTCACACCGAGAAAAAGCCCCGACAGTACAGTAACTTTGCCAATGTTTTCTGTTTATGGAGAAACGGTCACACCGAGAAAAAGCCCCGACAGTACAGTAACTTTACCAATCTTTTCTGTTTATGGAGAAGTGGTCACACCGAGAAAAAGCCCCGACAGTACAGAAACTTTACCAATCTTTTCTGTTTATGGAGAAGCGGTCACACCGAGAAAAAGCACCGACAGTACAGTAACTTTGCCAATCTTTTCTGTTTATGGAGAAGCGGTCACACCGAGAAAAAGCCCCGACAGTACAGTAACTTTACCAATTTTTTCTGTTTATGGAGAAGCGGTCACACCGAGAAAAAGCCCCGACGTACAGTAACTTTACCAATCTTTTCTGTTTATGGAGAAGCGGTCACACCGAGAAAAAGCACCGACAGTACAGAAACTTTGCCAATCTTTTCTGTTTATGTAGAAGCGGTCACACCGAGAAAAAGCCCTGACGTACAGTAACTTTACCAATCTTTTCTGTTTATGGAGAAGCGGTCACACCGAGAAAAAGCCCCGACAGTACAGAAACTTTACCAATCTTTTCTGTTTATGGAGAAGCGGTCACACCGAGAAAAAGCCCCGACAGTACAGAAACTTTACCAATCTTTTCTGTTTATGGAGAAGCGGTCACACCGAGAAAAAGCCCCGACAGTACAGAAACTTTACCAATCTTTTCTGTTTATGGAGAAGCGGTCACACCGAGAAAAAGCCCCGACAGTACAGAAACTTTACCAATCTTTTCTGTTTATGGAGAAGCGGTCACACCGAGAAAAAAGCACAGACAGTACATAAACTTTACCAATCTTGTCTGTTTATGGAGAAGCGGTCACACCGAGAAAAAGCCCCGACAGTACAGTAACTTGCCAATCTTTTCTGTTTATGGAGAAGCGGTCACACCGAGAAAAAGTCCCGACAGTACAATAACTTTACCAATCTTTTCTGTTTATGGAGAAGCGGTCACACCGAGAAAAAGCCCCGACAGTACAGTAACTTTACCAATCTTTTCTGTTTATGGAGAAGCGGTCACACCGAGAAAAAGCCCCGACAGTACAGTAACTTTGCCAATCTTTTCTGTTTATGGAGAAGCGGTCACACCGAGAAAAAGCCCCGACAGTACAGTAACTTTGCCAATCTTTTCTGTTTATGGAGAAGCGGTCACACCGAGAAAAAGCCCTGACAGTACAGTAACTTTACTAATCTTTTCTGTTTATGGAGAAGCGGTCACACCGAGAAAAAGCCCCGAAGTACAGTAACTTTACCAATCTTTTCTGTTTATGGAGAAGCGGTCACACCGAGAAAAAGCCCCGACAGTACAGTAACTTTACCAAACTTTTCTGTTTATGGAGAAGCGGTCACACCGAGAAAAAGCCCCGACAGTACAGTTACTTTACCAATCTTTTCTGTTTATGGAGAAGCGGTCACACCGAGAAAAAGCCTTTACAGTACAGTAACTTTACCAATCTTTTCTGTTTATGGAGAAGCGGTCACACCGAGAAAAAGCCCCGACAGTACAGAAACTTTGCCAATCTTTTCTGTTTATGGAGAAGCGGTCACACCGAGAAAAAGCCCCGACAGTACAGAAACTTTACCAATCTTTTCTGTTTATGGAGAAGCGGTCACACCGAGAAAAAGCCCTGACAGTACAGTAACTTTGCCAATCTTTTCTGTTTATGGAAAAGCGGTCACACCGAGAAAAAGCACCGACAGTACAGTAACTTTGCCAATCTTTTCTGTTTATGGAGAAGCGGTCACACCGAGAAAAAGCCCCGACAGTACAGAAACTTTGCCAATCTTTTCTGTTTATGGAGAAGCGGTCACACCGAGAAAAAGCCCCGACAGTACAGTAACTTTGCCAATCTTTTCTGTTTATGGAGAAGCGGTCACACCGAGAAAAAGCCCTGACAGTACAGTAACTTTACTAATCTTTTCTGTTTATGGAGAAGCGGTCACACCGAGAAAAAGCCCCGAAGTACAGTAACTTTACCAATCTTTTCTGTTTATGGAGAAGCGGTCACACCGAGAAAAAGCCCCGACAGTACAGTAACTTTACCAAACTTTTCTGTTTATGGAGAAGCGGTCACACCGAGAAAAAGCCCCGACAGTACAGTTACTTTACCAATCTTTTCTGTTTATGGAGAAGCGGTCACACCGAGAAAAAGCCTTTACAGTACAGTAACTTTACCAATCTTTTCTGTTTATGGAGAAGCGGTCACACCGAGAAAAAGCCCCGACAGTACAGAAACTTTGCCAATCTTTTCTGTTTATGGAGAAGCGGTCACACCGAGAAAAAGCCCCGACAGTACAGAAACTTTACCAATCTTTTCTGTTTATGGAGAAGCGGTCACACCGAGAAAAAGCCCTGACAGTACAGTAACTTTGCCAATCTTTTCTGTTTATGGAAAAGCGGTCACACCGAGAAAAAGCACCGACAGTACAGTAACTTTGCCAATCTTTTCTGTTTATGGAGAAGCGGTCACACCGAGAAAAAGCCCCGACAGTACAGAAACTTTGCCAATCTTTTCTGTTTATGGAGAAGCGGTCACACCGAGAAAAAGCCCCGACAGTACAGTAACTTTACCAATCTTTTCTGTTTATGGAGAAGCGGTCATACCTAGAAAAAGCCCCGACAGTACAGTAACTTTGCCAATCTTTTCTGTTTATGGAGAAGCGGTCACACCGAGAAAAAGCCCCGACAGTACAGTAACTTTGCCAATCTTTTCTGTTTATGGAGAAGCGGTCACACCGAGAAAAAGCCCCGACGTACAGTAACTTTGCCAATCCTTTCTGTTTATGGAGAAGCGGTCACACCGAGAAAAAGCCCCGACGTACAGTAACTTTACCAATTTTTTCTGTTTATGGAGAAGCGGTCACACCGAGAAAAAGCCCCGACGTACAGTAACTTTACCAATCTTTTCTGTTTATGGAGAAGCGGTCACACCGAGAAAAAGCCCCGACAGTACAGTAACTTTGCCAATGTTTTCTGTTTATGGAGAAACGGTCACACCGAGAAAAAGCCCCGACAGTACAGTAACTTTACCAATCTTTTCTGTTTATGGAGAAGTGGTCACACCGAGAAAAAGCCCCGACAGTACAGAAACTTTACCAATCTTTTCTGTTTATGGAGAAGCGGTCACACCGAGAAAAAGCACCGACAGTACAGTAACTTTGCCAATCTTTTCTGTTTATGGAGAAGCGGTCACACCGAGAAAAAGCCCCGACAGTACAGAAACTTTGCCAATCTTTTCTGTTGATGGAGAAGCGGTCACACCGAGAAAAAGCCCCGACAGTACAGTAACTTTACCAATCTTTTCTGTTTATGGAGAAGCGGTCATACCTAGAAAAAGCCCCGACAGTACAGTAACTTTGCCAATCTTTTCTGTTTATGGAGAAGCGGTCACACCGAGAAAAAGCCCCGACAGTACAGTAACTTTACCAATTTTTTCTGTTTATGGAGAAGCGGTCACACCGAGAAAAAGCCCCGACGTACAGTAACTTTACCAATCTTTTCTGTTTATGGAGAAGCGGTCACACCGAGAAAAAGCCCCGACAGTACAGAAACTTTACCAATCTTTTCTGTTTATGGAGAAGCGGTCACACCGAGAAAAAGCCCCGACGTACAGTAACTTTACCAATCTTTTCTGTTTATGGAGAAGCGGTCACACCGAGAAAAAGCCCCGATGTACAGTAACTTTACCATTCTTTTCTGTTTATGGAGAAGCGGTCACACCGAGAAAAAGCCCCGACAGTACAGAAACTTTGCCAATCTTTTCTGTTTATGTAGAAGCGGTCACACCGAGAAAAAGCCCCGACGTACAGTAACTTTACCAATCTTTTCTGTTTATGGAGAAGCGGTCACACCGAGAAAAAGCCCTGACAGTACAGTAACTTTACCAATCTTTTCTGTTTATGGAGAAGCGGTCACACCGAGAAAAAGCCCCGACGTACAGTAACTTTACCAATCTTTTCTGTTTATGGAGAAGCGGCCACACGGAGAAAAAGCCCCGACGTACAGTAACTTTACCAATCTTTTCTGTTTATGGAGAAGCGGTCACACCGAGAAAAAGCCCCGACAGTACAGTTACTTTACCAATCTTTTCTGTTTATGGACAAGCGGTGACACCGAGAAAAAGCCCCGACAGTACAGTAACTTTACCAATCTTTTCTGTTTATGGAGAAGCGGTCACACCGAGAAAAAGCACCGACAGTACAGAAACTTTGCCAATCTTTTCTGTTTATGTAGAAGCGGTCACACCGAGAAAAAGCCCTGACGTACAGTAACTTTACCAATCTTTTCTGTTTATGGAGAAGCGGTCACACCGAGAAAAAGCCCCGACAGTACAGAAACTTTACCAATCTTTTCTGTTTATGGAGAAGCGGTCACACCGAGAAAAAGCCCCGACAGTACAGAAACTTTACCAATCTTTTCTGTTTATGGAGAAGCGGTCACACCGAGAAAAAGCCCCGACAGTACAGAAACTTTACCAATCTTTTCTGTTTATGGAGAAGCGGTCACACCGAGACAAAGCCCCGACAGTACAGAAACTTTACCAATCTTTTCTGTTTATGGAGAAGCGGTCACACCGAGAAAAAAGCACAGACAGTACATAAACTTTACCAATCTTGTCTGTTTATGGAGAAGCGGTCACACCGAGAAAAAGCCCCGACAGTACAGTAACTTGCCAATCTTTTCTGTTTATGGAGAAGCGGTCACACCGAGAAAAAGTCCCGACAGTACAATAACTTTACCAATCTTTTCTGTTTATGGAGAAGCGGTCACACCGAGAAAAAGCCCCGACAGTACAGTAACTTTACCAATCTTTTCTGTTTATGGAGAAGCGGTCACACCGAGAAAAAGCCCCGACAGTACAGTAACTTTGCCAATCTTTTCTGTTTATGGAGAAGCGGTCACACCGAGAAAAAGCCCCGACAGTACAGTAACTTTGCCAATCTTTTCTGTTTATGGAGAAGCGGTCACACCGAGAAAAAGCCCTGACAGTACAGTAACTTTACCAATCTTTTCTGTTTATGGAGAAGCGGTCACACCGAGAAAAAGCCCCGAAGTACAGTAACTTTACCAATCTTTTCTGTTTATGGAGAAGCGGTCACACCGAGAAAAAGCCCCGACAGTACAGTAACTTTACCAAACTTTTCTGTTTATGGAGAAGCGGTCACACCGAGAAAAAGCCCCGACAGTACAGTTACTTTACCAATCTTTTCTGTTTATGGAGAAGCGGTCACACCGAGAAAAAGCCTTTACAGTACAGTAACTTTACCAATCTTTTCTGTTTATGGAGAAGCGGTCACACCGAGAAAAAGCCCCGACAGTACAGAAACTTTGCCAATCTTTTCTGTTTATGGAGAAGCGGTCACACCGAGAAAAAGCCCCGACAGTACAGAAACTTTACCAATCTTTTCTGTTTATGGAGAAGCGGTCACACCGAGAAAAAGCCCTGACAGTACAGTAACTTTGCCAATCTTTTCTGTTTATGGAGAAGCGTTCACACCGAGAAAAAGCACCGACAGTACAGTAACTTTGCCAATCTTTTCTGTTTATGGAGAAGCGGTCACACCGAGAAAAAGCATCGACAGTACAGAAACTTTGCCAATCTTTTCTGTTTATGGAGAAGCGGTCACACCGAGAAAAAGCCCCGACAGTACAGTAACTTTACCAATCTTTTCTGTTTATGGAGAAGCGGTCATACCTAGAAAAAGCCCCGACAGTACAGTAACTTTGCCAATCTTTTCTGTTTATGGAGAAGCGGTCACACCGAGAAAAAGCCCCGACAGTACAGTAACTTTGCCAATCTTTTATGTTTATGGAGAAGCGGTCACACCGAGAAAAAGCCCCGACGTACAGTAACTTTGCCAATCTTTTCTGTTTATGGAGAAGCGGTCACACCGAGAAAAAGCCCCGACGTACAGTAACTTTACCAATTTTTTCTGTTTATGGAGAAGCGGTCACACCGAGAAAAAGCCCCGACGTACAGTAACTTTACCAATCTTTTCTGTTTATGGAGAAGCGGTCACACCGAGAAAAAGCCCCGACAGTACAGTAACTTTGCCAATGTTTTCTGTTTATGGAGAAACGGTCACACCGAGAAAAAGCCCCGACAGTACAGTAACTTTACCAATCTTTTCTGTTTATGGAGAAGTGGTCACACCGAGAAAAAGCCCCGACAGTACAGAAACTTTACCAATCTTTTCTGTTTATGGAGAAGCGGTCACACCGAGAAAAAGCACCGACAGTACAGTAACTTTGCCAATCTTTTCTGTTTATGGAGAAGCGGTCACACCGAGAAAAAGCCCCGACAGTACAGAAACTTTGCCAATCTTTTCTGTTGATGGAGAAGCGGTCACACCGAGAAAAAGCCCCGACAGTACAGTAACTTTACCAATCTTTTCTGTTTATGGAGAAGCGGTCATACCTAGAAAAAGCCCCGACAGTACAGTAACTTTGCCAATCTTTTCTGTTTATGGAGAAGCGGTCACACCGAGAAAAAGCCCCGACAGTACAGTAACTTTACCAATTTTTTCTGTTTATGGAGAAGCGGTCACACCGAGAAAAAGCCCCGACGTACAGTAACTTTACCAATCTTTTCTGTTTATGGAGAAGCGGTCACACCGAGAAAAAGCCCCGACAGTACAGTAACTTTGCCAATGTTTTCTGTTTATGGAGAAACGGTCACACCGAGAAAAAGCCCTGACAGTACAGTAACTTTACCAATCTTTTCTGTTTATGGAGAAGCGGTCACACCGAGAAAAAGCCCCGACAGTACAGAAACTTTACCAATCTTTTCTGTTTATGGAGAAGCGGTCACACCGAGAAAAAGCCCCGACAGTACAGAAACTTTACCAATCTCTTCTGTTTATGGAGAAGCGGTCACACGGAGAAAAAGCCCTGACAGTACAGTAACTTTGCCAATCTTTTCTGTTTATGGAGAAGCGGTCACACCGAGAAAAAGCCCCGACATTTCAAAGTCAAACTGAATATGAAGTCTTTTACAGTCGGGTAAGTGGAGATTTCAAACCAAGCTTTAATTCGATTTACACCCTTTGCTCACGTACTCTCTGCAGTCCGGACTCACCCAACTATAGTACAGATGTGTTTTCACGTTCAAACATGTTGTCAAACTTGTCAATTCAAGATCAGACTATCAGATGCAGTTAATATTTTACATTCAGACTCTACGATCTGAATCTAATATGCCTGTACAACTAATACTCTACGATCTGAACCTCATATTCATGTACAACTAATACTCTACGATCTGAACCTCATATTCATGTACAACTAATACTCTACTATCTGAACCTCATATTCATGTACAACTAATACTCTACGATCTGAACCTCATATTCATGTACAACTAATACTCTACGATCTGAACCTCATATTCATGTACAACTAATACTCTACGATCTGAACCTCATATTCATGTACAACTAATACTCTACTATCTGAATCTCATATTCATGTACAACTAATACTCTACGATCTGAACCTCATATTCATGTACAACTAATACTCTACTATCTGAACCTCATATTCATGTACAACTAATACTCTACGATCTGAACCTCATATTCATGTACAACTAATACTCTACGATCTGAACCTCATATTCATGTACAACTAATACTCTACTATCTGAACCTCATATTCATGTACAACTAATTCGAATTTATCTATATAGTATATGTTATCGTTCTTTCCAAACTAAAGTTGGCGGAATTGAAGGTAAAGTTGATTTCCTGCTATGTGGTGTAAGTTTAGTCGTCTGATCAAGTACAAACTTTTGAGTTTGCCGTTTTTACTGTATTTTGGAGACTAACAAACAACGTCCATTCACAGGGATAATCAAGAGCCCGCGCACAAAAAGGGAACTAAATACTAGAATACTAAACCAGAAGCTCGCTATGTTAATGTTTAACTGATAAACTAAAAAACTAACCAGTTCAAATATAGCCAACCTGTTCTTTCAATACCATGATGGCACATTGCGTGGCATCATGAAATTCAGGTCAAACTTCATATTAACATTTTTTGAGAAAAAAAACCTTCACAAAGTAAATGCATACATTATCCATTTTTCTGGCTATTGATGGCCTTATTGTTCAATGACATCTGTTACTTGCATGGCCACAAAAGTAACATCGAAGTTAACAGAAGACGCCGCAGTTCAGTTTGGACTGAAAAACAAATGCCATAATAAAATGTCATGTAATAAAAGCACAGACGATGGTTGAAATTTTTCATTTATCTTAACTTATATTTTTTCCTGCTCTGTTAGAGTTTTGTACAGTTCTTGATATAGAGTTTGTTGGTCGATACGTTTGATCTGGTTTGTTTGTTAGGGAAAGTATATTTTAGCCTGAAATAAATACCTGACTATTCCAAGGTTAGAGAAAAGTAACAATAATAAAGGGAACGGCTGATAAGGTAAGCTTATTTATAACTAATGTCGTCGGCCCAGCGATATTCGCTCGCGTGTTAACTGAATTCGAAAGGAAAAGTAGAGAATAGTTCAACTGTAACCTACTAATCATACCATACGACAACGTATAAGTGTTGTGTATGGAGTCGGCTACAAAATCCTAAATAAACTAAAGGTCCTACGAAAAGGAAAATAAAGGTAGCGTCGAAGTGGAATGCCTTGTTGATTATCAGTCCAGTGTATGTGAGGTCTTCTTCTATCTTTCGTTACTTGGACTGTTCGCACGAAAAGCTGATGCAGGGAAAAAGACCACAGATTGATAAACAATGAACAACATGAATGTAAGTAATCAAGTTTTTAGTCAGAAACGCTACAATCACAGAACCAACAATAATCACAAAGAGAAGTATTTGCAACAAAGGTCCTCCATTCTATGTCCCTGGCGCGTACCCCAGTAATTCACAAGATGAATCACCCTCCCCCTTTCCGTCAATTCTATCTTCCCTGAAGTGAGCTAAACAAAGAATCTTCACACACACCCCTCCCCCTTTCCGTCAATTCTATCTTCCCTGAAGTGAGCTAAAAAAAGAATCTTCACACACCCCCCTCCCCCTTTCCGTCAATTCTATCTTCCCTGAAGTGAGCTAAACAAAGAATCTTCACACACCCCCCTCCCCCTTTCCGTCAATTCTATCTTCCCTGAAGTGAGCTAAACAAAGAATCTTCACACACACCCCTCCCCCTTTCCGTCAATTCTATCTTCCCTGAAGTGAGCTAAACAAAGAATCTTCACACACCACCCTCCCCCTTTCCGTCAATTCTATCTTCCCTGAAGTGAGCTAAACAAAGAATCTTCACACACCCCCCTCCCCCTTTCCGTCAATTCTATCTTCCCTGAAGTGAGCTAAACAAAGAATCTTCACACACCCCCCTCCCACTTCCTCACCGGTTACCGCCACCAGCTGTAAAATAAAAGCAAGGAGAAGCTTTCCAGTCCTACCTCTACTGGGTACAGTCATTCAGCAGAAGGCTCTCCTCCCCCCTCCCCTCTACTGGGTACAGTCATTCAGCAGAAGGCTCTCCTCCCCCCTCCCCTCTACTGGGTACAGTCATTCAGCAGAAGGCTCTCCTCCCCCCTCCCCTCTACTGGGTACAGTCATTCAGCAGAAGGCTCTCCTCCCCCCTCCCCTCTACTGGGTACAGTCATTCAGCAGAAGGCTCTCCTCCCCCCTCCCCTCTACTGGGTACAGTCATTCAGCAGAAGGCTCTCCTCCCCCCTCCCCTCTACTGGGTACAGTCATTCAGCAGAAGGCTCTCCTCCCCCCTCCCCTCTACTGGGTACAGTCATTCAGCAGAAGGCTCTCCTCCCCCCTCCCCTCTACTGGGTACAGTCATTCAGCAGAAGGCTCTCCTCCCCCCTCCCCTCTACTGGGTACAGTCATTCAGCAGAAGGCTCTCCTCCCCCCTCCCCTCTACTGGGTACAGTCATTCAGCAGAAGGCTCTCCTCCCCCCTCCCCTCTACTGGGTACAGTCATTCAGCAGAAGGCTCTCCTCCCCCCTCCCCTCTACTGGGTACAGTCATTCAGCAGAAGCCGCCCCTCCCCTCCCCGCCTCTCTACTGGGTACAGTCATTCAGCAGAAGGCTCTCCTCCCCCTCCCCTCTACTGGGTACAGTCATTCAGCAGAAGGCACCCCTCCCCTCCCCGCCTCTCTACTGGGTACAGTCATTCAGCAGAAGGCTCCCCTCCCCCCCCCTCTACTGGGTGCAGTCATTCAGAAGCAGGCTCCCCTCCCCCCTCTACTGAGTATAGTCATGCAGCAGCAGACTCCCCTCCAGCCCCCCTTTCCCCATTACCTACCTAGCCTTCCCCAGGTCAAAGCAATGCACAAGAGGAACATGCCTCCCATCCAACCTGATCTCTTCCATTTCTCCACATACTCCTGACCACTCAAGTCTCAATAAAGAAACCACCCATATATCTTTCTAATGACATAATGTGCGAGCTGTTATATATATATATATATATATATATATATATATATATATATATATATATATATATATATATGTGTGTGTGTATATGTATATCTGAAAGGAGTTTGTCAGTGGTTGAAAGTGTTGAGCCTCTGCAAATGGGAAATAAACTTCCCCAAAACACAAAGGCCAACTGTAGCATATACGATCGTAATTCCATAACTGAAACTACTTTCGGGATCCCATGTCTGCCTACTTGTCGTCCTTATAGAACATTCAGTAAATGTAGGCTTATAGGAGACGCTGATGTGGGGGGATGAAGTGTTAAGTACTTGAATGTACTAGGTAACAGTTTGTTTTATCAGTTCTAGTGGTCAATTCGCTTGCTAGATACCTTTCCTTCCTTATAAAAAAGACACGTAGCCATTTACAGCTGTGCAAACCTGAGCGTGTTGATCAGGGGAACACACTCAATAATTGTTGCTGCGAAAAGCGAGCGCAGAAAAGGATATGAAATATCTCAAATAGAATCTCTTACCTGGCCCCTTGTTAGTTCCCGATGACTCTGACTCTTGTCCAGCCTCTTGTTGAATACTTGCCCAGACATGTAAGACTTATTTCACTGTAAATGCTATCGATGACAGTTGGCCTCTCTATCGTGTCTTCTGCCTTGCACCCCATGTGCACCAACTATATATTCCCCATCAAACAGATGCAACCTGTATCCTATATTTATCCTTGTTTATAGCTTGTTCCCTGTCATATTGTATTAAGTTGATCATTGATTTTTTAATAACGATCCAGAGTGAGAATAAAGAGAAGCTGAAGCGATACTGAAGGTCGAAGGTCGATCAAACAGATACACATTGTAGCATATGGTGGCCCAAATATGGTGTGGTAAATTAAATGTGACACAAGTGATACAACGGCTGTAAGGTTAGGTCATCTGTAAATGTGACACAAGTAATGCCACGGACGGCTGTAATGATGAGGTCTTCTATAAGGGCCCAGCATGATGTAAAATAAACTAAAAGATAGGTTTGTCTAGAAACCAGCAGCTTCATCATATTTAAAGGTTGCTATTATAATCACCGCTAGAAAAGCTAATAAAACCGTTTCGTCTGTAGCGGACAGCTGTAACGTCTGTAGCGGACAGCTGTAACGTCTGTAGCGGACAGCTGTAACGTCTGTAGCGGACAGCTGTAACGGTGGCATTATGTTTCGTTAGAGCGAAAAAGCAAATCGGTCACTGAATATTAGACGTGCAATTTGACTTTTAAATGTGGCCCATAAGAGTCACAGTCTGATGAGTTGGATGTATTATAAGGTGTTTTTGTTAGGTATTCATTTACAGCTGGGTATATCGGAGCATTAGAAGATATCATGACTTTCACCAGTGTTACATTAGGACATGCACTTCATGGATATAGCACTTTAGTGTAACGGTCTTATCCACATACATGTTCAGATAAGAGTTTTTGAGGCGCAGAGTTCTAGAAGATTTACTTCTGGGGAGCAGAGTGGTAGAGAGGTTCTTGCTCGGGAGCAGAGTAGTAGAGGGTTTACTTCTGGGGAGGGGTGGTAGAGGGTTTACTTCTGGGGGTTGGGTGGTAGAGGGTTTACTTCTGGGGGTTGGGGGCAGAGTGGTAGAGGGTTTACTTCTGGGGGATGGGGACAGAGTGGTAGAGGGTTTACTTCTGGGGAGGGGTGGTAGAGTGTTTACTTCTGGGGATGGGTGGTAGAGGGTTTACTTCTGGGGGTTGGGGGCAGAGTGGTAGAGAGTTTACTTCTGGAGGTTGGGGGCAGAGTGGTAAAGGGTTTACTTCTGGGGGGCGGAAGGAGTGGTTCCTGCTCGGGAGCAGAGTAGTAGAGGGTTTACTTCGGGGGGGGGGGGGGGGGGGGGGTTAGAGGGTTTACCTCTGGGGGGCGGGAGGAGTGGTAGAGGGTTTACTTCTGGGGAGCAGAGTGGTAGAGGGGTTCCTGCTCGGGAGCAGAGTAGTAGAGGGTTTACCTCCCGGGGGTGAGGGTGGTAGAGGGTTTGCTTCTGGGAGTTGGGGCAGAGTGGTAGAGGGTTTACTTCTGGTGGCAGAGTGGTAGAGGGTTTACTTTTGGGGGGGGGGATGAGTGGTAGAGGGTTTACTTCTGGGGGTTGGGGGCAGAGTGGTAGAAGGGTTACTGCTGGGGGTTGGGGGCAGAGTGGTAGAGGGGTTACTGCTGGGGGTTGGGGGCAGAGTGGTAGAGGGTTTACTGCTGGAGGTTGGGGGCAGAGTGGTTGAGGGTTTACTTCAGGGGGAAGGAAGAGATGTATATGGGTAACTGCTGGAGTGGGTGTTAGAGGGCTTACTGCTGGGTTGTGGGGGTGGGGTGGTAGAGGGGTTACTGCTGGGGGTGGTGGTAGAGGGGTTACTGCTGGGGGGGGGTGTTTGAGGGCTTACTGCTGGGGGGGGGGGTTGGGCGTGGTAGAGGGGTTACTGCTGGGGGAGAGTGGTAGAGGGCTTACTGCTGGGGGGAGTGGGAGTGGAAGAGGGCTTACTGCTGGGAGGAGGGATGAGGTAGAGGGGTTACTGCTGGGGGAGGGGGGAGAGGTAGAGGGGTTACTGCTGGGGGGGGGGGAGAAGTAGAAGGGTTACTGCTGGGGGGTTGGGGGGAGAGGTAGAGGTATTGCTGCTGGGGAGGGGAGAGGTAGAGGGATTACTGCATGGTGTGAGGGGGAGATAGAGGGGTTACTGCAGAGGGGAGGGAGAGGAGTTACTGCTGAGGGGGAAGGGAAAGAGGTAGAGGGGTTACTGCTGGGGGGTGGTAGAGAGCTTACTGCTGGTAGGAGGAATAGAGGTAGAGGGGTTACTGCTGGGGGGGAGAGAGGTAGAGGGGTTACTGCTGGGGGGGGAGTGCTATAGGATTTACTGCTGGGGGGGAGAGTGGTAGAGGATTTACTGCTAAAGGGGGGGAGGGGAGGGGTAGAGGATTTACTGCTGGGGGGGGGAGGAAGAGTGGTAGAGGATTTACTGCTGGGGTCTGGGGGCAGAGTGGTAGAGGGTTTCATTCTGATAGTGGGGGGTGAGTGGTAGAGGGCTTACATAATGAGTTTGTTAGCCTCAGACACGACCCTCTTTAGTCGCATTTACGACATATTTTAAACGTTCGTGGCCTATTGGTATCATTCGCTTGACATTGAATATACCACATGATACCTGTATATATGGCTCCCCCATGCTGAAGTGTCTTATATTAAGTCGTGTACATTTTCCTGTCTAAATTATTATTTTATTATGCCATAACAAAAATGGGGCTGGGTTGAAGTCAAGACACTTTCAAACGATGACAAGATGAGGAAACAGATGGGGAGATATGATACAGCGGATAACACTTGTTAGAGCTTTGCGAGATGTGCTGTGAAATTAGTGTTGCATGTCTGGACAAGAAGTAACCAATAAGCTGAAAATAAGAAGAGCCAAAAAGAAACCAAAAAGAGGTTCAGGTAAGAGTTTCTATTTGAGCTATTTCATTTTGTTTTACTGGTAGAGAGCCCACGTTTCCGTGTAAAACACTGAGTTAGACTCTCGATATCAACACGCTCAATTCGACCCATATATCAATTGGTACTTGATTTGCTATTATTAAAAGAAAACTGATTGGAAGGGATCTCGCCAGCCCATCCCATATAACAAAATGTGGCCTAGTTTAAAAAAAGTACCTTTCACTTCATTCCAGACAGAAGTGTCTTCTGTAGGTCTACCTTTACCAAAGGCTGTTTTATTCTGAGATTTGATTGGCAGAACAGATCGAATGTTTGACTCTCGAGGCATAAGGACCGAATTAAGACTGCCCACAATCTACACAAAAGGACCGTGTTAATCTGTGCACAATCTACACAAAGTGGCCGTGTTACGTCTGCTCACAATCTACACAAAAGAACCGGGTTAAGTCTGTCCACAATCTACACAAAAGGACCGCGTTAAGTCTGTCAACAATCTACAAAAAAGGACCGTGTTAACTGTCAACAATCTACACAAAAGGGCCCACAATCTACACAGTTGTAAATGTGTACCACACTAACACTAACAGCTGCGTGAGACTCAACTCACAAACGGGCCGAGACAAAATCGAATTTAAGCTCCGGCTACCTTTGAACTGACTACCAAAGTAACAGAATTGTTAAAGCTCGGCCTCTCATTACTAAGGTACCTGGTTAGTTAAGCAATACGCTGCAGTAAGCTGTAAATGTGTATAGTGCTTGCAGTTACATACGACAAGGCATCGGAGACGAGACCTGGTCACTCCACTTCCACAACTTCATCCTCGAAGGTAGTATCTGCTGTGTGATTATTTCTACCTTTTGTATTAACATTTTGTCTTTATGTTTTAGAGGGTTTATTCACTTTTGGGAGGCTGAACACTTTCAAACGCAGAGAGAATCCCGCCAGTTAACTGTAAGCTGCAGTCATGACTTTCAGTCAGACATACAAGTGCCAGTTCGTCAAAGTTGTTTAAACTCATTTCGGTCTACTACCTTGGAGTACCATTTGGATAAATGGCTTTACTCATGCCATCTCATCGCTGTACATCAGAGTAGGAGGTTAAAGTTATGGGACCACCTGGACATCACTGTTTGTGATCATCTGTTGTCAGATATGTGCATGGCATGCCCCACCCATCTTCATTTTCTTGAAAATGATGTACCTACGACCGATATCGGCAATGTGGATTTCATATCGAGAATGGCAATGTTCTTTGCTTCATTACTCTTTGAGGAACTCAAAACTTCTCTTCATCTGATTTTCGTGATGTGTCATACCTTGAAGCGGGATCAAGATGCTGCAGTGGTCAGCTACCCATAGCTGACTGCTAGCGTCAGGGCCAGCGAACCATAGCTGCCAAGACCCTTCTACACCTCCACGTGGTGATCCTAGATTACAGGCTGCAGCAGGGCAGACTGGCTAAGGAGAAGGGATCGAAGAGAGAATGCTGACCTGGTACTCAAAAAATACTTGCTGAAGTCGGATGTGTTGGACCGAAAGGTGCAAATATCGCAGCCAAGCTGTAAACTACGACACAACGCATTCCGTTTTCTAGACTACATTCTGCTACTTTTAGGGTTTGGTAGTTGGAGATTGAGAACGAACGAAGAAGAAGAAGAAGATACCTTGAAGCCATATATCATCATCATCCCCATCATGTAACATGTCCTTTGTAAAACGTCGTTCCAATCATAGGCTGTCTGAAAGAAACTCATTTCCTTGCCAAAACTCAATCCTCTGCCACAGTCATACTCAGGCATTCCTGGATATCTTGGTGCCATCGTCTTCTTGGTCTACCCCTTCCTCTTTTGCCTGGCACTATACCTTCCATCACCGTTCTCTCAAGATCGTTGTGTCTCTTGATGTGACCAAAGTACTTGCATTTTCTGGTTATAATGGAATTGATAAACCAGTTCTCCTCTATGCTCAACTCTTGCCGAATGTCTACATTTGTTTTTTCCTCTGTCCAGGGTATTCTGGGGATCTTTCTGTCACATTTTGACTAGAAGGATTCGATTCTTTGTCTGGAAGTTTTGTTAATCGTCCATGATTCGCAGCCATAAGCTGCCACAGTAAAAAACACAGGTTCTCAAGACTTTTACTTTTATCATTTTGTTGGTGCTCTACCATAATTTCTTCAGGCTGTTCAGTCTCTGCATTGCCATGGCTAGTCTTCTTCTGATTTCTTTCGGGCAGTCGTCATTTTGTCAATTTTGGAGCCCAGATATTCAAAATGTGTGACCTGATCTATTTCCTCACCACCCACTGTAAATTTATGTTGACATTGTGTTTTGTCAGTGGTCATTATCTTTGTTTTATTTATGTTTATAAACAGGTTTTGATCTTTACTATGTCCATTTACGGCTGAAAGTAGCTACTCTAGCCCTTCTGCACTTCTTGATAGTATCACTGTGTCGTCTGCGTATCGTAACTCTGGAATCTCGTACCCCCAATCGTAAATGGGTCTGAACTTTCAATGTTCTCATCTTCTCGAACATTTCTCATTATACATTCCGCATAAATGTTGTACAGATAAGGTGAGAGGATACATCCCTGTCGTACTCCCTTTTGTACTGCAAACCAATGTGATGTTTGCCCATATACTCGGACAGCGGCTAGTTGATCTTGGTATAATGTTTCAATGAGATGGACAATATGCCCAGGAAAACCCATTTCTTTCCTGATTCTCAACAGCTGTTGATGTTTTACCGTATCGAAGGGCTTAGTGTAATCAATGAAACATGTGCACACGTCTACATTATACTCTACATTTTTCGTAGATATTCCTTAAATTGAATATGTGGTTCCTGGTTCCTCTGTCTTTCCTAAAACCTGCCTGGACCACGTGAATTTCATATTCAAACCTTTTCTCTATCCTTCTTAATAGGATTCGCAAGAATATCTTGTTAGCGTGGCTGATCAGCGCGATAGTTCGGTAGTTCGTGCACAGCTTCATGTTGCCTTTTTTGGAGAGGGGAATATAAATTGATTTCTTCCATGCTTCTGGCCACTCCTCGCTGTGCCATATCTGTTTATACAGCTTGTGATAGACTCGAGCATATGCCTCCCATCTTGCTTGTATTAGCTCTGCTTGGATATCATCACATCCTGGGGACTTTCTCTCTCTCTCTCTCTCTCTCTCTCTCTCTCTCTCTCTCTTTCGTTCGCTTTAAAATATTGTCTAAATCTGCAATGTTGTCTCTTGTATAAACTTCACTGTCTTTTGTAGTTCACATACAAGTCCATAAAGTTTCTCTGCCAGTGTTGTTTCTATGGGCCAGTGAGATTTTCTCTGTATATCATATTCGGGGCAGTTTTGTAGTATGTGCTCTGCTGTCTGGGGCGCTTGTCCGCCTGTACACATGGCTGAGTTGCCAATCTTCATTTTTGTGTACATGTGGCAGCGGAGTTGGTTGTGTCTTGTTCTAAGGCGCAACACAACAGTTTGCTCTTGTCTGTTCATGTTAAGGTAATCGTCTGGTGTTACTGTTGGTGGCTTTCTGATTGATTTGATCATCCTTATCTTCTGTTGGTATGTAACTGGCACATCTGGTTTCTCGTCTGCAGCACCCTCCTTTGCTAGTCGATCTGCTCTCTCGTTTCCTGGTACTCCACAATGAGAAGGTATCCACTGCATGACAATCTTGCGCTGGTTTCTCAGTTCAGACAGTAGAGCCTGTAGATCTGGCAGTTTCTCAAATTTAAGTGCTTGGAGTGCTGATTGTGCATCTGTCAGAAATACTACAGGTTGTGGACCGACATTGGTGTTCAACAGTTTCTCAGTTGCCACCTTGATTGCCTGTATTTCTGCATCATATATATGACAGAATTTCCCAGTTGGTACTCTGACTGTATCCCTGATGTTGTTTGTATATTCTATGTACACTCCCGCTCCACCATTCTTTATTGCATTCTGTGCTGACCCATCTGTGTATACTCTGATCCAGAGGTCTTGTGGGTATTCTTCATCCAGGAAATTGAGGATCACTATCCTACGTTGCATACTGTTCTGTTCATCCTTGCCTAATATTCATTTCACTTTTGCTTGAATGCAAACTGAGGGGACTTTCTCTTTTTCAGGCTTTTGATTGCCGAACGTACTTCTTCCAATGTTGGTTCAGGCTCTTTCTCATCCTTTGGTAGGATTGTCACTGAGCGCTTTGTGCTATCTCCATACATGGTTCTGCAGTACTATCTCCATCTATTCAGTATGTCTTTGGTTTCTGTTAATTTGTTATCCTCTTTGTCATTGATGACAGCTGGAAGCGTACGGAATTCCCTTGTCAGTGTTCTTATTGCCTTAAAGGCATCTCTCTCTCTCTGCCTTGTTGCTGTAGGTTTTCTATATCCCTAATACGTTTCCACTATGTATCTTCTTTTATCTTTTCTTATTTCTCTTCTAACTTTTCTTGTGCAGTGGTTATATGCTGTGTTGGTCCTCTTACTTCCAATTTGTTTTAATTGTTGCCTTTCTTCGATGAGTTTCCGTGTTTCCTCTGATATATAGCTCTGTTTCTTGTGCGACATCCTGGGGATTATTTCGTTCGCTGTCGAGATTAAAATATCCCTTGCGTAAGATGTCAACTCCTCAGATGTCATCTCTTCCTGTACCGCAAGCAGCGCCTCAAATTTGTTTTCTACTTTGATGTTGTATTCGGTAGGTATTTCTGTTACATCGAAGCGTATTGGCTGGCAACCTTTGTCGATCGTACGTAGTCTTGTCTTGATAACTGCAAACAGTAATTCGTGGTCCGTATCGCAGTCTGCCCCTGTCAGCGTTTTTGTTGTCAGCACATTTTATCTCCATCTTTGTTGTACCAGGATGCAATCTATTTGATTTCTGCTGTTGCTATCAGAGAGTGTCCACGTGTATAGTTTATGTGGATGTTGTTTGAATAAGGTGTTGGGAATGGAGAGGTTGTTTTCCTGCAGAATTCAACCAGTTTTTCTCCTCGATCATTTCTGTGTCCGAAAACCAAAAGGTCCTCGGACACTTCTCTCCTCTTCGGCTCTTTCCTCTCCAACTTTCACATTGAAATCGCCAATGATGATCAAGATATCTCTTTTTTTTCTACTTTCCATCGTTTCTTGCAAGGTGTCATAGAAAGCATCCATTTCTCAATCGTCTGCTGCTGATGTTGGCGCATAAACTTTAATTATTGTTAAATGTATTGTCTTTCTCTTTAGTAGCCATATACCATGGCTGGAATAGCCATGCTGCTCAAGGTGCGGGCTCTTGCATTGTTGTTTCTCATCTGCTGCACTATGGGTCTGATACAACCTTAAGCTGAAGCAACCAGCTGTCATCCTCAAAATGTATTTTATGGGAGTGTAATGTCCTGGCCAAGGTCAATGAATACAATTAACAGTTAGCGCCATTAACTTCGCAATACATTATCTGGGTGGTATTCATGTTAAGGCTTACTGGATCTGGGATCGGTGTAGTTGTGGTGGACATTCTTATTGTGGCTACTTGGGTCTGGGATCGGTGTAGATCTAGTGGGTCTCCTCATTGTGGTTTATTTGGTCTTGGGTCAGGTGGGTCACTTCATTGTGGGGTACTTGGTCTTGGGTCAGGTGGGTCTCCTCATTATGGGGTACTTGGTCTTGGGGAAGGTGGGTCTCCTCATTATGGGGTACTTGGTCTTGGGGAAGGTGGGTCTCCTCATTGTGGGGTACTTGGTCTTGGGTCAGGTGGTTCTCATTGGTTTTTTTTTTAACTTGCATCACTCAGGGCGTCCTTATTGTGACCTACTGGACCCGAGGGAGGTGCATTTCTGAAGTGGATCCAGCTTGTTTCCTACAAAGCTTTGGAGGAACTTTAAAAATGGCTAAAGTGGGCTAGAGTTTCAATTTTTGCGACTCCATAGAAAGGCTGAAGGTGCAGATCTGATGGTTTCTACTTTCTATGCCTTCCTCTACTGATATTTTACCTACCTAGTTGTAAAATGTCTCTCAATGTAAAGGTATAAAATACAATGTTTGTTTTGAGACGTTTAATTTAACCTGGCTGTTGTTTGTTGGCACGAAGCTGCAGATGGATACCTAAGTTGCATTTAAAAGAGATGACAACAAGAAAACGAGTTGATCACCACATGTCTAGAATATGAAATCTAGTAACAGGAAGTCTTTAACACTTTATCTGTGACAGCATTGTCAGCTTTGGGATTACCGTTTCTGTATTTTATCGTTGGCTCACTGGTGATCATCATCTTGTGATATATTCCTCCCAGAACCTTGTCTCGTGACGATAGCTCTGTATGTATCTCAGTTTAGATAGACTCGACCCGTGTCATTCCAAGACATCCCCAGACTGACCGTGATGTGCTCAAGCCATTTTTCGTCTAGGTCGACCTCTGTTCCTCCCACCCCCTCCCTCCCCCATAAGCTATGCCCTGCATTATCACTATCTCCAGACTTTTATGTTTATTCAAGTGTCCAAAATATGTTTTTTTTTCTTTTGATCTTGTCTCTGTAATATTTGACAATTGCAAAAGTTCTCTGTTTGTCTGTGCTGTGCTAGTTATCGTGAGGTTTTCATCTGTGCTGCTTTATTTCTATGCGTTCCTCACCATCACGACCTGAAGGTACGTCAATGAGAAAGAATGTAAGATCTAATTCGCGATTAACAAATACAACTGATAAATGTGATTGTCTTTATGATGGTTGTCGCTTCTAAGCTCACAATTTCCATGACCCAAAACGTCCTTTTAGATTCCCTAGATGTGTTGTACATGGGAAGTACAAATAGGATCAATTAGCCCCAAACCGACAAAATGTAATAGCAACGGGAAGCAAGTTCTTATCCTATGTGCAGAACATGATCTAATTATCGATCATTCTTTCGATCAACACCGTAGAAGTCAGATACTCACTTGGGGACGACGTGGGCTAGTGGTTAAGTGACACAGCTCACAACTCGAAGATGCTAGGTTCGATCCCCATCACGGTATCGGCCATTACCCCGGGGAAGCAAACCCTTAGAAAATGCAGGAGGAAGCAGATCTTTACATAAAATACATGCTGAAATCGGATGCACTGGACCGAGAGGCGCAAAATTAAAAAAGACAATGCAAGGAACACCGCTTTGGGGAATCGAGAGAAAAGGGGAACGCAAAAAGAAACAAAAATAAAGTAGTGGTGTAAGAACAACAAAAAATTGGTAGAAGGTGGACACAAAGAATCAGAAGAAGAGGAGTAACGACGGATGGAAAAATCTGCTTTCAGCAGAGAAGACAATAGAAAACATTACATTTCTTCTTGCTTTCACTTCCACTTGAATGACAGCCTTGGTCGATACTGAAAAGAAAAGCCTTAAAGAATGTTTGCTATCAAAGTCCAGACAGTTTGGTAAGTTCATAACTCTCTATCTGTTTTGTGAACCCCGAATATTAAACAGCATCGTAAATGTCAATTGGAAAAACCCAAACAGAACAACCAATAAATGCGGAGTTTATTCCAACTGCAAAGCTTAGCCGGGACGACTCACATGGATACATCTCATTGATGAATGGAGGCCGATTGACTCGCAGTCGTCATGTGTTGTAAAAACTTTTTATTTAATCTCTCGGATCAAGATGCTGAGCAGCGTATGAGCTGCAGTGGCCAGCGACATATAGCTGGCTGCTAGCGTCAGGCCCAGCGAACCAGAGCTGCCAAGACCCTTCTACACCCCCAAACGGTCATCCTGGATAACAGGCTGCAGCAGGGCAGACTGGCTAAGGAAAAGGGATCGAAGAAGGAATGCTAACCCGGTACTCAAAAAATGCTTCCTGAAGTCGGATGTGTTGGACCGAAAAGTGCAAATATCGCAGTAAAGCTGTAAACTACGACACAACGCATTCCTTTCTCTGGACTAAATTCTGCTACTTAAGCCCTTTCAGGTTTTGGTAGTGGGAGATTGAGAACGAACGAAGCCAAGCCATTTAATTTCTAATTTGATAAAAAATATGTGTTTCACTGAGGTTCTAAACACAGGCCACCTTGGACACGAAACCGATATCCAAATCACTCAACTAGTCGTTGCTCTAGTAAACAGAAACATGGACCAAATACACTTTTACATCAGAATAATAATAGATTTATGCGCAATTCAACCAAAAAATACCTTCATCAAAGACTGGACGGACTAAAACAGTATACATAAAAACAGAGAATTAAGTTAAACGAAGTTCTGTTATGTTCTGTTACCAAGAATGGACTTGACTGCACACCGAACATACACATAGGTGTTCGGTTCTCTCAGTAAATGGCCAAGAGTGTGGAAACTTGTTTTCTACAGCTCGTTGACTGTACACACTTCTGTTAACCAGATATCTGTCGGAGACGTACGAAGCACACATACCGGTTGGCGGAGGACGGTTGTGTAAAAAGCCTCACTGGGACGGCCGCAGGGACCGACTGACGGACGGTTGTTCCCCCCGTGCCTCAGTCCTTCGACCTAGGATTGCCTGACAGGGGCCTCTACACACACCAGACGACCGACCGACCGGGCCCGCTCGGGGAGGGATGGCATCGCTCTGTGCAGAACGGATCCCAGCGATGAATTTCACTGAAACTGGAGACAATATTCGCCTGCCGGCCTGCCCTTCTCCCGAGGGTTGGTCGGGCTGGGACAGTGCTTTCAGGCTTTATTCCTGCTTTCCATTTGCCGGTCATACGCTCTTTGCGAGAGTCTGACCACCAGCGAGACGAACTGTCGAGCTCTGCTATAAGCCTTCGAAAAATCACCACCGACTGTCAACGTTTCTCGATACGGACCAGAGCAGCGCACCTCAGCGGAGGCGACGACACAACAAACTGCATCCCAATACCTATACGGGGAAAGGCGGGCGAGCGTTTTCGACAAGCCCGCGCTATCGCTTCGTCTGGCGGGACTGAGATCGCTTTACGAACACTGGTTGAGATTGAATCGCGGCGGCGAGACAACTACCCCAGATGACTGATTGTTCGATAGTTCTGACACATTTTTAGGATTCCTGATTTAGGCAGCGGTATAATTACTGATTTTGTCCAGCTGGTGGGCCACTCTCCTGTCTGCCAAATTCTATTGCAGATGTATGTCAGGGTATTAATTGTTGCCTCACCTCCCACTTGTAGTAGCTGTGCTGGGATATTATCCACACCTACAGCCTTCCCTTTCTTCAGCATTTTCACGGCTTCATTTACTTCTTCCCTTGTTATCGTTTTGATTTTCCTCTAACAGACTCACTTCGGGAGACATTGCAATTCTTGGGTCATCTCGATCTTCATGCTTATATAGTTCCCAACAGTTCTCCGTCCAGCGCTCACGAATGTCTTGAGCTTCTGTGAGACATTTTCCACTCTTGTCCTGGATCGTTGTATTTCGACTTTGTGTAGGCCTTTCTAAGTCCTTGACTATTTTACTTACAAGTGTATAAGACTGAATAATGTACGGTCCATCTTTTTATTTCAATATCCCTCTCCAGAATAATATCACCTGTTGCAGATTTCAGTTGCGCTGTGAACTTTCTTCTAGGTCCAAATGTTCTCTGTATGCCCTCTTACATTTCCCTGATGTTACCAGTGTCCACTGTCGATTGAATGGACTTGTTAGGTTGAAGGCTGCAGTCATTTACACAAGTCCATGTCAGTCTCTCGCTGCTGAATTGTAATCATTCAAGGTCGTGTTGCACGGAGAAATCTTGAGCACCAGGTGAGTATATGTATCGCTTTTTATTGACTGGTGCAAGGATGGTGGACGCACCCTCAAGCCGGCCATTTCTGCTTGTTGATGTCTTTCCAAAAACTGCCAGGGCTATGGTGTGGACCGACACTCTGACGTGTTTGCCAGTAATTCCGAGAGTGATTTTGTGAATTATTTTGTTCTCTCAGTAATATTAGTTTTTTCTACGTCTATAGGGCATTTACCCGCAGGTTTTACATGGTGAATCTTTTCCAGATTGGAGCCTCCTTTTGGAGCACACTAGTGCGTGGTCAGTATCGCAGTCTGCACAGTGAAACGTGTGGGTTTGTAAAACATGTTTCAGCTCAAAATGTCTTTTGATGATCAGGTATAGGTCAGGTCAGGTCATCCCGTAACCGGTAAGGTCGTTGGGACACACAGGAAGACATCCTCACAACCCCACGCCATCCTTCTCTGTCAGCCGTCGCTTTCTGTGCCTCTTCTGGTCGTAGATTTGTCCATTCTTTTATGTTGTCCTCCCACCTCTTTTTTGGGACGGCCTCTTCGTGGAGGATCATATTTGCAAGACTATTTTATCTCAATGTGTGACCGTATCAAGCGAGTTTCTTTCTTTTGACAGTTGCCAAGAGGTCTTCAAAAGGACCTAATGCTGTTGTAATTCTATCTCGTATTTCCTCATTTGTAACTCGATCTTTGTACGTGATGTTTAAAGTCTTCGGAAACATTTCATCTCTGAGGCCTGTATTCTTCGCTGAAGGTCAGCTGTAACTGTCCGTGTCTCACAAGCCTAGAGGAATATTGACAGGCCTAATGTACACATTAATCTGATTTTCGTGCATAGTGCTAACCGTTTATCTTGTAGATTTTGTTAAGCTTTGCAAGCGCCGCTATTGTCTGTGCTATTCTGACCAATACCTCACATTTTGATCCTTCATCACTGACAATCAAACCCAGATATTTAACCACTTCGAGTTCCTGACCATTAGCTTTCATACTACTGTTGAACCCCTCGGCGTTGTTGGTCATTAATTTTGTCTTTCCAGCGTTTATTAGTCAAGAGCTGTTTCATCGAGCCTTCTGACCCATTCCTGGAGTTCTGCTTCTGAACCCGCCAACCCATCGATGTCATCTGTCAAGTCCAGCTGACGTCAATATCTGGAGCGAAGATGTCTCCAGGGTATTCAAACGAGTGTTAATAAAACGTATCATATACTCTTAGCCGTACCTGTCGCAAAATGCAGCCGTTACTCCTCAACCCTTTATAAATCCTCAAGGCAGATTCATCAATGTGAACGCACACGGTGACATAGTTAGGTTAGTACTTGACGGATCACGGATAACTTCCAATTGGCTTGATTTGATCACTGATCACTTCCAATAGACTTGATTTTATCACTGATCACTTCCAATAGACTTGATTTGATCACTGATCACTTCCAATAGGCTTGAATTGATCACTGATCCCTACCAAGAGGTTTGATTTGATCACTGATCACTTCCAATAGACCTGATTAAGTCGTTCTTCCTCTACTGTCCCGTGTATAGGTTCTCCTTTCTTTTTCTTGTGTCTCAAAGTTTCTACGGGAGGTGGTAGCCAGCCCAGTGCCCAATTTTTCCTTACAGTATGTTTGCTTGTTGCAATGTTATTATTCTTTCTCTACTTTTATCTTCGACAACAGAATCCGTGCTCGTGTCTATAGCCAGTACTCGGATCCTATGAGCACCGAAACAAATACCCAAGTTTCATAACTGCAATAAAAATAACAGCAAAAAAACTATCATTACAGAATAAAGGCCGCTTGTTTTTGCCGTAGCCACGTAGTCCTCAGTCTAGGATTTTTTTTAGAACAGAAATTCCTTACCAGGGTTCTGAACAAGTGCCTTCTCAGTTAGGAAGTAAGAATCCTAACCGCTATGCAACGTGTTAATTCCCACACTTTATCAGTGCGAATATCATGTTCTGATATCATACAACAGATATCCCACAGAAGAGACATGGCAGCATATTAACATTGCTACGCAGCGCCTTGGTTTGGGAAGCCATGCATACTATTTTCAATGCATTTTGTGGAGTCTCGTTTATTGAACCAGTATTCTCTACATATCTGTAGCAGGTTAGTAGGTGTAGCATTTTTTGTTATCTTCTGGGATAAAATCTAGTATCTTCAAATCTACAAAACTTCATCCTGTATAACAGTTGTCATTGTGGAGGCCAGTATGTCTTACCTGTATAATGGGATTCTTTCTTGGTGTGTTTTGTTGTAATATGTATTATATATCACTTCTCATATACCTTCATCTTCCCATCCCATCTTTTTTCTTCCCATCTTATCGCTTCCCATCTTATCGCTTCCCATCTCATCGCTTCCCATCTTATCGCTTCCCATCTTATCGTTTCCTATCTTATCGCTTCCCATCTTATCGCTTCCCATCTTATCGTTTCCTATCTTATCGCTTCCCATCTTATCGCTTCCCATCTTATCGCTTCCCATCTTATCGCTTCCTATCTTATCGTTTCCCATCTCATCTCATCTCATCGTTTCCCATCTCATCTTATTTATTCCCATCTCATCGCTTCCTATCTCATCGCTTCCCATCTTATCGCTTCCCATCTCATCGCTTCCCATCTCATCTCATCTCATCGTTTCCCATCTCATCTTATTTCTTCCCATCTCATCGCTTCCCATCTCATCGCTTCCCATCTCATCTCATCTCATCGTTTCCCATCTCATCTTATTTCTTCCCATTTCATCGCTTCCCATCTTATTTCTTCCCATCTCATCGCTTCCCATCTTATTTCTTCCCATCTCATCGCTTCCCATCTTATCGCTTCCCATCTCATCGCTTCCCATCTTATTTCTTCCCATCCTATCGCTTCCCATCTCATCGTTTCCCATCTCATCTCATCGCATCGCTTCTCATCTCATCTCATAGCTTCCCAACTCATCTCATCTGATCTCATACCTTCCTATCGTATCTTATTACTTCCCAGCTCATCTCATCGCTTCTGATTTCTTTCCATTTCATCTCAGCACTTCTCAACTCATCTCATCGCATAGCTTCTCATCGCATCTAATTTCATCGTCTCCAATTTCATATACTCTCATCTCATCGATTCCAATCTAACCAATCTTATCTACTCTATTCTAATTCTACCATATCTCACCTCGGGACTTACAATCTCTTGTGATCATTATACCATTGTTTCCTGTTCAACTTTATCGCTAGACATACCATCCCATCTCATCTAATTCCATTGTTTTCGATTACATCTCATCTTATCGTTTACCTTCGTATCCTCATGTCATCAGATCTCCTCTTATCTAACACGTTCGCATCTTATATATATATATATATATTATCTCAACGACAATAGCTACAATATCATTATATTTTAACTTTTGAAAAGAAAGTCGACACAGCGAGGAAGGGAACTGGTCACCGTTCATCTTAGCAGCTCAGACCTCGTACAATGAAATCAACCTTATTATGTCATTCTAAAATACCATTTCCCATTTTCTGTTCCTATTTTAGAACTACCATTTCCCATTTTCTGTTCCTATTTTAGAACAACTATTTCCAATTTTCTGTTCCAATTTTGGAACTACCATTTCCCATTTTCTGTCCCTATTTTGGAACTACCATTTCCCATTTTATGTCCCTATTTTGGAACTACCATTTCCCATTTTCTGTTCGTGTTTTGGAACAACCATTTCCCATTTTATGTTCGTGTATTGGAACAACCATTTCCCATTTTCTATTCGTGTTTTGGAACAACCATTTCCCATTTTATGTCCCTATTTTGGAACTACCATTTCCCATTTTCTGTTCGTGTTTTGGAACAACCATTTCCCATTTTCTATCAATATTTTGGAACTACTATTTCCCATTTTCTGTTCGTATTTTGGAACAACCATTTCCCATTTTCTATCCCTATTTTGGACCTACCATTTCCCATTCTCTGTTCCTATTTTGGAACAACCATTTCCCATTTTATGTCCCTATTTTGGAACTACCATTTCCCATTCTCTGTTCCTGCTATGTGAATAGCAAACTGTTTGAGAAAAGATTGGAAGCACTTTCAATGTGGAAATTGAAGACCGGGGTCAATCTCCTGACAAGATTTAACAACAACTAAAGGGATCAGAGACCAACAACTAAAGGGATCAGAGACCAACAACTAAAGGGATCAGAGACCAACAACTAAAGGGATCAGAGACCAACAACTAAAGGGATCAGAGACCAACAACTAATGGGATCAAAGACCAACAACTAAAGGGATCAGAGACCAACAACTAAAGGGATCAGAGACCAACAACTAAAGGGATCAGAGACCAACAACTAATGGGATCAAAGACCAACAACTAAAGGGATCAGAGACCAACAACTAAAGGGATCAGAGACCAACAACTAATGGGATCAGAGACCAACAACTAAAGGGATCAGAGACCAACAACTAAAGGGATCAGACCAACAACTAAAGGGATCAGAGACCAACAACTAAAAGGATCAGAGACCAACAACTAAAGGGATCAGATCCCAACAACTAAAGGGATCAGAGACCAACAACTAAAGGGATCAGAGCCCAACAACTAAAGGGATCAGAGACCAACAACTAAAGGGATCAGAGACCAACAACTAAAGGGATCAGATCCCAACAACTAAAGGGATCAGATCCCAACAACTAAAGGGATCAGATCCCAACAACTAAAGGGATCAGAGACCAACAACTAAAGGGATCAGTGCCCAACAACTAAAGGGATCAGAGACCAACAACTAAAGGGATCATAGCCCAACAACTAAAGATGTTTGAAATAAATTACCATCACAAAGAAAATTAATGAAAGGGATCAGAGCCCAACATCTAAGACCGTGTCATGGTATCAAACGACAAAGATATTCTGTAAACCAAACTGGACACAAGAAACAAAATCCTACCGCATTGCGTCATCAAACGAAGAGACAGGATAACAATCGGTCAGACTACACCATCAAGACATGAGATTAGATATGATAACAATCGGTCAGACTACACCATCAAGACATGAGATTAGATATGATAACAATCGGTCAGACTACACCATCAAGACATGAGATTAGATATGATAACAATCGGTCAGACTACACCATCAAGACATGAGATTAGATATGATAACAATCGGTCAGACTACACCATCAAGACATGAGATTAGATATGATAACAATCGGTCAGACTACACCATCAAGACATGAGATTAGATATGATAACAATCGGTCAGACTACACCATCAAGACATGAGATTAGATATGATAACAACCGGTCAGACTACACCATCAAGACATGAGATTAGATATGACAACAATCGGTCAGACTACACCATCAAAACATGAGATTAGATATGACAACAACCGGTCAGACTACACCATCAAGACATGAGATTAGATGTGATAACAACCGGTCAGACTACACCATCAAGACATGAGATTAGATGTGATAACAACCGGGCAGGCTGCACCATAAAGACGTGAGACTAGATAGAATAAAAATCTGTCGGAATGCACTTTCAAGGCAAGAAATTAGACAGAGAAAGCCTTCCAGCTGACACCAAAAAACTAATTAAAACTAACAATAAACAAAAGTTAACATTTACAAATTAACAAAGCTACACAATCGCAATGGGTGCAACACACAAATATCCAACTTGTTAAAATATTTTTTTTAATTTTACGTGTTTACCTCACTAGTTTCTACTGGCGGAGGCGCGCCTATTCCACCCTAGACCGTAGTCGATTTGGGCGATATTAAGACGCATAAACCAGTGCTTGGATGTATGTGTGCGTCTGTATGTTCTTATGCTAGGTTTGTGCGCTCTCAGAAGCCAGCAATCTGAACGTCTTCTGAAACCACACTAATCAAGTAAGATGGCGCCAGAGTAGTCAGTGTCGGTAGCAGAATAAGACTAAGGAAAGAACCAAACAGCGAATAAATTATGGATGTTTATAATTGACAACGACATAAGAGCTAATATCTCCTGCACCACTGCAAATCCAGATTGAATATTCGCTCAAATTAGCACATCTCTAATTAGTGTTTCATCGCCGCGGTCTAGCTAGTTGTTCTGCCTTGTATTGTTTATTGTCGACGGAGAGGAACTCTTGGTCGAAACGCAGGTTTGGTTAATGATTGTGTTCCGACACGTTGTCTGAGATATACTTGCTAATATTATCACGTGATCTGATCTGAATATGTAATGATCATTGTGTTTGTTTCAGTTTAACCTGTCGCCATCACTGATTGGGTTAATGTTTGTTTCAGTTCAACCTGTCGCCATCACTGATTGGGTTAATGTTTGTTTCAGTTCAACCTGTCGCCATCACTGATTGGGTTAATGTTTATTGTCATCCCGGGCATGTACGGCATTACAACACCACTTTGAGGTTATCTCTCAGACAAGAAGGTAGGTTGCGATTGGGTGAATATGTATGATTGTACGAGCCTTCACAGCACCCCAACCACATATTAGGGCTATCTCTCATAGGAGAAAGTACATTACCTTTCGTTGCTAATAATGTCTATGTGTCTCATTTTAGCGAGCTACTGAATTATTTTAGCTGAATATACAGCAGTAAACATACTTATCGTATTGCAGGGGGCTTGGGGTGAGCTCTTGTAAAAGTTGTACTATTTTGTTTTCTTTTGTGCACCTGTCAGTACATTTGCATACCTAAAGCAAATGTGTTATGTTGAATCCAAAATAAAAAGACAAAAAACACAAGAATATCACACAAATAGAAATACAATACCGTTAATTTAACAAGATATTTTAAACATGTATTATGCATTTACACAGGTATCCAATCTTACATTGAAGGAGTTAACAGACATGAACTCTTTGAATTATTTAATAAGACATTAGTATCATGTAAACTAGAGCTGGACAAACAATTCAATCTGTTTTCGCGTAGGAGCTAAATAATGGATTGACTCAACTATTCGAATTCGTCAGAATATCAAAGACGCAATTAATTTCGAGTATTACAGCGTCTTTACAGCTTCGCTTTAAAAGTTGGCTGACCATAGCAAGTGGTGATGGCGACATCATCAGACGGTTTTGGTTGATGATGTTACTTGAGCGGTATTGGATTATAGTGAGGAAGAAACTGCGCTAGCCATCAACCTTACTCTAAGTTCTTAGTTCGACCCATTCTTCGTTGTCACCATTGAACGGGTCCCAACTAAGGTTCCAGTCGTTTCTGTCGCAGGCGCGTGTCGTCCAGTGGGAAAGTAGTTCGTTTGTTGTTTGGTCGTGTATGTTGTGCTTGTCTAGTGAATCTCGCCAGCGAGTTGGGGGCCGTCCTGGGGTCTCTTTTTGTCGCGTGGGTACCACATGACGGTAATGGCACTCCATCTTTCGTCTTGTCAATATGACCTGCCCAGCGGTGTTTTGAGTGGTTTGCGTGCTGAAGGACATCCTTGCTGTGTGACATTCTCTGAATTTCGAAATTGTGTAATTTGTTTGTCGCTGTTGTATGAGAGTTATCCCTACCCCCAGGCGTCTTTCAAGAGATGCGTGTGCTGTTCTCAGTTTGTTCTCCGCTGCATTTGAAAGAGACCAGGTTTTGCTCCCATAGCAGAGCCCTTGCAGGACTACCGAGTCGAAGATGTCCGCACGTAATCTGGTGTCTTTTGTAGCGTCTGTTGCTGTCCTGATGGAGTTGAAGGCTGCCTAGGCTACCCGTTTTTGTCTGATGATCTCAGGTTTTATTTTGTTCTCCATGTTGAGAAGCCTTCCCAGTTAAGCATATTCGTCAGCGTCCTCTATGTGCGTTTTACTCAAGAGTATTGAGTTGGGCATAGCTCTGGTTTTCTTTAAGTTCGTAGCTAGACCTGCTTTTCTGCCTTCCATGTGAAGTGATCGTAGCCTCTCTGTCTCTTCTAGAGGCGTCTCTGTGATGAGGACGATGTCGTCTGCGAATCTGAGGTGGTTTAGTCCTCTTACATAGGTTTTGATGCCGTAGTTGTCCTAGTCGCAGTGTCTCATCGTCGACTCGTTTGACTCAGTTGAAACGGAATTCGTGTGCAAAGCGCTGGGCAAGCAAAGGAGTAGAAGCCCACTGCATGGCAACACTCAAGAGATGCTGTGAAGGATGCACCACCGTCAAACGTTCATTCACTCAAACCATCACCATCGCGAAGGGGGTAGGGCAAGGAGATTATATCTCGCCGAACCTATTATCTGCATGCCTGGAGTCAACCTCACCCTCTGGTCTAGAATTGCCTTGGCCCAGTGGCAAGATAATATGTCAAGAAGGCTGAAGGTAATTCAGGATCCAGGTACTCTAGTCCCAACTGTTTTGAAACCAGGGGTCATTTGAAACCGGCGATGCTCGAACCCCCGCCGGTTGAGTTCATCACTTTGCGATGCGAGTGCATTACCTCTTGACCCCAGAGACAACATAATTGAAGACCTGGACAGTTTTACCAATCTGGGAAATAGCATTTTAAAAGGCGGAGACGGTAGAAACTATAGAGGGAATAGGGAAAAAGGGAACTCAGACAAATTCAGAAATGAGATTTATCACAGAAGATTATCTTAGGAGAGTACACCCACCAGAAACATGGATATACGTATTTACAGATGGCTCATCTAAGAAAGCCACATCCACTGGATGGGGAGGGGTCTATTACAAAGGAATGGAGAAGAAAAAACTAGAGTATTAACAACAGGAACATATTCCAATAATTTCCGTGCAGTAGCAGAGGCAAGCCGCAGCTGAGCTTGTAATCCTAGATAAAGATATCCACCAAGAAAACATAGTATTCCTGACTGATGCCGCGTCAGTATTAGCAGAGCTAAAACAAGACGAAGATCTCGAGCAATGTATGTTCTCCCTGACACAGTTCTCAGCACAGAACACCCAAGGTCGGTCATACAGTGGATCCCATCCCACTGCAATATTGAAGGCAATGAAGCTGCAGAGGAGCTGCTGGAGGAGCATCCCCACAAACAGACCTCAGTATCACATATAATGAGTCCAAGACCAAAACTTAAGCCAACTTCAGGGTAAAATGGGCTGATCAACACCCCGACTTCCGAAAAGAAGACAGCTACTATAACTTAACTAGAGAAGAGCAAGTCATCATCTTCAGACTGAGAACTGGACATAGCAGACTCAATGGTCACCTTTACAACAAAATGAGGATTGGGACAGATGACAGGTGCCCATGTGGGGAGCATACCATGACCATGGAACACATCCTGCAAAGCTGCACGCTCACGCAGGAAAAGATAGAACAATACTGGCCTGATCTGTATACTGAGACAAATATGAGACAAAAGATGTATGGAGATGAAACAGCCTTGCAAACAACGGTGTCCTTTGTAAGAGAAACCGGAACCTTGATCTGAGGATGCACGAAGAAGAAGAAGAAGAACCCTCATGAGCTGCAGCAGTCAGTGGCCCATAGATTGCTAGCGTGTTCAGGGCCAGCGAACCAGACCTGCCAAGACCCTTCTACACCTCCACGCTGTCATCCTAGATAACAGGCTGCAGCAGGGCAGACTGGCTAAGACGAGGGATCGAAGAGTGAATGCTAACCCGGTACTCAATAATGTCTGCTGAAGTAGGATGTGTTGGACCGAAGGGTGAAAATATCGCAGTCAAACTGTAGACTACGACACAACACATTTCTTTCTCTAGATATCATCCTGCTACTTGTAAAGACCTTTTCGTGGCTTGGTAGCGGAAGATTGATAACGAGAGCAGAAGAAAAATAATAAGAAGAAGACATTTTGTGTTGCCCTCCACCTGTAGCATTTGGTAAAGCAATACCTTATCAGCAAGGCAGCAGACGGGTTGAAGTCAGTTTCTCTTCTCCTAGATGATCTGCCGTCCTAGACCTTCAGTCCCATCTACCCAGATAATATCACACAATTACACCAACCATAATCTACACATGCATACTTTACACATTTAAACATAGCGTAACATAGCGTGATGAAATATACAAATGCCGCAGGTAAATTAATAGTACAAGAGAAGCATAAACGACAGAATTGTCTGACCTGAGACCTCCAGTAGGCAGTGCAGGTAATCCAGACAGAATATGATGATGTCCGCAAACCAAAGTCACAAGTCGACATCATTGGCACTGTCAAATGGAAGAACTAGTCCATCATTGCTGGTTTTCTACTTGCGCAACTTTGACTATCAAATGTCACACGAGAAAGAGAGAGAGAGAGAAAGAAAGAAAGAGAGAGAGAGAGAGAGAGAGAGAGAGAGAGAGAGAGAGAGAGAGTGAGAACAAGAAAGAGAGAGAGAGAGAGAGAAAGAGAATATGTTTTGTGACGAGAGAAGTCTGAGACAAACAATCAAGTTTATGAGGGCAATGGATGTGGCTATTTGAGAGAGAGATAGTATGTGAGTCATACTTTTAGATTATTGTATAAATTGACCTCGTTTTTTGGAAATTGAACGTTATTTAATACGGTTTTTGGTTTTCACATATCCTTCACTAATGTTATGTTCCTCTCTCTCTCTCTCTCTCTCTCTCTCTCTCTCTCTCTCTCTTTCTCTCTCTCTCTCTCTCTCTCTTCCCTTTTCTCTCCTCATTTCGCTTGTTTTTCCTGACAGGATCTCAGTGAAGTTATCATAGTCTGTTGCTGTATACTTTGTGGCATTGGCTATTTGATGATTGGCCCAAGTCCATTGTTAACTTTCTTACCCGTGTAAGTTGGAAGCTCAATGTGACTTTACATTTAATAGTTAAACAGAATTCATACTTTGCACAGAAGTCATACTTTTTACAGAATCCATATTTTATACAGAATTCATACTTTATACAGAATTCATGTTTTATACAGAAGTCATACGTTATAAATAGAATTCATACTTGTACAGAATTCATATTTTATACCTAAGTCATACGTTATATAGAATTCATACTTTGTACATAATTCATACTTTGTTCAGAATTCATACTTTATACAGAAGTCATACGATAAGCAAAATGCATACTGTGTACAGAATTCATACTTTGTTCAGAAGTCTTAAATATACAGAATTCATAATTTACGTAGAAGTCATAACTATGCAAAAGTCGTACTATATACAGAATCCATACTTTATATAGAATTAATATTTTATACAGAACGCATATATTATACAGGATTCACATTTTATACAGAATTCACACTTTATACAGAAGTTATACTTTATACAGAAGTTATACTTTATACAGAAGTAATACTTTATACAGAAGTTATACTTTATTCAGAAGTTATACTTTATACAGAAGTAATACTTTATACAGAAGTTATACTTTATACAGAAGTTATACTTTATACAGAAGTTATACTTTATACAGAAGTTATACTTTATACAGAAGTTATACTTTATACAGAAGTTATACTTTATTCAGAAGTTATACTTTATACAGAAGTTATACTTTATACAGAAGTTATACTTTATACAGAAGTTATACTTTATACAGAAGTTATACTTTATACAGACGAGTCTGATAATGACGATGGTGACGATGTTGATGATAAATATATTCTTGCAAATAAGCATGCATGCCACATCAAAATACACGACGGTCTTCAGAGAACACAAAGGGAAGATTTGGCACAGGCAAGAGGGGCACAACCATACCATGAAGGCGATGACACCAAGATGTCAATGAATGCTTGGGCATGACCCTGGAGCAGGCTTGAGATTTAGTAAGCGATTTAGTTTCTTTCCGACTTGCTGTGATGGGTGTGACGTTCTGCGCAAAACATGCTACATGATGATCAGATAATGATATGCTCTAATGGACATGTTCTGTCAATGTCCTCTTAGCCATCTCTCGACGACAATCTGTGGTTTGTTCATGTATGGCTTCTTTTTTGGTGGAGTGTTTGCCACCCTTGTCAAGTATATACTACTTGGTGCCTGGTGAGTATTATGTGGTCAAAGGTGCATCGGTGCAACTGCAGAACTGTCAATGTGTACGTCTTTGGAGTGATAGTAAATTTTGGTGTAATTTATGTTGTATTTTGTGATGTTTATTATATTATGTTATGTGAAATTATGTTATGTGAGATGATGTTACATCATCTGATGTTATGGTATGTGAGGAAATGTTATGTGAGATGATGTTACGTCATCTGATGTTATGGTATGTGAGGAAATGTTATGTGAGATGATGTTACGTCATCTGATGTTATGGTATGTGAGGAAATGTTATGTGAGATGATGTTACGTCATCTGATGTTATGGTATGTGAGGAAATGTTATGTGAGATGATGTTATTTTGAAATGATGTTATGTTATCTGAGGCTATGTTGTGCGATATTATGTTATATTATGTAACGTTATGTTATTAAATATTATGTTATGTTATTTTATGTGCGGTTACATTATGTGAAGTTATGCTGGTGAAGTTGTGTGCGGTTATGTGAGTTATGTTGTGTTTGGGTATCTAATGTAAGGTTATTTTAGCTTAGGTTATGTTTCATTGTTATATTAGATTATGGTATATGTAATGCAAACTTATATTATGTAATATTATCATATATGAAATTGTGTTATTTTATATGAGTTTCTTATGTGATGTTATCTAAGGTTATTATATGTGTTATTTTGTTATGTGATGTTATGGTATGTGAGGGTATGTAATGTGAAGTTATGTTAAGTAGGATTATGAAGCAACGTTCTTTTCACAGCGAAAGCAGAAAAAGAAGTAATACTTCGATTCTTGTCTAGTTAATCGTAAACAAGCTGCATTCAGCGTCTCATCCTCTTCTCCAACAAGCATAACTGACCGTCTCATCCTCTTTTCCAACAAGTTACACTGACCGTCTCATCCTCTTCTCCAACAAGCTACACTGATCGCCTCATCATGTTCTCCAACAAGCTACACTGAGCGATTTGTTTAATCTTCGTGATGATGCCACTCCATAAACTGTTTTTTGTCTGATTTTCACAATGATATGCTGAGGTGTGGTCACCTGTAGAGCTATTAGCCGAAAGTTATCTCCATCAATTTTGAAAGGCTCCAACAATTCAGAAGAAATTGTTTTCCTTTGCAATCGGTGGTCATTTGTGAGACTTCGAGGAACACATCTTGCGCAAAGCTTAGAAAATCCGATAGTTTGTATAACTGTATTTGCACTACCAATGTTGATTGACAGCTGTAAGGCCAGTTGTTTAGTAGTGATTCGCCTATTAGTAAGAATAATGCTCTCAGCGCATTTTAACCTATTTGGGTTAGTTAATGTGACAGGCCGTCCACTGCACGGTCGATCAAGCAGCCCGGTATCTACACTTCCTGATATTTTGATTCTCTAAATCCAGAAACTAACTGTACTTCTGTAGACTACAAAACTTCTGTACGCATCACATAGACGCGTGTGAATGTTCACAGCCGTTTCCTTGTCTGCAACAAGAAATGATAACACAATTCGCTGCTTACAAGGCAAGTTGCTAACATGCTTCATTTCAACGGCTTATCGCAGTCGTATTATTTGTCCCGAATGCCGTCTAAATTGGAACATACAATAGTACAATAGACACGCTCCGTTTCTAGGTGTGCAAAATGTCAAGCTTATATGTTTATTATTAGCTGAGAAATACCATGTGGTGCATTACTTTCTGAACTACCCTAGTGCAATCCTTGTACATCTTTGTTCCTAGTCTGACAGCGTATGCTTTTAAGTTGAGTAGTTTACTTATTTTAATACAACATCAACAAAAAGCAAAGAACTAAATAATCATAATATATATATTTAACTACCTAGGAGGTTGTGAACACTGATTTCGCTCACATTTTTTTATACCCAGAATTCTTAATCTATTTTAGTCGCAACAAAACTTCACAACCTCAAAAATTATTCTAGCCACAACTTAATGGCTGCAGTTAGTTCGCCGTCCTCTATCTGCACCCTCAAAACACAATCACAAACTCGTCCTCACGATCCGATTCGGTACTCAGATGAATCTGTACGCTCGCACATAATTAGTTCACGTATAATCAGGCGATCTGTGCATTCACATATCATCAGATCACGTGTTCACATATAATCAGTTCACATATAACCAGGTGATCTGGGCATTCACATATAATCGGATCACGTGCTCAGTCGACCTGTGCACTCACAAATACTCAGACCACTTCACGTATTCAAGTGAATCTGTACGCTCACACAAAATCAGAACACACATCGTTCACAAGGTGTCCTGCACATACAAAACACATTCAGATCTCATACTGTTCACAGGGTGTCCATCATATGCCCATATTGAGTGCGACTGGCCAAACTCGAGGCGTATGATTGGACAACCACCCTGCAAACTCTGTCACTTCCAGACTCACTCCCAGTCTTCCTGACAGTCTGTCTAATTGTATATTTGCAGTGTATTTTATAGTGACAAGCAACAATATGCTGTCCAATTGCCTTCTGTGGGTTGACTAAATTAGCTATCACTCCAATTTGGAACTATTCCACATAAAATGTCATTTGCTGTCTATCCACGAGTCGCCGTCATTATATATGTGGTAGCCGGTCGTGAAAGCATCAGATTATCACCAACCCCTGTCCTCGTCAAGTCTGACGCCAGAGTGGCCACAGTTCTGACACCAACCCCATGTACCAGACAAAGTCTTTTGCCTAACCCCTCGTTTCCTTTGTCGACCTAATGTCGAAACGGTGATTGACCCTGGCGTGACCTGCATCGGTTTAACGCATTCATTCAACCTTTGTTTCCTAGAGTCGCCAGTCCAATCTCCCCTGCCCTAAACACCCATGCTCCAGCGGGAATTGTCACATAGTCGCCAGCCCAATTTCCCCTGCCCTAAACACCCATGCTCTAGCGGGAATTGTCACATAGTCGCCAGCCCAATCTCCCCTGCGCTAAACTCCGATGCTCCAGCGGGAATTGTCACACAAGCTATACATATGCAAATTAAAACCAAGCTGTTGACATGTTTTTAATGTATACACATACCCTAAATGGATGGTGGTAATGATGATTTAGATGGGATGTGGTGGTGGGGGGTCGGGGGGGGGGGGGCGTTTCATTATCGGATCGGGTCTATAATGGTGAAATGGTGAAGAGCACTTTCTTTAAATGGATAAAATATAGCAGATCAACCAGCGCATTCGTCATCCTGTAAGTCCATGTTACATTTCATGATACCAGCACGACTGATGGGTCTCCTTGATCATTTCTCGAGAACTAATCCCATCTGTGACACCATTGCTGGTAGCGACGGGCGTTTTAAACACCCAATATACTCTTATCACACATTAACATTATTATCACACATTAACATTAGTATCACACATTAACATTATTATCACACATTAACATTATTACCACACATTAACATTATCATAAAGATATACATACTCAGGCTTTTCCACAGTCTACAAGAGAATTCTCTTACAGCTGTCAATACAACCAATACGAACAATTTCGCTTTTCTCGGCAATTGTTCAACTTCCTTTTCAGCACACTGGCGTCGACCCAGCTGTAAACAGAGTACCTATTACGGAAGTAAGGGTAGCAAAGTAGAAAACTGACCATTCGCATTTCACAAAGAAACTAGAAATCTAGAATTGAATAATGGGTGCAAAAGAGTAACATCAGAGTTAGATGAAACATATGGAGGCAGACAGACTGGCAAAAGAAGGTGCAAGATTACCTCAACCAGATTCTAGTGTGACCTACGAAGAGTTCAAAGGGCATATTAGAGCCAGATACATGGCCAAATGGGAAACAGAACATACTGGCTACAGAAAAAATTATGCCTATTACCAATTGAACAGAAGAGAGCAGGTCGTGGTCTTCAGACTCCGCACAGGCCACAACAGACTGAGGTACCACCTATTCAATAAACTAAAGATAGGTGGCACTGACGAATGCACTTGTGGTACCGATAAAAAGACCGCTGAACATCTGCTGCAAAACTGCCCGACATACGAGGACCAGAGAAAGCACATGTGGCCATCACCAGTGGCAACACTAGACAAGCTCTATGGCAGTGTCGACAGCCTCCTGATGACCGCTGCTTTTTTCGAGAAAATACAGGTTGACGTTTGACAGCGAACGAAGAAGAAGAAGATCAAACCTATGGATCTTCGTGTGAGCGAAGGGCTGTGTTGCACTAGTCTAACAGGTAGAGATTGACACTGCAATCTCTATACTGATGACCTTATTGGGAAACAGGACCATGGACCACCTTCTCAAGTGTCATCAGGATGTAAGAAGAGTCACAGTCAAAGAAACGCCTTAGAGTTAACTGAGTTCGAGCGACTTCCAACAACAACACTTTATCCTCGACGGCTTTGTCTGTTATGGATCTCATTGAACTCAAAGTAAGGTATGGGTGGCATAGTGGTTAGACCGATAGCGTTTTTCAGTCAAGGTACATGTTGCAGGTCCCTGTCTCGACACGCCCCAGTTCGTCAAAATGAAAAATGGTACAATACTCCATTTATGATATGAACAATTTAAGTGAAAAAAAATAATAAAGTATGGCAGATACCGCCCGGAGACGAAAACCCAAACGAAATCTGAAACCTACGTTACGACCAATAGGTCTTCATCAGGAACAACGAACAACAATAATAATGGACTAGCGAATCACGGAAGAAGGGAAGAATACATAAATGAGGGATATCAACTTATAAAGAGGTAATAGAATACTTAACTAAGAAAACGTCAGATTATTCCTTTTCAGATCGGGTATGCCGGAGAGATGAAGGAGCAAATAACCTGTTGTCGCGAAGATCAGATCTGAATACCATTTTATGTCATGTTGCGATCTATATTATTTAGTGTTACGTTATGTCATGTTATGTCATGTTTCTTGTGATATTTAAATGTATCGTGTGGTAAGTCATGCTAATTTACGTTATGTCAAGTTCATGCTACTTTACGTTATGTCAAGTCATGCTACTTTACGTTATGTCAAGTCATGCTACTTTACGTTATGTCAAGTCATGCTACTTTACGTTATGTCAAGTCATGCTACTTTATGTTATGTCAAGCCAAGCTCCTTTACGTTATGTCAAGTCATGCTACTTTATGTTATGTCAAGCCATCTACTTTACGTTATGTCAAGCCAAGCTCCTTTACGTTATGTCAAGCCAAGCTCCTTTACGTTATGTCAAGCCATGCATGGCACATGCTATCACATAGTGTAGTAGCCATAACCAACAAGACAATGAGAAAATACCTCCGCTATATATTGTAATCGAGGAACGATAAAGTGAAGTCCCACTAAGGAAGTTTGGATATCGGACCAGCTGTCCATCCTGAAAAAACTAGAACAGATCGACACGATCTACCCTATGGTAGAGAAGGCTGCAACTTTAGGAAGATGAAGATCAAGTTTGGATATTGGACCAGCTGTCAATCCTGAAAAACTAAAACAGAAAAGACGACACGATCTACCCTATGGTAGAGAAGGCTGCAACTTTAGGTAGATGAAGATCGATTAATTCAGTAATACATAAAGCCTCAAACCTATTTTGTTTTTTCTTTGCTGCAGTGAACTTGGATTTAAGAAGAACATAGAGACGCTCGCCATGACCTCTGGGTTATTCAGTGCTGCAATTAATCTAGGGTAAGTTGCGCATTGTCCGTTAGGTCACGTGACGTTATGAAAAGTAGCAGTTTATCCTTCCAACAAGATTATTAAATGCGACGATATAGGGATGTGTTTTAGGCAAACTTCTCCGGTAGATCAATTCGTTGAAGCAAATCTAGCAAGATTATAAAATGCGACGATATAGAGATGTGTTTTATGAAAATTTATCCGGTAGATCAATTCTTTGAAGCGAAGGTTAAATAGTGTATGTGGTTCTCTTAACCAGCCTTTGTGATGTTAGTCATTTGTTGTGCGGTTGTGCAGCAATGGCTTTTACATGGTAAGGTTGTCAACTACATGCACAACCTTGTTAAACTGCTTTTCTTATGGCATGCAGGAAAGGAATTAATGGGTCTATTCTGTTTGCTCAAACGTCCATGTGGCTAGAACTATCATAAAATCATGTCTAGCAAACAGATGCTAAGATTTGCTGGTCGGTCCAACTGTACGATATGACAGAGACAGCAGCAGTTTAACGATGAAGGATTCACCCCATTCTCGCACTTCTCATCTGTCATCCCCCTCTCTTCCTCCTCCAACCTGCCCATCTCTACTATTTTCCAATCGACTCATTACCCTGCCCATTTCTCTATCCTTTCAGCCAGACAATGTATCGCCCCTCTCCCTCCTTCCGAAGGAAGCTAACAATGGAAAATAAAACTTCGTGTGCGTTTCTTGTATTATTTCCAGTATTATAGCATATTTGGCTCTTAATTTTACATTGTTGCTCTTTTGACAAGTAAAACATAGTTATGTTTTTTTCTGTTTTGGCTGTGATTGACAAACATTTTAGATAAACATACCTCTAGAATTACGATATATCTTAATGAACGAAAACTATATGCAGAGCAATACAACAAAAGGCAATCTGACAGCCCGAAGTTCACACCTCCAATAGTTGTTTCTGTTAATTTAGCTTCTTAACACTTCTGAAGTGTGTTGGTGGCTGCAGCCAAGGTGTTGGTGGCTGTTTGGTGGCTGGTTGGTGGCTGGTTGGTGGCTGCAGCCAAGGTGTTGGTGGCTGGTTGGTGGCTGGTTGGTGGCTGCAGCCAAGGTGTTGGTGGCTGGTTGGTGGCTGGTTGGTGGCTGCAGCCAAGGTGTTGGTGGCTGGTTGGTGGCTGGTTGGTGGCTGGTTGGTGGCTGCAGCCAAGGTGTTGGTGGCTGGTTGGTGGCTGGTTGGTGGCGGGTTGGTGGCTGGTTGGTGGCTGGTTGGTGGCTAGTTAGTGGCTGGTTGGTGGCTGCAGCCAAGGTGTTGGTGGCTGGTTGGTGGCTGCAGCCAAGGTGTTGGTGGCTGCAGCAAAGGTGTTGGTGGCTGGTTGGTGGCTGGTTGGTGGCTGCAGCCAAGGTGTTGGTGGCTGCAGCAAAGGTGTTGGTGGCTGGTTGGTGGCTGGTTGGTGGCTGCAGCCAAGGTGTTGGTGGCTGCAGCTAAGGTGTTGGTGGCTGCAGCCAAGGTCTTGAATGTCAGTTTATACCCATAACATATGGATGCCTTATCTTGATGCAACTTCTCATGTGTGCTTCAGTAGTTTTATCAGTGCCTGGAGTTTGGAATATTGGAATAAATACGTCTCCATCTGTGTAGTTGAGGTCGCCCACACTAGCTGTCCGTTGATGACTCATGGGTTGTTAATCTTGAGGTGACAGATGATGACTCATGGGTTGTGAATCGTGAGGTGACAGATTATGACTCATGGGTTGTGAATCTTGAGGTGACAGATGATGACTCATGGGTTGTGAATCTTGAGCTATCCGATGATAACTCATGGGTTGTGAATCTTGAGGTGACTGATGATCTAATACTTGGCGTGGCAGAAGAGTTAAAGTGCGAGGACACATCCCTGTTGGACACCGAATGAAGCAGAGAATCTGTCGGTGAGGCGGTTTCGACCAGGCGGACTCCTGCTCCGGTGGTGCAGTGCATTTGCTTGATTATAACAACAATTGCACCCTTTGCATCAATGTTGTGTATGACGTGATGACAACAATTACGAGCTTTATATAAATTCTGTGAATGATAACACAACAACAATTACGAGCTTTATATAAATTCTGTGAATAATAACACAACAACAATTACCAGCTTTATACCAACCGTGTTAATGATAACATAACAACAATTATCAGCTTTATTTCAATCTGTCCTGTGACTAGATAGGAACAAATGAGCATTATCCGATTTTTCTCTCGGAATTCCTCCTTCTAATCGCCCGCCAATTTGTCCAGAAACATTGCATTTATCATGTTCTGGTATCTCGTTCCTACAACTTGCTCACGATCCATATCTGAAAGCGATAAAGGCAAGTTGGTATGACTGTATTGTCGATCATTGATCGTTCTGTCTAGTTCGGAACGTGCATGTGCCTTAATAAGAGCCGCAACTAATATATCAATAAGAGCTGCAACTAATATATCAATAAGAGCCGCAACTAATATATCACAGCGATTATTTTTTGTGTTCTTGTTTCTATCTCTTTATCCATTTTGCAGAAGTGAAGTGGAAAACTAAAACCACATACCTGTCACACACTGGGGGTAAGCTCAAACCTGTTCCCTGTCACACACTGGGGGTAAGCTCAAATCTGTTCCCTGTCTCACACTGGGGGTAAGCTCAAACCTGTTCCCTGTCACACACTGGGGGTAAGCTCAAACCTGTTCCCTGTCACACACTGGGGGTAAGCTCAAACCTGTTCCCTGTCACACACTGGGGGGTAAGCTCAAATCATGCCCCTGTCACACAATGGGGGTAAGCTAAAATCATGCCCCTGTCACACAATGGGAGTAAGCTCAAACCTGTTCTCTGTGACACAATGGGGGTAAGCTAAAATCATGCCCCTGTCACACAATGGGAGTAAGCTCAAACCTGTTCCCTGTCACACACTGGGGGGTAAGCTCAAATCATGCCCCTGTCACACAATGGGGGTAAGCTAAAATCATGCCCCTGTCACACAATGGGAGTAAGCTCAAACCTGTTCTCTGTGACACAATGGGGGTAAGCTCAAGTCATATTCCTGTCACACAATGGAGGTAAGCTCAAACCTGTTTCCTGTCATATAATGGGGGTAAGCTCAAACCTGTTTCCTGTCACACAATGGAGGTAAGCTCAAAGCTGTTTTCTGTCACACAATGGGGGTAAGCTCAAATCATGCCCCTGTCACACACTTAGGGGAAATCAAACCGTGTACCTCTCACATGGGGGGGGGGGGAAGAGGGGGGAAATCAAACCTTGTCCCAGTCACACAATAGAGGTAAGCTCAAACATTGTCCCAGTCACACAATAGAGGTAAGCTCAAACCTTTTTCCTGTCACTCACTTGGGGTAAGCTCAAACCTTGTCCCTGTCAGACACCCATGATTAACTCTAACCACTTTGAATGTCCGGATAGTGATCCCTGAACTTTTTTGTATGAAGTGTTCTAATCCTTTTTTGTATGTAGTGCTCTAATCCTTTTTTTATGTAGTGCTCTAATCCTTTTTTATGTAGTGCTCTAATCCTTTTTGTATGTAGTGCTCTAATCCTTTGAATTAGCTGCCCCTGTACTGCTTAGTCTCAAATATTTCTCTATAATTTATTTATGTTGATTCCATCAAAATAATTTTCCAAGTCAACAAAAACAATGAACGATTATATAAGAAATATTAGAATAAATGATGCATTTCCACGTCGGATTTCAATTAGAAAGAAGCAGAAGAACACACAAATTAAGTAGCATGTCCTTCGTAGAACATCACTTCTTAGAACCGTTAACCTATTTGGCTGTTATTAGTTTCTTGACTGGTGTGCAGTACGAGAGGTCTCCATTACTTTCGACGCGCCGAGGAGCGATTGCTTTGAGAAAAACTTCGTCTTTCAAAGTAGACATAGAGGGATTAGTACCGGGTGTGTTGGAATTGTGAAACACAGTTTGGTCTCATTAATATGCTGCCTCCGCGAAGGAAATAATGTGCTTTATTTTTTACAGAGGATTCATCGGTCCATCTCTTAGTGGAGCATTAGTCCAAGCCGTGGGATTCAGGTGGGCTACTACATTTACCGGTGGGCTTTTCTTTCTCTCAGTGAGTAACACTTCTATTTGTGATATTTCTTTATTTAACACAATCACTCTCACCACCACCATCACTACTCTCACATCCGTCACAATCACTCTCACCACCACCATCACTACTCTCACCACCACCATCACTACTCTCATCACCGCCACAATCACTCTCACCACCACCATAATCACTCTCACCACCACCATCACTACTCTCACATCCGCGACAATCAATCTCACCACCACTATCACTACTCGCACGATCACTACTCTCACATCCGCGACAATCAATCTCACCACCACTATCAGCACTAACATAATAGTACTACAAACAGAACCATTACCACTACTCTCATCAAAGCGATCTCAACGAATTCACTACTTTCACAATAACTACTGAATAAAAACTACGATTATCACCCAAAAACATTAGTTATCACCATCATCCAAGTCATCATTATTGCTGCCAATTATTCGTTACCATCTCAATCATTAGCATCGTCTTCATCGTCATCATATTCATCAATTTCATTCCATAACTGGCATGCCATCATCTTCATCATCTATCAACATATGTCATCATCTCAGTCGTCGGCTTTACTATCTTCATTATCTCGACCATCGTCACCACCTTTATCATTATTACCATTATCATTATTACCATTATCATCACTACTACCATCATCCTGTTCCATGTCGACATCTGTAGTTGACCGTGGGTCCCCCTGTCATGTGCTACACTCTCCTGTTCGTTTTGTTTAGTGTGGTAGCCCTAACATCAGTTTATGTGTGTGTGAGCAGAGACCAATCAGTTATGTGTGACAGGGTACACTTATCATGTGGGGGCAGAGACCGATCAGTCATGTGTGGGCAGAGACTGATCAGTCATGTTGGGTAGAGACCAATCAAT